>JBAJFG010000620.1:675837-1351675 GCA_037903475.1 Ancylostoma caninum | reverse complement strand
TTATCAGCCATAGAAGCTGTCGAACTCTTCGAAGGTACCATTCTTGTTGATACAAGCGCCTAATTCCTTTGGACCATATCCAAGAAAACCTCCACTACCTTATTGTGAAAGGTAGTTCACCGTTTACCACTGTTGTAATGCAACACTACACATAGTATTGTATTATGAGATAGGCGACAAAACTGAATGATGTCTCATTTTATTTTAATTTATTTCATGCCCTCAATTGATGCTCTTTACAAACCAATAAATACGGCAGGCCAACATGGCTATTCAGGTCACCCACTGACTGAATGCATCTGCACATAGCTGCATACGCAGTCCAGTATCCATGCCCTACCCTTAACTAATAGGACCTGTAAGAGTAAGTAGCTGGTAGACATACTGCTTGAAGCCTTCGGGTATTACCACTAAACACAGGCGATTGGCACTGGGGAATGCCACTACTCATGCAGTGGTAAGCAATGAGCAGTCTAGGGGTGAATTTTGTCAGCATTCAAGCAGTGGAGGGTTCTACGAAGCAACACACATTTGGTATCGTGAGCGATGCAGTTGTGACTGCCCGCAGGCTCATTCCCAGAGTAATCATAGCTAATGTTTGGCGATCAGTTCTATCCTACAGCGTTGCAAGCAATCCATAACTGCAAGTGGCAGACAGTTGAATGCCTTTAATCCTAAGCAATGTAGTGCCAGAAAAGCTCTTGTACCCACTATTTTTCCTTGGAGTTATAAAGTTCAAACTTTGTAGACATCATTTTGGCACACACTGTATAGTCGCACACATGATGCACACACACATCTAACATAAAAAGCTCTACTGGCTTATTGTGTGAAGTTTAGAAAAGAAAAGATTAAGAATCTGAAAATTCTTCAAGGGTAATCTCAGGAGACCTAAAAACCGTGTTTTACATAGATTGAAAGACGCAAGTCCTACGATTATGACATACAGGAAGCTCCAAATGTTCGCAGTCAAGAGGGACGTGGCCACGACGCGGCTTTAGACAGAGACACAGGCGCTCGGCATGCTGCCACTGGTTGGCTGCAGAGTCAGAGAAGCCAGAGGCAGCATAGAGAGCGCCTGTGTCTGATCAAGGAGCCGCGCCGTGGCCACGCCCTCTTGACTGCGGACATTTGGAGCTTCCTGTAAGTGCCCATGCAAAACACGATATTTTAATGAATAGTTCTGAGCCAGCATTGGTCAAATCCATGCAGAACCCATGCATGGGGCTGAGAAAATCGTGGGTTTTTCGTGGGTTCTACATTGAATTTACATTGGATTTTGGAGGCGCATGTGTTCTGCATGGGTGTACATGCGTTCTGGGCTGGGATTCATGAAATGATAACCAAGCAAACCAATTTTTGCCGTCTGCGTCCCTTAGCTTATGTACGTAGTCAATGCGACAGCCGATCAGGCTAGCCATTCGTGGTTTGCTTGGTTATCGTTTCATGAATCCCAACCCCGCATGGGTATGCATGTGTTTCCCATGGATTGGACCATTGCTGGTATAGAACTATATTTGTTCTTAATAAAAAAAAACATGTTCTGCATGAGCACGTTTGTCTTAACCGTGGAATCTGCATCTTTCAATCTTATGCAAAACACGGTTTCTAGGTTCCCGGAGACGCCCCCAACCCTTCCAGCGTGGCGGTGGTGGTGGTGATTACATCGTCGCATACATTCACTTGTTCAAAATGTGCAAAACACTTGCCGTGGATTTTCTATTTTTTTTCTGAATCATATGTACGGTTCAAAAGCTAACCAAGTGCAAAGGGAAGAATACAGGAAAAGTCTTGATGTTGGTGAAACAGCGCAAATTAGAACACTACTTCCTGTCTAGTAGCTGTATGGGAGGTCCTTGGCGTCACTGTGATGAATGAAGGAAGCGCTTCCCAGTTAAACATCCATTGGAAGGAAAATGAGCTCTAATTAGCTACAATGTCCTCATTAAGATTGACCTATTCATTAGCAGTATCCGCGGTAAATGCAACATTTTCTCGCTGAGAGACGGCGGGTTCAATGAGCTCTCAATATTCTCGACGAAAAGGGTAATTATCTCGAAAACGTGGGAAGACGTCGACAAGAACATTAGGACTTCGAGTTCTCTCTCCACATTGTTTTCTCTTTCAATTCTGTCGCTTCAAAACCGATGGAGCTGCTCCTGTCACTAGTGCTTCTTTTGAAGGGGTAATTGCTATGAATAATGCTGAGTTATGCATTTCTATCTCCACGTAAGGAATCGCACTTTCATCTCAAATGGTCTTAGAAATCCCAAGTGCAAGGAAACTTCGCCATTATATTAAGCCCAGATTGCGAAGCATCGAATATAAATTAAATTCCATTGAATCTAATCGTTATTGGTAAGGTTTCCCAAGTGGAAATACGGGATGAAAGGGGAAGGGTGGAATGAGAAAAACTGGGGTCCCAGTGGAGTCAGAGGTGCACATTTATAAAGTTGTCGAGAAAAGTTAGTTCTAAATTTGAGTGATTCGAACATGCGTACCTAGAAATAACAATAGTAAGAATTGAAAATTGCGCGAAATCTCATAACAAAATTTATACCTACAAAACTTTGAAAACTTTGGTGACCTATTCTCGGTAAGGACGGGAGTGGAGAGGGAGGGGGCGAAGGGGAGGTGTCGTTACAAAAGTGTCACCTTCAAAACAACTTTAGAAACTTTGTAACGCACTCTCAGTAAGGACGAGCAGTGGGTGTGCGGCCGAAAAAAATACAAAATACACGATAGTAAGCAAGAGTAAGTAAGAGTAGCCCAAACATCAACCTGCTGGATTATCGCATATATGTATGTAGGCTTCTTGAAGAGTGAACGCCTTGCTCCCTCCCTCTCAAATATAATGAAAAAATACTCACCTGTACAAGCAAACATGTAACAATGTCGATCTGATTGTGAACTGCGTACCTGCCACTAGGAACACTACGGAGTTCACCTCCTTAACATCATCATGGCTCCTTTCGCGAACGAGAAGCACACTCCAAATAGAAGTAAATTTTTTAGTTGTGGAGATGTATGCTTTATTTCGTGCTTCTATGTGTAGAAATTTTTCGTGTATGGTCATTTCTACAAATTCACTTTAGGTGAATTAATATTTTTTGCAAAATGCTCTGACAGTTCTAGTGAGTGATTGTTTAAAGTAAAATGCAAATTTTCACACTCGCACCATCTATACATAGCGCGAGCTGGGATTCCTGGAGTTTCAGGATGCTCGATTTCAGCGCAAGCAAGCACTTAACCATTTAATTTATTAGCAAGTGAGGGTGTTCACATAGGTTAAATTGTACAGTGGTCCTTATCTTTTATGTCTGTCAGCTTGTATTTTCCGCCACTCCTTTTTGGAAGTCTCCTTGGGAGCCATTGATGATGGGCGCCAAGGAGACCACACTTCCTGTCTAGTTCAAGCCCCAAACCGGATTAGTGTGAAATTTGAATATCTACCCTTGTCTAGATCTCTGATTCCTAGTTCATTACGGTCATAAATCTCTCTAGAATTGTCGTTGTAAAATTCAGCATGTCAGATATGACATTCAAATCATACAAGTTCTCAATGAGTAAGTATGAACTTCGACCGTGATTCGCAAACCAGAGATGAGACCCTGGAGTGCTGGTAGGCGTTACGGACATGCGTACTACTCGACCTTCAGGATTAGATGTTCATTTGTGCGTATAGTCTATAAAATCCAACAGTAGCGGATTTAGATGTGCGTGCGCACCGCGGCTGCAAGCTGTTGCGAGGGTATACATAACTCGCGCACCTCTCTGCTCTTTGAGTTCTGTAAAGCACTGGTAACAATACAACAGACTGCGAACCTAGACCATGGTTAGGTCATTTTCATGACGAATCGTTCCTGTCATAGGGCAAAGGGTAAGCCTCTCCCATCCAACCTCTCCCGAAAAGCATTTTTTTTTGAATATCGAAATCATAAAGTAGACAGATTTTTTTATAACTCAACTGTTCCACATCTCTGTTTGCTAACAAACTTTCGGGACCTGCACCCTAATTTCTTTTTTATTTACGGCTAAGAACAGGGAACATCCTACTGAACATAATAATTACGTACGTCAAAAAGGACCTGAAAAAATTGTACACCGCAAAATATTCAAAGCGCTTCTATAAAAGTTTCCATGTGCAACTATTCAAAAAGTGAAATGTGCAGCCAGTTGAAGCGCATCGTTCCCAGCTGGAAGAATGCAGGCTGTCTGTCCGCAGCACCTCCCCGCTTTTTTTCACGATCACTCGGGGAGAGACAAACGTGGAATGTAAACAAAGGGCGAATCCTAGCAGCAACTCAGGCTTCCATGGCACTTCCTCAAACAATCGTGCGAGTAAAACGACCCTGGTTCGGGAGAGCTCGTGGTTTACCAGCCCATTGCATATCTCGTATTATAACATACTTGAACAACATACATACGTTGTAATACAATTTTCCGCTGTTTTCGCATAGGCATTTTTAATGGCTTCTAATACATGAATTCCGGTAAGATTTCGTGCATATCTAGATACTTTTTTGAAGCGCATGACCGCGAACATTCTGGAACGTGAAAGATGTAATTAACCTCGAAGTGAACCCTTCAAGAATGCAAATTTGGTAACTGCACTTGCATGAATAATAATTTTACCACAACGTTGCATGAGACCAACCAAATTTGGCTGAAGTAATCTGGAGGCCATTCTTATTCTCCCTGATGTTTTCTTTTGCCTACTTATTGTCGAGTCCTTTCAGGCACACGCACCAAACCCGGTGACCCAAAATTTTGATTATGCCGTGTTGAAGCGAATTGAGGTGCTATTATTTCCACTGTGGCTACAAACATCAACCGTTTGCGGACACTAATCCGTGGATGTTTGGGACAAGTTCCAAGCGCTCTGTGGAAATCACACCATTTTGTCATACCGCGATTAATTTCCTATAATTTTTTTCATCGAAAGTTTCAAAACAGCGGAAACTTGTGCTACACCCTATTATTTATGTTTATAATAAAAAATAGAAAACTTGGCATACATAAGAGAAAAAAGTAAATAGAGTAGTAAGGAAGCTATAAAAGGAATAAGAATATAGCAACAAATAATAACAAATAAAAAACAAAGCACCCGTATTCAACAACTTTGGTGGTTCATAAAAATATCATTGACACCATGCTAGTTCCTAATTGAGCATAGAGCATAATTTGCACGTTAGGGAGTGCCTTTAAGAGATCGAAACAAGGGGCAGCATTATGTAACTCGTGAGCTCTAAAATGAATCCGAAGAAGCAGAATGAGCTCGGAAATAATTGTCCTAACATAAATTAGAAACGCACCCACTTATACAGAGATACATAGTTTAAGACGAAAAGCCAAAATTAGAAGGTACAGCTGGTGATGTCTCTGGGTAGATGACAGTCATAGAAGAAAGCGGAAAAGAGGAGGGCTGGCTTGAAATCAGGGAATGAAAAGCATCCAAAATCAACGAGAATTCGATTATTTAAAGCATGTACTCAGTACTAATAAAAATGAAGAAACAACAATATAAACTTTTTTCACAGGTTTTTCAGCAATTTTTCGAAATTCTATGCTTGGTAAAAAAAAACTCATGAATAGAAAACTGCCAATCTATTTTCTAAAATTCCCCGAAAAGTGTCAGAACACAGAAGTTAGAGTTACAGATTGTGTTTTGAACTCTGAGATGTTGGTGGGTGTAGCGAAAAATATTTCAAATTTGGGAAACTGACAAGCATTGCGAAAATTAGTTGATCAAGAGACGTTTGCTTAGCGATTTCCAAGCATCAGTGGGAACGACGTGAAAGAAATTACGTAAACATTTAATACCAGCAGTAGTACTCAAGTGTTCGGCGCCTAAATTTGCAGTTGATTTCTCAGGAATCCTGAAGGTGTCATGTACGCATGAGCCACACAACAGAAGCTTTGACGCCGTTTCCTATGCAATGAAGTAGTGAGAGAACCACACAGTTTCATATTAAAGAGGGCAAAGTAGCACAAATGTACACTTCGACGTAGTCCACCCACAGCTGACAAAGCGGATCTTGACTGAGAATCAAACGGCTGAAATCCAAGGTATTTCGAGCGTTTCAACTGAGCATGGACGTTCCGAGGTGACAGCTGCGCCTATTAGTTCGAAGGCTTCGAAGCACAACGGCACAAAACCCTGCAAAGGTCGTCTAGGCACCTGCCTATTGCTGGTTCACATGCATCAAGACTTTGGGCTTTCCTGGCTTCATTCATTTTGAAAAGCGATTTCCTGCTTTAATGATACCACAGAGATGATTTGACGAGAAGTAATGGAAATATCCAATCACTCCGCAATACAATCGCAGCCTGAACCTTTACCAACATCTAGTTACCAACACTCGGCCTAGTTTCTGGCCGTTCGCGGCGGCCACCTAGAGTGATCCCTCTTAGCATTATGTGTGCAATAACTTTGCAAGTCAATCCAGTTGCTCAGTAGAGGGTTTCACGTCTCGGAAGAGTTGCAGACGGATTCTATGGACACCCTCAGACTGCAGAGGACTTTTAATCTTTTTGTGAACCACTTGCTGGAGGAATACTAGGTCTAGCTGATGAAGAAGGACCGCAGCACGGAGTGTACACATCACCTCAACCAGAACTCTTTCTCCTCAATTGCTGTTTAACACCTCCGCGACAATGTGCTCAATCGGTTGACACGCATGGTGCGACGCGTGGGACCGCGTGCTCAACCGGGTGAGCACGCTCTTCTCAGAGTTATATTTCTATGAAGCAGTAATAATTAGCAACTCCAAGCTTTCTATACATGCACTGGGCAGAGCAGATCTTCACTCAAACTTTTTTTAATATGTTGTTGAAACAACGCCAGCTAGAGCTGTTGACTGGGTGTGCGCATGTGCAGGGTGGTGTATGGAATACACCATTTTCAGGGTTCCATGGCGAGACCCATCACGGAACACTCGTCCGCGCATTCGACGCACAGGAAATATCGCCATCATTTTCTATGTTTTTCGTGGGTTTCACGCTACTTCATCATTGTCGATGAGTTCACTATCCCTACAGACCTCAGTATACCGGTAAATCTCCGACACCGAAATTTCCGTGAGTGCTGTCTTTAGATGAATACGGACCCAGAAAATCATTCTTGCTTTTGTGGATCCGTGTAAGTCGTTGTTAAATGAGCGGTAACCAAGCACCCTGCGCAACACCATAAATCCTTCAACAGCGAGATCTGAATTCTACATACCGTGCATTATTTCTCACAATTGCACTGCGTATTCTACGGTTTGATGCCAGATTTTGACATTTTCAGCACAAATTATCCAAAGCTCGTCCACGTTCACAAGTCCAGATGATAACGGAGATTACAATGGAATGAAAGCAACCACTGGTGCGCATATAAGAGATGTCTGATGAAGTCATGGTGTTACTTTTCACGTTTCATTTTTACTTCCTCCATTTCATTTTCATTTCTCGTTCGTCCTTGGAGATCTATTCAGATGTACAGGCTAGCCCTCGCTTTGCGAACCATTTTCTTTTGTATTTAGTGATTATAAAACATCTATTTTTGTTCGTGGTATTGAAGAAATTAGCTGAAAATGCTGGCTTTTTCGTTTGCAATCCACCAATATTGCAAGCCTAATGCATGATAAAATGTCAAATCGTCTACTGACTTACCCACAACTCCATATCCAGAAGCGAGGCATCATTGCCTCAAAACTTCGCGAATGTTCCTTCTTCGATAAAATACCCTCTCAATATATAGAGCGTGGGTGGTTCAAAAATGATGGCACTAATAGATGGATCTCAAATGCAGTTCCGGACAAAACAGCAATTCGCGGAGTCCTGAACAGTTGCGCAGACCACTTCTGAGAAAACAAGCTCAGTGAAAAGAATTAGTCTAGGATACCCATAGTAAACATTCTGGGTGCCATTTATAACAGCTGCGTAAGAGAAGAGAGTATACACGTCAAATCCACAGATGTGGCGGCCAATTAGAAGTAAATAGGAGCTAATGCTTGATCAGCTTGTGCAGAAATATTAGGTTGGTCCGAAAGTCTTGCACCTAATTTCATACTTTTTTTCAAAGAACGTTAAATTCATTGCCAATAGATATCAATCAACAAAATGACTACCAAATGACTACCATCATGATCCATAAGGTACGGCCAACGCTTCATTAAAGCATCAGTTCCAGAAGTGCAGAACTCCGTCAGCCGCGAGTCAAAGAAATTTGAAATCTCACTTTTCGGTTTGGTCCAATCATCGAATTTCTTTTCTCGTAGATGCAACTTCAGGGCTCCGAGCAAGTGGCTTCCAGACGGAGATAAATCAGGAGAATAAGCAGGGTATAGTAGAAATTTCCCACCTAATTCCGCAGTTTTTTGGCGGGTAAGCTTTGCCACGTGAGGTCGGCCATTGTCATGAAGGGGAGCAACATGGTCAATTTTTCCTGCTCCAGGCGAACTGCGTCGGCCAATTTCTGTAGTTGAGAAGACTAGACTTAAGCAATCACGTAAACGTGAACGCGGTTCGCTGGAAAACGGGTTGTCCGACATGGGAGCGTGGAATACCCACCCAGATCTCCCGATTTCCCGCCGCTAGCTTTCTACCTTTGGGGAGATGTGAGGAACATGGTGTTAGTTCGAAACAGCGAGCAATTAATTCCATGAAAGCAGCGATCGTACCTGCTTGCAATTCCATTCACCTAATCATTACAGATGTTTGTCGATCTCTTCTAGAAATCTGCAATAGAAATTCGCAATGCAATAGAAATTTGTAACTGCCCTGCGGTACTAGCTCTATTCTTCTTCAGTAGTCATGGTGTTTGACTGGAAATCCTTTGATTTATATAGAAACAATCTGAAACAGTTGCCTGGAGCTCGCTATGAAATCTGTTCTTGTTCAGAAAGGGGAAAAGCGGCACCCATTCCGCAAAATATTTCTAGAACTCATTTCATCCAGTGAAATGCAAACTAGTTGCTGAGAAGATATGATCAAAGCATCCTCATTCAACGACATTCGTTTGCCTTCTAGTACAACTACGTCAGGGCTTTATATAGACAATTTCTGGTGTGGTACTTTTTGACGCCCTGGGTATGTTTCATTGCTTTCGTGTGTGTAGCTTTGTTTTCGAAACCAAGAAGCTCGGGATAGGAAGTAAATGTGAAAAGTTCTCGAGATCACCACCCACATTTGATTTGATTCACCCACGAAATTCCCCTCCAACTGAAACATTTCAGAAGCCTCCCGAGTTTCGCGTTTATGACTATTTATTATTTTTTACATGCGGATAAGCGAATGTGCACAATAAAGCAAGTACTGAATAATATACGAAGAATTCCATCGATTGAGTGTAATCAGAATTGATTGACTCGAATGTCTTCGCCATGCAGTTTGAGTTCTCCGGTGAACCCCCTTAAAATGCTGCCCATCTCACATACGCAAAATTTCTTGAAAAATGGTGGTCACTCCAAAACTCATATGTATATGCATGCCTATCTACTTCTGCATTGTAAACATGAAAAAGGTCGATTTTATTACCGATAACGTTAGAATTAAAGAGTAAAACTGTTAATCCACAATATGTCTCCTCAAACCTCCGCACTAGAAGCAGGCTTAAGTACGAACGAACTTGAATACTGTTCAACCCAGAAACCAGCAAGTCTGAGCTCAACCATCACCCATGTCATAGCTCTATTCGCATTTCTTACGATACTGCACACTAACAAGCAGGAAGTGGCGCAAAGACCACCAACTGTGCTGTTCTTCATAACCTACGCGCATAAACACGACCTGTTAGAATATTTTCCGAAACAGTGGAGGGTGAGGGGGGAGGGTTGCAAAAGACACCGGAAAACATTTATTAAAACTTCTTCTAAATCTATTATTGCGCTCACAACAGCCACAAATTCTTTCCTAGCTTTTCAAACTACCATGATCATAGAAATATAACAAAAACAAGCACGAGCCAGTAACTATCTACCCTATTGGTGTCCTATTGGATAGGAAACAACGCCACACGCAGGTGCATGTGTAAAATTCGAGCTAAAACACAATCGTCATGAGAACATCACAAACATCCACACACAACAGAACAGTCAATTGACACTACTAAATAGCGATCTCGTTCACAAGTTCTGCCTACCATATGTCCAACCAGCCAAGGAGTAGCCTTCAGCAAGCGGTGGCCTAGAAAGACTTTATGTTTTGAAAGGCAGAAAGATCGCTAATTTGCTCGAAATTCCAGGTGAATAGAATTTCAATAATTTCTTTCCACAGTCTTGAATAAAATTTCAATAGTTTACTAGGTTAGAAGATTGAGAACATAAACATTAAGATAATATCTGCTCAGTCACATGGTCACATCCTTGCAACAATTAACTTCTGAAAATACAACCAAATTTGGGTAGCGAGCGAAATCGCGGATGTCAACCACTTTCTTAATCGCTTGATAGTGATAGACGCTAAAGAGTCATTGACACCAACCGCAAATATACTTTGAATTGACGTGCTTTACTACCACTTTGGAAATAAATTTCGATTTACACCAAAAAAAAGGACACTTCGTTTTGGCCAGTGCGATACGTCTAGACATAAAATCCAATTAGAACTAGAGATAGGAGCTCACATTCTTACGTTCGAGTGTAAAGCACCTTATGAGTAGCTATCAAAAAGATCTGTACAGGACCACAGACTGAGGTCATAGTTTTCTTCCTGTTACAGTTGTTATCACTGCAACTATGATCTTACTTTGCTTGTATCGTTTTGGAACGTGACATTATCTAACGACTGTCTTAAACAGACGTAATAAATCCCATACCATATTGTGTACACCAAAAAAATATACGTCGAACTTGTCACCAATCTAACGGTCACATAACGCTACAAATATCCTGGATGAAGGAGTCTTTGGTGAGATCTATGAAGGAACCTAGATATCCATATCCATTTTCGACAACATACGACAAAAAAAAACGCAACAACTCATGAATGTATTAGGTTGCCGCATGAATTCCCGCGTCTTTTTCTTCTCGAAACTTGAAGTTTTATGAAGTCCAGGGGCAGGTGCTCGTGAGGGTCACTAGGTAACTCGTCTGCTACAAGCAACTCCCACGTCTTGCTGAGCTCTGCCCACACTTTTTTTTGTCACCGGGGGGCAGCCTGAACCTGAGCCAACATCGAGCAGTGTTGTCAGCTACAGTGTATCTTCTATACGAGACGCACACGGTTTGAGCGGCATCTCTCGCTCTTCAACTAGGAAGGAAGGAAAAATGAGGCAAATGCCGAAAGTGGCTTTTTTGAGTGGTATTTCCATTTCTAATGCAATAAATTTGAGTTAACTAGGTTTTTTTCCTGAAAAAAAAAAACTATGAGAATGCGTTTGTAGCGAAAAAAACGCTCTAACATGCCAATAAGCATTTGGCTAATTATCACAAAAGTGAAAGAGTATCTATAACCAAATTTTAGGTTGTCCCATAAATAATGGCCGTTTGGGAGGTGCGCATTCCAAGGTGCGTAACTCAGATCAAACTTGAGATTTTCCTCTACAATGAAAAGTATAATGATCAGCATCCCCTGCAAATTTTAGCAGTACAATGAAACTTATGTAAGGAGAAAAGCCTAAATCACAAGAGTCAACGAAGTGCGAAAGGTCAATTCTCAGTCTACATTGATTCGCATGAATTTTCTAGCAGAAAACTAGATTCTCCGCAAGCTCGAAAGGATACTCTATTAGGCAAAGCTCTGGCCAACACAATATTACAGGGAGAGATCCAATGCCACACTCAGTGGTTTCTTGGTAGAATGTGAACCTGTGTGGATTTGCCCGTCCCGCCGGTGGACATGCACTTCTTCGGCTCACCAAAACTGAGGCATTTTCAACCGAATCTCGATGCCAAGCCCTAAATGGTAACAGGTGAGGCATTTAGTAAATTCTACTAGTGCCCTGGTCTAGCTACTGTCGAACACCTCCAGCAATATTTCATCTATCAGAAAAAATCACCTTTTTCTGATATGCTGAGGTTTGTTGAATTTATCCAGATCTGCCGCAGCGATACAAACAAAACAAAACTCCATTTTAACTAGCAATGTCTTCTCATCACTAAAAGTGGCCCACTTTTCCGGAAAATTTCGCAACATTGTTCATTAGAGGGACTAAAGTAAATGGTGTCGCAAGTGAAGTACTGACCGGCAATGCTTTTGTTCAAAATCCACTTTGCCCATTTTTTGCCAAGTTTGGCTGTGATGAAGGCAGGGCTATCAGTGATTTTGTTGCGTCCAACCTGGCTGCTAACATTTTTAAGGACTGTTCCAGAATTCTCGTCTCGCCTCCAGAACTATGCTTCCGTTTCTGACAAGTTTCGTGACCATCACCTCGTTAAATTTGAGAACTCGTGTCGACCTGAGAGTGTTTCCCTACTCACGGCTTCTCCGCGCTTACAACACAACTACCTGGCCAAATGCAAAGCTAACACCAAATTTGGCTTTTGTCCCATTAAGGCAAAAAATAGTCTAAAAATTGGGAGAGCACAAAAACCATGTTTTGCCTCATCGTACAATTTCGTCTGCAGAAACCAGAAAAAGAGTAATTGAGGAAGCCTTTTTAGGGTGCAGATAGAGCATGTCTTGGTCTTTATAACAGTTCGAAGCTTGTCTATCTAGCTTCTGAAATAATGGATTTATGAACTTCCGAAAATGCATTACTTGGTTGCGGCTATTTATTATGGGACAACCTAATATAAAGAGCTGTGGAAGTTATATGAGGATCTAAATATTACGAAAAAAAAGTCAGTCAAAGACGATTATACATGATTTCATACTCACTGGATTTACTGGATATTGAGACTCTTCTTGCACATCGCAACAACATGTCCTGCATTTGGAAGAGCCGCGTCCTCGAGATGGTGAGCATATGGCATCGGCACATCCACGCCTGTTACACGGAGTATTGGCGCATCCAGATAGTCCCACGCCGGTGATTCGTTTATTTGGGCACAAATCTCCGCTCCAATGCCTATAACCAATACAGGTAGGCCGGAGCCTTTCATTTTGGAATATGGAGCTCGAACTTTGCACGGACCTGCGAATGGCCAACCCTGTTCAACGGTAACTAGATGGTGTGTCTTCATCACTGAATTTTTGATCGTCTCGAAATCGAGTGGACGTAACGTACGTAGATTGACGACCTAAAGCAAAAATGTGAGCGACTAGACGGAACGTACAAACATCACGAGGGAAAATAAACCTATTTGTGATAAAATATAGCTCATCTAAGTGATTAATCGGTGCACCTCACACCTAATTAATCATTTTGCTCAGTGGCCGAGAAATAATGACGCTTCGCACTTACTTCGGCTGACACTCCAATGGCTTCCAGCTCCTTGGCTGCTTCGAGGGACAACTCAACACCTTTTGAGAAAGAAACAATGGTGACATGATCACCTGCCCTGCAAATAAGTAGTGTGTAACCTATATATGAATGGGTGAAAGTCTATTCAGGAATATCAAGAACCCACCGTTCAATCTTACACTTTCCTATCGGTAAAACAAAATCGTCTTTCAGTACTTCATCACTGACTGGGAATGAGTGACCGTAGAGGATCTCGTTTTCGAGGAACACAACTAAAACAGAGCTGATGTTGGAAAATAAGCAGAAACTATGTAAGCTAGTTTCAACAAATTCAAAAAGTTTAGAGTCAGCCGACCACATCTGTTCGATGCCTACTTCACAGAAACAGAGATAATTCAACACCGTTGTACCGATATCCTACCCAGGTGCTAAGAATTACTATGGGATAAATTTTCTTGTTTTCAATTGAGATAAGTTCATCTAACCTCAACATAATAACCATTACACTACCCTTGATATCTCTCATGAGAGAAACATGTGCTAGTCGGAAGCACGATGAACGCCTCTCGCTATTTTTTTATGTCTGAAAAAAGCGCAGGCGAGCTTTTTCACATCAAGGTCGGACGCCGAACACCACATTGATCGTTTCTGAAATGCCGTAGCAATGTCATTAGTAACGAAGGGTGAGTTGGCTTCTATGGCCAGCACAAGAAAAAACAAAACACGACATGTAGATGTAGCCGTAATTTCAGAATTGTTGACAGAATCATTGCTTTTTGGGTAAGAACTGCTAATAATCAGACATATTCATCCCCCCCCCCCCCCCCTTCCCCAAATTACACTCCCCACTCTATTAGGTCTCCCTAGACCACGAAGGAAACATGAAAACAACGGTTTTATCTCAAATCCTCAAACAATCAGATGACTAGACATGAATGATAACAGCTTACTCCAATCTCACGAAATAATCATTCCCGAAGACGACTATGTCACAGTATGTCATAATAACGCACGAAAAGGATCGATGTGCTCAGCCAATACTTAGAACAGAACTAGTCTGTGTGTAAGCAATGCTGTAAAACTTCTTTCCAAGATTCACAGATGAAAATGTAAAAGTAGGTATCGGAATAAGCAATACTAGAAGCAAAAAGGGAAGAAAAACTCTTACACCGCTAGAAGAAGCAGCAGCAACACTTGCTATATACAAAAGAGAATGAAGTAATCAATATCAGATGCAAAAATTTGAAAACTCACCTGGATTATCATCCCTGATCGCAGCCTTCAAGAGACCCTTGGCGTCCTCAGAGCTGTATGGGGCAATTACCTTAAAAATCAGAGGCACTGCATGGAATAACCACACAAGCGATATGACTGCATGGAAAAACTGAGCAGGGATAGTGATCTCAGACATCCGCTGATCTGCACTATTATCGAGACAAAGGCGTCCAAAGAGGGCGAATTTCAATTGAATAATCTTACTTTTCTGTGAAAGCACCTCCTTGATTAAGCGGAAATGTTTAGCAACAATGAAAAAAAGAAACAAGACCATTCACTTAATAGATAGCAACAGCAAAAAATATACGATTCCATCAATCTGTTCCTCGATTTCTTCCAAAACAGAAAGAATAATTTGTTCGTAAATTGATAACTATGGTGAACGTGCTGGAAATCGATTGTGGCCACAGTTTTTACATGAAAACCAGGGCTGGGGCTAATAGCCATTTTGATTTTTATTACTCTTCAATGTCAGTGAATCCTTTATAAACGCGAAATGAACCAGCTCGATACGTGCCAATCTGCAATAACCGCCACATAAAGATGAAAGAATCTATTATTACGCGACTCAACACTACATTCTTAGTCGTATTCTCGCGCTTTCATGGACTTCTCCGCTGTAGTTAAAACTGTGTGTTAGGGTAACCTAATCCTAAAGAACAGGAGCCTACTGCATCCGTGGGCGCCTCCTCCATGTGATTTGAGTTGCATCCACCTACGGGTAATGTCATCATGAAACATTCCCTAGAATTCGAAAAATGCAACAACTGATCAGCAGTACTGCATTTCTGTTGATGCAACTGACAGGAAACTTTTCGCCACTAGCTCAAGTATCGAGACATGAAATATTTCTGGCGAAGACTGTAATGTGCGGTGAAAAAGTAGCATTCGTGTGCAACTAACGCGCTGCAGGCAATCGATATTATCTGGTGGCTATTCGTACTTGTTTGCTCTATTGGGATGCAGTGTTATCGGAAGTTTAAAAAAGTACGCTTTCTTTCGTTTCTGACGTATTCAGATCTCTGACAGATATAAACAAAAAACAAAGGGCCAATCCTATAACGGTCTTGATTCACAAGAGAAGGCCATGCTTCCGTCAGCGTTAGGACTTCTCGTAGAAAATGTACACGATGCAAAGTCAACAGATGAAAAATTTCTTGCACAGACGCACGGTTCACGTTATCCAGTTTAACAGCAAAGCAAACAAAAGAATAAAATACCTTTAGACCCGGACAATGAGCGAACCATGCAGAGAAATCTTGAGAGTGTTGAGCAGCGACACCAGCGGCAGCACCATTTGCACCACGGAATACAATAGGGCAACACACCTATAAACAACATAATCAAATTAAGAAATGAGTCATAGGTACTCTAGAAATCAATACTCATTTGGAAATTTCAACGATAAAAAAGAAATCGAACGTTGAGATACAGACAAGTGATCACACCATAAATGCATCAGACCATAAATGCAATGATAAGCAAACCCACCCTTCCTGCTGACATATAATAGGTCTTAGCGGCGGAGTTGATCATTTGGTCTATAGCCTGCATGGAGAAGTTGAAAGTCATGAATTCACAGATTGGACGGAGACCAGCGAATGCAGCACCGACTGCCAATCCTGTAAAATACGTAGACGTATTTTACCACCAAATCCACTACAAAATACAACTACCTCGTATTTTTCTTATCTAAAATATGACAAGAAAAAATTCACTAGTCTTACATATGCTAAAGGAGAATCAAAAAGTTAGTGAGATCGCAGCGCAGTTCTGCTCAGAAAACTTAGTAGATTTTCGGCACAGTTTTCACTATCTTACAAAAGAACTTTGATGATTCATTAGAAAAAAAAACGGCATTCGAAACTGGACCAGGTAATTACTACTGAGCAACTAAACTTTGACCAATAATTTTAAAATCCTAAAAAGTAACTAAATGTGAGATTTCGATGAACATGTCTAACCAGTACCTGTAAATCCCATCTCGGTAATAGGAGTGTCAATGATACGATCATCTCCGTACTTCTTCCATAATCCCTTTGATACCTAAACAAGTTGGTCCAGCGGGAATGATACGAAAAATCAGCAAGTGGGTATTAGTTGTAGGGAGAAAAGATATAATTCACCTTCATCTATCTTTTAATGTTAACAAACTTGAAGTAATGAGTAATGCCTACATTCGACCACCTAGAAAGAGCAGTTGACGACTCAACTCAAAAAGGACTGAAGAAGATCTAACGTGATTAAAACATCACTCTTCAAATCTTTGAGAAAAAAGAACTGAAGGATCGCATGAAAATCATCGTAATTGTCCAGTATAACCGAACGTTTCCAATGATTCACAGAAATAAACCACTAGTCTCAGCAGTTTTCGTTTTAAAGAGAAAAATCATAATAACAAGAAGTGTACTCTTTACACCTTGGTAATTAGAATTGGTACAAACACTGCTACTGTGGAATTAGTTCCACCCACCTTATAAGCTCCATCGTATTGAGCAACCTCCTCTCCAAGTAAGAAAACACGATCGTCGCGCTTAATCTCCTCATCCATGGCTTGGTTCAAAGCGTCGCGGACAGTCATAGCTAAAAAAAATTATTGGAGCAATAAAAAGTCGAGCATGTGAATCACCAACAATAGGGGAATAACACCAGATTAGAAGGACAAAAAAAAAAGCAAAAGGAAAATTAGTAGCAAACCTTGTGCTGAAGCTAGGGTGCGCCTGCTTCCTTTGAATAGCTGGGAAGCAGCAAGACGTGCGCAGCTTTTGAGAGCCATGGCGTTTCCCGGATATTACCTGGCAGAAATTCGAAAATTCTTACATGTAATCAATGTAAGCGAGGAAGCTCAGGAAACTTCAACAAAAGCTACTTTATTCATCTGTAAAACCTGATCTGAGTGAAGTGCGCAACAATTAATCACGAGGAGGAGGAGGTAGATGGTTATGGTTGGGAATAGGATCTTTTGTGCAGAGAGGGTTGTTGTTTTTACCGGGTGAGGAGGATATACTGATGGTCGACTGTTTACTCCGTTTCAAAAACGACGATAGGTGAGTATCTGTGCGTGTGACTTGTACTTCTCGCCTGCTTCTCAAAACAAGGGCACTATTTCTCGCGTTGTCTCTTTCTCTGATATCTTCACAACTATGTCCCTTGTGAAATACACCATATCATCACCACGCCTTACCGTGACTAACGAAAGACAAAAGAGGTTGCTTAGCTTGCTGCACGCTTTCAACTCTACACAGGAGGCGGATTCGCTTTAATTTTCCAAAATAAAGGTGGTGACAAGAAAGAGAAGAGAACGAAACATTCACGGTTCCCACAATTACGCTTGCCGTCGTTATCTTCGCGGCGATCGTAACGATGAAGCAATGAGACCACCAACGAGGATAACGAAATAAATGCGTATTGATCGCCAGTCTCGTTACTTTAGGATGATGACAGTAGTAACAGAAAAGCTCATGGAAACCCATACACTAAATCATACAGGGCGGAAAATGTTGGAGAAATCGTTAGCATGCGGCCGGACCGCAAAATCTCGTCTGCAGCTTTCACAGCGGGCGTTGCGTACTGCGCCGATTACCGTATCTCCAAATCGATTGCGACAAACTTCGGTGTTGTAACGGCGATCAGCTGAGGGCAAGAACAAGCGAATGCTGGGGGAGTAAAGCGAGAGTAATTCACTAGAAAAACATTTTCTGGTGAAGCAACCAGTGGATGAACTTTTTTTGCAAGAAAATCCGGGTTGAAGGAGCGTTAGACGTTGCTATGACGACATATCTGAGGCTGCTCTAAACAGCAGAAACCAAATACAGATTTTATTTCCAGTGATGTCTTATCGGGAATTACGAAGTGAGTTGACTTTCTAACCAATTACTAGTGGGAAATTTCCTACACGTTGTTCCTCCAAGACCTCTGCGAAATGACGAGGGCCATCGGATACCCTCGAATCCTGTCCCTCGAAAACTTCCGCACTCCGAACTTCAAACTGGTCGCAGAATTACTGGAATGGATTGTTAAGAGGTGGAGTCATTGTTATTCAGAAAAAAATTTGAAATTACTGCAATACCGGAGTAGAGGATAAATTTCCAGGTTTGATCCGAGCGCAACAATCAGTGCCGAACAGACAGAAACTGAGCAGGACCGTGTGCTTTTCATCAAGCAAGCTGTGCTGCTTTTGCTGCAGAATTCCAGGCTTAAGCTGAACCCTAGGAAACTTTATCAGGTATACAGTTATTTGTATCGTGCAGTAATACATTGTTTTGCGCGGTGGCCTGTCTCGATCTACAGAAACTTTGAAAAATTTGTCAAACTGTCTCGGTCTGGCGGAACAATAGCAGAGTTTCGGCCTCTCAAACAAAATTGTTAGTGGCCGCCTTGCAGGGTGGTGCAAGATTATTATCTTTACGACAACACCTCATGTCATCCATTTATGGGAATACGTAGTACAAACATATTGGTATCATATCCGTTAGTTCACCTCACTACTAGCATTGCATTACAATCTTGTGCAGTCGAACGCATCAAAAAACATAAAGAGTTTCCTGTGACCAGAAATGGCCACCATAGCTCATTGAAGCTCTCTTATTGCCTCTAGAAATTTAACTCGAAAGCGTTACCAGAAGAAAAACCGTCGTAACCATGTTGAGACAGCAGAAAAAAAAATCGGAAAGAGGGCTATAGAAGCAGTTTATATTTATATTTATTGCATGAGGTAACCCATGCTAAAAGTGAGCAAAAACGAAACAACAGAAATCCTAGGTATCCTGTCAAACATCACAAACACCGCAACCAATTAATAAAATAAGTAGACAATTGAAAACAGAAATATGCGACATATTTGGTACAGATTTAGCAGTGTGGCAGTGGCAGACACGAGCTCATAGCACTAACTGATATCCACACCTCAATCACGTGAATGTTCTGTTATTATATGGTTTCAAACACAAAACCTACGAGGTTGACTTGTCACTATTGAATTATGAAGTCTTTTGAATAAATGCTTCAAGTCGTGAGGTCATCAGGAGAGAGACTTCTTTCACCCAACCTGGTTGGTGACCACCAACGTCAAATTCATGAATTCTTTCCCGTAATATAGGAATTTTCGGGGTGCTAAACTGATTTTTGTCTAGCGTCTAATGTCCAGCTACGAAATCTGTTTTTTTAAATACTGTTTCTTCAAGCTGTTCCTCAACGTGTGGATAAGAATCATTGAGTACAATGAAATTCAACCGCTATTGCACAGCTCGTAGAAGGGTGGAGGAGGGTGTTCGTGGCTCATCATTGTTAACTCACATTGATACACATTAACCCACCGTATGAATTTGGTTTAACGAATAATGCGATGTTGTCCACGTTGAAGGCGATGCAACAACTACTGATCTTGTCCGTGAAGCCTCCATAATTTTGTACCTTCTGCATTTATGTTGCACCGTTAAGAGCCAAGACAAACTTTCGGAACTTCCGCGTCTGATCCGACGCATGTTCCGGACTGACTCCGCGGAAGTTCCGAAATGACTCAGCGAAAGTTCCGAAATCGAACAAGAGTATAGCAACTCGCGCATTATGGAGTCAACCATGACTCGACCAATAAGGGAAATTTGACCAGCATGGAGGGATGAACAGCTCTACGCGCCCGGACACCAAAAATGTAGGATTATGAACCCCGCCAAAAGTCGTTCCACCACATAGCACTAATTATTAGGTGCGTGCAAAAGTTCCGGGGCAGTCGCACCTAATTTTTTAAAACGCTATAACTTCTCTCAAAGTGAGATATTTTGTTCAAGACAAAAAGCGTTGGAATCTGCGTAATGCTGCCAATATGGCACAGAAGATTTTTCTAGAATTTAAAAATTTGACAGGCCCACACCTGTAATAGTGGTGCACGTCGTTTTCCAGTAGGGTCTGTTCATTAAAAGTTTTACAGCGCAGGCAAAGTCATAGAAGGTTGAAATAGGGGTAGTCTGTAAGAGGCAGGCATAAGGACTAATATAGGTTAGGCTAGAGTTTCGAGGCACGAATGGCCAATTCTTTATACGGTTGACACTGCAACATGCTGGTCTGCGTCAACCCACAGCTGGGTCAGACCACATATTTCCGCCTGTGTCGGCCCTATGCTCATGAATTCTCCTGTGATTACTTTAGGGAAATGACATTACTATAGGACGATTATTGTATATTCATTAGAAAAAATTCATTGCAGATGAATCACGTTGCTGACCATAAGAGGTCAAAAAATTTTTTAAAGAAGGTGGTAATGGATCGGCTATTTTTTAGGTGGGTGGCAGGAGCCCGGACTTTGCGATGACCCTCTCCCATTGTCGTACCTGACCCATTCTCTATGAACAATAGCAATTCTTCTATGAAACGAATTGTTAGAAAATCTGAAGGTCGAATATCTGCAGACTTGCCAGTGTGGACGTTGGTGCTCTTCGCTCAACTCACGCAAAATCCATCTACTCACCTTCCCCTTCTTACCGATTTTCTTCTAGTGACGGGACATTGTTGACTAAATTCCCCGTGATGTCTTGCATAGTCTGCACAAGGTCTGGTTCAACCTGCTCTTTCCTGCCGCCTTTGCGATGACCAAATCTCTGACCAACTAGTGAAGCATTCTCCAGGTTCTCATCTCCGCTCAGAATTCCAAGGAACCCTCAAGCACCTGGCATTTTAGAGAACATACTCTCCACAAACGCATTACTGATGCTATGGGTCGCTTTTCTCATTGATCATCTAGATTTGATTTCATAAAGCGAAATTTACCAAATTATTGCACAGCTCATATCATTGGTTTTACACCCAAA
This sequence comes from Ancylostoma caninum, assembly GCA_037903475.1. Taxonomy (NCBI): domain Eukaryota; kingdom Metazoa; phylum Nematoda; class Chromadorea; order Rhabditida; family Ancylostomatidae; genus Ancylostoma; species Ancylostoma caninum. The sequence goes on along the minus strand of JBAJFG010000620.1, from coordinate 1,330,267 downwards.
ATAGAGCAACGCTTTGACATGGACCGAAGCCAAAATTGATATAGGTAGCACGTGTTTTAGGCTACCAGCATACATGAAAACCTTTGCAGGATATCACAAACGTAAGGAGCAAAACGACGTTGAACGGTGAAATACCACCAACTGCCCCGGAACTTTTGCACGCACCTAATATGTACATCACTAGTGTCTTCGTTTTCTAAAGATGAGCCTCAAGCAGGCTTGCCATCTGACTGTGCCACGCATCTGGCTTGGGTTTCAACTTCAATGTCAACATGAAAAATTCTTCTTTGGTGAAAATCTAACAAATTTTCGTATTTATGGAAATAATCACAGAGGTACGTTCTTCTGACACGATTTTTACCCGAAATTCGACATTACAGATTTCATTATTGGGGCATTCCGAACCTAATTTTCAAGAAAAACTAGCGGAGAAAATTTCGCATTCTATCACGGCTTCTTATATGGGTAGCTGAAGTCAAGCAAGAACATGCCACTACAAAAATTGGACGGAAACATGCCATTTGATATGCTAGTATCTTGGACCATTCTATCTGTTTCGAAGCTCCGCGGAAGTTCCGAAAAGGGTCAAACTCCACGGAAGTTCCAAAACTACTTTTTTCTGCGTCTCCATTCGGAACTTCCGCGGAATTTCCGAAAAAATCGACGAGTGACGTCATATTTCCGCGGATGTCCCGAAAATCGGGCTCTGATAGTAAATCAGGCTTCGCGGAAGTTCCGAAAATCGACAAGCTGCGCGGAAGCTCCGAAAGATTGTCTGGGAGGGTGATGGGTAAGATGGGTGCCATGTCATGGACTAAAACAGTTCTAGCTGTCAGCTGATCACTAAAGACTTCAGGCAGACGGCTACGCTGCGCAGGAGTTGCTTCCAGCAGTCAAACTACTTTATGAGGCTGGAAAACGAACTTCACCCGAAGACATCCATGCTCACTGGAATACTATAAAAACGAAGTTGAATGCGAAGGTGAGCACAGTTACAGGCCCTTATCTTCACATGCGTAAGTGCTTCTGTTCATAGGTGCAAGAAATCCGAGTGGCCAGGCAACTGTCGTCTCAGCTCCCACAGACTGGCGCCGCCCTTCACGAATTGCTTGGAAAAGAGCTTTATTACAGAGTGGGTGATGTGATTTGAAAGTTTTGAGCAGTTTTAATAATATTCTATGCCGTTCTTGAGCTGTGCTACTCTATTTCACTTCGGCCTTTTTTGAGACTAAATCCATCATTTTATTTTTTTTATTTATTTTCTGTTGGTAGAAAACTTAATGCTTGAAATATGCAGATTTTTTCGCAGCTTTTCATAAAATTCTTCCTTAGGTTATTCATAAAAACCGTTTTCTTATGATTAGAATGATAATCTGAAGTCGAATATCCGATTCTGAATAATTCGAAAATCCGAAGGTTCGCAGAAGCAGAAAGAAGAATGTATCTCAGAAGGAAAGTTAAGAGGCGCTATGAGGGCTTCGCTTCTTTCGAATATTCGAATTTTTGGATCGATTTCCAAGTTATTAGCCAAATTCGGTCCCTAGTATGTATTTTTTACAGCAACAACGCAACAGAGCCACATCGCGAGCTATTCCATTGGCAGAAGCGGAGAAAACTGTCCAGAAGTCTATAGAGGCAATAGTGTCCGACACGGAAGACATAACGGTATGCATGTAGTCTGTCAGCTCAGAAAAGGCCGATGGAGTGACCTTGTCTGCTATTACGACCACACTTGTTCTATCAATCAGACGAGGCGACATGCTGCGTCTAGAAGGAGATTTTGCTAAGTAGCAATAGGGAATCATCAGAATGGAAAGGATCGGATCACTTATATTACAAGAAAGTGTAAAAATTAAAACAATTGGTCGACACAGTGCTGAGGCCGTAACTGCAGACAATGTCACTCCATCGGCGTTCTCTGATCTAACAGACAATATTTAGCGTATTAGCCAAGCGTATTTCTCCAACGACGTCTAATTTTAGAACAAACTCAGCAACGTGGCAAACGATGAAGCCGCTCTGGATGAGAAAATCGAACGCAGGAAAAGGGAATACGAACAAATGCAGAAACGTTACGTCAAATTACAAGTAAAAATTAGAACTGAGTCTAGGTAAATATAGAAAATTCGTCAAAAAAGGTTCCCATGAGATTTTTAGTCGTTCCGGCCACAATATATGGATGAGTACGAGAAGCTGGAAGAGAAGCTCAAAGAATTATACGAGGTATCACTTTCCGAAATTTTCTGATATTTTTACTTATGGTATAAACTCTCTAGATTTACGTCGTCAAATTCCGCAACTTGGCATACCTTCAGCAGTTACAGTTGGAGATCGAGAGAGCAGACAGACAGAAACAGGTCAGCACTAGAACTTTGATTACTCATGGACGGACAGCCGCGGTTGCGGCACACAACCACTGCACCGCGCTGCGGCCGAGTATAATGCGTCGCGTGAGCCTCGACAACAAAAGCCCGCGTGAAAATTTTCAGAGTGATTTTTTAGGCGGAGTCTGAGAGGACAATGAGACAAGTGGTTGAAAAAATGCGAATGGATCTTACATCTCAGTAAGCCGCCGTTCCTTGTAGTTTACAGTTACCAATGGCTATTCTAAGTTTCCGCACATATCTTGGCTTTTAGGGATGATGTCATTGAAGACGAAGTGCCACCTATAAATCAGGAGAGGCGAGGCTGTAAGTTTTCTGCAATCATACCTTCTTTAGAAACTTCTGGATTCATACATAGTAGTTTACATGGGAGTGTGGAATGGGCTGTCGAAAGTTAGCTTGAATTTGCTAGTAATTATAAGGGGTGGCGATAAAGTGGCACTATAATCACCGCACGGCGCCTCTCTCAGACAATGTCACAGGATGAATGTGGGGCTGGGGATTCATGAAACGATAACGGAGCAGCATTGGTTACACTATGGGTCATGAAATGCGAAAAGTGTGAAAGTTGGTTGTCTCGTCTGGTTTCGCGTCGTTATGCGTTCATGAATCCTAGCCTGGCATGTTTGCCAGGTCACCTGCCTTCCTAACCTGAGGTCACCCGCAAATTTTACGAGCAGCCGGTTACTCACTAAAGCCTATTGGATCAACCGGTATTTTGGCGCTCAGAAATTTCTTTCGTGGAATGGTACGCTAACCCTAAAAGTGTCCAAGGTTCACACGTTGCTGTTCTCTGCCCTTCTTCGCCCTCCATCGTCTGAATGCGGGGGTCATAGCACTTGTGTTACACAGTTCACTATTGAGAAATGACGAATTCCGTAGCTTTTCGATGTTGTGCATAAGCAAGAGCATGAACTTTCACCTGGGCGAATGAAATCTGCCATTGACCCTTTAAAAGTTTCACAGTTCCGTGAGATTTCTCTACCCTTCCTATTAAGCAGCAAGGAGAGTATTCGGAAATATGACTGGAGCCGGTATGTCGGATGACGATGAAGAAGAAGGGAACGACGCACCTGGAGAGCCGACAGACAGCGAAGAGGAGAAAGCCAGATCGGTACGATACGCTTGAACCCACAATTTTCCTCGTGAATAGGTGCTCATTTAAGAATCATGGTGAGGACGAGGATAAGCTCGATCTGAGCAGTGGAGATGACTTCTGAGCATATCGACATTTCTCTTTCCACAACATTAATGTAACATATACAATTATGTTTGTTATCATTATAACTTGTACAGTGACCAGTGAAGCTAAAACTTCGTTTCCATTAAACTGGTAAATTGAAGTGGCGTATTTTCGTGTAAAAGAATACTTACTTCAAAATGACAGCATAACACCTTCGAAGTACTACCCCTACCATGATTACTGACCCCTGTCCTTCTTCAGCGAGCAAGTGCTCTACTCAACGATGAAACTGCGCAATGAGCTGAAATATCGGTTAATTCAGGGCCCGTAGTAAAGTGTCATGGCGGTGAGATCAGCTGCCTGCACAACTCGTCGCCACATTTGGGCGATGGTCGCACGCGCGACAACCTTCCAACACTGAGGAATTTAAGATCATCACCATCCATAACGGTGCTGCGAGCACGTATGTGCGGAGCGCTGATCTCATCGCCCTGAAGGGCGATGATCGCCATAGTTTAGTGACTAGATAGTGTGCGTGGTGAAGAGACGCCGAGTGAAGTACTCGGAGCATCTCACTCGGAGTATGGTGATGGTGTGAAGGTATGTATGATCAGGTGCGCGAATTACACAGAACGCATCTGAGCCTACGGACTCAGGCATGTTAATTTTCTCCCCACAGCACAGAACCAGCTTGAATGTGTACGACTTCTCAGAAGCAGAGAGGTGCTTCTGGTGCTTCTGACAAGTCGTACTCGTTCTGGTTTGCTGGCCGCGATGGTTCCTAGCTATCTCACACGGTAGAACAGCCCCGGAGTGTGTGGGAGTACGTGGTTACACGTACGTTTGATCATGATCACTTTTCATATACGGCCTGTCCAGTTCACCGTGGAGATGATCACCATACTCCTCTCCAACGCGAAGTGCGATCATCACCCTGAAGGTGATGTGGGATGATCGCACTGGACACTTTACTACGGGTCCAGGTTTTTTTAGAATTCCGGTCCAGCTTTTAAATATCCTTCCACCGAAGAAAAACATTATCGACAAAAACGAGTGGTAACCTACATGAGCAAATTCAGGGTGCGTCATAAATATTGACGCACTGAAGTTGTGCTGTAAAAAGGACAACATCACGAAAACCACTATATATGCATGTCCGAAATGAAGATCATGTCATAGCCAATACAAAATATCCACTCCTGTTAGGAGAGCGCTCTTTCCTTGTAAAAGCAGCCACGAAGATATCAGCAGAGATTATCGCCGATGCGCCGCAACTGATGTATGTCCATTATTCTTCCATATTATGAAGAGGGTAAGCTTTAGGAGAACGATACTTTTATGGGAAGTAGGGCAGGTCTTGCTCTCCAGATATCACATGAAAACATGTCCTTGTTCGCAAATCTGGTCCTGTTCCCGCCAAAGAAAGGCATCTATGTTTTACTATAGAAAATTTTTTCCTTTCCTTGTTCCTCATCCAAACAATCTTCTAAGGGCACATTTTCTTGCTTATCTTAGTTCTCATCCCAAGAAGAATTCGTAGGTACTTTGGCAGGGCTTGGTCGTTGTGCAGGAGACAAAAGTGGTACGGGCCCAGTTTCAAAAATCTACATGAGGGACTTCAATTTGGCAGAGAATAGGCTTCCTTGTGAACCAAGTTCCAGTCTACGGATGACCCCATATGGATATCTTAGAGAGCAAGACCTGCGCTATCATCCACAGAAACATCAAGCTCCCAAATGCTTATCTTTTCAAGATCTGAGACAAAGTAGACCTGAGTTAGTTGCATCGCAGAGGATGTGCGATCGCTCGCCTTCTCGCTGAGTGCCTCAGCAAGGAAGGAGATTGCTGTGAACAGGAGTGATTTTATTCGGATCGCCAAGACATGGGCTTTATTCTGCATATGCTCATTTGGAATGCTTTTGCATCTCGTCTTTTCTACAGACTCATTTTAGGTGCGTCAATAATTCTGACGCACCCTGTCTATAGTTACATTTTAGATCTCCTTTTTGTCTTCATAATTTGCTATGTTTCGTTTCATAGGTTTAGCCCATGGTGGTTAGTTGGCGCACCTTCGAATAAAATAAATAAATAAATAAATAATGGCGTCAGATCTGGGCAATGCTACGCATGAGACTGAGTTTCGCAAACTTTTTGCCCAGCATCCTTTCTGTGCAGCGCCACCTTTTATTTCCATCGATAAAGGCTTTTTCCTTGTACATGACTCCGGGATCAGGTGCTCTATGTGCCTTGAGAGTAGAAAGAATTTTGATAAAATTCTAGGATCCATGGAAGATGTGCAGAGTATTTGACCAGCAGACTTGGTACAGCATACGAATCATAACCTAGGGGGCGACAAGAAGTTATGGAACGAAGTCACCTAGCTTCTTACTCTACATCACCCAGTTTGTTTGGTGCCTGTGATTATTTTAACAAAAAAAAAACATAACCCTTCTAACATGATCGTGTTGAATTCTCCAAATTCGGAAATACAGAGACTTCAACCCAAGGAACATTTCTGTGCCCATCACGAAAATTACGCATTACAACATAGAGTGGTTCATCGTCGAAATGATCGAACTTATACCATTCAATTTATGTCAACTGGACCGTATTGACGTAAACCTGTAGTTCCAAGAATCAGGGACGAGAACTGAAGACGACTTCTCAGAAAGGATGAAGGACTTCAAAGCACTGTAATGAAGACTGTCCCCTAATGTACAAACGTGCTTGTGTTCCTATGTCCAATGCCATTATTTCGCTTGAAAATCAGGAATAATTCGGAACCCGTTCCATAATTTTGTGTCACCCTGTACAGGTGTCATTAAAGACACACACAGATCTCAACGTCAGTATTCCCATACTGTTCCATAGGTTGTGTTCTCCGTTGCATATTCAAATACTCGGAGTGTGTTCTAGACAAATACGCAAACTATTTATACTGGATGAGGAACAAATTCCTTCCAGTGACATGAATAAACCTCGAGGTAAGACATATTAATTGTACAACTAAACTGGCGATTTTGGCTCGTCGCTACTTGATTCTTCGCCCCAATCTGATCTTCGCGAGTAGCGCCTACGCTGCATAACAAGGAATATTATGACAATAACAGCTACTGCAAATGACAAAATAGTTATCAATATCAAGACAATCCCTGATATAACTATAATGTCTGCGCCCATTCTAGCCACAATTGCTGGAATAATTTAATTAGAAGATGAACGTTACAAGAAGTGAATTTTTGCCTCTCACCTCTCCCGAGACCATGTGTCGAACTGGAAGCACTGCAAATGGTGTAGTCTGTATTATTGGTGCACAGCAAAAACTTGATGATGTAGGCCACATCTGTGTTTTCTATCGTCGAAGAGAAAAGCCTCAAAAATGAAAATTTGAGAATGAATGATGCTGATATGCTTCCCGTGAAGTATAGTGTAAATCCAGTCTCTGCAGATGCAGCGACACTGGTTTAGGTACCTATCGATTTGACAGCGGCGACAAGGCGATGCGCCACCCACAATCGATATGTACGAAAACCAGTATTGCTGCCGTGAGCGAACAAGATTGCCATGCTTCTCGACAAGATACTAGCAGAAAGAGGGATAAGGACAACTAAAAGGCTTCTCCTACTCTGCGAAAGGTCCATCCGCCCAAATGCCAACATCCACCCCACCGTGGAGACCGTTCGGCATTGGAACAGGTGTGGGAGGACGGTAATAAGGGCCTTCTGAAATACAGCTGTTTTTTTTTTTCAAAGTAAGTACAAATTATTTCATAAACTTACCGATTGTTTTCGTGGCTAGCTTATCCTTGCTGATTTTGAGACCATCACCGTCAAACCCTGGTCCAGCCACAAACAAAACACCAGGTACTTCGTATAGCCCAGCTCCTTCTCCCTTTGTATAATTGGTTATGGAACTGTCTAAAACTCATACGTTGGGTTGAGTAGGAGTACGTGATAGCCAATATTCACTATAAGTTTTGCTTCTGTGCCATTTCGCCCTAGTTGGCAGGATTCGTATGTTTGATTGAGATCATCCTTTTGTAATTTAACACCCGTGGTTTCCGCCTGTTTCTCTAGAAAACCGTGCAAATCGTGTATTTCTTGGATTCCGCCGGTGTCCGCTTAAATCTCGTGTAAATCAAGCATTCTCAAAACTACATACCAACGGATTTCGCTTAAATGTTCTGTAAGTTCCAGTTAAATCTGGTCCACCGGTGGATTTCTGCTAAATTCCGCCTGAATTCCGGATGAACTTGTACAGTGCTGAATAACACGTGAATTTTGCAACCTTTCGAGAATTGAAGTGATGCACTAAATTTCTTTGTGAACTTCATGTTTTATTGTCCAATGTGCTGTTTGAAGTGCTTGCTTCATGTTATAGGCCGATCCTGTTCAATGCCCTTTGTTTTCGTAAAAATAACCCTCAGATGTGCCCAGCTCACTTAGGTGACTTTACATCAGTGATTTCCACCAGAACCTCATGGACAAAATGTTGAGGGGTAGGGCACGAAGTATTCAGAAGTTACGTGGATTTTAAACGGAAACCAGCGAAGTTGCACACAATGCCTCCAACTAGAAACCAACGACGCAGAGTATCCAGATCAAATATATATTTAAGAAATTTTCTTGTACTAACAACAATTTCCTAAAAATAAACAAAATTAAGGAATAAAAATAGAAAAATGTAATGAAAGAAGTAGAGTAACAGACAAATACCTCAAAGGATAAAACATCTTGTGTACTTAAAATACAAAACATTTTATGATTAGGCGAAGTGAAGTAATGAGTCAACAAAACAGAATAAAATTAATGACGTGCTGAAGTGAGCGAGCTCAAAAAGCTTGATGCCGCTCTTGAAAATTCGCTTTCTATTCCACCGACGCATATTCCTGTTCTTTCAACTGCGCCGCTTAATACTTTTGTGCATTCGATGCCAAAATCGGGATCAAAATTGTTTATTATAGAATTTGCTCAAGTTGAAAGCAGGAAAAACCGCTTCGGTGCTATATGAAACAACAAGTCCAATATGTAACGGCGTTCAACCGTTGCTTTAGGATAAGCTCAACTGTTGTGCTAATGTGTTGCTTCACCGCTAGAACACGTTAGGCGAATATTTGGTCGCAACGCCAAAAATTACTGGCGTTGCCCGTGAGCGATCTTGCTGAATCAGGATCGACCACCTTCTCCGCTGTTCATGTTTCGACGCGCACTTGCGCGTTTTCACTCAATTCTTGCAAATACCGGATAAATTTCCCCTAGAACTGCTAAATTCCGCTTATTTTCCTGAAGGATTCCTCATACTTTCTCTAGAAAATCGGGCGGAAACCGCCGGTGTAAAATCACCGGAGTCGAGAAACCTGATCTGATGGCATGTACATGCAGTTATACATGACCTTCCGCCCCCACACCTTTTCCTCTCTCCTCATCTTCCAGAGCGCAGCGTGTTATGTGTTGTTTCCACCGTTGGTTGTTCGGATTTGAACTCATACAGCAGAATCAATGAGCTACCTTATTGCCTAAGACATTGGTTTCGTACCAAAACCACGGCCTTCTGCGCAGAGGACAGAAGTGTTGCGGGTAGGAAATGTTTTGCGCTTCCCGCGCACAAAAAAAGCGTAGCAGGATATGGCGATCACAAGTAGCAACACGGCGTTAAGTAGTGAACTATCACCAACTACCTCAGAATGTTTGCGTACACTTAATAGTAACCGAGCAGAGTGGATGCGGAAATCGACAAGCTTGAGGTATTTTTAGCGGCAAGGATGTCACTTTCCCTGTTCTTTTCTTCAACTCAATTTTTAATTTTTAGTCCTTCCATATCGGAACTGTTGTGCTTCTCTGCTAAGCCTCTGGCGACTTCTTCTGCATAACGATCTGATTGAAGAACTCCGTTTACCAGCTAATGGGATCCCAGTGTCGTGACTTCCACAGTAGATGTGCCAATTGTCGGCATGTGCTTGTGCTCGAAGAAAAAAAAAGACATTTTCTCTTCCTCTCACGAACCATGTTCTTCACCTTCTCCGTTCAAAGCCATGCCATCTTGTTTTTCTTCGGTTGGGCTTGTTTCGTGTTCTATATCCAAATCCCCCATGACATCTGTAACCGTCCTTTGTGGCTCGCACGTGCCTATTTTGATCTCAAGCGACGATAATCGTGTCTTCTGACGGTACTTCTTCAGTCTTCTCATCCAGCAGCATCTAGAAATCGTCCCCAACGTTTCCGGTCTGTGGTGCATACGCCGAGAAGAAATGAAGACGTCGTTCAACGGTGGGTGACAACAATCTTCATAAGCCGGCCGTCATAACGCTGTACTTCTGTCGAATTGCGAAAGCGTTCAGAAACGATTACGCCTACGCCGTTCCTGGTACTCGGGGGACGGCCCTTCTGGACCACTGTAATTGAAGGCTATGTTATAACAGCGCTGTGATTGGCTGGAAGACTGCGCGATTGGTTGTACGTTGATGAGGTGCAAAGAGGTCAAGTTGCCGCTTCGCGACGTTTGCGGAAATCATCTAGGATGATGGACGAGTTCCACATCTAGTCACAGCCTCCATTCAGTTACCAGTTTATTTCAGGCTGAGATAGTTTCGTAATAAATAACCTTGACTGAACGACTTCGCACAAGTTTCAACATCTACGATATTTTTTCTGATATTTACCTGATTGTGAGGGAATAGCCATGCCGGAATAGAAACTATCGATTTTTGGGTTCTGCCCTCAGAAAAAGCTGAACTTTTCTGAACTTCCGCTTTCACATCAAGGGGAGAAACAGAGAAGTGGACACATGCCCGAATAGTTAGTATTCTGCATAACTGAAATATAAAATTTTCTCAGTAGTTACCGTTAAGAATAACACGGTTTTGCACGTTTTCCTTATTGTCGACTTCCCAAATGTCCATCGTCGACTTCCCAAATGACAGAAAGAATTGGACACTGGGGATTTCAAAAATGGGGTTGTTGAAAAAATCATTTAAACCTATATGGTTAAAAACAAATGTTTAAAAAAAAGTAAACTAGGAGGTCATTCATACATATGTCTTAGCTTTCGTTTCTAGAATGCGAAATTATATAAAGCATGTTTGGTCGATTTTGGTTCTCCATATAAGATATCCGTATATATCCGCGTATGAATAATGCCCTGTGGCATTGCCTTGGGGGAGAAGGGAGCCTTAGGTCACGGCTAGACACGTGGAATCACAGCCTAACAGTTAACATATTAGACATCTATCTCTGATATGAATTGTTCAACTAAGTTGAAGTAGAGTTTTGGAAGGTCATTATAAGGGGATATGAAAATTCTGATTGGATTTGAAATAATGTGACAATAATAACAATAATAATAATAATAATTTTTCAGTCCAAGGTAATAAATACAAAGGGATGCTCAAATATTTTGACAGAGAGTAAATAAAGCATAAGAAAAAGAAAGAAGTGTTTAACTGGAAACAAGCTCAAACGTTCCAAATTTGTAATTCTGCAGGAAGCTGTAGGATTCCTATTCCTGAATGTTATATTATTCCTAAATGGGTTCGTTTTCCCACTCGTGTAGATCAAAATCGCCGAACTACTGTTCTTAAGAGCTACCCTGGTACTCGGGCACCGTTGCAGACCTTGAAGCCATATCCGATGTCTTTCGACTTGTTCTCAGATCATTTAGTCTCTTGTAACGCGCACAAGTGGATTCAGCGGCGCTGCAATGCTGCTGCCAATTCATATGAACTACCTGTCAACGTGCCGACGTTCAAAGTCGCAATGCTCGTCTTGGCTACGTTGTTATCCTTAACGATTCGCCTGCTTGCCCACGATGCCACCTTTCGCGAAGCATTGGGGACCCTCGCACATTTCCCACACTCACCGGGCCCCGCAAGTGCGCGTCGATTCCTGTGCCCGCCGTAGCTTTGTTCCTACAATGTAATGACGTCATGGTCCATGTGATGTGACGTGGGGTGTTCGTCAGCCGGCCTGTCACTGCGGTCTGTCGCCGACATTCGAAGTGATGGGGAGAGGGATACCCATCCCCGGAGTGGGCGAGGGGCTTATTCGTTAGATGAGGCCCCCACTCGCCTTTCATGTGCTTCCCAGTCGTTGGAATGCGGGCTTTTGGCTGAAACCGATGTGCAGGATACAACCAACCCATGAGCGTTTACATGCACCCACGCACGTGAGTGCATGTTCACACTCATATGCCGGTAGAATAAATCGAATCCAGCACTGCCGAACTAAGCAGTCCATCCCCTAGATCTACATGTGCCGCAGGACAACCGCATGGCTGCTTTTGGTCGGCGATTAGCCCTCTATCCGCCACATCGGTTCGCGCCACGTAGCCCCGCAGCAAATCAGCAAGAACCGCTTCAATGAGGGAGATCTGTGGTTCATTCTTAAAGAACTCTCTGCTTCGAATTAAGTCATATCTAGAAGTTAGTTGAGAACGTTTTCGATCAAAAAAAACACCCACTTATTATTGTATCATTGACTGGTAAGTAGCCAGGAATTGTGACAGCATGATCGTGGTCGGCTGTGACGATAATTAGTGTTTCGGAGGGATCTGTCATTGTTCTCGCCTGAAAGGCAGACAATCCTGAGCTGCAACGACTTGCAATGATGAGACGACAAACTTGCAAGAGAATCAAGAAACTGGGTTCATTTACATCCTGCTATGTACATCACAGATAAACGCCGCAAGTCTAACCTTTCGAATAGCTTCCTCGAACTCATAAAGCTCAGTGAACGCTGTTTTTATCACATTTTGATGTTCAGCTACGTCGATAAGACCGCCTAAAAATGCAGCCGAGATGATATGAAATAGCGTACGTACGTCTCTTTCTCTCACCTTCCACCAACAGGAAGAAACCCTTTTCGCCATGCTGTAGCTGTTCAATGGCTTTCGCAGTCATTTCCGCTAGGCGAGGAGCTGCCTTCGTTCCACGTCTCAGCTCATCCAAATACATGGGAAGATGGTCATTAGCGAAGATTCCTTAAAGGCACGTCATGAAGGGTAACGAGATATCAACGGAACCTGCTCCTACTCGACGCGCTGACACCAAGGATGTGCTTGTAATCCGAGAAAAAAAAACTGTCAAAAACGCTTATTTTGAAGGCCAAGTCCAATATTGGAGCGGACGACTTTCCTTGCTAGGAAGCTAGCAGAAGAGGAGCTGAGAAGTTGAGGACATGAAAATGAACTTCTAAGCAGTGGCTATTATCAACTGATCAAGTACTGCCATGTCGGAAAAACATGCTGCACCCTCAGCTAGCTCTTGCTGCGGAACGAAGCCTCTCGTCCACTGGCCGAGAATTTCAAAATTCCCGACTAAAGAAACCCGTAGCTTATGAGTTTTCGACGTTTTCACGGAACTTGAAGTACATTTTTGTGCTCAGCGGATCGCATAGTTCAAGTGACGTGAAAATCTTGAGAGTGGTCCCTGAGCTGAGACACTGCCTTTAAAAAGTCTATCATTAGGACAATGTACATTAAATATCGATGTACTGCTTATCCTAGAACTTATCGGCTTCCTTCTCTAATAAACCAATTTGCGAGAACAGCGACATCAAGTCGCACTTCTTCTGTATAGTACTTGGATATTCTAACCTAGTAGCTTCTCATCACTTGCTGTGACTGCCTGTAGATCATTCACACTCCTCAGTACCCGTCTTGTTCCTCCTAGTTCGCTCCACTCAATGTCGATGTTCCTCCCGTCGCGGCGGTTTCCTCCTCGAGACTTACTCAGCAAGTTGCGGGCTCCACCACCCATCATCACCTGAAACAAAGCTCCATTGCCAGCTGAAGGTTCGTGGAAGGTACGATTGTTCTTCGATGGCACAGGAAGGTTGAGCATACTGTTTCAGCCAAAAAAAAACACGAGGCTGGCTGTGCGATTATCAAGGAGAGGTGAACAAGTAATGAAATGAAATTCCAGGTCGAATTTCAGGTTGATGAAAGAATTATGCGCCACCGAACAGGCCATCAATGAACATCTATAGCATGCAGTTATGTAATTGCTTGTCAAACACTGTCTCTGTTCCGATACTGAAAAATCCCTTACTTTGAATTCAGAAGCTGGATAGGAAAGAAGTTGCCTTGCGATGTCGGGGCAATCATTTTTCAGATCTTTGGTTTCTTCGTCACTTTCAAGACCTCTATAGACACCCTGAAAATATACAGTAAATGCCTTAGCTCTTTACGTTTATCAAGTATGAAATGTATGATTTTTCTATGCAAATGATGATTTATCCAGTTGATTTCTCGTATTGATTGATGAATTGATTGATCGTAATCACCGTATGTGTCACCGCTTTCCTATCTTCTCATTTGTTTCGAGATCACATCCTCCCTCTTTCAACATTACATACTTCTTTGACTTTCTAGCAACTCCGAAGGTTCTGTTTTACTTCTTTGACTTTCTAGCAACTCCGAAGGTTCGTTTTAAAGCAACATGAAAGTTGTTGACAACTTGCTTTAGCATTTTCTCGTCCATGAGTTGTCGGGCGGAAGCTTATAGACACTTGCAAACCCAACGACTGACTGCTTCCGCAATTGTCGACAAACATTGGACCAACAATTTGTCAATACAAAAAAGGCGAAAGCAAGTTGCCAACAAGCATTTGGTTGAGGGAGATGCAGAAGCGACCAGATATCGCGTTCCGGCGGTTGTGAGTTCTAGCTGTCGAGGCAGCGGCATGTGGTCTTGCCTATGCAACCTGACAGTGGGCATAACATGTAGAGACTTGCCTACCTTCGCATAAAGTGAAGCAGGCGTCGCGTGAGTGACCCTTGTGTTTGTTACGAAACCGACTGCCAACTCTGGAAAATCAGACCAAGGCCTAATGATTTCTAGGGACCAAAGAAGTCTAAAGAAAAGTCGGAACCTTTTTGTAGAGCACTCTCTGCAACTCCATCAGTGATGTACCTGCTTTTATCTGTCGTGCAGCGTTTCACGTTAGTGATTGAGTTCGGCTTCCATCCCACGGTTGTAGATGTCACCTGGGCAAAAACGACAACGAGTATAGTGCCGTAATGGAGATTCGTCGAGCCGTCACATGAGTTCCCGATTTTTGGAGTTTTTCTACAATTTTTCTCCAAGTTTGCAAGTTATTTATCGAAACGGGGAACTAGGAAATCGTGGCTTTTGCCTTTTTTGTTGCCCGACAGTGCTGCGTTTGGATAGAATTTAGTGGAGTGCTAACAAAGTAGGCATTGGAAGTCATTCAATTCAGCTCATAGATACCAGATGTGCTGTGAAGAATTGCCACCCGATCAGACGTGGGCCATACAATGGATGAATAAAAATTTCGCAGTTATGGGAGCACATGGGGGAGGCCGGGGGTAGGGTTTATGGAAGAAAAGCGGAGGCCTTCCAAAAATCAGTATGGATCGTAATCAGAATAGAAATCAGAATCTGGAGGGTGGAAAATCTTTTAAAGTCAGTCATGGAATTGAAAGACCAGAAGAATTACTCAAAATCTTTAAAACATAAGGAAATTATAACATTGAGACAGGATTTTTCCCAGCTTAGCAATAAAACGTTCGCAAAACTATTCAATAGGCTTGTGCTATACTTCAGTGGAGCGTAGCACCTTGCGTCTCGGACGATGGCGACGGTGGATCGCCAGCAAGAATGTTTTAATTTTAGATCACGTAAAACGGAAGGCCAAAAATGGACGGAAAACGGAGAGCGTAAAACGGAAAACGGACAATTTTGCCCAAATTTTGCCCTCCCCCCCCCATAGGCTTGCGACCAAAAGTCCTTCTTAACATTGGATTTCCCAAGTATCTTCTTGAGGAGCATAAGTGATGATTTAGGTAACTTCAAGTCTAAGATCGAGGACTATCTACCCTTCACATAGTTACGAGAGATTATCAGAATTATATAATCAATGAGCGTATTTCTCACTGAACATACTTACTAAGACGAAAAACTGTAAAGTGTGAAAAGTGCGACTTCTTTGCTTTACTTTAGAGCAGACTGCAAAATTTCAGACAAAAACGTAACTACGGTGGTTAGCACATTTGCAATCTGTAGAGGATCACGTTATTTACAAAAGGATCACGTTGGAGCAATGGAGGAACGAGGAGAAGAACAGTGTGTGGGGAACGTGAAACACAAGGAGCCCAAACATTGCACAGAACATGAGGCGCCAACGGCTCCAGTGTGCAGCTAGGGATCATCATCTGACTAAAACAGTGACAATTTTGATGTAGCGTTATGTTTTTGTCAACTTGGAAGAAAGCGTACATCATGCGTTGCTTCGCAAGAGTGCTTGATGCTCTTACCATGGCATGTCACATTTTCATTGAAATTTTACATCAGTTCACCCCACATTTCTGTGGAACCTTGTTTTTTTGAGAGTTTTGAGGAGAGCAGGACATTTGTATGGCATATTTGGAACAATGATGAGGATCAGCGAAATTGCGACGTTAAATGGCGGTTGGACGTCAATTTTGTTGTGAATTCATATATATATATATCTCATTTTTTCATTACATCAAAAAGGGGAACCCTCTTCAGGATAGGGACATACGCCGAAAACAAATGCCTCGTATCCGTCCATAATTTTCAGGGATTTTCCGTCTTTCGGGTCAAAAACCCGTAGAACGCAAAGCGGAAGGCCAAAAATGGGCGGAAAACGGAAAGCGTAAAACTGAAAACGAAAAATTCCGCCCACCCCTCCCTGATCGCCAACATTGGCGACCGACGCGACTGTCAGTTGTCAATGCGTACAATCGGTAGGCACCGTTATCAAAGCTAAAGATCACGGCGACGCAGGGTGGCTATGCTCCACGTGTAGTATAGCGCCAGTGACAGGTTCTCAAGATGGAGCAAGGGTGAGGTAAGGGAAGGGCGATGAGAGGGATAGGGAGAGAGAGAAGCACAGTCCACGCTACCACTGTCACTTACCTTCCTCCCTGTGACTAGAGCCATCGCTCCAGCTGCCGAGTCAGTTACGTGATGGCTGAGGGAACTGGTCTGAACAATTTGAGATGAAGGCTTTTTTGAATCATGAACCACTTCCAGGACAAATGCGAACTCAACAAACTTACCTTTACCAGGCCTGCACTTCGGAATGTTTCAAAGAACAACGGCTCATTCAAATATGGTTTATTTGAGACCTGATTCTTATTGATTCGTGCGCTTGTCACAATTGGGATACCCATCCCATCTCCGATAAACAATATCACATTTTTTGGTCTGTTTGCTGCAAGAGCACAAGATGCGATCACGTTCAAAGAATACTATTCTCTAGAATGATCATGTGTGGGTACAATCGCTTAAGCCGGCTCTGAGAGGAAAATAAGGCAATGTTCAATGATGACTGGGAAAGGTGTACAGGCATGGATCCTGTCGCATAAAAATTGACATCGTTTCCAATCCAGAAGATTTTCCGATTCCCAGGTGGGTTAGTACTTACAACAGGTGTTCAACTTCGAGTGGTACCTTCTTCGACCAGAATCCCAAATTATGGCATAAAAATGCTGATTCTTCTCTTGATAGCTGGGACGACAGCGTGCCTTGAACGTTTCCAACAGAAGAAAACAAAACTTGGAAAATTGCTGTGACAACTGTGCAGCACAAACGCAGCTCAAACGGCGGAATGGTTGGAATAGAAAAGTTAGCAGCAATTGTTCCCAGTTCCTGCCATGTCCCTTTCACTTGCTGATATCCCTCAGCAATTGCTGCCAAAAGGACGAGAGCTTGAGCAGCAATAGAGAGGAGGATGACAGCAATTAGCAACAGTTTTTGCTAGCGGTTCTACTGGAACTATCACGCCATTCGGGCTGCATTCGTATTGCACGGTTATTATTAGGTTGAGGAATGATGAACGTCCGTTTGACTCAAGAACTAAATTTATTACAAAAGCAACAACTCAACAACTCAATCGGTGATATATTCACCTTCTTGATCTATGACCTCCTTCCAACTTTTGCACAGGGAACGGATCCCTCTCTCTCGAAGAACTCGGGTGGCTGCGAATAGAAGAAGTTGGACACCCAAAGTCGGATCTCGTCGAGGTTTCGAAACTTGTTCTCCTTCAGACTGTGCTGCATTGACCGAAACAGGTGGTAATCTGAAGGCGCAAGATCCGGGCTATATGGCGGATGAGAGAGAACCTCCCAGCCCAACTCTTCAATTTTCTGCTGCACGATCCTTGCAACATGCGGTCTGGCGTTGTCGTGAAGGAATTTCGTAGTCCTTATATCCACTCCTTGTCGAGGCAGTGGGTGGTCCATGCAGGTCAATTGTGGTGCGTAGTGTTCTGCCATGACCGTCTGATCAGGAGTTAGCACCTCAAAATACACAAGACCTCTGACATTCCACCAAACACAGAGCATGGTCTTTCTTCCATCAGTGTCGGGTTCCGGAGTGGCTCTTGGCTCTTCTCCGTGTCCTAACCACTACCTTTTTCTGGTCACGTTGTTGAACTGGATCCACTTCTCATCCGATGTGACGATTGAGTCGTAAAAACCACTATTCTTTCCAAGGCGGATGAGGATTCCAGCAATCGAGACACGTGCAGCCTTGTTAGCGTCGCTGGGTTGCTGTGGGATCCATTTGCCTTGTCGGTTCGTCTTCCCCATGGCATGTAGGTGGTTGACGATAGTCTTCTGATCACATCCATACATCTGCGCGAGTGCACGCGTAGTTTGACAGGGATCGGACTCGACGGCTTCTTTCAGCGCATCACTGTCTACAGCTTGACGTCGCCATTGATGCTCTTCGTCTTCAAGGGACTCATCTCCTTTGCGAAAGCGGTCAAACCATCTCCAGCAATGGCGCTTTGATATGACATCTTCTCCGGAAGCGTTGCATAGGCTCCGATGAGATTCAGCTGCCGTTTTTCCTTGTTTGAAGTCGTAGAGCATACATACGCGCAACCGATATTTCTGGTCAGTCATCGTCAAATAGTTTTTTAGGGTGAGAAATGAAAGAATTTTGGTATGATTCAGATATGGTTCGACGCGCCAGAACATGCTCTTTCAAACGAGTGCGCACACACTCCTAAAAGCTTGAACACCGTTGAAATGTAACGAAACAAAAGTAGTGGACATTTATAATTCCTCAACCTAACAGAATGAGTAAAGTCTAAAATGCTTCAAACAGTTCGCGACAACAAAGTACTTCTAGTGACGAGGTGAAGCTGACATGTTATCTAGTGGACATGACACGCATCGTGAACAGTCGTCTTTGAAAACTCGTGGCAATTTTCTATCCCTTTTCAAAAACCCGCTACCTAAGCCATAGAAGCAGAGATTGTAGTCAAAATGCCATTCAATCTACTGCTCAAACCTTATTGTATCTGATCACAGCTCTTTTTAGGGATTAGCTCACTTCTTGATAGAAAAGATGTGATGTTTGAATTCCAACATGACCGGCTGCGTGACAAGAGGTACGCTGCTGGTCTGTGATTGGTCGATTCATGTGCGCGTCGCGGCTACAGCCTTCTAGGTTACGAGCAGTTCTGCGTGGATATGGACAACTTTTCTAACCTTTATTGGGACAAATGAGTGTTCTCGGAACCCGCAAACTGTGAGAAGGTGGTCACCGATGTCATTCAGTGTGTCGAATTTGAAGAAACAACCTGAACTTGAAAAGCGTATGCGTGCGGCGCGGTCGCGTCGCGGCGTACGTCTTGACCGCCACCCAACATGACCGAGAACGCCCATCGCCACTTCTCCCCGCTCGCTTTCCAAGTTTCCAACCTGTTGGTGCATTTATGCTGTCGTTGAGGTGTGGCAAAGCTGTGTAGCTGGTTTAGGGGCATATCATATATGGGTTACTTGTGTCGCATCTTGTTTGAGAAAGAGTATTCAAAACATTCTCATACGGAATCCGACAATTCATACTTGATGACCTAACCTCTGTATGTATAAAAGTGAAAGTTTGTATGTGTGTTTGTGTGTGTGTGTTTGTGTGTGTGTGTGTGTTCCGAATAGAAATCGCGGAGGATGAACCGATCGGGACCAAACTTTGCAGGTAGGCTCTCCACTGGCCGGCGGAAGTTATAGGCTACTTTGCACCTGGAATTATCGATTGTTTTATCGATTATATCGATTATCGATTTTTTCGCTCTTCTTGACCAGGGACTAGAGATAACATGCCTACTGGGGTAGCTCAATGCGCTGAACACGAATATGACAACCATTTTGCGCCAATTCATCGATTTATTGATTTTATTGATTTTCCGCCATTCTTGATCATGGGGTGGTAAAGATATGTCTACTGGTGTTCTTCAATACGCTGAATTAGAATGACAATCATTTTGCACAAAATATTAATTCATTGATTCTATCGATTTTTCCCCATTTTCGCTCGGGGACAGACAAAGACATGTCTTCTTTGGTTTCTCAATACGCTGAAGAGGAATATGACAAACATTTTGAATGAAATATCGGTTTTTCGATTTTATTGATTTTTGGCTCTTCCGCCCAATGCAGCGGTGAAGACGTCTCTCCTAGGGTTCCTCGATAAGCTGAGTATGAATATGACAACCACCTTATACGAATACAGTAGCGAGCAAAAAGATTGCAACTTTTGGTTTTTTGACTATAACTTCTTCCAAAGCAAAGCTTGGGAGTTCTAATTTTTATGGGAGTTGTAGATACTCATGGGAGATAGAAACAAGAAGTAACCCCTTTACTCCATTGACTTTACTTTTTTTAAGAAAAATTTTTCTCACAGAGGCTTTAATCTGTAATTCGGCACCATCCGCGATGTCTCATAAAATGAAGTCTTTCGTTAGGATCTGACAACGAATTCGTTCCTTGCAGCAGAGCCGACCCTTATGTGCTCGAAAATGTGCATGCGCTGACCACTGGTTGACATGACTATGTGAGATTAGTTCAACAGTGATCTTCTATGGGTGTTACTGTCACCCTGGCTCCACGTATCGACTCTATCTAAAAGGGAGGGATGCCCCTGATGGTTCTATAAGTTCAGCAACAAATGTTCGGTTTCAACGCAGCTTATTGCTCGCTCGCAGCTCCGAAGTATTCGGGGTTGATGCCGTGCACCTAATCGTGCACATCACGGAAAATAAGTTTTGGAATTTTTTCTGTCTCGAGGAGGAAGATACTTTGGGGATCCCATGAATGGTAAAGATTTTCCAGGGTCCCTAGAATATCGCTGTGTGCGTGGCGACTCATGGCGCCTTGGATTTATCGAAACAGGGCTACTCGAAGTGAAGAGTGCTGGTCACTAGCAGGAGCATGTGTGGCCCCTTGCTCCATCTACGAGTTGTCTCCCTTCGTCTGGTGCCTTTTGATTCAAAAAATGACTCTTTCAGTTTGTTCCTTCTAATTCATACTGAATTAGCCAGTTTTTATAGTGCCAGGTCACAGTATCCCGCTTCGGTGATGTTTCGTAGAGTTCATTGCATTTTAGCAAAACCTAACTCATCGAATCCAAGGCGACATGAGTCGTCATGAGCATGGTAATATTCTAGGAATCCTGGAGCATCTTTACTACTCATGGGATCGCTGAGGCATCTTCCTTCTCGGGACAGAAAAAAATTCAAAAGTTATTTTCCGTGATGTGCACAATTGGTTGCGTTACAATTAGCCGGGATATTTTTAAATTCCGAAAAAGCAATGAAATGTATCAAATTCTAGCACCTGTAGTTAAACGATTAGAACTATTAGCAACATCTACTCCTTTCAAACAAAGCTGATAGAGGGTGCCAGAGAGGCAAAAACATCCATAAAGCATCACTGTTGAACTAACTTCACATAGTCTTCGCAAATGTCAGCCAGTAGGCACCACATGCACATTTCACAACAAATACGAGTTGATTCTTATGCATGCAATCAATTTGAAGCCCGATCCCAACAATAGACGATATTTTAAAAGACTTTGCGCATGGTGCCAAATTACAGATTTCGACCTCTGCGAGAAAAAAATTTCTTAAAAAACACAGAATCGGCGGGGTGAGGAGGTTTTAACTTCTTCCTATCTCGCATGAGTATCTACAGTTCTATTAGAAATTTGAGCCTTCATGCTCTACTTTGGAAGAAGTTATAGACGAAAAACTAAAAGTTGCAATCTTTTTGCTCGCTACTGTACGTCGATTCAATGTCATCGAAATAGCTTTGCTGAATTTTCGCCCACAAGTCGATGGGAAACGTCACCTGGGCTTCGCTAATATGCACAGAATGATAAATCTCCCATGACCACATTTGTTCCACCGTAGCTTTAGGCGTCAAATAATCTTAGTGAATGGTGTACTTGGTGCATAGTGCACACAATACACCTCGATTTACGACCGTTTCCTCCAAATTGCTGGAAATCTATTCAAAGGTCTATAGTTTCCTCCAAATTGCTCGGAATCAGTTGAAAGGCTTCTGCCCCGCATGAATTTTGCATTGTTATCGACGGAAAACGATTCCATTTAGAGAACGGGTCCAATCTCTCAACGAGTTGCTTCTGTACACCGCACAATCAATGAGAAATGAGGGCGCGTTTGCATTGTTTCGAACTGATGTAAAGTCATTTCTCGTTCTTTTTCTCTAGAAATATCCAGAACACCTATGCAGAGATACATCTCGTCCACCTTTCTGAAGTCCTGCTTTTTTTAGTCCTCCTTCCCTTTCTAGCTCGTTTTGTTTGCACAGTATCTCTGCAAAAGGTGGTAGTTTCTATCGATATGCAATTGTGCGCCAAACCAAATGGGGCACAACGGCGCAAAAACCGTAAAACCTTTATTTTGAATGCTTTGAACAATAATCAAGTACTATGCAAGTTAGAACGTTGCAACAACAAGTAAACAAATGTGGCGAACCTGCTCGGCATAAGCGTAGCTAAGCGAAGCATAGCTCAGCAGAGAATAAGTATAAGTAACACAACAGATTGGGCAGCGTTCTCTATCTTTGGTAGTACGCAAATAAAATCTACACGCTATGTACATATGTATGCACAAAGGACCCGTATCCATCAAGCTAATAACCGGTATCCATCAGGCTAATAAACTACTATCGGAGTAGAACTAAACTAGACTACTAAAATCAACAAAAGCATCGCATCACTCTGGTTGTACAATTGTTCCTAATTACCCGCGAACAAGGCCTACGAATTAGTCGAAGGACGGAGTGCAGAAATCTGAATGCTAGGCTGATTTTGAAGATCACGCCGTAGATCCAGGTGTACTGTGTGCAGTGTGCACCAAGTACACTATTCACTGAGATTATTTGACGCCTAAGGCTACGGTGGAACAGATGTGGTCGTGGGAGAATTATCATTCTCTCTAATATGCTGATCACCAAAATTATGGAGATTTTAATGAATTTGTCGATGATAATAATTGGCCTCAGCAGTATGATGTAGCCAAGGTAATAAAACACCCGAGCGAAGCCGGGTACGGCAGCTAGTAATACATAGAATGAAAGAGAAGGAGTCCCATGGGATCGAGGGTGCTCAAATGCATTAAAAGGCAAGGTATGTCGTGGGGAGGACAGCGCTTATTTATCGATGTAGGTGTTGGCCATTCACTAATGTCCAAGAAAGGAAATTGAACGAGGCCGAATAGTGAATAACTGATCTAGATAAAGTGCGGGATAAGATGAAGGATGCAGAGTGAACGAATCTGGGAAACGTTTACAACGATGATGGTGTAGACAACTTATAGGGAGCTCATTACATCCTGCTTTTAGTGTTTTGAACATGGGAATCGCCCACAAGCAGTCAAGCGACGCTACACAAAGAAATGTCAAGGCAAGGAGGACATAATCAAGAAGAATTTCAGCGAAGCACGCCCAGGATCTCAAGGTTTAGACCACAAGAACACGTGCAGCGGCTCCTACAACTGTGCAGCTACGCCATACCCACACATACTAGTCTGCTGTGAAACTACTGAGAATAAATAGAATGCCATCAATGAAATCCACGAAGATTTGCTGCACTTACTTTCTAGGAGACGAGGATCTGCACTCAATTTGCGATTTATTTTATCCTTTGCAATTCGATTCCAAAAATTTATATCCTTGAGTGCTGAAATTTTCAATTCCAGTTCTGATACATTTCGCCAGTATCGCACTCATCTATTTGATGAATCTTAAGTGGACAGTGTCACTAGCTTTCTATCAATCATTCGGACATCCGTACTACGTGGGCGACTTCCAATATGTGGAGCGAGCGGTAGGCCTGGTTTTGAGAGCAGGCAGAGGAGTCAAGAAAAAAAGGTCCCAGAAACTAAGTCGCCCCAGTCTTTTTGAGGTGTTAGCATAGGTTCTGATCTACCCGACATGTTCTGCTTAAAGCCAGCACTCGTAATTTCTAGTCGTATGCTTCGCCATGCTTCGTGTTGTTACAGGGCTTGAAACACACATCCAAAAACGAATATAGTGGACGTCAATGGCGGTGGCCCATCCGCGGCCTCAAGTGAAACGCCTCGCAACCGCACCGTGCGCGTCGAAACTGATGTCTTCTGCTGCTGTAATGCTATTTTTAACAGATTTTCTACCCGATTCCAAGGATCTTCAGCACAAATCTGGAGGAGAAGCGCCCAGAAATAGCAGTTGATTAAGCGTTAGCTGGTGAGGCGCACACCAAAAGTCCAAACTTATATTAGCCTCCACAGCAATGCATGCACGAAAGTTCCGAAAGTTCCGATAGGTACCCCGCAGCTCCCTAGAGTTCGAGCGCGATGTATAATAGTAACCGGTCTGTTTACATTTGCATGGTTCCGAAGTTCATTGCGACTGCTCAGAACCCCAAGAACAAGTTGTCGGCCCAGCTTTGTCCAAAAACAACTTGCAAACAAGCTTTTTACTAGTAAATCGTTGTCGACAAGATTGACATCATCATGCCACCCCAAATCAAGTTGTCGACAAGCTTTACTCCGACAACTTTTCGTCAAGGAAGAGAAAAAACAAGTTGTCGACAAGCCTTTGGGCGAACAATTTGTCGACAAGGAAGTGCAAAACCAAGTTGTCGACAAGCTTTTGGGAAAGCAAGTTTCAGATGCGATTAGATACTTGCTAGCCAAATGCTTGTCGACGAATTCTTTTTGGGCTTCTGAGTGGGTTCCTGTGAGCTTTCGGCCATTTCATTCTGAAGCTCCACAGATTCTGGCCGGCTTCCTGAGAGCTTCTTGCGACGTCGCCTACGAATTTCCGGCAGGTAAGAGGATCCGGATCGAAAATCAGCTTCCGGATGAGTTTCCTGAGAGGTTCCGATCGTATCAGTCGTTTAACTTTAAGCTTTTATTTCTACTCTATGCGGCGCTCAGAATTGCAAAATCCGCCTGCGAAGGGTCCCAAGTGGCGTAGTCGGTACGCCGGCGCACAATCGTCCTGGAACAGGTTCCAAATGGCGTATTCGGTGCGCCGGCACTCAGATGCTGTCGACCAATGTTCAATTGCTTTCAAACGTAATCGATCAGCAATAGAGTAGAAATAGCGACCAATAAGTATCCATGTTAGAATCATTATTATTAATACAATTATTATTGATATTATTATTACAATTCATCAGCTGAATGGAAGGTGACGGCATCCCCGCTCAGTTTACGGTTTGGAGTGAAGTCGACATGCGCCGCCTCGGTGGTATTGGTATTTGGCGCGAACGTCTATGTCAGCGCTTGACCCTATTCTTCATCATATAGGAGTACGCGAGTCTAACTACGCATCTAGTTAGTTATTGAGTTCCACGAGGCATCTATTTAGTTAGTTCCACGAAGACCGGACACAAGGAGCTTGCTCTTCCAAGGTGGAGCGTCGGTTCGCCACCGCGGGCATGTGTGGGTCCACCGCGGATGTACAGCGGCTCCACCGCGGGCATGCGCGGATCCACCGTGGGGGTGTGCGCGTCCACCGCGTAAACAGGCATATTCGAGGGATTGATTATTTTCTTCTAAAAGTGATCCTGCATCGAAGACCCTGTTGTGAGGAGGAGGACGAGGCAAATCCACGATGGCATTGGCTTTTCATCCTACAAGCGTTTTTACATCATTGGATTCGAACCCACGTACCTTTTCGAACTCATGTTTCCAAGTCCGCTCTCTTATCCACTCGGCCATGCGTGCATCGTGCGTGGAGGTTTTGTTGGCGTTGATTACCCAATCAGCTCCACTGCGGATCCACAGCGCGCATGTGTGGGTCCACCGTATGACATGTGCGGGTATAGCGCAGAAGTGCCGTCATTTCCGCCAATCCGCACCGCGGGCACGTGCAAAGTTCAGAGTGACAGCAAAACTTAACGGAGCATCCACGGAAATTTTTGCGTCCGAGATCTCAATCATTTTGCATGAGTGCTCAGACCCAAGTGATACAACGATTATTGACGTGACACTCCGCTATAGCACAGTTTTATTATATTTGAAAATTCTACGAAACTTGTACGTCGTAGCCATTGGTATTCTCGAGACATAAGGAAATTAGATGTGTTTGAGTATTCAACAGGATGAGTTTGAAATGAAATGAATGGGTGCTTTCAATCAATCACACTTTCCTTGTGATAGTACTTGCTTCCATTCCCATCTCCTCGGACAATCAAATCCCATTCCAACCGCCGGCAAATCCCCGTCGAAACGTTTGAACGAGGACCAATAGCGTTCAAACAGCGGGCGAAACCACGCATGTTGCGGGCCAAACGCGCTGTCGGACGAATCGCGGGCTCAACGCAGAATCATTCGGGCTGATGCGCGAACGTCAGGGTTCGGCCTACTATTTAAAGTGTGTTGGCATCGCTGCCACTGACCGCTGGCAAATATCTTCAAAAAGCGGTTCGAATGACTACAAACTAGGGCTCAATAAGGAACTTGCCCTGTTGGAATGGTTGGTTGGTGATTGTAGGGACGTGATAAAGGATGAAGGCAACGTCGGGATGGAAGAGATCATCAGCATGGATGGCCTAGTGGACAAAGCTGCGGACTCCCAAGCATTCATAAACCATGGACAGGTGGGTCCAATTGATGGTAGAAAAAGGATAGCACTACGTAAACATGGATGCACCCTGAAAACAACCATCTTTTCGTATTTCTGTTGAGAATTTGCGTATTCATGTTGTTTTTAGGTTCCGGTGAATCATTTTGAAACCACAATGGCTTCAAACTCGAACCCGGGCTCATCCGTGCGAGACCAGGTGCAAGCAGTGACCAAGCTGCCAGAGGTTGCCTCGGTGCAGGTGTCCAAGAGACAGGTAATTGTGGAGAATGCTGCCTTGTGTGATGGATTAGGAGCAGCAGCGCCTGGTGGTTTGCGAGCTCATGGCGGCCTGAACGCGTTCAGTACTCGGGCAGATAGGAATGCAAGTCCCGTTTTCAGCGGCCCTACGCGGCCTGAACGCCGCTACTTCTCGGGCGAAAACACCCAAATGCCCGCTCCGACCCTCGCCCCCCGCTCGTTCGGAACGGGATTTGCCCCCCGAAATTGTCTGAGTCCTTCCATTTTGAGTCCATGCCACTCGGCCATTCTTTGCAACGAGCTAAACTATTGGCAATGAGAACCGACTTCTTCGTTGGTTCTTGCAAAATTGAACACAGCCTTCATTTTCAGTACAGCGCTATACGTAGCAATAGAGCAAAATCTGTGACAATAAAGTTCTGTGGATGCGGTCTTTAAGCAGTGGGCTACCAATCATCTCTATACATGAATATGAATCTCTAAAAGTGTGTACAGTTGTTCTCGGAAGGATAGAAGGGTTTCGTTAGTGCAGAAACGCGATGTGACCTGAACGATGGATGCGGAGGGAGCATGCTCCAAGTGAGAGGGTTGAGCAGGTCCCGCTGCGATTCTGCGGCCGTGACGCTGTGAATCCCCATGCGTAATCTATCTTTCAGACAGGGGCTGTACGCATGTTCCGAGTAGAAATCGCGGAGGATCAGCCAATTCTGACCAAATTCTACTGAAATATTCAATTACTTATTGACGGCCATCCTCGCGCTGTCCGAATGCCTGTCTACCCCAACATTTCTGCTGTTGCTTATGAATCCTCGATTTGCTCAAGTCGGACTCTTACCTGGGTTTACGTTAACCTGATGGGTGGTTAAAAATATTCGCTGGAGACATAGTAGGCCCAGTACGGAAGCAGCCATTTGACTTTCCACCGCGAAAAAACTTGCAAGAATGAGCGTAACCGCTCAAAAGAAGCAAACAACAACGATAACAACTCAGGTAGTCATCACACTATCTACTAATTGGCAGTTCATGCGTGTATGCATTTGTGCACGAGAACCAGCCATCGAGAACGGAAAATACCTACACCATCGTGTTCAGCGCGTCGAGGTCGAGTTATGTACGAAAATATGGTAAATTTCGATTTTTACCATGATTTAAAGTGGTATTGTGTCACTCTTGTCATGTTTAGACATGTTAACCTCTTATTATGACCGAAAAATGTTTACACCTCAGTTGGAATGAGTGATACCACCCTGTGATTGCAAGACTGTATAAAGGGGAAAATGTGGGTACGATACCGTTAGAAGAAAGAGGATGAGGCGAGCGAGCGAAGGATGACAGGGATGAGGGTTGAGATGTGACATGGATGAGGGACGGATGAGCGTCGCGCCAGCACTGATGTAGGAGAAGATAATAAAAAGGGGTTGTTGGCTATGTCAGAGGTGCCCCGGGGCCGGGTTGTGGGAGAGTTCCCAGTGAATGGATCAACAGCTGTGAGACTGATACGACGACGTCCATTTGTGGAGAATCGTCTGGAGACAAGTCCAACGGTCTGATACGGGTGCCCCTGCGTCCAGAAGTGGGGGAAGATGTCACGACCTGCGAGAGTGATACGCCGACGCTCAGTAGAGGGGAACCCATACACGAAGGCGAGCGAAGCTAGCCTAAAAGACGCCTGAGAGTCCAGCATGAGCTGGACGGCTGATAATATTTTGAACTGAAGTGTCCATTTCCGCAATAAATTTCTCAACAATCTGGTAGAGAGAATACCTCAGTTCTCCCACAATCACATTTTCTCAGAAAAATTTTATAAACCAAAGAACGTGCAAACGTCGAAGAGTCCTCGGCTAGACTCGAGAAAGTTACATCAAAAGAACATTTCTTTGTTGCTGCGGGCGGGGGATTCCAAATTAGGAAACTTTCCTTCCCTTGATAAGTACCTTTCCAGTGGATCGCAGAAGACGGGGTTTCGCTGTCAATTTGCGATCTATGTTATCCTTCTCTACACGATTCCAAAATTCGATATCTTCAAGACCTGAAATACTCAAAGGGTCACTATGTGGAAACAGGACACTATCGTAATCACGGCAACGCCTTCACAGACAAAAAAAAAACGGAAGAAAAAGTGTTTTTGTTTTTTGCTGCATAGTTAAGTCCATTTTGTTCCTTTAGCATTCATATTACACCAAACCTTTCTGGAGACAGGATCCACGAGAATAGATCAAACCGATTTACAAACTTCGCCAGGAAAGCGAATGCCTTCAGAACTGTCTATGGATAATCACTATATAATAACGCGCTTAGTCTGTCTGTCTGTGAGTGTACGTGTGTGTCAGAGCGTTACGAAATTAGTCCATTCACTTTCCGAATCAGTATTGAGCGGTGAACTAACATCGATAACACATTAGTTGATATCTGCGATATCGTAACGGTCGAGTAGGTTTAATTTACCAGTACCGCTCAAACGGATTGGTGGGTATATTTCAGTGTTTCAATTGTCATGAAGGGGGTTGCAGGCTTTTGCCGCGGCGACAGTCGCCCATGGTTAAGCATAGGCCGACGACGTCGTGGCGGCGTCTCCGCGGCAAGGGTCCAGCAACAAGAGCTTGCACACTTTCTTTTGCTGCGTCGGAGCACAGCGACGTCGCCCAGCGGAATGTCAATGAGGGTATTTTGTCGCCGGGCAACAAACTTTGCCGCACACCCACTTTTGTCGCAGCGGGGCCGCTGCGGCAGAAGTATGCAAGCTTCTTAAGAGTATCCCCAGACTTCGCCAGCAATCGTGGCGAACATCTAAATTTCATACTAATCGCCACGACAGCCGGCTGTCGTCGCGATCGCCACTAGGATAAAGTGAATGAGGAGACCCCAGACGTAAGACGGATGACAATAAATGGCGTGGCGATCGATAGGCATCGTTTCCATTATAGCTATCACCCAGTTCATTTTGGGCATAGTTTCTTCGAGAGTACTGGCGCTGAGCTCCGTTTTGCAGCGATCCATGGCGATGTCATGACTTATAATAAAGCGCTTAGTCTGTCACGTGTGTGTGTGTGGGTGTGTGTGAAACGAAATTCCCTGATTGGTCAGTGATGGTGATTGCGGAGTCAACAAGATGATAGGGATGGGTATGGTGAGGTTCAAAGAATGAAGAGAAGCTCTAAAGGATGGGGAAGTGGAGAGCGGTGAGTGCACCGTGGTGTGGAGAGTGCATCAGCGCCGAAAAGTGGGGAAACGCCTGGAGTCGGGTGTGATAAGGATGCGCCGGCGTCCAAAAGTGGGGAAACGGCGCTCATAGACAAGGCGGTCCGGCATCTGCCGGACGATCAGGTCCGGCGTCTGCCGGACGATCAGGCTGGTTATATTATAGGAATGAATGAGATAAGTATATGATCACAGGACCGTATAAAAGGAGAGAGACGATATATATAGATCATATATTATATATAATCATATATATATATATATATATATATATATATATATATATATATATATATGATCTATTGATGATCTATCTATACAATCTCATTCATTCCGACCGTGGTGAAAACAACTGTTGGCCATTAACATGTCTGAGCATGACAAAAGTGGCCCGAAACACTTTTAAATCAAGGTAAAAATCAAAATTTACCACATTACCATTACACTGTAAGTTTACTTGAATCCACGTTCAGTTGCTGTGTGTCATGAAATACTTGCTGGAGGCAAAGCAGGCATAACATTGAAGTAGCCATCGAACTCATCACGCGTAATACTTCACAGCAATAACATGACCGCTCCAGTGCTGGACCTTCTCAGACACTTTCACCGGTCAGGCCGACAGCAAAACTGAGGTTCCGGGCAGGCCCCGCCCATTACTTTTTCGACACCGGGCAGGCCCCGTTCATTGGTTTGAATGACGCGGGTGTACCGGTCAGGCCGACAACACAATTGGAATACCGGGTAGGCCCCGGTCATACATGAATGATAGTGTGTTGTGATAACTAAATGATAATCGCTAGTGAAAAGTGGGAACTTAGGGTTCATTTTATCTATCTCTATCGGAGAATCAGCGAGAATCAGCTTCATCACCATTTCTTGAAGTAGCGTAAGTTTTCCACGGCCACTTTATAATTACAGGCGATTCAGCTCGTAGTGACCATCGCGTTGCAATACGCACTTAAAGATCTTGAAAACCTACCTATGGTAGCGCAGCGGAAACTAATTGGTATCTTTTTTTGAATTTTGTCGATTTTACGCGATCAATTTAAATTCGCAAACATAGACTTTGCGGAGGATATGCTCGGATTGGGACACCCGATGATAAAGAACAAAAGCGATCCAGATAAAAATTCGAGGTAGAGATTTCAGAATGTTAAATGTACTATTCAATCTCATCCAATTCTAGTTTTTTTGTCGATTGATGTTTAAACCACATTGCCTTGTTGACTATGGCGAACGAATTATTAGGGGTATTCCTTATGAAAGTCTTAAAGCTAGATTGGAACATTGTCCCTTGCGGTTCATGCTTATAAATCATAAACAAATAATAATCATAGACATCATCAAAACTTTCCAGAAGTTACAAGTAAATGCTTATGAATACCTTCTGAAGACCCCTACCATTCTAATAAGTAAATGGTCATGAACAATTACTGGACATCAGTAGTTCTTGCACAGTAAAATAGAAGTTAAAGAACAACTTTAACATCTGAACTTTTAATTTTTGTCATACCATGCATTGCTTTTTCTAACAAAAAGACGCTTCCAGCTTTTTTTTTGAAAATGGGAGATAACGATGCAGAGAGGCTCCTCTGCCTCGAGGCTAAACGCAAAGAACAAGTTCTCTGCCGCCCCAAATTATACCGATCGCTGCAGAAGGCCCTGTAAGTGTACGCTGTCTGTTTCCAAGACTTGAAGAAAGCATAAATTTTCAGAAGAGATATAAGAGCCTATCAATATGAAGACAATGCCGAAGCTAGAATATTCAACTGGATACCAAATGATGTGGGGACATTTAGATCAGTCTGAATCACTGTTTTTCTTCGATATCTTATTTTCAGCGCAAAGCTAAAGTACCACGTGCTGAACATCGCACAACATTGGTGGAGAAAGAAGACACCGTTGTCTACGAAGAGCTGTGATATGTCAGTTTATTCAACGATTATTTTCCAAAAGTTTGCTTGTATTTTGCACTTTTGACCACGATGTACAATATCCGCTACAGCAACGGACCCGTCCGGCAGCGATTTCCCCATTAGGGGGCGCCCGGCGCAGCAACGGACCCGTCCGGCAGCGATTTCCCCATTAGGGGGCGATCGGCGCAGTAGTGGACCCGTCCGGCAACGATTTCCCCATTAGGGGGCGGTCGGCGCAGTAGTGGACCCGTCCGGCAGCGATTTCCCCATTAGGGGGCGGTCGGCGCAGTAGTGGACCCGTCCGGCAGCGATTTCCCCATTAGGGGGCGCCCGGCGCAGTAGTGGACCCGTCCGGCAGCGATTTCCCCATTAGGGGGCGCCCGGCGCTGTAGTGGACCCGTCCGGCAGCGATTTCCCCATTAGGGGGCGCCCGGCCAGCGATTTCCCCATTAGGGGGCGCCCGGCGCAGTAGTGGACCCGTCCGGCAGCGATTTCCCCATTAGGGGGCGCCCGGCGCAGTAGTGGACCCGTCCGGCAGCGATTTCCCCATTAGAGGGCGCCCAACCAGCGATTTCCCCATTAGGGGGCGCCCGGCGCAGTAGTGGACCCGTCCGGCAGCGATTTCCCCGTTAGGGGGCGCCCGGTCAGCGATTTCCCCATTAGGGGGCGCCCGGCGCAGTAGTGGACCCGTAATCTGTCCAGAATCTTTCAATTTTTTATTAAATTGTCGTGTTTGGGTACGCTTTCGATCGTTTCGTGCTGCAGAAAGAGGATGTCGAAACTGATGACCACTGCACGCTGCATGATCTATAACTTTTTTTGTTATTAGTCGATCGTTTCTTGAATCTGTACAGTTTTTGTCTTTTGTTTGCCTTCAGTGTTTTTTCGATGATGATATGGCCATTTTTGTTGCACTATATGTGCAGAAAGGTGGCAATAATAAACGTAATTGCTTTAAAAGTGATGTTTTGGTGTTATTTTTGCTTAAAACTCTGTTTTAGTTCATGGAGAAGGGTTCCCCGCAATCCCTTGAACGGCTTACCGGGCAGGCCGACGTTACATTTCAGGCAGGCCGCGGACACACACCGGTCAGGCTGCATTCATAACACCGGCCAGGCCGACTAAGGTGCTTCGGCCTTCCCGGTACTTGCATGCGGCTAACCCGGTTAAAGTGCCTGAGTTTGTAACAACTATCGTGACATCGAAATGAGCTCAAATCGGCTGTCAATAGAGGTGATAAGGAGAACGCTTGTTGTTTGGAAAAGGTTAAGACTGCTGGACCCCAATTCATTCCTGAATTTTTTTCTCTGGAGATTTTCAGAAGATGCTGCAACTGCACTTGCAGAGATTAGATTAATGCCTGTCGCAGAAGTCACCAAGCAATGCTTCAGCGACCATATAAAGCGTATTTGAGAATACGAGCTGAGTGCACCCTCGAACCACGCTCACTCCTTCTGTTCCGACCAGTATTGGTGACCATATATGGGTACGTTTTCTAGAGCAAAGTGTGCGCTTAAGAGGGTTGTTGTCTCTTCTCTTCAACGGTGATAGTGATGGTGGCCTGGCAGGGAATTGACGGTTATAAATTTCGATATTGAGGCCGAATTCCGGCGTGGCCACATTTGGCCTGCCAAAAGTCGGAGGAAAATGCTGATTTCAGCAGGGAAACGGCTATATCGTGCAAAATGGCATCCATAATCGAGCTCAGCACCTCAAACAACCGGCTATGCAAAGTTTCAGAAAGTTCTGTAAAATACGACACCTACCGTACACCTAACGTAATCCTACTAAAATGAGGTTATTATGCGAATTGGATGCGATTTTAGTGTACGGCGCCTAAAATAACGACTCTATGCGAAGTTTCAGCAAAATTTCCCCTTGAAGATTCTGGCCACATATGGCCGCCTTTCAAAATGCAGCCAAATGTGGCCGCTTTCGTGGCCATTAATGGCTGGCTACATGACGCCGGAATTATGTACGTTTTCCACCACCCACCCTAATTTTCCCATAACGGAGGTATGATACAAAATGAACGCGATATTTGTGTTCAGCACATCGAATAACCTCTAGATGTGAAATTTGAAGGAATTCGGTAAGATACATCATCAACACTATAAAGGCCAAAGGTCGCTGGCCACGGCCACGCCGGAATTCGGCCTTTGTTCATTACCTTGCTTATAAGAAACTCCGAAATAACATCCGATCACCTCAGCTGAACGCCAATTGGGTAAGTGATCTGGAATGCATGCATTGCTCAAAATGAAAGATCAGAAGCAACGGCTTACATGGCCAATGGTTCCATGGCTGACGAACACCGACTCGAGTGCCAGATTGATGTTGTTGTTCGTCTTGGCCGCATTGGCATTCAGGAGAAGCACATACAAGAAAAACTCCTATGTAGATTACTCGTCCCTTTTCACCGCACGCCACAAAATTGCCTTCCACGAGATAAGAGCCTGTCTGACCATCTTTTTCGCTGGAGATTTTATCCTGAAGTTGAACATTGGATGAACCATTCTCCAGATGTTTTTACAGCCCCCCCCCCACCTAGTCTTGCTTCGGGGAGGAGGGGGGGGGGTATCTTGAAGAGAACCGTGGAAGGGCTGTCAAATACAGGTTATTTGGTCTAAGCTATGTGTGAGTTATGTGTAGCTGAATCCATTCCAGGTCAGATGTGGAGAACAACCAAGATTTTTTTAGCTTTTTATGGTCTTTTGAACCATGCTTGAATTTTGTGACTTAAACCTACAGCTAGAGGAGTAAAACGGATGTGGTTTTCTTTACCCAGTACGGCGACCGGGCTTAGAGATTGGCGAGTTGGCTAGACTGGTCAATTGATCAATCACAGGGCCAGGTCCAGGCCCAACGCTCCACACCCAATGCAACATCTGTGATCCTGTGAAAACAAACGCTAGCACCGAGAATGTTTATTCAGAAATGAGGCAAAGATTTTGCTTTATCGTCTTTGACGAATATGGCAAAATAATTAGTATGCTGAGTGTACAACGGACTTTTCATCACTGAAGAGGATGAGCTCGAGATTAAGGCAGAATTAAGATTTGCATGCAAAGATCACATAGGTGTTTTCACGAGAGTGGCCTGACTACTGCACTCTAAATCTCGTAGGCTTCGCTTATTATGGACAAAGAGTAATCCCGCTACAAACACAGTTGTCAACAGTGATAGAATAGCAACTATAAGCAGGAAAACACTGGAAATCATCAAGCCTTCTGGACCCAAGCTCTCAGCAACGCCTGGAAGTAATCAGTTTTGTGCTGAGAATCGAAGAGCTCTCCTTTCGCTTACCTCGTATGAACCCATTCTGCTGTGGAGTTTCCCTTTGCTCTGAAGCGTCGCAGATCGTATGGCCCGAACTGCTCAGACACAGCAGGAATTTGATGATGTAAGCCACCTCAGTGTTTTCCAGCGACGATGAGAATAGGCTTAAGTGAAAAAATTTGCACATTGAAGCAAAAAATGACAGAAGACATCATTAGGCATTCTGCGCCAAGAGTTTCGGTAAAAAATTGCGTTGCAACACTATCCGTTCGCAGCGTAACCCTGTTTGCTAAAGTAGGTACAGGGTGATCCAAAAATTCGGTCGCAAGAAAAAGTGCACCCAGAGAAAGAATCAATGGGTAAATTAAAACATTGTCATTCATGTCTATATCTATTTATTTCTATTAACAGAAGGCAACCCTTCACCTCGAGATATCCTCAATCATTTTCGACCTTGGCCGCAAGACGCTGAGTGAATCCCCCGCCGGAGGATGCATATGGTTCGGATTCAACTCATCCACTATTTTTTAAAGTGCCTTCCCAACTAATCCAGATTTCAGAGAGGTTACGAACAAATCCAGGACTCGGGTGTTCAGCCCCGAACCAAACGCGACTTGTGAGTCGGAGCACTGAAGCGGTGAAACATTGCGGAAGGACATTTAACTTCAGAGCACAACACGCTCCCTTGGAGTAAAAACGCTTGTTGTTACCTCTACTTTTGGTCCACCTTGAATGTATATGGTGGATACATTATCTCCTGGATTCTTCTGAAGCTTTTACCGGAGGGGTTATTTCATTCACTGATCACTATCGTTGAAATTAGCTTTACATTTTACTTTTCTTGCCGAAATTGGCCTAATCTTCCAATATGGTCTTATTGTAACCATTCTGGCGTTATTGGGCAAACTGGCATGTTTGTAAACTTGAAGAAAATATTTTGTGAGATACCCTGTTTTCCCCACACTTATGATAACAGGGTTACGGTACTAACAAAGGAAATTTTGTGATCAGCTGGGTAAAGGAACTTTCGACGAGAATTTTTCGGAGTTCTCGAGGCAGAAGTAGCCTAACAGCGCCAGAGAATTACTCACTGCGCTAGCGGCCCGTCCGCCCAGATCCCAACATCCTCTCCTCCATGTGCACCATGGGTCATTGGCACCGAAGCTGGTTGGCGGTAGAGTGGGTCTGCTGAATACAACCAAATTGCTATGATGTCTCAAAACAGTTAGTGGAGCAAACACACCGCGTTCTTCTTCATGCACGTGATCATCGGCCATTCTCAGACCTCCTCGAAATCCTGGTCCCGACGCAAAGAACAAACCCGGCAGCTCGAACTTGTGTTCTTCTTTCGCACTGGGCTGCGTGACTACATCGCTGCCTTGAAAACATAATTTACGGTGCGCGTATTCCGATTTTTGAATCGTAAAAACAAGCTCATGCTGTTATCGAAATAACATTTGGCTTTGAGGGGGCCATTGTAAACTTCTTGAAACATGCTTTTCTACACAGGGAGCTGCAAACGGCCGCGTGCAAGGGGCGGGACCGCGGCGCGGCTCTCTCGGGCAAGGACACAGACGTTCTGCATGTGACCTCTGATTGTCTGCTTCTGTTAACAGCAGACAACCCGAATGCCACTCCGCGCCGCAATCCCGCCCCTTCCACACTGCTGTTTAGATTTCCTTGTATGTAGAAGTGTCCGATTAAGAAGATCCTCTGCAAGAGTTGAGGCCTTTTTGTTGAGATGACGTCACAATCAAGCGGAATCCTTAGGCTCCCATTCATCCAGACTTTACCAATTTCTTGAGCAAATTCAGATAGATTCCGCAATCAGGATTGTTATTCGCCGTAGCCGCGCTGATTTTTCGAACTTTCAAGTTCTGTGAAGAATCTGTCGTTCTATCATACATATTTCCCATTGAGGACAGGAAAAAAAGTACAAAACCGCTTACTAAATAGACTTTTCTCCACGGGTAAGTAGCCTGGCAGCGTAAGAGCATGGCCGTGATCAGCGGTGACGATAATCAATGTCTCAGAAGGGTCCGTCATCTCTCTAGCCTGCAAAATTAATCATATAATGGAGCGATATCGTTCAAACACATTGAATTGCAAAATGAGCAGTTTATTCACGGCGGACATCACATGTGAAGGCAACAAGACAGACCTTCCGTATAGCTTCTTCGAACTCGTACACTTCAGCAAAAGCGAGGTGCATCTGATTTGCGTGTTCGGCAATGTCGATGTTACCGCCTGATACGTTAGTTGAGAGGCTTTCGCCTGGTGAAAAAGCAGCTGGTCACTCACCTTCCACCATTAAAAAGAAGCCCTTGTCGTCGTGCTGGAGCTGCTCAATCGCTTTCGCGGCCATTTCGGATAGTCTGGGCACTGTTTTGCTGCCAGCCATCTGTTGTTCAAGGTACATGGGAAGATGTGAGCCGGCAAAAACACCTGCAAAGTTATTGGTTAGGAATCTCTCTCTAAAATCTTTGATTTGGCGCATTCATGCATGGCTTCCGTTACTATCACTTACCTAGCAGTTTTTCGCTGCTTGCCGTAACACCTTGAAGATCTTTCCTGTCACCCAGCACTCGTCTATTTCCACTAAGCTTGCTCCACTCAAGGTCGATATTCATTCCATCCTCACGCATTCCCCCTCGCGACTTCTCCATGAGGAAATCGGCCCCGCCACCCATCATCACCTGGAATAAGGCTCATCCTGCTTCTTCGGGTCCAGACCGCGTAGTACCCTGAGTAAAACCCAATTCCTACCTTGAACTCTGAAGCCGGATAAGAAAGAAGCTGCTTTGCGATGTCATTGCACTCTGCAGCTCCCAGCTCTTTCGCAGCGCCGTCGTACTCAACATCTCTGTGCAGGCCCTGAGAATCGGCGACTATGAGAACCAGCACACCTGTCAATGTCTACAAACGCACCTTTGCGTAAAGAGCACCCGGCGTAGCATGTGTTATTCTGGCGCTTGTTACGAAGCCAACGTCTAGTCCTGAAAGCGTTCATTGTCAACACCTACAAGTAGTGGGTAATGTGAAGGACTGCATACCTTTCTGCAAAGCGTTTTCAACAATTCCGTCGGTGACGTGGAGATCGGTTCCTTTTGCGCATACTGTTCCCGACTTCGGCACCATACCGAGTGTTTTCGAATCCACCTAAAGGGCTACTGTAGCA
This sequence comes from Ancylostoma caninum, assembly GCA_037903475.1. Taxonomy (NCBI): domain Eukaryota; kingdom Metazoa; phylum Nematoda; class Chromadorea; order Rhabditida; family Ancylostomatidae; genus Ancylostoma; species Ancylostoma caninum. The sequence goes on along the minus strand of JBAJFG010000620.1, from coordinate 1,292,020 downwards.
TGAACGGTCGCAGCCAATGTCGAAATCTTTGTCCGTATCCATAAAGTCGTAACAGAAGCTAAATGTTTCTCTTCCGTATCGCTTTAAAGCTCTATAAATAATTTCGTGGAAAATTAAAAGGCCCATGCAGCGTGCCAAAATTTAAATGTTGTGGAGCGTATGAGTAAGTTCATTGCACTGGAGTCTAACACCAAAAAACGAGCAAAGCATCAATAATCACAGTAGGGACGAATAATGCACGCAAGTGCTCCTGTACTGTTTGGGGCACCTTCATAGTTGATCGGAAAGTTCACCGCAGTTCCTCTATTCATTTTTTGGTCGGGTTGGAGAACATTAATTTTTTTTTGTTCTCAGTCTTAGGATCATCTACTATTCTAGACATGTGCCATCATGAAAAGCCTAATTAGGTATTCGTGAAGTGTTACGCATTTTTTAGTTCTTCTCTTTTCTTGCGGGTAATTTTCGCGCATCTAACAAATATCTATTTATTCATTTGTTTACTAATTATCTTATCATTTTTTTATCATTTTTATAAGATATGAAGCAGTTGCTTCTATCTAAATAGAATATCGGCTTATTCATTATCATCATTGATGTCATTGCTCTCACCAAAATTATAACACCTAAATGGTCCAGATTCTCATGCGTACCCGTGTGCTGGTTTCCAGGCCATTCAAGATGGAGATGTTGACGCCATCCTATACAGGATTTGAGTCCCTGTATTGCCAAGAAATCAAAGGTCGCCTATAGACAGCATGGAAGGGAGGGACAGGTCAATAAACACCCACTACCGCGCGATGAGAATACCCACTTCAGAAATCTTTTAAAAATCGGTGCGTGATAAAACACATAATAAGTTAAAATATCTTCTATATTTGTATGTAAAGCCAGCGAGCTCAGTTGATGCTGGACATATTGGACCTTCTTTCTAGAATTTATCCTTTCCCACCAACCTTTCTTCCAGTAAGGAGTGCCATGGCTCCAGCTGCCGAATCTGTCACGTGGTGACTGAAGGAACTCGTCTAAATGCGTTTTACTTCGTCTTGAACATACACGAATTTGTGCAGCTGGTCGCTGATGCACCAATGAAATGACGCACCTCCTCAAAAACAGAAGCGCAGCCTCACCTTAACCATCCCAGCCGTGGCGAACCTTTCGAAGAACAGTGGCTCATTTAGGTATGGGTTCCCCGCCTTCTGGTTCTTGTTGATTCTTGCGCTGGTCACTGTGGAAATGCCCATTCCGTCTCCAATGAATAGAATCACATTTTTTGGCTTCTTCACTGCAAATGAGCATAGTTGCCTTTCAAGTCCAAAGGAACAGAAACTAGCTGACCATAGCGAAATGTGACATCTACATGGAGCAACATATAGAGAACTTCAGGTAGTTATCTCCTTAGAATGTGTAAAACAAGACGAAAATGGAGGAAAAACGATAGTAAGTTAACGTGTAGGGCTCAAGAACTGGCATGGGAAACTCTCATCGAATTATCAGCACCAACCTTTGAGTAGATGAGGATTTGCTTTCAACTTCCGATCCACATGCTCTCTTCCGATCCGATTCCAAAACTCGATGTCATGAGGGTCTGAAAAATTCACCACTGTGGAAATGCCCATTCCGTCTAAGGCTATTTATCCATTCTCTATTTCTATGTCCTTGTGACAGGATCTATCTACTCTCAAGGGTATGTCCTATATTCCCCTCTCATCCATCCAGAGTGATTGAATATTTCGTTCAAAGTGGGATAAATTTAGCACTAGTGTCAGCTTTAGTTGCTGCTGCTGGTCCTCTCTGTCAGTCCCGAGTTTTCAGCTCGTTGCTCATGAGTACCATGAGAATTTTTAGGTGTTCTGCTCCTTATAAGCGGATAGTACAAAGCAAATCCAATTTTTCCTCCATTTTGGGAATTTTCGAAATAAGTTTCGATGACTCATGATTTTTAGAGTACAAAACTCACACCAACTATTATTCTGATAGGCTTACAATGCGAGAAAAATTACAAGTTCCGCCCCTGGCCCTATATGTAGGGCGGTACAAAGGTGGTGGAAATCGTATCTCTCATCTTTAGTGAAATATCCCATTGGCTGGATTACTGTAGAGGATCTTCGTCGCTTGAGAAAGATCGCATGCTGTCTTCCTGAAGATCGCATGTTGTTTTCAAAGTAACTCAACTTACTTGAATCCTGCTGTAGATGTTGTGTAGCAAGAAATAACTCTAGATGGCAGAGTAGGTTTAAAATCCTAGCGAGCATCTGACTCGAGGGAGAAGAGACCTGAAACAATGGAAGTTATCACAGGTATTTCGATAATATCGAGGGAGAAAACGACCAATTTCAAATAAAATAAGGCATAAGTGTGAGGTGAAACACAAGAAATAACAAATGCATGTGTAGGCCTAAGCGAACATTCGAGAGGACGCTTAGAGAACAGAAGAGGGGAAGGGTCATCGCCACCCTGCCTTGTCCCGTAATTACTGGCGGTAAAATAAATGCCTACGACAGTGCATAATAGGTGCTAAGGGTCTTCCCCATGTGTTGGTTGTGATGAACTGTTTATATATAGTGAGGTGTGGGTGGGGTTGTCCGTAACATGGCTAAGCGCGGCTATCGGCGTTGGCTGCGGTTCGAAAGGACACCGCCGGCGAGGGCATCGCTGGCATACAAACAAACACATACAGTAACATCGCAAAAGATCAAGGATAAACGCTGATAAAAATCACCAGAAATGGAACACATCGCGGCCCAAACCGTAGCGGGCCCAACAACGTGCCTCACCCTTTGGACAGGATGTTTTTAGAGATCATGCGCGAAAAATTGCCTGCTACAGTCGACTACGAATACAGTGTCCTAGGCGCAGGCGTGCGACGGGGAATATCTCATGAGAACCTGCAGATAATTCATGGGCATCGTGACACGTTCTGCTGTCCACGACAGCCGCGAAGCGAGGCAACGAAAATTCGTCCGCTTGCACCACTAAGTCCCTCGCGGAACCAGCGCTGACCGCCGTTCTGCAGGCAAAGTGCATGTGTTCCAACAACACATCCCTCACATACATAAGTGAGAGGTACATGGAGGTAGCTATGACGTCATTAGTATCAAGACACGGACTTTTGATCAAATGATTTTGGCAGGAAGCAGACCCGACCACTTGCATCAGGTCGTAAAGTCCGGCAATGTTGGCGGTGTTGGCTTACTATTCATTTATTTAGTTATTTAGTTGTTTATTTATTCGTTTACAATCTACAAATTCTCAAAGCATACTGTTTCAAAACTATCTGAAGAGGTAAAATAATACGACTCACAATAGTTGCTTAAAAAATGGGAGTGAAAAGTCCACCAATAACTTATTAGATACGTTATCACGGAATTATATCTTCGAATAGGCCAAAAATTCGGTACGCTCGAATAATAATCCAGAACCGTTCAACTCGGGAGGATAGATCAGGAGAGCTGTGAGGCTCTTTGAACTCGAATGTCAGAAATTTCGAACTGGCTCCCAAATTATTAAATGAAAGTGGTCCCAAGTGTGATAAATAGCCGAGTGGATAAGAACTAGCCTATACAACTTCTTTAATACCATGTATAAAAGAACTTCGCTTAAAATATTCGAACTAGTAAGCACAGCAGGCTTCCATCTTAAGTAAACACCATGTAGGTTGGGAATAAGTTCGAGCGGTTTTTTTTGAGCATTCAGTGCATCTTGACGAAGTGGATTGGTTGAACATAGGTTTTTCCCATTTTTTTTTAATATCCGCAGTACTTCTTCTTCACATCTAGTGTAAGTCGTTGCGAAAAATCGTCTCATAACTCTACGAACTGTGCGTGCAGAATAAGGTGCATCCTTCAGCCTAAAATCCTGCGTTCAACAGTAATAGCTTCCACTTAGACGCTATTAACATCCCCAGCAGCTTGAACTGCGTTTGTTCCACGATTGTAGTGGGACAGTTGCAGGTGTCGGAGATGTACGCTCCTCTCGAATTGGAGGGTCACATTTCATGCGACACAATACGGGAATTGAGAAAATCAGTTATAATATTCGTAAAGAGCAAAACAAGAGCGACAAGGTGCCTATGACAGGATATCGGAATTACTTCAAATCCTCACAAAAAACTGAGTTGAAACAAACCGCGGGAACTTATTGTCCAACCTAAGTTAAATCTGTTGCAAGTCGTTGCATTCGTTGCACCACGATGCATTTCTTTCGATGGCATTGCAATTTTGCATAAACTGCTATGCACTAAAAAACGCTATGACGTCGAAAGAAATGAATTGTATTGCAAGGAATGCAGTGATTTGCAACAAATGCGACTGTTCTCACGAAATAGTACAACTACTGAATGTGACCTCGACAATCCACGAACCCAGGGGTTCTCATACCAGTGCGAGAATAAGGTTTAACCAATTCCACGTTTTGCAAGATAACTCATCTAGAAGGTATATGAAGACGATATCAATGTATTAGCAGCTGTTCTTCTGCTGTCAATATTTTGTATGGAAATCTCTGTGCAAGCCCTTGATTTCTATTTATTTGTTTATTTACCGACTAATTTATTTATTTGCTTACTCGTTCATTCAAATACACTCAAGTGGCACAAAAACACATAAAAAACCGCAGCAAGGGAAGTGAACGAATACTCAAAATTCTAACCAACTGGTGGTTCCTTTGTGTCAATATTTTTTCATGCACCATCTACAAGGTGCCCAAAAGTCTTTCCTCAGCGGCTGGTTAGCATCCACATCTGTTTTTTTCTTGTTTTTGCTTCAAAAATGTTCTTCATGCTGTTCTTGATTGTTTGCTTTCGTTTTTGACTGTTATAACTGTTATAATACATCTTACAATATTCCAGGGCGGTCTAAACTACTATCTACATAACGTCTGCTCTCTGCGGGCGTCATAGCTCTAGCCTCGCTTACCCACGCAACAATTGTCCTGTAGTAAACACGACCTCGCGGCAGACTTGGCAACATCTACAAAGAGATGAGCCGGGATCGATGTTGGACGGAGATCGACGCATATGCCGGGCGATTGATGGGAATCCCCCGAAGTACTCAAGATGCACCCAGAGGACGGCGACCCACCAGCGACGCGATGCCTCTCTGAGTCGACCGACGCCCGCACTATACAGGCTATCAATAATGGCGAGGTCTTGGGTTAGTAGGGCAAAACTGAGTCTCTCCCGTGCCAGCACAGTTGGCAATGCTCTCAATTATGAACTGGAATTTTTCAGGAGCAAACGCTATATTGAAAGCTACTTCTAAAAACTTATGAGAAAATGCCTTCAAAATGAGTCACTGACAGGGGTATGTACCAAATTAATTAAAGGAGGAGAAGAAAAGATAATCTGGAATTTGTTCGGTTCATGCTGACTGTATATAAGATGCGAAGTTACTGTAGGGTGTTCTCCTAGTGGCCCGTCCAGAAGAGACGAACAAGTGCAACCAGAAGTAATCACCCATTGCCCCCTACTACAAATTGGTTATGCGCCAGTTCGGCGAGGATTGAGGCCAGCAATATCAATACCGCATTCAAGGACAAAGTCGCCACTATTCCGCTGGGTATCGTCAGCTTAGTCGCTTGCAGATGGAGAATAGGCTTCTCTTTTCTTTTCGGAGGAAAGGGAAGAGGCTGCAGTGCTAACAGCCTTCCAAGCATACCTCGATTATGCCCTAACTCAGACAATTTTTCGGAAGGACCGCAGCAGAAAACCGGAAGAACCGACAGGTGACCTGCGGTCCTTCCGGTTTCCTGCTGCATTTCTTCCGAATAGCTGCTGCGGTCCTTCCGAATAGCTGCTGCGGTCCTTCCGAATAGCTGCTGCGGCCCTTCCGCATAGCTGCTGCGGTCCTTCCGAATAGCTGCTGCGGTCCTTCCGAATAGCTGCTGCGGTCCTTCCGAATAGCTGCTGCGGTCTTTCTGACTGGATACGGGGATGTGCGCGCCAATTCCGCAGAACTGCATTGGCAACCAGTCCACTCCCGTGGGACGACCACGCGGCGGTAACCACACGCAAAAATGACAACCTCGCTGAGGGTCACTGGTTCTACGGTCCGATATACCCATGAAGCCAGTTTCCCATCTGAAGTTCGAAACCACTGGATTTTTGTTGGTCGCAACAAAACTGAGCTCCGTACATGAGAAGGGTATAATAACGCTCAATCTCTCTCCTCCTTTCTGCTGCGGTCTTTCCGGTTTCCTGCTGCGGTCCTTCTGCACTCGGAAGAACCGCAGCAGAAAACCGGAAGGACCGCAGCAGAAAACATTCTGCTGCGGTTCTTCCGGTTTCCTGCTGCGGTCCTTCCGAATCTTTCTCCACACAAATCTATTCTGCTGCGGTCCTTCCGAACCACTCCAGCGAGATTCGGAAGGACCGCAGCAGAAAACATTCTGCTGCGGTCCTTCCGAAAATTTTTATCTCTGCGTCTCTCGCTTCTTAACCACACGAGCGCGATCTCTTTCTGCTGCGGTCCTTCCGACAATTTGTCTGAGAAGGAGATCTCTTATTTGCTAGAGATCGTGGAGCTCGGGCCAAACACATTTCAGAACTCCCTTAGAGGAACAGCTTTTTTTTTCTTTGGCATGTTCTACTCTGCAAATTCTTAGAAACTTGTCTACTTGTAACATCTTCTCTTTATTTACTGGATTTCAATACATCACCATTGAAAAAGAAGTTTTCATCCGCTCATCTTGAAAAAATCTAAACAAACTCAAGCCGAATTTCGAACTTATGGACATATGAACACAGTGAGAAAGCATCTTGAAACAGCAAATCATCTAAACATTGATAGCTGAAGTGGTAGATATGATATGTGATATGATATAGCTCAATTAGCAAACCACTCATTACTTGAGATTTTCGGATCACTACGGTCATACTTGTTCGATACTCGAATTCATGAATGCTGATCCCACGTAGAGTTTGTAGAGGTCAATTAACACCTTCTGGGAAATGTGCGCACGACTCTTGGAAACGGCAGCGGATGTGCATGTATACGAACCAAAAAGAAAAGCGTTAAAGGTAACCTACAACTAATCTACAACCAAATTCTCTTCCTCAAATAGTTCCGTGACATCTTCCGACCTAAGCGTCTCAGAAATATTTAATCCCTCAGGGAAATGGACAAACTCACCCAACTTTGGCAGGATTGAATACAAGTGTACGTGTACATGCATCGGTCGTGCTTCAGTACCCACGGTATCTGTCTGATGGAGCAGGAGGACTCTCGGTTTCTTCTTGTATTTAACGACGGCCTCAGTTCACTTCATTCATTATTATTATTATTAGAGTTTTGGCGCATCAATCATTTTGTAGAGACGAGATATGTGGAAATTAAAGCCCAAACAGAGGAGAGATGCTTTTCCGCGTACAGCATGTGCCAGGAGCAGTGTTGATGCGTTTCTGCTTCTGACCTCATTTTAAGCATTTCCATCAACACACAGCAATTGTGGTAATCAGCAAAGAGAGGTGAATTGGGAAAAAAAGAAAAAAAGCGAAGATCTCCGTCTCTTTCGCTTTTTATAGTACAAGAAATCAAAAAAACCCACTAGATTTTAACATAATTCTTTGCGCTTTTTTAAAAATTCAATTGCAGTAGGCCAGAGAATTGCTCAAGAAGAATCATATGATCTAGATACACATCATACAGTGCGTTTCATAAGTAAAGACGCACCCCAGGAAATTTCGGTACCCTGTTCCGCTCAGCTTCTTGAGGACAGTTACCAACGTCAATCGATTCGGCGTGCCAGAAAACCTAAGTCTGTGTTGTTTCATCTGTGATTACGGAAAATTTCGGAAAGATTTGGCACCTCAACCTTAAATGGGCCATTTCATAAGTATAGACGCAGTCCATGAGAAAGTACAAATACATCTTATCTTCATGGGATAAACGTGGACTCAATGTTTTGATAAGAACAAATAAGCGTCTGCAATGTAAATCTGCATCCCCACATGGATCATACTTTTCTGATGCAAGGCTAGCGCAGTTGAAATATTAACATGTTACAGGCTTGTGAAATTGTTGGATTATCGGGCACAAAGAAGGTTCTTCGACCTCCATCTGCAAATATGTACTAGATGTTGATTCTTAAAAATAAAAGAAAGAACTTGGTATATCAAAGAAGATCTCGCGTCCAAGGCGGCGTCGAATGCCCTGCCTAGTCCACGATGTGCATCAACGGTGTCCCACCATTTGTGTCGGCTCGTACATGCAGTACAAGGGTTTAAAATGCATTTAACCGCAGTATCAGCGCTGCACATAGATGTCTCCGTGTCAGACCTGTGGTCATCTGGTCTCAAAAAGTCCCATAGCTCATTTTAACTGAAGGAACGTTGCGATCGTCACGTCCAAAAAACTAGTTCTTCAATTAGTACCTTTTCAAAGCCCGTATCACGTCCAGATGATCTTTCCGCATTAGAAAAGCTGGATTTGGATTGGACTGTAGTGAGCGCCAGGGTAAAGCACAGGTGCGATATTTCAAACCACCCCTACGTATTTAGAGGAGCAAAGCGAAAAAGCAAAGGGGGGGGGGGTACATTATGTTTCTCTTTATGATTGATCCTCGTCCTACGATCCCTATACTATCCCAACTACGCACTGAATTTGGCAGAATAGCCTACGGCTTCTATTCAGGAAGCATCGTGAAGCGAACGGCGTTCACGACCTAACACATTATTCGAGCTGTGGAAGAGATGTTCCACACCTCTACGATCCCTGCGTTACTTTAAAAATTTCCCATCACATTAAATCGGTACAACAACACAGAGTAATAGTAATAAGTTATAGACGCAGTAATTAGTAAAATTAGTTCGTATTGCTCGCCACAGGAGAACAGTCACGGTAAATTTCCTAAGTTTCATTTCATCTGTGCAAGTCGAGCACGTTAGATCGATTCAGTCTTGCAAGAATTGCACCGAAGTTCAGCTGGAACCCTCTGTGGAGGCATTTCGCGCTCCTACGCAATTTCGCGCTCCATTGCAAACGATTACTGTAGCTTCCACCACAGGGCAGGTGCTTAGAAGGTGCGTGTATCGCACCCTTATCGCACCTGCCCTGTGGTGGACTCTACAGTATTCAGTAGTAGAGAGATGCGCATAAGGTGTCCACAGCGGAGAGGGAACAGAGAGTGAAAACAAGAAAGTTCACATGAAAACATGTTAAAACATGTTCAAGATTGTTTAAACAACTTCATTTTCCTAGCGATCTGATCCCTCCTTTTTGGTTTTATGTTCAGTGGGTGGCGGTAAAGACGTACGCCGCGACGCGACCGCGCCGCACGCGTGTGCTGTTCAAGTTCAGGTCCTTTCTTTAACGTTGACGCACTAAATGACAGTGGTGGCCACCTTCTCACAGTTTGTGGGTTCCGATAACACTCATCTGCCCCTCTCAAGCTCAGAAGAGTTGTCCATATCCACGCAGAACTGCTCGTACCCTAGAAAGCTGCAGCCGCGACGAGCACATGAATCGACCAATCACAGACCAGCAGCGTGCCTCTTGTCACGCAGCCATGTTCAGTATGTCCACCATGCTCAAACTTGTTGGGCACGTTTCCTTAAAACTGACAGGTTGTGTCTATGATGTCTGAAATTTATGTTACAGATTGAAAGAGGTCAATACTGATAAAAATATAATGAAAGATGTTTAATTGCTCATTACAATGCAAAGACTGTGTATCACCAAGAATGGTGGAATCATAGACGTGGTTTACGCCCATGTGAAAACAAAAGGGGGGCACGTATTTGGGAGCTCCGAACCGCACCCCGTGCTTTACCCTGATGAGCGCAAGCTGTCGGGAGGAGAAAGAAGAAGGACAAGACTTTCTCAGAAAAGACACTTTTGAGAGTGAGCGCTACCAAAGTTAGAGATGTTTTTTTACCATAACGACATCGTCGGCATTATTTCTATTTCTACATTTTCGAACTCCTGATCCTTAGCAACACTTTTCGTGCTCAATTCTTACATTATCTAGCAGCGCACAGAAGGAGGAATCTCATTTTCCACTAAAACCCGGCTTGACCGATGCCCGTCGCTCAACAAATAAGTACACTGTACTTTCGAAACCCCTAACTGATGTTAGTGTTTGCCTTCTGATACTGGCAACATGGAACATCGCTGGGGCATCCTTCTAGGTGACATTCTTGGCTGGAATCGAGCATTTTCTGGCACAGCACTCCTCGAAAAACCTACTAATTGTACTAAGAACCGTGTTGATAGCCATTTCCTTGAAGGGATGGATAACTAACTCTACGCCAACCCATGTTTTCTGACGGAAACTGTGAAGGCCTGTCAACTATTAACCTGCTGTTCTGGGGAAGTTCCCGTTGTGAAATGATTGGTTTTTGAAAGTACGTCTATACTTATGAAACGGTCCCTCTGAAGGGGAATTGCTGACCCTACTCATCTTTTTCCATAGCTTCAGGCAAAACGACAGAAACTAGGGGCTGGTTCGATTGACATTCGTGGTTTCTCCCAAAAATCTGCATGGAACTCTGTAAATATGTTTTCTGGGGTGCGTCTATACTTATGAAACACGTACATATGTACTTCTCCCATGTACTATTCAAATGAGGTATTCCAACCTAAGCCGATCACAATGGTCTAGTCTCCATGATACCGTGCCCAACAATGCCAACATGATCAAATTGGCACCCCAAGAGCTCGATTGATAATTTCTTTTTGCGCTTGTGTTCTATGAAGCTTAAAGGCAGTGTGTCAGCTCGTTTCGTGAGTTGTAGATATCAACGGCCTCTAAACCTCCTTGTCACGCTAACTCGAAAGATGTACGAAAATGTACGTCAAAGCTCATAAAAATGACGAAAACCCCGTTTTCGGAGGGTACCAAAGTGCAGTTCACGGACCACCTGGGCGGAGCGGTCCGTGAATGTGCTGGCTGCCCGCCACGTCTGCAATATTGGACAACACATGTCTAGACATGTCCGATCGATGAGATCAACGACTCCACGCGTCCACTCAGCTCGACAAACTGTGACAAATCCCGACCCGAAAAACGTTCAAAAGTAGGGTTTAAAGACCTTTTTGTAATATTTTAGGTATACCTTTGGATTCAGCGTGTCGAGGAGATTCAGAATCTGGTGGAAGCTCAGACACGAAAGCGAGGTGACATACTGCCTTTAAGCTACATTTATAGTGCATCGGAGTCCGATCCGGTCGGATAAAGAGTGATACGCATCGATCGCCGGATAACGAAGATCAATACGTAGCTTCTTTTATTCGACCGGATCGAACTCTGATGCACTATAAATGTTGCTTTACGCATTCGAACATAACAGGATATTTTTCGCCTCCTTTCGTGTGCAAAGGAGAATTGGGCCCGTAGTAAAGTGTCATTGTAGTGAGATGAACTCCACAACTCACCACCACACTTTAGGCGATGATTGAATTTATTTATTTATTTATACATTATGATTATTCATAATGTGACCCTTCTTACAGAAGGTAGAGATAGAAAGGCCCCAGAGAGAATTCGGGAAATTTAAACAGCTGGTAGGAGTGTAGGTTCAAACAGCAGAAACCGTGAGTCAACATCCTCCTCGAACCACAACTGCTCCCACAAACAGAGCGGTTATTGCTGTGCCCGAATATCTCTTAAACCTGACCATTCATTTGAATGAATCCAGGTGAGAAATGAACGTAGGCACCGCATCTGTTTGGTTCCTCACAGCACCATTTGCTTTCTGTTCTCACTTTCTGCTAATCAAAAGAGTAAAGTAGTCAAGATGGTCCCACCTACGAAGATCTCTCTGTGGCCCAATGATAAAGTCAAGACATCATGAACTGCGGATCAAAAAGCACGAGCATATTATGAATTCTTGCAGTGCATCACTTTCACAGTGTAGTAGCATGGATCTCTGCTGCTGAATCCCAATATCAGAAGCGTTCTTCATTCTTCTGCAACAATAACCTCAGCTCTCTGCTCATCAAAATTTTCTTCACAGTACACTTCTTACTGAAAAAATCAATTGGAAGCAGTTTCGCGAAGTTACCAGCTCTCATAAAATATGAACGTAACTGCCTTTCATTTCTTATCATTACTGGCACGTGTAAGTGAAAGTTTCCAAGTCTTCCCCGACACGGTTTCATCACAAAATAATTAGAGAGACGAAGACGAGTTTGTCCATTCCACATTTTCCACAAATAAAAAATATCCACTGCTTTCCTTCTCAGATTAAGATTTTCTAGGCCTAATTTGCGCATGCGGTCTTCGTAACTCATGGAATTTTCAGCGAATTGTTGTGGGAAGCACCTGCGGCAGATGATTCGGGTAAAAGTTCTCTGAACACTTTCAACAAGAGCAATTTTGTTCGCTTGGTATGGATTCCAAATCACTGAATTGTGTTCTAATATTGGCAGAACGTACAACTTGAACAGTTTGCAGTGCAGCATAGGATAGTTATTTTTGAAGATTTTGAGTAGACGAAACATCACTATCCTAGCCCTCATAACAATTCCTTCTCTAGCTGTTGAGATATGTATGTGGTGTGAGAGGCGAGTGAACGCAGAGTGAGGCGGTCGAGGTAGCTAGTTCTGCGTCCGCTCACCTCCCCCACTATTTCCACAGAATGTGAAGGGGATCAGCTTCCAGAAGGCAGATGATCTCCTCTCTTCGCACAAGCGTGCTCTAGCAGTGACTTGGTTGGCAATGATCTCGTATCCTATAGCCCGTGATTGTGAGCTGGCATGCGATCATAGCCTAAAGCGTGGTGGTGAATTTTGGAGTTCAACTCACCACCATGATACTTTACTACGGGCCTTGGTGTTTTCCATTCATATTATTCATTTTCCTTCTCGCGCTTGAAAATTAAGGAAACGTAAATACAGTAGGGTTGTAGAGGAACAAAAGCGCTTTCGGAGAGAATAGAGCATTCTAAGAAGGAATAGTAAAAATCTTGGCTGAACGAAGGGCAAGGATTTTTGTTAACACCCAGTAGTTCTGCTCCATGACACGATAGCCTGAAGAGCGATTTTTAGCGCGCTAAAGAGAAGCGAAGTGCAATTTCAAGAAACCGTTGCACACCTCGGCGGCTCGAAGAAGCAAAATCGACTTTCTTGCGACGCAATGGTTGAAATTTCTGTTCACGGGCAGATGTTCTTACATCCCATAAGCTTTTGAATGATAATTATTCCTCGTTTCGTTCATATTTCATTCATTCTCAACTGTAATTGTAGTTGCCGTTCTATTGTCAACACATTTATTTGCCCCATGCTGTATTTTGATTACATGCACAGAGCGTTGTTGCCATTCTGGTCGATTCTTCGCAGAACAGTTGAGTAAGGAAGTTTTCGCAGCGTTTGAGAAAAGGTGTCGAGGGAAGGGTGCACAGAGATAACAGCAAGGATTACTTTCAAAAATACTTTCAAAAATTAGTCCTTAGAAAGGTTCTAAAAATAAGCTGTGCCCTCTAGTACAAAAGATTGGCTTCGCTTGAATATTTGGTGTTAACATAAGCCCTTTCGCTTTCTTCAGTCGAAGTTTTCTCCGTCCGTTTTTATCTTTTGGCAACGCTTCGTTTAAGGTTCGAAAACGCAGTTCATGCTCAACAAAAATTTTTCAATCATTCCTCCTCAGACCAACAATTTACGTAAAGTTTAGGTCACAAATTGATGTAGCGAGTACATGAAAAACAGCAGTATGGACACCTGCCTCTCCCGAATTCAGTTCAAGCTCGAAAGGGCAACGAAACTGCTCAGATGATCCTAGCTCAGCATGAAAGAGCCGCTGTGCTTGTAACAGCAGCACCTCTATGATTGTATGAGTTCATAGAAGACTAATAAACAATAAACAATTTGGTCTACACAATGCAAACCACATCGATTAATCAAATTTCTCTCACCGAGGCCTGGCGATGGCTGGGTGGTAATTGTATGGTCTAGATGGACATCATACTTCTTAAATTTGCCATTTCAATGGGATATTTCAGCCGGAAGAATCCAATCACAGGGTTCTAGTCATCCTACCCCATGAGAACGTCGAGCCCCACGTTGCCAGTATCACCGAACTGGAACCTCAAGAGCTCAATTGATAATTTTCCTCCGCCTGTACATATATTCTACTGAGCTTACTCATTAGGGCAGCATCGGATGTTTACTGGTCCCTAATGAATACAAAGAGAGAGTGGTGTTTTCTCTCAGCTTGGCAGTTTCATGCCTAGGCCTAAAAATCAAGCAAGTCAATATCATGAGAAACCTCATGAGAATAAAATTGCTGAAATTGTTGAAAGGAAAGTGCTTCCAAAAGGCATACGGACAACATTCTTCGGAACGATGGCAATAGCACAGAAAGAAATTGCTACTGAATAATGCGCAAGGACTTACGTTAAACCCGATAATGCTGCACCCAATGCTTGAAAAGAAATGTAGGAGGAGCATTGTTCTGTCGCAACGCGTCTCTGCCTCATGATCTTCCCATGGGCAAAGGCAAGCACATTTATTGAAGCGAACTGATTCGTTGTTGCACCTTCAGTTGATTAGTTCATGAACCTCTTATTATTAAATTCGATGCTGACCAAAAAACGTCTCCACAAATTTCAGCGAGGGCCACTTAAAGTGAATGACTTGATCCTGATCGTGGATTTTCAAACCTATTTTCTGCTGTGTGAAGGGCTCGATAGCGAAGAAATACATATACATATTTAGGTTCGCCTGACATGCAAACTCTGAATTCTCGAGGTAAGTTTTTTGAGTTCCAGAGCGGTTCCCTCCAAAAGATTGATATTCCTAATAGTCGAAAAAAATTTGGTAAACGAAGTTCAAAATCACGGTCTCATAAACGAATAACATAGGGAGAAAATAAAAGTCAGAAAGAGCGCTGTAAAAACTACGAATCAGCTGTGGGTTGAACACAATGACAAAATATTATAATTTTGCGAGAAGAACAGATCGTTGCATGAATTGAAAGTAGTACTACGTGTTTTCATGAGAACCGCATTATCAGATATATAACGCAAAGGACTGATACTTTCAAATGTCGAAAAAAATAGCAAGTGACGTTAGGAATGGTCAACACTCCTCGATCGCGCTGCTCCAAAGTAGCTGACGTTGTGACCGCAACGTTGTATCGAGAAAGGGAAGAAAAAAATGGCGATGGCAATGACATTTGGCATTTGATCGATTTTATTTTTTATTTATTTGTAGACGTGCAAACTACACGTTGGTTGTTCTTCACTGTTGTGAAATTGCAAATGGGAAAGGTGTGGAAAATCAAGATTACTCATTTTGATATCTGATCTCTCTATGTCTGTTTTGGCGCTCTCATGACCGCTATTACTCACTATTGGTTGTTCTTTCACAGTGAACTGACTCCCATAACACATTGTAAGTTACTTGTTCAGCAGCTGTGCGCTAACTAACCTATCTGCTTCGCCGCACTCCACTTGGATGAAATTGAGTCCCTGTGGAATAGTTATTGTGATATACATATTAGGTTGCTGTATAATTGATGCGGCTTTTTTCGCTACTCCTTTTCTCGCTAAAATTAACTCCTATTGGAGAGTTTTTTCAAGTAAATAATCCTCTTCTTTTACTTAGTAAGGTGCTGTCGAAGATCGCACTCACATTCACCATCTCCTGTTCTATCACTTCGCGAAAGCTAGGAATGCAGCACAATCAATACGAGATCTCAAAGAAATTTTGGATGAAGAAAAATCAGCAAAGCAAAGTTAAAAATTATTTAAGTAGTTCAAGCGAGAAGGTACAATTCTGCAGATGACGAAGGAACAGCTCTACGATCAAATTTCGACGACTAGGAACTTTTAGCAGCCGTGGAAGGGAAGGTTCGATTTATGAGATCCCCCAGAAAAGGAGTCTGCTCGTTTTGCTACAAAAAATTGGTGAGAGTTGAACACTGTTCCTGTCTGAGAATTCGCGCTGACCCATTTCGGCAATCTCCATACATTTTTGAGCCTTTTGAGAGGAAGTAGCATAATCGAATGGTCCATATTGAAGAGTTCGGACAGCATTTCCGTTGTCAAGCCTTCGTGCTCTTCCAGACTGCCCAAAATTTCAGGTGCCTGGAATTTGATGACCGACCTCTTTTTTCTTCATCTGTGAAGCTCGTACTACCGCACGAGAAAGAACACTCTTTCAACTTAGCCTTACTGATTGGGCCATCTTTGAAAGGCTCGGTGAGATCGCGGAATGACTGTGCTGCATTACAACATTTCCCGAAGTGAAAGAGCATATTATGGCGGATCTAGATGCGGTTTTCGATAGCACCTTTATAAACTGGGAAGAGAGGATTGTTTTCATTAAAAAAAACCTAGGTTAGCTAGCGCACAGTTGCTGAACAAGTAACTCTCAATCTGTTATTGAATTTTTATTGAGAAAAGAAGTCGCTAAAAAAAGCTCCATTAATTATGCAGCAACCTCAAACCTAGGATCGCAGATCAATCTGGGCGCAGCGCTGTGTTCTTATTGTGGACTTGGGTAAGCGGATGCCCACTCTAGATCATCCAAAAATAGTCCCGAACGCGTACGAGCTTGCCGCGGTAGTGCTTTGTAGGTGCAGCGGTCACGCAGTGGATCTCGGGATCCGCGCTGCGCCCTCATACATCCGCACCGGAACCTGCTCAACCACTGGCTTATATACAACTCTTAGGGAGCAGGGCGCCACGTGACAAGGAGCGGGTACAACACAGGACATGAGGGGCGGAACGCAGGTTGAACGACACTACAGTCAATCGGGCAGCAACTAGCCCTCTCAACGCAGCCAAAATATGGGGTGTGCTCTCACAGCAGCCGGAATGCAGCAGTTCTTCTACATGCGGCTATGTCTACCTTCTATTTCTCCTTTCTTGACGGTGTGCTTTGGCAGGTTTTGCTGCATTTACCTTATCTAGCTATCAGTGGCGGACGCAGAAAGTGGGCGGGAGGGGGGGCGTGGGAAGAAAAGTGGGGTCTCCGCCGTTTTGGGGACCCAGACGGAAAATAAAATTAATAATAATATTAATTATAATAATAAACAATAAATAAAAAATATATTAAAAATAATAATAAAAATAAACAATTAAAAATAAACTAACACAAGATTTTTATTTGTATTGTAAAGTAATTTCGAAAATTTGGCGACCCATTCTCGGGGGGGGGCGCGCGCCCCCCCCGCCCCCCCCCCCTGCGTCCGCCACTGCTAGCTATCAGTGAGGATACGCCAAATTTCACTCTCTGATGTTCATTGACGATACATTTGGCGACGTTTGTTTGGCAACCTCGCAGACGAGCTTGCCAACTACCTATGCAAACGAAGCCCGTCAAATGTATTGCCAAACAAGAAGTCCCGTAAAATGTATTGCCATGCAAACCCCGTCAAATGTTTCGCCACACGAACTTTGCTAATTGTATCTTCAAACAAAAGGATTATGAAGCGCGCAAAAATTCCGATGTCATCAGGAAGCGTGCCATGATACCAATCTTAGAAGTGCGCTGCTTTACCAGCTGAACCATCCGGATCGACACCGCTGATGGTTAAGCCTCCAACTAAGAATGAAATGAACGCCTTATCAGAAAATTCGTAAAATGTACCGCCATGCAAACCTTGGCATTTGTAACACCAAGCAAACCTCGTCAAATGTATCTCCAACAGATTCTCTTGCCTACCGAACATCCGTAAAATGTATCGTCAACAGATTCTCTTGCCAAATGTATCGCCAAACAGGCTCTTCACTCATTATCCCGTAAATCATATTGCCAAGCAAGATTTTATCCCGTATAATGTATTGCCAAACACACTCTCTTGCCAAATGTGTCGCCAGTGAACATCAAAGCTACGCTTTGAGCAGGTATTTCAAATCGGTTCCCCCTCACTCCCTGTATAATGAGGGAAATTGTAACTGGAGATTCAATTTAAGAGTAATAAGCTCCATCTCCTACCTAAACGCTGGAAAAAAGTTGGAAATAGCACTAACAAGAGTTTCAGCGGTGATTTTGCGCTGAAAGCCATGTATGCTTCCTTGTAATAGTTTTTTTCAGCAATCATGTGGATTTTTTGGTTTGAAAACCAAAAAATCTTTGGTTCGAAATCAAATTTTCTTTTTTTCAGGAGCAATTGGCGGCTGTCTTCGATTGGCTGATTTAGAGGAAACAAAAACGGAAACCAAACTATTCTTTTTTCTTTTCTCTTTTCTCTTTTAGTAGTAGCCTCTCTCCTTTTTTGTTGTTTTTGGTTCTATTTCAAAGACAAAACTTCATTTTGCTTTCATAAAACTGTTCAATCTTCGGAGCAAACGCTTCCAGAAACGTGGGATGATCTGTGGAGAGACTACATTCGCGTCAGCGTAGGCGCCTACTTCTATTTCTAAAGGGCTTTTCTTGCCGGTGATAGGGGAATTCATAGAATAAGGGGGTATATCCTGTTTGAGGGTGGATGAAAAGCACCATGCTAGAAAGAGTGTAAACTTACGTTTTAACATTACTTATGAAACCATTGACGAGTCGCCGTAATTTTGGACCAACCTGTTCAATATCACTTCTTGAATACTCTGCAAATCCATCTCTGAAGAGTGTGGGCAATCTCGGTCACCTAATGGCCAAACATCCTCTCGTTTTAGACGTTCAAGTCTGATAAGCTCACACAAGTTCTAGGGTTTACTTGGCTAAGCAGGCTCGTGAGGTCCTCACTTATGTCCACTCACCTCATTTGTCCTTGTTATTGTTTACGGACCAAAAGACGTTGCTTTATATGATGTGCAGTTGAAGGTTACAGAAGCACTTTACATGATACTAACACTGAGCCTTACCCATCAACATTTCTTCGCATTTTAGAAACAAGAATATAAGTCGCTGCAAAACTTTCTGAACAACCCAGTACAACCACGTTGACTTATATAAACACAGAGTTTATTCCTTTAAACATTTTACGTATAAGAAATTGAATCCGATGAAATTGACAACGTCTTCTGAAACGTTGAAGATCGACTTAATAATGGTAGTATGGTGACAAAGTCAGTTAAAACACGAATTTGTTATACTCCTTAGTGAAATGTTCGAGGTACGGCTTCCATCTAGGGTCAAGCAGCTGATTCTCTTGAAAATAGTTCAACAACACTTGATGAACGAATAGGTACTGCTGGTCGGTCTGGAAGCAGGTGATCTGTTAAGCCTTTTGATCCCTGTACATTTTCACCCACTTGAATGGTGTTTGCTCTTTGAGACCTTAGTTTCAGGAGCAATTGGCCGCTGTCTTCGATTGGCTGATTTAGAGAAAGCGATTCTAGCATATACTGGATCAGGACTAATGACCCCGTCCTTCCAACACCAGCAGAACAGTGAACAACTATGGGTGCTCTGAATGAGCGAAACATATCACAAGAAGAATAAACAAAAGCAGGTATATGTACACTCACTGAGTACTTTTGATTATATCCAACACTTGGATAATAGCAGTGTCCGCGGGTGGCACTCCTCGATCTGGCCAGTCAACCCAATGAATGTGTTTCGTCTTTATCCTCTAAAGGAAATTGCGATAGTGTCAGTTGTGACTTTGCTGATACTCTTGTGCTCACCGTTATTCTGTTCTCGCTCTTGCGCTAGTACTGTCACGCAATGGCGGAGCACACTCCGTTGTGGGACGGTCTCACTGCGCTAACCAACTAATTACGTAAGCGCTGAGATGCACTAAGCAGGTTTTAGCAGGACCAGCCCGATCGTCCGGCTAACGCCGGACTCTCAGGCTTCTTTTGGGCTCGCTTCGTTCGCCTCTCATACGTGTATGTTCCCTTCTACTGAGCGCTGGCATACTACTCTCGCAGGTGGGCACCCGTACGTGACATCTTCCACACTTTCACGCACCCTTATCATACCGTTGGACCAAATTTAGGGCGTTTTCCACTTCCACTTTACGACGCCGGCACACCCTTACCACACCGTTGGACCCGACTCCAGGCGTTTCCCCACTTTTGAACGCCGGCACACCCTTATCACACCGTTGGGCCCGACTCCAGGCGTTTTACCACTTTTGGACGCCGTTACACCCTTATCACACCGTTGGACCCGACTCCAGGCGTTTTACCACTTTTGAACGCCGGCACACCCTTATCACACCGTTGGGCCCGACTCCAGGCGTTTTACCACTTTTGGACGCCGTTACACCCTTATCACACCGTTGGACCCGACTCCAGGCGTTTTACCACTTTTGGACGCCGTTACACCCTTATCATACCGTTAGACCCGACTCTAGGCGTTTCACCAGTGATGAAAAGGGAGTTGGGGGGGGCACTCCTCTGAAGCCTAAGCCTAAGCCTTAGGGTTAGGCTTAAACGCATGCTTAAGCATAGGATTAGGCTTAGGCTTAGCCTAGGCTTAGGCTTAGGCTTAGGCTTAGGCTAGTGCTTTTACTTAGGCTTACAAGGTGAAGCCTATGAACTTTTATAGGGTGCCCCCCCCCCAACTCCCTTTTCGCCTCACCAGTTTTGGACGCCGGAGGATCCTTATCACACCGCCGGCGCACTTCTAACATACACTGTGGCCTAATCCTCATCCGCGTCATTCCTCGTCCGCCTCGTTCCTCCTCTTCGTTATAAAACTGTCCTGCCCCTCTCTTTCCTTTTATACGGTCATGTAATCATAGGCCTATCTCACTCATTCCGACCGTGTTGAAAACAACTGTCGGCCATTAACATGTCTGAACATGACAAAGGTGGCCCAAAACACCTTTAAAGGAGGGGTCCACCTCATTTTCGTAGTTAGCTAACAGCAGATTCTGCATCTACTCGGCGCGATGGTTCCAACGGTATACATAAATTGTCTCAGAATGGTCTATAAACCCGTCTTCCAGGACGGGGTCTGTAACAGTTTGCCAACCCGAGTTGACATGTGAAGCCGTTGATCTTATCGATTGGACACGCCAAGACTCGTTGACCGACGCGGCAGCCGTGGCAGACAGCCAGCACAGCTTGGAGCGATCCGCCTCCGGGCTCCAAATTTTTATCCAGTTCGAGCCTTTCAAAAATGGGGATTTCGTCGCTTCTGTGCCTGTTGATGTACATCCCAGGGATCAACATGATGAGAAGGTCTAGGATATGTTGGTAAATCCAACAGGCAGAACGAGGTGGCCGTCTGCCTTTAAATCAAGGTAAAAATCAAAATTTGTAACTTTTTTGTACATAACTCGATGCGCTGAACACGATGGTGTCGGTAGTTTTTGTCGACAGTGGCTGGTTCTCTTGCACACACACACACGCACATAAAATGCGAATTAATATCAACTATGAGAGCACAGTGGAAAGTGATCATAAAGACGTTCGTTCGAAAACTGGGCCAGCCAGGGAAAAAGAGATCACCTTATGAGGTGTGAATGATTCTGGATACATCAGGCGCAGCAAGCTCGGAAAGTGACAATAACGTAAAAGAGCAAGATCCTTCGCACGCTCTAGGACCCACTCACTTCTATACCATAGATCTCCAAGCATTCTATGATTTAGTAAATAAATTTTAGTATTTTAACCTGTGTTTACCTTTCGGGGCGGTAGATACCATACGTATAACTGGATTCTATAGGAAACTCCAAACATACGTAGACAAGAGTCGAGATCTCCGCGCGGCTCTCATAGACAGAGACGCAGGCTCACACTATGGTGAGCTCCCGTGACTCTGCCGAAGAAAGCCGCGCCGCGGTCCTGACTCTTGACTGCGTCCGTTTGGAGTTCTCTGTACATAGGTAATGCCTGTAAACACGGGTCAGAACTAGCTCATCTATGCAGTGAATCTGGATGGCGACGGTGCAATAGCGCGTAAGGAAGCGAAACTGGATGAGGATAACTGTTTCTGTATATATGTGTGTAGATGTTCAAAGATCAAGTGTAATCCTAGTGTTATACGGAGTTTGACAAAACTAGAGAAAGGATATGCAAGCACAAATGCGATGCAACCTTCATGAATAGAAGGCCCTGATTATTATTACTGCTAGGACGAAAACGATGCATAGTGTATGCTAATATCTATGTACTCAAAGACTTGGCGCAGCGGGCCCGCTTTGCCACCTCAGACGCTCAGTGTGGCCGGTCCGCTCTACCATCCCTGCGACCGGCCGGGCATACTGGTTATCACCGCCCGGCCTCTGGCTCATCACCGGCTACCGGATGACCCCATCACCGGCCGGTGAAGTCGACTAACACAGCCTCATGGCCGGCCCAGTCGGAAGGATTGGTTGGTGATAGTAAAGAACTGATGAAAGATGTGAAGGCAACAGCCGAGTGAAACAGATAAGCGGTATGCATGGCTAAGTGCATAAAGTAGTGAACTCGTTCATAAACGTTGGTTAGGTTGGATCAAATCCGCTCGATGATAAAAGAAAGGTAGCACTACGAAAACATGATGAGCCTTGCCAAATAAGCCATCTTCTCTTTTTTCTTTGCAAATTTGTGTTGCCTTTATACCCCGATAGATCATTATAGATCTACAGCAGCGTCGAACCCGGAGCTCTTGTGTACGCAACACTTCGCAACCAGAGCACGAACTGCCAGAGGTTTTAACACTGTTTGCGGCCAATGGACGGGAATCGTGTACAGCACTGCAATGAGCACTCGATTTGGAGAAATAGCGCCTATATCCACTCAATCTGAAACAATTCCTGCTGAGGAAAGGCTCATCACTGTTCGATTCGCTTTACCCTTACCGGCAAGATAATCACTGGTCGGAGCCGGGCTGGTAATAGTAGAGCTGGCCACTCCAACGAAGTGTCTGAGTAGGGAAAGGCAGCTTTTTAGATTACTCTTTAGGGTAGAGGGGTCGGCGTTCGCTTTGAGAAGGGTACGTACACCTTCTCGCCGTAATTCTCATTAACATTCAGAGAAAGATAAGAGATAAAAAAAGAAGTTGGAACTGAAACCGGCGAAACTATAAGCATGGAACTAACTCGTCCTTCTCTTTCCACAATAAGACCCGTGATCTTCACTTGTGCACTTGTGTTGCAAAGAAATCGCACCTAGAAGGAATATTCCGTTGAAAACACTGACGATGTTAACTCACATTCCAGCATACATACTTGTTATGTTTACCGAGCATTCTCTGCACGCCAGTTTATAGTGTAGATGCATGCGGTTCGAAACGCATGCAAGTATTAAGCATATGTTCATGTTCAGACGCCCGTTTTTGAAACGCTCGAGTTAGTTGTGCTTGTCGAGCACGAATTCCAATCCTGTGGCACTTGTATCTACAAGGCGTAGGTCATGATGAGGAGGGAGGGATGTGGGTCATGTTTCTGCGATTGGCTTCTGTTTTGAATCACCCAATCATGTCGCACCTTCTCTGATGTTCATTGACGATACATCTGGCAAGAGAATGTGTTTGACGATATGATTTACCGGATAAGGTTTTGCTTGACAATATGATTTACGAGAGAATAAGTCAAGAGCCTGTTTGGCAATACATTTGGCAAGAGAATCTGTTGACGATACATTTTACGGGAGTGTGGCGATACAAAAGGCAAGAGAATCTGTTGGCGATACATTTGACGAGGTTTGCTTGCCGATACAAAAGGGAAGGTTTGCATGGCAATACATTTTACGGGTGTTCTGATAAGGCGTTCATTTCATTCCTTGTTGGAGGCTTAATCATCGGCGGTGTCGATCCGGATGGCTCAGCTAGTAAGACAGCGGGATCCTAAGATTGGTATCATGGCACGATTCCTGATGATATCGAAATATTTGCACGGTTGATAACCCTTTTGTTTGACGATACAGTTGGCAAGGTTCGTGGGGCGATACATTTGACGGGGTTTGCATGGCGATACATTTTACGGGACTTCTTGTTTGGCAATAAATTTGACGGGCTTCGTTTGCCTAGGTGGTTGGCAAGCTCGTCTGCGAGGTTGCCAAACAAACCTTGCCAAATGTATCGTCAATGAACATCAAAGTTGTTTTGCCTCATATTCATGATCCACACCACCTACCATTGTTTTTTTATAACGACGCGGTCACACTCTTCATGACCCTCGATCCATGGACACTCGTATGTGGAGCCCACTCAGACGGCAAGTATGAATTTGACTCATGTCATATTACTTCAAAGCAAGTGTTTTTCATTGACATCAACTCATGTATCACCCACCATAGAAGATCCCACATATTTTATTGTAACATCATCAAAGCGCATTGATCCTCTTGTTGGAAAGTATTCAAAACATTTCTTCGCTCCCTAGATGCGCAAAGAACATTTTAAAAGGCAATAAAGTGTTGAGAGAGTGAATTATAGGAATACCTTCTCGTAAAAATTACAAAGCATGACAATGTATTCAACACGATCCTGTATACACATTAGCCAGAAATCCCGACACGTTTTTTCCAGAGGGGCCTGAAATACACCGCTCACAGACGAATGTGTATTACAGCAAAGATTAGTTACTTGAGTGCAAATGAATCGCCGTGAGCATGTAGGAGTAGAGACGTAATTGGCATGGATGTAGTCGTCATCTTCGCAGCAATTCTGCAGCTTTACTCTTGTCGCATCCAAACAACCGACGTCCTGAAAGTAGCAGCATCTCGACGATGTTACGAAGAGTATTTTATGACAATTGTCATTCAGTTACGAAATCTACGACTAGGTCTCGTCGCTTTCAGTGTTGAAAGGATCGAAGTAAAAATGTAACACAGCAGACTCTAACTCATAGGAAGAGATGTAGGCACTGAGTAAAGTTGTGAGTAATCGACAAGCATCGAGAAAAAAGGCAAGAGAAGACAGTACATAATTTTGCACTGTGCGTAGCAAATTATGCTTATGCTCACAACTGATAGAGAATAACCATTAGCTCCTCTTCTGTATGTTTTTAGCGAACGGTTATGCCCGACGATATACTTCTCTCCACGTACTTTCTCAAAAATCCTTGCCTCATGCCGCACAGCCTGTCAGCGCGCCTATGCATCATCATACGTGGTGTGGCGTGGATGAGCTGATGGGCGATGCGGCGTGAGACAAAAATTTTTGAGAAAGACTGTATATCGTCGAAGCTGCCCGCTGCTTGTGCTCACTTATTTAGGAGCATCTAGATGACGAAGAAGGATCACACCAAATCATTTCACTTCCACTTAGAGGAAGGTACGACATAACGGTGCGAGTTTTGAAGTGATCGTGAGAATTTTGACTCAAGGAGCACAAACTTCACTACGCAAAGTTCTGGGGGCGCTGTGATTTCAGGACGAAAAACCCAGAAGTGAATTGCAAGGAACTGTCACCGTATCTCAGAATGCTTTCTGGTCCAAAAAGAGGCTACCACCTCTGGTGTATTACACAGGCGTCTCCGCCTGAATTCCTGAGAAAGTCTGCCTAGATTGCCTGCCCGCGCGTCTGGAACTCTGCCGGCAGCCTAAGCCATATTTGTTGCTCATAGTATTAGATCGAATGAAGCAGATTGTGAACCACGACTTGCTAATGGATGAGCCAGAGGCAACACGGAAAAGAGACGCTGGTCTTGTGTAGGGAAGTCGCCGTAAGTACCGTTAAGCTAACAGTAAGGCATTACGCCGAAACTTATTAGGGCAACATGAGTACTGCTTGTGTTCACTTGCGGACCCAGGTATGCTATCCTCATCTGAATTCCCGGGGGCTTACTTTATCTGCATACCAGCACCTCATGAAAGTAACTGGTTCTCGGAACATCTATCGAAGCTCGCTTGAGAGTTTCCAGGTTCACTCCCTCACGATGAGTGCAGGGTGATGGGGGAAGAAAGCTCAAGCAAGAGGAGGGAAAGTGTAGTCTAAGGTGAGGCTACAGAGGAGTAAGGTAGAGCTGAGGAAGTCCCCCCCCCCCTGAAGTGAGCCACGGGCGAAGGATCGGATAAATCGTGGCAGTGAAGGAATCCTAGACCACCAGGAACGGCCCAGGAATTGAGTGTAAGATCGAGAGTGAGTGAGTTACTTGTAAACTGTTATCAAATCCGCTGTGAGGGAGTTTCCTTCTCATTTCAGAATTCTCCTAACACGTTTCCAGCACGTGGTTGCTTTGGAGTGGCACATCACATCAGCAATGACAGGACATTCCTCAAACCAACACTTCCGCATTCAACATGGGCAAATTCTATTAGGTTGGTGCATAATTAATGCGGCTTTTTTTCGCAGCTTCTCTTCTCGATGAAAGTTGATGCTTTTTAAATGGGTTCTTCATTAAAAAAATCCTCGTTCCTCTTATTAAAAATCTATCGGGAGCCGCATCCATATTCGCCATAAAATGCTGTGTCACTTCGGGAACAGTTGGAATGTAGCACAGTCATTTCGTGATCTCAAAGAAAAACCGATCAGCAAGGCAAAGTTGGAAGATTGTTCACATTCATAAGGTACGAGCTTCACAGATGAAGAAAGATGTCCGCTAAGTGTTTCGCCTCCTGACCAGTGCTCCCAATGATTCTACGGAAATCCCGTAGAGATCAGCATTCCAAAGATATTAGAAGGTTGGATGTACTCTACCGTTCCAGCAGGATGTGTTGAAGTATAAAACGAGTGGGTGTTTTAGTTTGCAATCTCCGTACTTATGACAAAACTCCCATTTTCTTCCTTTCCAAGCACCGGCAACTCTACCATTCTTTGCAGACGCGCTGAATTGGTAGAAACAAATAAAAATTTCCTCCTTTGTAGGATTTGACAAAACTGATCGCTGCGTCCGTTCTCACCATAGTGCTCACCCTAGGAACATAGCAAAATCTGTGAGTGAAAAAATAACCGTAAGTTTCGCCTTCAAGTTTTTTTAGGGCCTTTGATGCAGGATGCGGCCAATAGCGAAAGTTAGGGTGCCGCTATTTTTCACGTGAAGTATGGCAACCTGGTCGCCATCCTTGGCGAAGGCGACGAACGGTCACCACCAACGGCGACCGTCGGACGACAAAGTTATTGATCAAATGGGCTTCATTGTCACAGTCGCCAGCGATGGAGACTGACTCTTGATCGCCAAGAGGCGACTGCGGATCGACAACATCGGTGGCGACGACAGCGAAGATGGTCGCCAGCTGTCATGACGCGACCACTTCACCCACGTGTTTCCCCATAGGATCATCCACCCTTGAACAGATTCCGCATACGCGATGATCGTGCCGCGATGAACTATAACTGTATCCTTCCGCTAGTGGGTCTTTCGCCCACTTTTCATTTCGGATGTTTTGCTTCATGTATAGCTTACTGTGGGATGCTATTAAAATGCATGCGTCTGTTCCGACTTCCACAGCGTCTATGCATACACACATACATGCTCCGCAAGTCGATGCAATCTTCGTTGTCGCACTTGTGTTTGGAACGAATATGGAATTTGAAGGAATTACCTCTACATGTACTATACATGCCTCCATACATTTCACTCTGCACTTTATAACTGCACATCACAGCTTTTGATTGGGAAAATATAGAAACATGACACCTATACATATATATATATATATATATATATATATATATATATATATATATATATATATACCTATATACCTATATATATATATATATATATACCTATATACCTATACCTATACCTACACCATCTAGAAACTTTGGCTCACTTGGAATCGGGAGGATAACGAAGCCTGATGATTCATCGGTTCCACGATACAACAAGTTCGGTTGCGATGTGTTAGTCTCGATGGAGCTCCTCACAGAAAATTGGGAGTATTTAGTAACCATGTCATTGCTTAAAGGCATATACGGCATATGCTCACAGGGGAACTCCACAATGTCCAGTTCGCTACTTTTCATTTTGTATGCTCTGTAACGCATAGGCGGTCACTAACACAGTCAATATGATATTGGAAGAAAGAAAATCAGTATAGAAGGAATTATTGACTCTAATGTGGAGCCCCCTTTTGTGATCTTCACTCATCTGCACTCACTTGTATCCTGTTGACGGCTTTCAACATTGAGATGAAGGTTTCCTACGTTCTATTGATGTCGATCTGATCGAGGGTTTACGCCCAGGTACTGTCTAGCTACATTCATAGTTCCGATTCGGTCGGATAACGATGATCAATGCGTATCTTTTGTTATCCGACAGGATCGGACTCCGATACACTAGCAATGTAAGTATTTGATCTCTTGCAGTTCCTCATTTGAAAGCTCTAACGGTTTCTGACTTGGAGGCCGAGCCCATCTATTCTTCATTTATGGAATGTTCGAAAGGCTGTCGAGTAGTAGTTCTGCAAGGTGATATTTTGATTTGCAGGATGGGTATTTTTGATTATGGTCAGTATGATCATCATGATTCAAAAGATGATTATGATAATCGTTTGAAGGGAGGGGGTGCACGTCCCCTATACTGATAGGGGATCACGAGGGTTTGCGCTGCCTTGCCAATTAACCCTCGCACTAGCAGACGTGGAGCCAACACATCCTCTTCTACGTAGTCAACCCAGACGATATCATAAGAGTGTGAAATTTACGGATAATTGGATGGCAAGCCTGATCCCTGATGATCCCATACACAGCATAGGGGATGTGTATCCGCTCCCTCCAAAAGATGTCCCCTCATTGTGAAGGTACAGGAGAAGCGCAGATAGTTCAACACTTTGCGAATATGTAAGGAATACATAGGAGATTTAATGATTCAATATATGAACAGTCGAGACGCATTCGAGACGGCTTGACAGTACTTCCGATGCCCTCCCCTCCCTGAGGGGATGTTCGTGCATGCGGCCGTATTCGTGACCTCGTGTTCACGAGTATAACATTTAGCATCAATTACTGATTGCGATTACTGAAGGCTTATGGTCACCTACATTTTTACACTTCAGAAACAGTAATCTTTTCCGTGAATCAATTTGCATAGCTCAAAAAATTTAAATCATTTCCAACCTTGTATCGATTTTTCCCCTTGGGATTCATTCGCACAAACTTTTGCATGAGTGCGAGGTTGTTCGATCTGAAATCGGCTTTGTTCACTGCACTTGATATATCTATAGCCCGAAACCGGAGGCGTTTTCTAGTGCCGCTTTCTCAAGGGCACTCTCCACGCCTCAATTGGAAATCAGCTTACGGAGCCCTCGAGCTGCACATCGGAGCCGAGAACAAGTCGCAAACAAAGCTCCCCCCACACCCCGAAAGGGCTTTAACGACAGCGCCCACCTTTTCATGGAGAAGAATTCCGTTCGTAAACCGCGCACGCCTTTCTCCATTACCCTTCGAACGAAGCGGTAAACCTACGTGAGATTTAGTTTGAAGGACTGATTTCACAGTAAGAAAATTTCTACGGAAAGGCTGATTCACCAAGAGTTTTTCTTGAGACGTGGCTCTGGTCTCGCGTGTGGACTTCATTATGCTATCGCTGCAAAACAACCAATGAACTGCGGTAAAAGATGAGAAATGGCAGGGCGTGGTATGAGTGAAGAATGAGGAAGGAATTCTGGAAGAGGACACAAAATCGGGAGAAAAGGAGAAGGAATGTGCTGTAAATCCGAAAAACCTGTGTTACTACCAGTTAGGTAAATGCTGGAGGAAGGAAAGACGCGAGATCACCATTAAAATTGTGGCTATAGTAAAAACAAAGGCTGAAGGCGATCCATCAGATCCAGATACACCAATAAAATCGTTCATGGTAAACGTGTTGATTTACCCAAATTCACCCTTTCCTTGGCATCCAGCAACGTGTTTATCCAAAAATGACTTTACATATACCCAGCTGCTACCCGTAAGTAATCATGATCATGGGTAATAATTGCAATTTATACTAGATGCGTGCGTTTGACGCGCTTGCGTCTATATGATGAAGAATAGGGCGAGTAGCGTCGCTGATGCAACTCGTACGCACGCGTTTACAGTCTCGTTTCAATCACACGTTCTTCTCACTGAGGATGCACATGCCACGGTGACCAGTCTTCATGGAAATATATTTTGCAAATGGATGCGCCCGGATGACGCACGCACCCTAGTATACATTGCCCTATAGATTACCGATTCTCTGAGTGATGCATAAGCTCCCAGGAAAGGAGCGCATAAAAGCTATACCAAGTAAGGGTGAAGTCTAAGGGAAAGAGTAGACGCCACTCAGGAAGCACAGCACACATGGAGCTGAGCAGAATGAAGAGGTAACATGAGTACGCACATCCTACCACCTTCCCCCTTGTCCATTACTGTTTCATCTTCCACCAGGCTCAATGATCGTGTTGATC
The DNA here is from genome assembly GCA_037903475.1 of Ancylostoma caninum. Lineage (NCBI taxonomy): Eukaryota > Metazoa > Nematoda > Chromadorea > Rhabditida > Ancylostomatidae > Ancylostoma > Ancylostoma caninum. Next base: position 1,261,944 of record JBAJFG010000620.1, on the reverse strand, counting down.
GTGTTGATCTTTGCGATTTTTCCAGTAGCAAAGACAAATTCGTCATGGATCGGTCACGGCCAAACTTTTTTCTTGATCCTGAAATGTGAGCAGAAATGTTGGATTCCCATGATGTAAGATTGCAGCTGCACCTCGAAACATTTTGTCCAGTTACTTCTACCGGACGATTAAACTGTCAGCTACTAAATGAGCATTACCACACTCGGTAGTAGCCACGAATAGTACGTTGTTTATACATGGCTGCATGCTTAAAGCCTATCATTATCGCTTTGCTCACCGGTTAACCGACGCCTCAATTTCAGTGGGCATAATTGGAAGGATTGGTAACCTCATACAAGTGGGTATGATTACCCATGGACAGCCACGGACAGCATTCTCGGGGGTAGGTATAGGTATGGGCAACCTCATGAATGGGTGAACTTCTCGATTAGTTCCTAGCGAAGGACAAATTTGGGTACGTTGACACGCTTGACACCATTGGTAATCTCAGTGGCATCTGGGCTCGACTAACATTGAAACATGACACTACTTCAGCTTGGAAATGAATCATGCATAAGAACGTACTTCAAAAATCTCTGAAAAAAAAAGGCTGCTCACGTGGAATAAAGGCTGGTAGGCGAAGAGTGAGCATAGCGGATCGAACGATCAAACGCGTTGTCGTTTGTAAGCTTTACCATGGGTTGCACCATGTTAGTGCGCTAAATAGATTGAAGGTGGTGTAGCGATTTCGCAGCAGGATAATAATGGTGAGACAAAACGTGGATAATGCTGAGCTTACGCTAGTTCTTTCCCGTGTCCCCCGTGAGACAACTGTGGACAAACAGTGGTGGTAATCACGGTGTATGGATTGGGATTCACATTTCCGTCGTTGTTGTCATGAGAGAGTGGAACAGATCCACTTTCATCCTTACAGCCCTTCTCAAAAATCCTTACCTCACACTTCAACGTCCATCTGCTAAGCCGCGCCGCTTCACCTCTGCATTATCATACGTGGTGCGATGTGGCTAAGCTGACGGGCGGTTCAGCGTGAGGCAAGGATTTTTGGGAAAGACTGTATAAGGCAACGGATTTGGGTGGAATGCAAAATTATCAAGAATGGCCTGTCGGAGCAAGCACGTTGTCTGGCCTGCAGCATGCCTGAGTTTGGAATCATTTTCATTCTACGAAATTGCAAATGGCAAACTCGGAGGAAATATAGCTCTTCCCGAAAAGATGGACAGATTCCGTGACTGCAGAAACGCGGTGCGACGTGAATGATGGATGCGAGGAGCATGCTCCAAGTAAGAGGATCGAATAGTTCCTGTAGCAGTTCTGCGGATGCGAGGCTATGAAACCGCACGCGCAATCCGTCAATTGTTTTGACAAAGACTGTAGACTTCAATAGATCTAAATGAAGATGTTGCTCTTGCCTAGGTCATTAGGTTTGTCAAATCGCACTTTTTCAAGCTATGAAGAAGGCAATTCGCAAAAACATCAGCCGACAGTCCTCTATTACCAATCTCGTGTGCAGCTCAAAAAACAACTGTGACATTGAAGTTGTTGCCGTATATCTCATGTTTTCAGTGCAATAGCCGTAAGCCAAGCTTAGAGTGCTGGGAATAAGAAACGTCACAGCAGCTATCACTTATTACACTGTCAATGAGAGGTGTTAGCAGATCTGCAACTATCACACCCAGTGCATTCCATAGCAGCTATATTCGGACCAGAGAATTTTTTTCAACTAGCAGTGGTTTACATACCAAACTCTGTTTCGGAGCGAAGTACTTCATTGGCTTCCACGGTGTGATTGCCTTACATTTGCAGCAGTGTTATGATCCGAAGTTGGTTTGCTTCTTGCGTTCACACTCATTTCCACCACAGAGCGTTGTCAAAGGTTAATAAATGAGGAGAAAGAAGACAAAGAACTTTTGAAGAAGTAGTGTCAACTGTGTCATTTGAAACAGTTTTCTTGGAGATAATTAGAATACCTTAAAATTCGTCTTTTTTTCCTGTGAACCATGCCAATAATTCAAAAAGTAAGACTCCAAAGCAGTCCTTCAATTGTCCACTGTATACCCCATGTTGCGTAGGTTTTTATGGGCTACCAACATTCCTTCTGTTACACTGTTGTAATCCCAAGCACCTAACATACGTATGGCCGTGCATGATGGTCACCTCAGATCTCCTGTGCTATTCAATACAGTAGCAAAATATCAGAGTGACTTTGTGCCAGCTCTAAAAAAATGCCTATATATGCCTAAGCTTAGAGTGAACCTGATCCTTGATCACACCAACTCTCTCATAAAGGCTATTTTGTTCTGGTGAACGGGTGCGTGCTGCTACAGCCTTTTAACAGTGTAATTCGTTAATTTATAAACCAACGGGTTAGCGCGTTAGCCTATAATAGCAGCATTTCTGATAACATAACAAATTAACGATCCTTGAAATTTTCATAACGGACAGCCCTACCGACGAACTGCCGTACAGATCTATTAAAACGCTACTCTTCAATTTCTACTTGGTTTTCTCATGCAAATTCTTACTAATCCTTTATGTATTTTAATCAGGTTTCCTAGAAGGGCATTTCTTCCCCTATCCCGCTAAATATACTGGTTAGGAAGCGAATGCGTGTTCACTAAGATTATTAGCAGTTCGAGTAAGTATTCTTGCGCTGACATCTCTCCGACTCTTATTCTACATATTAGAAACATAACTCCTTTGCAGTTCCGGTACTACATAGCATTCCTTATTTTGGAGGATTAGCGGTCCCTCGGCAATTCCACAGAGACGGAGTTGGTTCAGTTCGACGAGCGCGAACATAAGGCGCTGAGCTGAGCATAAATAAAGACGCCAAGCAGCGGTGGTGTACTTCATATCTGTAGCCGATAGCCCTGCTCTAGCGCTGTTTTCCATATTTTCTAAGCTTGTGATATTACCAGGGGTCTGGTTATTTGTTTTGTTATCTACACGAGTTGGTTCCAATGATCATGAACGAGAATAACACAACATTTTCTGTAGTATCCCGAGAGTCAAATTTGGCCGTTATGGGCAATGTGAAGAGCAGCATCTTGTCCTGTGACGGGATGCTCACGTTCGATACTCTCCGCTAAATTAAAGTGCGCAAGTTTCTTGAGCAGGGAGTGATATATCTGGTCACTCCTGGGTATTCTTGTCACTACTTAGCATCGCTAGACAATTTGCTCGTATGGACTATGCTCAATTTTTGCCCACAGAACATGCCCGAATTGGAAGAGTGGATAGGTAACAAACCACCCGGGATCGTTCATGACTGGACACGAGATAATGTCAGTATGAGGCAGAAAAGGAAGAGTTATTTTGGTTCAACTGTGCAACACGTACCATCTTCGAGAGCGAGATACTACTTCATTCAATTCATACGCTGCCACCTTTAAAGGAACCCTTGCAAATCCCGTTTAAAACAGCACATATGCTTAAACTGTTCCATCCATAAACTCACCTCTTTCGTGGAAAAAAAAACGAAAGAACTTCTGGCAATCAAGTCGAGCATTAGGGAGACAGTGTCGGACTAGCTCGAACTTTGATACCTTTGTACAAAACCCTAGCTTGGATGCATCACTTAGATTACCCAGGGTAAACACGTTAATGCCCGGGTTGAGTCAGTGATGGGTAACGTTGTGGTGTTAAACAGTTTACCCCGGGTAATCTCAATGATGCATGAGACCCCCGTCTCTCGTTACAGCAATGTAGCTCTAGAGGGACCTTGAGCTCTCATTTCGCACGCAATTGCACAAAATATGCACTGAAACTTGGTGTTCTAGTGATTTTAATGCCCGAGACAGGGCGGTCCTGTCCAAAGAAAGTGAATACGTGAGCCTGAAGCCAAAAAAAGTTCAAAATGCGGGAAATTCAGGGAGGATATATGTCCCAGCACAACTCCGAGCAAATCACCGCTAATTCCTCGGAAAACTAGGTGTTGGGACTTTGCGCCGAGGTTTGGGAACTTCCTGATAGGAGTACCACTGATTCTTTCTCTCATAGCAGTACTTCTGAGATTCGAAGCTACAGCAAATCCTAATAAAACTGCTAAAGAAACTAAAAACCTTAATTTTTGTCCACTTTTGCCAATGAACTTCCCTAAGTTGCGTTCCATATTCGAAACTTCATTGGGAAATACTGATGAAAGAGGGTCATGTAACCGGGGACACCAAGGGAACCAAGCAACCGGTCTACCTCTTTCCCCCCTACCGGAAATTGTGAAAATATCTCTGCTTCTCTCCCTTGATCCGCACTATTTGGACTTATCAGATCGCTGTTATCCCAGTTCCTTATATGTAGAATATTACTATCCGTAAATGAGGCACTGTCACTCAGCATCTTACCACTACCACACTATATGGCGTAGGATGTTTCAGCCGATAAGACACTGGAACCTGCAATGTAACGCATCCCTCGCTAGAGCTAGGGCAGTGTCTACGGTTTATTCACTGCAGTGCTGGCCGTTTATCTATTTGCCTATCAACCTCAGCTCAGTCAGGCGGCCCAGCATCCCGCTGCTTTCCGCACTCTCTATCGCCTCCACTAAAAGCGAAGCATTTGTCAGCAGCACAGCGCTACGCGGTGGATTAGAACCACGACAGCGGTCGGCCGGCCAGCCAGCCGGAGCCTACGGATCCCCTAGGAAGGAGGGGGCGTTAAGGTGGGATCGATGTGGTGTGTGTGGAACCGCTCCGGCTGGCCGGCAGAATGCAGGTCGCGCTAGAGGGATTAGGGCGCGGCTTAGGGTAAGGCGTCGCGCGCCTGGATGGTTTGGGGTGAGGTCGTACGTCGATGGGCAGGCCGTGTCCAGTGTCTCTCGGATGGCTTAGTGCCAGGCGGAGACCCACCGACGGCCGGCAATCGATTGGGCCTAGTCTTGCTTAGCGCAGTTAGGGGGTTTACATTACGGCCTGGCGAGTAGGGGAGCGAGAGAGCGACGTTGGCGAGCGGAGACACAGAGACCAGAGCATTCGCCGAGAGAGAAAGAGAGAGTCGGCCGGCAAAACACACTAGATTCATCGATCTATTGCACCGGCTCTCGCTCTACTCTACTTGTTTATTGTTTGTTTACTTTGTTTATTTCCCCACTCCAGCACTGCCCTTACCGGCGGTCACCCGCCTCGGTCACTTCGTCTCGATTCTGGATTCTCTTCTCGCCTCCACGCCGTTCACATAGTTCTTCCTGACCTATCCATTGAGTCCTAAGGTCTTTCCCTTGCCCAGTTCGATCGTGATCTCTTCAGTAAACACTACTTCGATCCTCAGTTCGCGGATGCCTGATCAATGTCTGTGATTCCTGCATCGGCTGCCGCTGCAAACCTCGATATGTTTTTGCTTCCTACAGTCCGCTAGATTAGCGCCAGTTTAGCGTTTTCGAATTCCGGGGTCAAAGTTCAGCGCAGTTCACCAATGTGCCTTCCTGAAAAGGTTGTGAAGGTTCTTCTCTTTCTCTCTTTTCCATCTTCTCCTTTGTTTTCATTTTTTCCTCTCGAACCTGGCATCTAACGCGTGACCAACTAACCTTTGGATTGCTTCCAGTCGCTCCACCCCCCACAAATTGCTTCTTACTTCAGCACCCTAACGCTGTTACTGCTTAGTAATTGGACAGGTGCTGCGCTGTACGCGGTATCTAACGTCCATCTAATCTCACTCCCAACGTTCACGTTCCAAAGTTGCTTTGCACGTGATGTAAAGTTTTTTTTTGTTCTCAGTTTTCCTTTCTCTTCCTGGAAAACCTCCTTTTTCCGTGATGTTTTTGCTTTATTTGCGTAAACGTCTCGTTAGCACAAACTCGTTAGACAAATTTACCATTAGCGCCAATCCCAGTATCGATTTTGTTTTTTCTGGATCAAAGATCAAAGCTTAGTTGCTATTTTGAGGACGTGAACGTGAAGCTATCTCGAAATCGCCTTTTGTTTGCATTTGCTGCTAACGTTTTTCTCCCGTTGCATTTCCCCTGAATAGCTGGCTTTTCCCACTGTGGAAAAAAAGTGTCCAGCATTATAACATAAGGCAATTCTAAATTTACATCTTGGCCTTTGAGAAATCCACCTGCGGCTATGCTAATTTCTGCCTTACGGCTGTGATCTATAATTATAGCGTTCAAAGATCAGCAGGGAGCTGGAATTTTCACGTGCAGAGCGTGCTATAGAAAAAGAATTATGTGCTACGCTTGCTGGATTTTCTGCTCCAATCGATAAATTCCTGGTTTTATTGACTTTCATTTCTGTTGCCTTTGATTTCCGGAAGGAGACGTACTTGACTCTCAATGCCAATATTGAATATTTGTACTTTTTCGTGCCTTGAATTTGCATGAGTTTATTTCTGCGCACGTTCTTACTTCCATTGTTCCCGTTACTACAGTTATGACTGGATAAAAATCGAATAATTTAGTTACTTTATGGCGAAAGGTAGTTAAGAGGGAGGGAGAACCCGCTTTGTAGACTATAGATAGATAGGTCATAACCTTCTGCCTGAAATCTAAAGCCCAAGCCTATGTATGAGCCTAAGCTTAAGCCTATGCTCAAGTCTAAGCATAAGCCTAAGCCTAAGTGTCCTTCCTTCAGTTCCCTAATTTACTCAATCTTCTGTCTGGAAGCCCATGCCTATACCTATACATAAGCCTAAGCCTAGGCCTAAACCTGAAACTATGTCCTCCCTTACCCAATTCCTTTTCCCCTAAATTAGTAATTTAGAAGCCGAAATTAGAAGCATTCGAATCTTCGGGAAAGACACCCCCTAAAATTCTTTCTTACTTATCCTCCAGGATTTTGTTGCTCTTCACTTTTCGGACATTCAGTTCTGATTCGTTGTCCATCGAATATTCGTATTCGATTATCTGCTCCACGTTATTTGCTCGTAACTATGGCCTTTACGTACATATTTATTTTTTCCTACCGGTTCGTAGTCATTATTATTCCCACTAGAACTTGCCAAACAGGTCTAAAAATTTTTTTCAGAATAGAGTAGAATTAATAGCTGAAAAACCACATATAGAATAACATCCTTGCATGTGTATTCGTTCTGTGTCTCCGTTTCGCCGCTGCTTTTAATTTTTCCTCTGCTTACCGTAATTTTCTGATTTTCACTGAATTTATTATTCTATTGCTTTAAAAGCCCAGCACCGAATAAAAATGAGCATTTCAATTGCGATTTTTCTGCGTTTCCCGTCTCTGCGGTGCTGACTCCTCCGAGCTAAGCGCAGTTCTCTCATTTCCTCCGGTCGAGGGGTGCTCTTTAACTCGGCATTAGTCTGAGTCCAAGATCAGCAGCGCTCGCTACTCCTCCTCCTCGTAGCCGTCGTCGTCGTAATAAAGGCGCAATTAGCGGCCTTAGGTGGCCTCAACAGTCTCCGTGTGTGTGAGTGTGTGAGGGCTGAGTGAGCTTCGGGGCTCGGCGTTACCATGGACGTTGTTTAAATGCACATCTCTCTTGCTATCGCCGTAATCCTAACACACACCGTGGCCTCTTGTCACTCAGCCAGCCCAGCCACCTCCTCCGCTCTTTGCAGATCCAAGCGCCCATCCAGCGCCATCGCAGCCCGTGCGGTTCGTCCGTACGCAGCAGAACATGGACGTCAAATACAAGTATGCGATCGTACGGGTCAAAGAGTCGTCAGTGATCGACTTCTTTGGTCTAATTGTGAGTTTTGAACTTGTCTACAGTAACCAGACAGTGGCCATACTGAGCATGTACACCTTTCCGGGTCCATAGGTTGCTTCACTGGGGCAAGTACATTAGAAAAGCTGTGGAGGGGAGGGTGGTTTGTTTACCGGCTGACTCCAGTACCCGGCTGCAGCCAGCTGCAAATATTAGCAGTAGCACTGGGCTGACACAGAGAGGGTGGTACTTTTTCAATGATAGCGGTGCCCTTTAGAGCGAATGTCGTTCGCTTGTTTGCCGGCGCCTTCTGCATGAGTTGCGCTCTCCAGACATGAAAGGGAATGGTCGATGGGTGGTCTCATGGATTTTCTTGGGAATATTCAGCCGTTACTGTTTCTGGATGAACCATGCACGGCTACTCATTTGCTCTTAATATCATGTTACCTGTCACGGACTTCCTGGTTCACAATCCTTATGTTCCTTCGAGGATTGACTTCCTTTTGACTGTGTTAATATAATTTTGCGCTTTTCACGAATAATTCTTTGATCAGCTGATAGTTCCTCCCTTCTTATCATGCCTTTTTTGGGAGGTTGTCAAGCTGTGGAATGTTTGGATCACTTAAATTTACAGCCGAAAAAACCCATCCAGAATGAGATACTTACACGTGTTTCATATTTATTGTACTCTTCCATCAATAGTTCCTGTTTCAAGCCTTGAATGACATTTTTCACATACGTGGAAGATTCTATGTAAATTTTATGTATTTGTTCACTATTGTGATCCAACTAAATGTATACAATTAACAATTTGTTTTACTCTATAATAATTTAGTTCATTTTTGAATTCATTGTTAAATTCCCCTTTTTCTGCTCGAAATTTCCAATTTCTTTGCGAAAAAGAAGCTGCGGTGTTAGCAAGTAGCCCATGGACGAGTCCTCTTTACATTTTCGTTGCATGTAGCACGAATAATCCCCAGGACACTAATCCAGATCCTTGTAATACTCTACTTTCGGGAGATTTTCTCTAAATCCTAAGGAATCCCTCCTCTTTACAGAGTCGTGGGGGACCCACCACTGAGTAAAACCACCATTACAGTTAAATTTTCTGTAAGATTTATCATAGAGTTCCCATGTGAAGCACAGTTGTCTTCTTACATTTCCTATTTGGTATTCCTAATACTCCTGAAGAAGCATATAATAGATTTAGATAAATACCTCACTCGTTAAACCATGTTGCTTTGTTACCTAGCTATATAAGCATGCAACTCTGGCCTTTTTGAACTTGTCGTGCATATTCGAAATTTCTAGAAAAATCATTTTGTATTGCTGAGATTTTCTATAGTCGCTTGTTTCTTTCCCTTATTCCCCATACTAGGCGTTCTAAAGAGAGGAGAAGGTGAAATCTTCCCTTATTTCCTCTAAAGCCGAGAAGGGCTTCTTTTTAAGTTTTTGTAGCACACTCCACATCTTTCATCAGTTGTGGAGCGATGTACCTGAAGAGGGCGCTTCAGAGCTCTGTGATTAGCCAATACACGAAACTAGCCCGTGTTGAGCCCAGAATCACCGTACCTTTAAGACACGTACGATGCTCCACATCCCATCATCACTTTTTTGGCCTCCTTGCCTGTTTAGGTAGGTGGGAGGAGCAGGAAACTTGCCAGGATTTTCTCTACACACTCCATTCCTTCGTTCTGAAAATGATTTGCACGTCACCTTCTTCTGTCGAAGCGATTCCTTTGTCTTTTGCGTACTACCCTTACCTGGTACTTGTAGAGGTATTCCTTTCTTCCAGGGGTTACTGTAGATATTAGTGAAGATGGTAAAGTTTTGGTAATTTCGCTCACAAAACGCTGTTTCCATTAGCATACTAATCATTTACAGTTAGTGGTGTTATAAAGAATCTAGCTACGAGTTAGTCTCTGAAGAAGTATATTAATACTGATAAATAGTACTGTATTACTCTGCTACACTATCAATACTGCTACTATACTATGATATGTATAGTAATACAACTAATTAATATTAACAAACACTTGAATATATTGTCTAAAATTACTTTCAAGTATTTTTCTTTAAAGCACAGCCGCCATTGAGCGGCATTTCCAATGCTGTTTGCGAAAAGCGTAGACCGACTGGGACCAAAGTCTTCGAACAATACCTACGGGCCGCAATATGGCTGCGGCTCGATGACTGAGGCTGGCCCGCGCCTGATCGCCATCGCTGCAGCCACAAATCACTGCGGACCACCCGGGTGCAATCACGGAAGACACCCCGCCTCGCCCGCGTCTGCCCCCGTCTGCGGCCTCCTTATCTCTGGTCATTCTCGGGATACTCCTTATGCACATTCTAGGTCAATTATTGTAATTGGTCGTTATGGAATTTAACCCCTAATCTGGCCGTGAATTGAGCGCGTGTTTACCCTACGAACGCTTCGACAAGAGATTGAAGATTTGCTTAGAAATAGCCGCTAAGGGTTTGGTGTTTGGTTTGCTCAGCTTGTAGGAGTCAATGCTTCCGTAGTGAAAGAAGAGGCATTGGAGAATAGGCGAGAAATTCTTGCTGAGTCCTTGTTGGAGTGGTCGTTTTTCTTTGGAAAGCTACAGAAAATCGAAAGTAACTGGAAGAATTCAAAGAAATATCTCCAAAAATAGAACGGGCTGTGTGCAGAGAACCTCGAAGGCAGCTAGACCGCTTTTCGAGTTTTCTGGATCACAACAATTTCACTTTTCCTTGAGTAACAGCGATCATGGAATTTCTTTGCTCCAGAACGGTGCATCTTTTCAAAAGAAAAAGTGAAATGCTAATCAAAAGATGAATAGCAATATGAAAGGATACTAATAACAATAATAACGATTACAATCTCTTAAAATATCTATTAAATATGAAGTATAATTATACTATGCAAATTCCAATGCCTTTTTCCCTTTCTGATGAGTGTAGAAAAAGCAAATTCCTTAGTTTGAATCCATATAAGGGTAGTGCACGAAACGGATACTAAACGTATTAAACAAATGGATATTCCATAATATATTTCCTTTTGAATTCCTGGAAATTCCTGAATTTCGTTACGATGAAAAAGCCTAGCTTTATAATTTATGTAGGAAAACATGGAGATTTTTGTGATTACTGAAAATCAGCTCTCCTCGTCCCAAATGATTGTCTCAAACCGGATAATTCCGCTAATCAAGACTGATCTGTTCGCTCAGTTTAATTCTTATTAGCTCAGGAATCCCTTCACGTCATTCTCTGTTTAAATTTGTGGACCCATCCATGTGAACAGCATTGCTCTCTACAGATAAGCTTTCTTTCAAATACTGAATTTACGAACAACTACCTCACAATTGGTATTTATAAAAGTCATGATATTCTTACTTACGGTCACACACCTTCATTTTTTTGTTCCTCACCAAAATCTGCTTTTGCACCTGTAATCCAATGCTAGCTCCGTTCTGATTCGCAAATGATCGACTTTGCTAGTCCTAAAAATCTTTCTCCGCTCCGTGAGGAGTCAAAGCTCTCGTGTGGAAATTTGGCCATCAATCTAACCAACTCAATTCCAACTCCAATTTTATAGCTTCTTTTTTCCTGTTGTTTTCGCCCACCCAAGAGTTTCCTCTTAGTGTATGGTTAGAGGTTCTATTTTCTTTCCTTTTTTTAGGTGTATAAAATGAATATTTCACCTAGCAACCTCCTTTATCTGGTAATCATCCCATGTTCTCATGTCTGCCCATCGTTACTTCGTATATAGATGACCTCCTGGAGGAGAATGTTAATTTATTCTTGAAATAGGATGTGATAGAAAATCAACGATCCTTGTTCCCTCCCCTTGTCTTGGTAAATCTCCCCATTATCCCCATCCATCCTGTTTTATTGACCACTGCGTGTTAAGATTATTTTTTGTTTGTTCTAGTCTCACGCCACTAAATGACTTGCGACATGAACTTAACCGACTATGACTGATGACGTAACAATAAATAAATAAATAATTGAACAAACACATAAACAATCACCCAAATTTTGCCATCTTAATTTCGAATTGGGATTCTCAAAAAGTTCCATGGCAGAAAGCTCATCAAGTTTGAGGCGTTTTCTCCACTGGTTTTCGTCTGTCATATCCTTTTTCTAAAATGCTCTGGATTGCCCATCTCTCGACTTGCCTCATGAATAATGCAATGGCTTTGCTTCGTTCTTGCTTCCAAAAATACCGCGCAACTTCTTTGTTTCCAAAGGCAAAACTCTCAAAACAACAGACGGGCCAGTGCAGTCTATTTCGTTACAGTTCCTTTGTGCGTCAGCTTTTCATAAAAAAATGATTATCCGACCCAGATAATCCTATTCTTCCAATTTTGTACTTTTATCTCTTAGGAAAGATTCCCACGATAAGGCATTTCCGTTATTTTCGAAATAGTCGTAACGCTACTCCAACATTAACAGAGCTGATATAATTACGTAGAACAAAGCTGATGGCTTATGGCTGTTTGCCATGTACATAGTGTAGGTTGAAAGAATGCTCTTGATGAAGAGAAAGTTTTGTGAGAAGCGGGAAATGAAAAGCTGCGCTGTATTTTAAGTTCACAGTCAGTTCTAAAACCGCACGCCATTGTTTAGAAAAATTTTTCTGTGATTACCAGTGGCGGACGCAGGGGGGGGGGGGGCGAAATTACTTTACAATACAAATAAAAATCTTGTATTAGTTTATTCTTAATTTTTTATTTTTATTATTATTCTTAATATAATTTTCATTTATTATTTATTATTATAATTAATATTTTTATCAATTTTATTTTCCGTCAGGGTCCCCAAAACGGCGGAGACCCCACTTTTTTTCTCACGCCCCCCCCCCTCCCGCCCACTTTCTGCGTCCGCCGCTGGTGATTACCTATCTTATAACGTATAAACTTGCATGCGGTTATAGAACTCAATGCCTTGATGCGTACATAATATCTGCGCATTCCCTCCGATAATTTTGAAAATTTTCTTCCTTGAAAAGGTTAGACAGCAGCCATGGTAATTTTAGGAGTTTTCATGCCCTACTCTCAGATTCCCCGTTTTCAATTCCCGTCTATGAGAAAAGAGCGCTGGTCACAGGGAGGACGAAGTGGAGGGGGAGGTGGTGGGTGGGGTGCGCTTGATGCAAGAATTCGTCGACGACTTCTCATTACAGTGTAAAATAGGAAAAGATTACATAATAATATATTTTTGTTATATTTTTTCTTCTATTACTTCAGGTCTCCTAGTTAATTATTTGAAGGATTTTTGATCGTCTTATTCTTTTAAAATTCCGGCTATTTTCCCACTTAACGAAGGCCCTACTTTTCCTTCCACATACAAAATCTGCTAATACCACTGCTAGGTAGTGAATACCTATTCACCAGTGACGGGAAGAGAAAATTAATAAAGATCCAATAGGTATACAAAAATAACAATGGTAGTAAACTTCTCAACTAAAGTTCTCAACTGTATTATAAGGCACTTTTGAAAAACTAGGCGTCCCTCACTGCTATACACGTTGAAACGTACGTATGGGTGCTTAGCGGTAACAGTGATCCTTCCGTAAATCTGTCATTCCCTCTCGGAGCTGGGATATTCCATTCCATGAACACTCGTTCTTTCTGGGACATCAATTTGTGCCACATCTGCGTCGGATTGGAATGGTCCTCCGCGGTTTTTTTGTGTGTTTAATAATATTATATTATTTATATGTTAGAGCACGATAAGAACAAAGGAATGATAGAATTTCTATCAACTCCAGTTTATTTCTGTGTTTTCTGGCCGGCTTTGGAAAACTGCTCGTTTCCACGTTACGTGGAGATTCACTCAACATGGATTCACTGCTACTTTTCTATCTGACTGGATGTTTGCCAACTCTTCTCCATCATATGAAAGTATTCATAACGGTGTCCTACTGTGCAAGAGTTCCTACGAGTTCTAAATGCATGGCTTGTCTAGACGTTCGGCGCTCGGACGTTCATCCATAGCAGCATGGATATTTACCGCCTGGGGACCTCAATATCGCTGGCGGTTTGCAGTTTATTTGTTCACTGACGTCGTATTATTCGACGTTATAACATTTGTTATTGCCGAATTCGTAGGGGCTCAAATCGAACATCACTTCCGGGCTCTGTGGAAGGCTAATTTATAGCGTTTCCATGGGATGCCGTGTTTAAATCCATAGGGGCAGGAATTCGTATTAGAATTTCTATTATTCTAGGGATAGATGGCAAAACAATTAGCTGTACATATTGTGGTTACGGGATGGCCGAGTCGATGGGGAGGTTTTGTAGCCTTAAGCTGCTTACGTTCCGGATTATGCAGCGAATGGCAGAGAAAGCGCGGGAAACGTGTGATTTTCCAGAGATCCTCGGGACTGCTCAGCGAGTTCAACGCCGCCTAGCAAGCATGTTGTTGAGAAACAACGTCATTGTCATTCTGAGGGGTTCCTTGCGCAAATCCACGAGCATTCTGAAATATGTGCGGAAGTGTTCATTTAAAGTGGATATCCAACTGGGTAACTCGGAATTTCCGGTTGATTATGGACATTTTTGTTCCTCTTTCAGCCTTCGGTGTCTTCACGCTTACAATTAGTATCACTCAGTATTTTGCTTCATGTTTGACCTTTTGGCTTGCAGGGCTGCGATTCTCGAAACACTAACCAAACAGATATGTTAGCGTAATAAGCTGCCTAATGTGCCGTTTAATGCTAGGATAATGTTGCTAACCTGCTATCCTGAAACATGATGCTTGCGAAGGCAGAAATTTACATGTTGGAAACCTTCGAGTTTCGGTGGACACAGCCCTTTTTATACCCTTGCTCTCTTAAGTGGAATACCAACGGTGATATCCACAAACGTTCCTGGAAAGGCCTTAGGCTTCCCTGTCGAAGCAAATTAATGGATTTCACTTAGCTGATTTCACATACATACTCTAAAACTTTCGCGATTGCTCACCGCTGCTGGATAAGTCTTTGAGCCTAGAGTTATTTGCCTGATTACCTGGATTGATATTCATCATTGAGTTTACCCGTGGTAATAGCGTTTAGCCCCAAAGTTTACCTTCTTTCGAGCATTCATCAAAAAATTTACCACTCGTCTAAGGGATAAAGTCCGAAATAATACATACCTGTATATAGGAGAGGTAAAGTTTACTACTGAGTATACCGGGCTACCTGGTATACTGGGCTACCTGGCTAGTTATTCTAGTTACTGTTACCGCAGCTATTCTAGGCCTAGATCCATCATTAGAAGGATTTCAGAAGGAGAAGGACTACTGTTATAATCATGGTCATGATTAACCACTGGTAGCGGTTGTGTATAAACATAGTCATGAATGGGTAAATATGTTGATTAGGCTAGGTGAAGGGAAATTTAGAGACGTCAACACGTTTACCATAGCTGCACCGGGCCCTGAGAAAGGTCATGAATTGTGGTGCAGTTAATAGATGTGAGGTTCGTCTTAATCCACTGTGGATGCAATTTTAGTCCAATTTTTGCTGGAGCTACGTCGGGATATTTCATTTATAACTGCTTTTTTCCTCACCTGAGCTTTCTTTAAATTCGAGCGTGTGGCTAACACTTTCCGCAGTTGACATAGAGGGTGACTTGGCCGTCAGTGGCAGCACACATCAACATCGAGTTAAATTACCAAGAGTGCAAAATACTGTCAGCCCATAGCAAATGACAAATGAGCACAAGTGATAGCTTACTAATGGAGGTGATCCGGTCCCTACCCGACAATTTTATTTGGACTCACCCCTTACGACGCTCCAGTTTACGTGCTTGTTCAGCCACTTCTAGACATGTGCGCGGGATGCAGCATTCATCGTCAGTGATGCGAACCAGGGACGCCAAGGGAGCACTTGCGCGTGCATTCAAACGCTCGCCATATCAACCCAACTTTTTGGATTTTCCGTTTTTTTTTGCGATTTCAACGAGTCCTATCGAAGCTCGGAATACAACAAATTTCTAGTACATAGTAGTCCCAGGTCAAAAATTCCATGGGTGCTGACTCCAATTGGGCAACTGCTCAAAAACATTCTAAAATATAATATTTTGTGATCCACGTAATGAATAATACTTACAATGTTTTGTGACCTCAGTGATTATATATTTGTTTAGAATGTACTTTTAAAGGGAAAGAGGTAATGGGGATGTTTGACATTTGTTAGGATTCTAGGAGTTTGTCATTCTCCACAGATTTCAGCGCAATTAGCATTACCTGTAGTCTTTCTACGTTTCTATAAAGGTTATTGATATTTTTATCTGCTAAAGGCAAGATCCCAAGAGAAATCTCTGATATGGCAAATCCGCTGTGCTTTTTACAACGTTGCGATGATGTATCAATCAGGAAAGTTGCTGACTAATGAAGCGAATGAAAATGGATTAGTGCTTCATAAAAAAGCTCTTGCCTGCATGATTTGATCTTCATTTCGAAAATTTGCCCATTTCAGGCTTCAAATGGCTACTCGGACGTCTCATTTGTGAGCAACCTGAATCAGGCGATAGCTCGTCCCGACCCGAACGATGATGCTGGAGCGTCGACGTCAATGAAAAGCGATGATCGTGTGAGTCTGCACAGCCATTATCGCTAGACGATGACGACGCTCTTCGGGACATGTGATCGCTCTGACGAAAGGTCATCGCAGCCACACGTCTCAATCCGCCTTAGTATTAGTTGCGATCTCGCGCAGCGCTAGGGATATAAGGTCAAAGTCAACGATCCGTCGAGTTCCGGCCATGGCAAGGGTTATTCAGGTAGGGGTGCTCAGGGATGCGCGAACTCGTCCTGGCATTAATGCCCTTTGCAGCGAAGGTCGTATCAAATGAATGGAAGTAATTGTGGCTCAGGTGTTCAGTCGTTGCTTTGCTTCCAGTGCACTATTTATCTTTCCAAATGGACTAGTCGGTGGTGCCCAATCTCTGCTTAGATCTCTTGGATCTCTTCTGCGCTTAGCGTTTGCTAATTCATGGGAGTTAGTACAGAAAATACACTCAGAATTGAATAGCGTATTGATATCGTATCAGTAACAACCCTGGAGGAGATTCAGAACGGCTGTCAGGGTTTCTCTTTTTTTGGCCTTCGATTTGATTTCATATTATTGTTGAAGTTTACCGGTTTTAAGTATGTCTGAAATAGAATATGTCACCTTTTGTGTTGAGAACGAATATGCTGGGAACAACGGCCCAAATCTCTTTTCAAATCAAATTCAGAGAGCGTGTTCTGTTTTTGTGAAATATTTTTAAAAACGCATGGGAAATAGAAAAATCCCGATCTGATCTTTTTCCGTCCTACATTGAGAATATCTAAGGTTGTACCCTAAATACTTTGTTATTGATCTTTGCAAACGCTAAAAAGACAATAATGTAAAGAGCGAATTTTTCCGAAAAGGCTAGAGCAAAGATTGTCGGCTGGAGAGGGATTATTAACGCATCCTAGATTCGTACGTAGCTCCACATGTAGTGTATTGTAGTAGTGTGCAGACCCAATCCGCATAAAAGCAACTCAAATCCTATCGCGGGGATCCATTTCTACATGCTTGAAGCATAAAATTTGAATGTGTGAGATGGGCTGCGGCGGTTGCAGTTACCATCGGAGTGGATCGTGTTCCTGCTGAAAAATGCGGATTTACTCTGGCTCTTGTTATTTTTCTCGAACTTGTGCATCCGGCCAAAGAGAAGTAACCTTGAATGGCAATGTGGGAAAGCCTTGCTGTGTCCAACCCATGCTGACCTCAATTCGATCGCTTTTCTATAATGAAACTTAGTACTAACCTGTTGAGCTGCATTGGGAAATTCGCCTTATCATCCTGGCATTACTCCTTCCCCCACATCTACGTAATTATCACCTCATCAGTGCAATTAAGGTTTCGTTACACATGAAATGATCTTCCAAAACTATTTATATCAGGTTGGGAGTTGCTATTTTCTAGAATTAATTCTGTTGAATTGGGAATTCCTAGGTTCCTCGGCTGCCATAACAAACAGTTCAATTATAGCGGAATCGACATCAGCATAAATGTTATGAAAGGTTTGCCGCACTCGTCTTTTGAGGCCTGGGTGAATAATTGAGACTACCCGGGGTAATGCTGACGGGTAAATTTGCGTGTTGCCAGCACGTATAGCTTGGGTAATCTCCCCGAGATTCATCACTTCTAATCAGAGCACTCCTTTCCTGTTTTACCATGGGGATAGCATCATCTTATGTATCTTCTTTACATAAGCCGTAGCGATTTTTCCCACGCACTTTCGTTAAACGCCGTTCTTCAATTCGGTATTAGATTTATTTTTAAAAAATTATTATTCCCAGTGTAGCATAGGAGAAATGGTTTGATGGCGGCTTCTCCCACGGATGACTGCAATCGGTAGTCTTCCAGATTTTTTACATGAAAAATTGAAGTTTACTAAACAGTTTATGTACCCTTAACTGCGCAGTGAATTAGTGTTTAACTCTGAACAGCTTAGCTTAAGTATTCATTGTCAAGTTGATAAAGATGAGAACGGCAGCAAGCATTCATACTTTCCTACGACATCCGATTTGCGCTTCTGTTCATACTTTCTTAGCACCTATTTTGCGCGCAGATGCTGGTAACCCAAGCACGTTGATTTGTTCATCGTGAGCTGATTGATATTCACCGTAGATCGTGCGCTGCTCATGTTGACATTCGACAGATATCCTAACCACATTAGAATACCAGATAGATGAAGCGTTGGAGAATCGGCTTGCATAGACTTAACCAGTTTCACAACGTGTTCACATTACGTACATATCTTCTCTAGCCACATATGAAGTGGAAAAGAACGCGAAAAAGGGAAGCGGAAAATGAGCGCCTCGGCTTTATTCTTTGAAGAATTCCTTCCAGGTGGCGGACTCAGAGGATCACTGCTCAGTGTCTGCGGCTCCCGTCTCTCCTGACGAGGAGTTTACGAATGGAAGTGCCTCAAAACGCTTGGCGAACGCGTTCAACCTCAACCTCACCATACCCAAAATAGAAAAGGACTCCGACCCGGCACTCGAAGATGAAGTGGAGGTGAGCGGATTTTTGTTCATTTAGATCTGAGAAGTAGATAATGCTTTGTTCCATCTTCTCCAGCTCCTTCCTCTTTCCAAAAAGGTCTTCACACCCCCGTTGGAATGGGGAGCTTTCGGAATTGATCCTGGTTTCTTCCTGGAATTGATCACAGTTTCTTCTTCATCATTTTAGGCACATTTCTTTCTTACTAGGAAAAGTTCTTTCGCTACTTTTCAGCATTTGCCTAGTCTCTTCCTCCATCAAAATCCGTGAGTTATCAGTTGACCAATGCGTTTGAGTAATGTCCTTCTCTGCCAATCTACTTTTCAGTTAGTATTGTTATTTTGGAAGTCGCTCAGTTCTTCAACTCCTAGAACCCTAACGTAGCATATTACTGGAATATTTATTTATTTATCTGATGCACCACGGGGATGCGCTCATGATAATTCAGGACATGATTGTGTTTCACAGCCATTCTAGGGAGCTTCAGGAGTTGTAAGAGTTAATGAGCTAACAAAGGTGTCGTCTGATGACAGCACCTTATGTGTAAAGTATAGCTCGGCCATTTGCGTACTTTCTAGGGTAACGTTAGGAAAACCAGCACATAGGCGGTGTATGATCCCTGGCTCATTATCCATACAGCAGCCCATTATCCGAATATGTGTACCTCCTATTCATACAGTCTGTTGCCAAGGGTCAAAAGCTGATCTAATTTGCGTAAGATTTTTTCTCCAGTGCTGTTTGATCAATTCTTCTTCAAAATCCTCAAATAAACATCTCCGAAGAGTTGTTCAGAAAATCAGAGTTATTTACTCCCTTTTAGCAGCAGTCCTATTTCTGGATAGTTCCGATAAGTATACTGTAGATAATTTTGCATAGAGGAATTATTCGCTACGCTGTGGAAGCTACGTCAGTTTGGCCCCAGATTGATGCTTCAGGGAGGAGGGTTACGGTAGTAAATATTTGTTTGAGAAATTCGAACTGTGTGCTTAATTCGTTTAAAAAGTAGTCGTAGCGTGCAAAGTAACGTGGACGAAAAGGTAAGTAAGGGAGGCGTGAAATTTTACAGTACTCGTGATGTGCACTTTTCACCATGTTCATGCCGTAACCGTACAGAAATAGGATCGACTGACCGTATGCAGATATTTCTTGTCAGGATTTCGGCGCATTTTTTTGAGATCTTTAGGCAGGACTAACCGATAAGAGGCGTCTTCCCAATACTTCCTGAATTAGATGTCTTCCCAATAATTCCTACTTTCCTGTAGCCATCCGTTGCGTCTTTATCCTAGTGGTTTTCTCCCTTCCAAGTAATAATAAATTTGCCTTAAATGATGTAAATGTTGAAGCTTTGGGGTTCACAAATATTCTAAATATCTTTTCCATGCACTTGCTACAGGAAACTCCAAATGTACACATACAAGGGTCGGAACCGCGGCGCGGCTCTCTTGGGCAGAGACGTGGGCGCTCTGCGTGCTGAACGCCCGCGTCTCTGCCCAAGTTCAGACCCTTGTCTGCGTACATTTGAAGTTTCCTGTATGTTTTGTTACTTGTTTAATAGTTTTTATGCAATTTTTTAGGATGGCGGCGATTTGAGTTTGGGTCCGTTCCCTCAAGGTTCTGCACCGATAGATTTGGTCACAGGATTATTCGCAACTGTAGGTTTTTCTCGGATTTTTTTTTCGCCTGGATATTTGCGTTTATACTATGAGCTTCTGCTTGAACGTATTCAGGATCCACTCACGCATCTTTTGCAGCATAAGATCCCCAACCTCGGGTCTGATTGGAACTCGTCTTCTGAACTGAAGGCTCGCCAGTTTATCACCAATCACTCCCGAATCCCGCCGTATAAACAACTGGTGAGTTACCTTGGACTCGTTAGTTGGATCTCCACCTCCGCTTCTTACCCACTTGTGTAAAGTTAAAATTGCTGCTTAACCTTGAATTCCTTATGCTGTTTAGGAGGGATTCCAGACGCGGATGAAAGGATGGCAACGGGAATACATTAAGGACATTATCAAGGAGGGACACTATCCAACAGAGGAAGAACTTAGGGATATTGAAGTGAAATGTGACCTCAGCCGGAAGCAGGTGAGAATATTTTGGTCTTGTAGTTTCGATAATGTTTCTTCTTTAAATTCTCTCCTTTTATGCAAAACTGAATGCAAACTAATTTGCTGAGGTCTTAAAAACATTCTGATTTCTCTCTCTAACTGCTAGGGTAACTAGGAACGATCAACACTTTTTAAGATTTTACCACATAGACCTTTAAACTGGTGGAACTATCATATTTGTTCAATTTTCCACGAAGCAATAAACCGCACTTTGTTATTTGATAAAATCTCTTTCTCTAGAATAGAGGAGAATTTCCCAAGTAACACATTGGTTTCCCATGCTGGTATGTGTGGGAAATTGCTGTTGTTGCTCGAAACTTGTAAGAGCTTGTCGACTTTTGTTGACAAAAGGTGTAAGAGCTCTATTCCAATCCAGAACATACATACATATTCTGCTGGCTGAGGAGTGCCTCTGTGACTTTGTTTGCCGTTACGTCTGCAGCACGGTGTCGTCAGACTGATCACTGTTCCGGTGGATGCTGAAGTATGCGTCTAGTAGGAGATTTTACTATGTGACAGTGGGAAAACATCAAAATAGAAGAAATAACATCGTACACATGTTAGAACCTACAGAGGAAATTGTAAAAATTCGATCGGAGCAGCTTCACCGGCTAATATCGCGCTGCGTCCGTAATTGCAGACAGAGTCGCAGACGCACTCTCTAAACTAACGGACCATGCAACTCAAGACCTCGTCCCGATATATCCGATTTGTACCGATCTTTACTTCAAAGTCAGTGCTACTTATTGTGTAGAGTTGTAGTGTCAAAGTAGGATCCAATAACCTTTTTCGGCTTTGAGTTGTTAACAAGTTCATCTGATTCCAGGCTCACTGGTTGTAGATCATGACACCATCTAAGAGTTTCAGTCGATTGAAATGTCGAAGTTTTTATTGCACCTACAGTATTTTTCAATACTCTTGAGCATGCTCAAATCCTATACAACGCATCACTGGGTTATTTCTTTGAATATTACCTGAACACATGTGCAGTATGTATACGTCGATGGCGGTGGCCCACCCGAGCAGCCGCGCCGCGCGCGCTTACTGATGTCTTTTGCTGCTATTATGCTATTTCTAACAGCTTTTCTACTCGATATTAGGGATTTTCGACAAAATCGGGAAGAAAAGCGCCTAGAACTAGCATTTGGGCGGCAGACGACACTGATCCTGGCGCGCGGCGCGGTTGTACGGCGTACTTCTCGCGGCCGCTTATGGGCCACCGCCACTGACGTCCACTGTAAGTACGATTTCCGAATGATTTTCGACTTGACACGAGAGATGTTCTCATTGTCAGTTACCGAGGAAACTTCAATGAAAAGCGCAATTCCCATTCTCACGATTTTTTCCATGATAGAGAACACATTGCCAACACTGATAGGGAAATGAGAGATTCTTTTTTGGATTGCTCAGTGTGCTCGAAAAAAATTGGCGTATATACTGTTCGATGGCTCAGGAGTGAAGTAACGGACTTTTCCGCATTACACCCCAAGCCAGCATTGTTTAACACGATTAGTTTGCGATGCAGTGATAGGCGTCTACCAACACTCAGTCTGTTCTATAAGAAAGTGACTCGAGAATCTCCCAATCGATTTACTCGCAGTTAGCTAAGTTATTTATAAGGGAGAAGCTGAATTATCAGGATTCATGTGCACATTTTTGTAACCTTTTTGATCGTCCTAACTGGGTAGCCGTCATACGCAGTGATTTCCCCATTATTTTCTAGAGGTAGACGTTACACACTCCACTTGCAGGTTCTGAGATTCATCGCGAAGCGCGTGGGGAATCCGAACCGAAAGCCGCGCGACGGCCGACTACCTCCAGCCACTCCGGAAGAGATCCAACAAACGTTGGAGAAGTTCAACGGCACCTCGGCCTGATTTTGTTGTTCTAGCTTCTAGTATGTTCGATTTACACTCATCATCGACATCGATTGGTATCTCGCTCGGTCTTCGGACGACTACCAAGCTGCTTATTATCGGCTTTATTCACGACTCGCCTGCCGCCCTCCACACTTGTAAGTACAAAGTCCGGCGAGTTCTGCTCTCCTCAGTTAGGCAATGATTATGACGCATGACGACAACGGACGCATGTCGTAGTTTCTAGTGTATTATAATATATATTATTTTATTCGAGTTTTCGTTGTTCAAGGGCCTATGACATAATATCGCACGTGATTTCTTGTTTATCGCCTTACTACCACGTAACCTGAAGCCGTCTTCCTGCTTTTTTGTTTGTTTTTTTTTTACAGAAGAGCTTCGCAAAACTGACATTTTGTTATTTTGTTGTTACATCACTGTATATTTGCGTGCATAGATGATTTCCAATAATAAGTATTATAATAAATTCAGTAATAACATAACGTCGAAGTGTGTTCGGGCTGATCGAGTGAAGCAATTAAAGCCCGCCAATGCATTCACGACTATTCATTCCGAGATACATGTTTGCTCAGCATGGGGCTAATTCCGCGTATAGGTAGTTCTGTATGCGGAGGACTGTTGATGATTTCGATAACTAATGGATGAGGTCCACAAACAAGAGCTGGGTAATTTTTTAGCAAAGCTGGAAACGGCTGATGTATGGCGCTTGCAGCCAGAATAAAAAAAATAGTTACTTTGTAATTCGCGAAAAATGAGAAATATGATCGACTGTAGAATGATTTGGTAAACATTGTAAACATCGCTATTGCCCAGAATACGCTCTTTTGTAGCTTCGTTGGTGATAGCCTGCGAACATATGGGAGGAGGTTAAGTGTAGCGGTGGGGGGGGGGGCGGAGGGTGTTTGAGTGCCCTGAGCACTGTTGAGGCTCTGAAACCTGGCTAAACTACGAAATTTCCTTTTTTTGCAGGCCTCTTATTCATCACTTCTTCAGAAGTTGGGTCATTTGCATCAGCCCTGGGGTGTCGAATGATAGGAAAAAATTGGTGATCCCGTTTCTTCGCATCTTGTTTTCTCGCGTAATCACTTATTTAGATTTTTTTTGCGCCCTTTCCCGAGCACACTAGCAGAATTAGTACTCGTTGAAGGAAACATATCAACAAATAGAGAAGCTATCGAAGATCGAGGAATCATGAAATGACTTTAAAGAAGAAGTTGAAGTCACATTCAAATTACTTAGAGAATAAGTACTCAATGAACGAATAAAGCGGAGAGGTTTGTTTGAAATACGAAGAAGGGGCAAGAAAGGAAGAAAAGCTATGTCTAAGTCCTAAATTAAGTTAGAAGAAAAGCCAATACTTTGTAGAACAGCTGGTATCTGGGATTCTTCGCGTTTCACGAAGGTATTGCAGCTCTTGTTCAACCAAGACAACTCGTACGCTCTGGTCCGTTGTAAGTCCGGCTGATCCTAGGGAATGCCTCTGATAAATGCGAGTAGTGGGCCTTTTCTCTGTAATCAGTATTTCGAAACCATCCCCACATCCAGGAAATCATTACACAGATGAAACAGCTGAGAGGAAATTTTCCGTTGGTGCTGCCTTTAACTGGTTATAACCCATGGTTACGGGCTGGTCTATGCAAGATGTTATGTATTATACTATGTATATTGCGAGCACATAGTGGAAGCCTTTTGTGGTGCGAAGAAAAATCTAAACGGCAAAAAATTTCTTGAATAGCAGAGCTGCATACGGCGAGGTTGGAAAATAGAGGATTAATTGAAGAGCTCTGGATCCAGGCTATTCCATGGTAACTGAGCTCTGAGAAAAGATAACGTTGTCTGTGTGTAAATGACAAGGGAATTACTTTTATGCTAGCGGACCTTGCAAGAGTCACCTTCGGTTTTGTTCGCGAATGGGGAGATCCAAAAAAATGCCAGATGGAAAGCCAGCATTGGTGAGATTGCAAACGGGAAGTTAAGTCAGAATCAGGAAGCTATGAATCACTACCTCATGTTCTTGTGCTTGGAGTATGAGTGGATTTCAAGCTATTCATCTTTTACATTTCTGACCCTCCCGATCATGTTAACCGATCTCCCGTGATAAAATCTTACTGGTGAATCACCTGAGTAATTAATTATTAATTATTTAATTGATTATTACGTTCATTTTTACGAGCCTCCTTAGACACTCCAAACAAGTATTTGCTGGGTAAAAAACAAAGCAGAAAGGTAGAAATGCGAAAATAAGATTGTTCTGACCGAATTCCGTTAAGGGTTCAAGCCTCAAAAATCACAGGAAATGAAAACTAAACAATGATCGCATCGAAAATACAAACTTGGTGGGAGCTGACCAATAATCCATAATAACAGAAATGAAGAAAGGTGGAACTTGGAAAGAAGTGAAAATGTGTTGCTCATCGGATAGGTTACTACGTTGAAAATTTCCCAATCAGTTTTCAAATTCTGACACTCTGTTATCCAACAATGTTGGCGTTTGTCTGCGTTTTTAATGTAGAGCAGAATTATTCCTCCCTTCCTTGCAAAGCAGGTGCACTAGAGTCCAAGGGTAATACATTCCGGTTTAACGGTAAAAGGGTAGATAAATCATAGTAGAACAAGGAGTTGTGCTTCAGACGCCTTCCTTTCCTTGGATATTTTGGGAAACAGAGACTGGTTTCACAGGACCTTTTACGTTCTACGGGCACACTACACAGGAGCATGAATCCGTAGAATTACGCTTGGAACCGGTCGGAGTTGAAGTCTCCGGATATGCTGAATTCTCGCTATACACTCAAATCCGAATAGTGCAGCAAGGGTGCTGGATAAATTTTCCTCCTAAAATCAACCTAATTCGTCGAGTAAAACAAGGAAGTCAGGTATGTCAACCAGTTGAGAGCCTATCACAAATAATCATTTCTATTAAACATTTCTGTTCTTGAAACTGAAATGGCTTTATGTCATGTTGTTGCAAAAGTTTGCCGTATTGCGGTATGCAGAAACAAACTCTCTAGTTCTGCCCAACTAGTCAACCTTTATAACCACCTAATCGACTTGTTCTTCCGCCTTCAAATGCTTCTTGAATATTTTGGCTAGCTCTCTTCTGCCGTTTTTATAGAGGCGCAAACAAATGATGAGCTACGAACCATCGCGAACCATCTTCTTAAGAGGGAGTGAGGTAATAACTGATTCGCGCGATTTTCTTCCGGTGATTTTGACCTCCAAGAACCATCTCGCATGTTGTTCCTTGAGGAACAAGTGCTGAAGGCAGCCGTGGAATCTAAACCGGATGCAACTATTCAGACATTGAGGTAATTTATGTTCGCTCACTATATTACAGTTTCAAAGCATTTGATTCCGATCGAAATGAGAAGGAAGGTGCAGAAGTAAACACCCCACAATATAACTGTTTCTTACTCAATTCTTCGCTTCTTCGCCCCAAAAACGATCCATTTTAGATCGAATAATTACTGTAGATGGAGCACAGTTCCTGTACCGAAACAAGAAGTGCGATTGTGCATACGTAGAGACGTTTTCCCACCTCTAAGGTTCCTTAAACTAGTTCTTCACCCTACGTTGGTTGTGCAGGAGTTTGGTTGTGCTGTAATGGAGGATCCTCTGTTGCCTTCTCCAACCTAGTCAGGCATTGACAACAGAGTCCTAGTATTGTAAACACGAATTATTGCCCAAAAAATCTGACACAGGTGTTGTCGGCAGTGGTGAACAGAAGCAGGATTGACTCTGCTCCAGGGTATCGTTAGGCTTCACACTTCAAGTTCACCTGACGAAAACTGAGGCAGTGAAGCATCGTGTTTCACTCATTCATTTTCCTTATCCCGCAAACCTTTACCTTGTTGAATATCAGTTTTTCTGAGCTGCAGTTGCAAAACTGCTGCAGCTTCCATGAGTTTGCGAATTCTTGTTATTTCAATTCCCGGTGTAGAGGCATGCACTCTTTACTGGATTGTTAAGAAGAATCTGTAAAGAAATGGAATGAGTGCTAAACTGGTGAACAACGTTGTGTATGAGCCGAGTTGTAACATTTTGAACTGGAGTGTCCATTTCAGCAATTAATTCCGCAACAACCTGACATAACGGCTTATAAAGCGGTTAATTACTTCAGGTTTCCAGAACAACGTCAACTGAGCATGTAAGTAACTGTTTATGAAGACTGTTTCTACAATTTTTCAGCCACACAGAATGTTATGAACACTTTATTTGCCAACGTCTTGGAAACACGCAGTTTTCAAGGCCTGAAATCGGACCAGTTCTTATGAATTTATGGTCTACACCATCAAACGCTTCCTCTAAACTGTGCTTTCAACTCGTAATGGCTAGCTAACTGTGAACATCCGACGTGTGAGACGACTTCACCAAGCGTTCCATCAAAAGACGGATGATATAACAGCACCGCAATACGCAACTGTCACTAGTGGATGAGTGAGGATTGCTTACTCTTGGTGACAATTTACAATACCAACGGTGTCGCTTGATGAAACTGCGCGATGTCTGCGATTTCGCGTTTTTTCCGTCGCTTCTCCATAACTCCCTTCAATCTTGACCATTTTCAAAAAGGAGCAGATATTCGGAATCAGGATGACCTAATCTATCAGGTGGCATGCCCACTATTCAGAAATTCTGAAATTTTTGGTGATCATCTAGCAAAATCACCTGAGGATACAATTAAGAGAGACTCGCTGTATCGAGTCTCTCCCAATTGTATGCTCAGGTATTTTTCTGAAAACGGACCCCGCTACCTCCATATTTTTGCCAAGAAGTTGTTAGACTGCACTGAAGATCCATTATTCGAACTCGGAACATGACTAGGACAAAAACAGTACCTCATACGACTATTCCAGGATTTTTTAAGAACTAGGATTACAATTTCGTCGAATTTCACCATTATCTTCACGTTTTCAGCTCTCTGAAAACAACACCATTCTTGAAGTCTTCGCTAATTTTTGGGCTGTTGCGTAAACTTACGTACTGCGATTGTGCTTGTAATCGCTCATGGGTGCGATTTGAACAAAAACTGACTTTCTCGTCCCTGAAAAATGATTTTGCAAATAAAATGTTCCTCAGAAGCACAATTTTTCACTCAGTATGATTTTTAGACCTCTGCAGCTGTAATAACCGGATAATTTCGCGGGTGAACATGCGATTTCGACAGGTTCGCAGTTTTGTGAATTTTCTTTAAAATTTTCACTTTTTCCAGGGGATCTTCTGCAAGTTTCCACCCCAGCAATTCAGAGAATATCGATTCATTGACAATAAATCCATTGCAATTTATTTCCTTCATATTTCCCTTCCAAGCTCTACCCACATCCCTGGCAGGCTATAATCGCGGCCTCGGTATCGCTCCATCGATGGATCGCTGCACCTCGCCATAGACGGATGCGCCCTGCGGTACTTTAGCACCTGATGGATGCGACTACATTTGAAAAGATGAAGAAAATGCTGAGAAAACGAAACTTGGTAGAAAACTAAAAAGCTTCTATTTTATCGAGGAAATATAGAATGAAATCCGAAGTTGAGAGTTTTTTTGAGCTTGCTGTTAAAGAATTGTACGAATAGGGCTCTTCCACTGTATTTTCTACGGTTGTCGGCTTTACCACCACAGAAATTCGAATAAGGGTCCAAAATAAGAGATTACCTGTCAATTCGCTTTCTTGACAAAATTGACACGATTTAAAGCGTATTTCGGTCTGTGAACTATGCTGTACTGGGGGATTGTACACTGTGAAGAACTGTGCTATATTTTCGTACTGTGAAAAAGCTCGCATTTGTAAAATTTTCTGACAGCAAGCACGAAAAAATCAGAAAAATCGGAAAAAATATTTTTTTTAATTGAAAAATGATCTGTATCAGATTTTTTTGGTGGAACAAAGTTTTCATGGCTTTCGACCAAGTTTCCTTTTCTCAGTATTTTCTTCATCTTTTCAAATATAATCGCATCCATCAGGTGCTAAAGTACCGCAGGGCGCATCAGTCTATGGCGAGGTGCAGCGATCCATCGATCGAGCGATACCGAGGCCGCGATTATAGCCTGCCAGGGAAGTGGATAGAGCTTGGAAGGGAAGTATGAAGGAAATGAATTGCAATGCATTTATTGTCAATGAATCGATATTCTGTTAATTACTGGAGTGGAAACTTGCAGAAGATCCCCTGGAAAAAGTGAAAATTTTAAAGAAAATTCACAAAACTGCGAACTTGTCGAAATCGCATGTTCACTCGCGAAATTATCCGGTTACTACAGCTGCAGAGGTCTAAAAATCACACTGAGTGAAGAATTGTGCTTCTGAGGAATATTTTATTTGCAAAATCATTTTTCAGGGACGAGAAAGTCAGTTTTTGTTCAAATCGCATCCATGCGCGATTACAAGCACAATCGCAGTAAGTAGCAGGTTTACGCAACAGCCCAAAAAATTAGCGATGACTTCACGAATGATGTTGTCTTCAGAAAGATGAAAATGTGAAGATAATGGTGGAATTCGACGAAATTGTAATCCTAGTTCTTAAAAAATCCTGGAATAGTCGTATGAGGTACTGTTTTTGTCCTAGTCATGTTCCGAGTTCGAATAATGGATCTTCAGTGCAGTCTAACAACTTCTTGGCAAAAATATGGAGGTAGCGGGGTCCGTTTTCAGAAAAATACCTGAGGATACAATTGGGAGAGACTCGATACAGCGAGTCTCTCTTAATTGTATCCTCAGGTGATTTTGCTAGATGATCACCAAAAATTTCAGAATTTCTGAATTGTGGGCATGCTACCTGATAGATTAGGCCATCCTGATTCCGAATATCTGCTCCTTTTTGAAAATGGTCAAGATTGAAGGGAGTCATGGAGAAGCGACGGAAAAAACGCGAAATCGCAGACATCGCGCAGTTTCATCAAGCGACACCGTTGGTATTGTATATGTAGCTTGCATAATGGCAGGAACGCATAAGTAGTTATCGATATGTGCTCATTTATGTTGTTCATCCCGGGGTTTCGCACTGAAATCCAGCGTGCTTCGAGGGCTCTCCTTGCCGGGATTTTTGGTTAGCAG
The DNA here is from genome assembly GCA_037903475.1 of Ancylostoma caninum. Lineage (NCBI taxonomy): Eukaryota > Metazoa > Nematoda > Chromadorea > Rhabditida > Ancylostomatidae > Ancylostoma > Ancylostoma caninum. Next base: position 1,232,309 of record JBAJFG010000620.1, on the reverse strand, counting down.
ACCAGAATAAAAGATGTAGAATTGAGTTCCTATTGACGCGCACCGTTCGCAAAGTAGAACTACAGCAGTTGCACCTCACATGAAGCGCATACCTTAGAAAATCATAATAGTTTCGCATAAACGGAAAGCATTTATACAGAAGTGGATGAAATATAGTACCATAATTTGGGGGATGAAATAAAAGGACCGCAACAGCGCTAAAATGTGAGAAAAAACTCAGTTGGAAGGGACTACAGTTAACATTTGAATCGAAGCTTCTATATTGCGTGATATAGTAACAAGAAATGTGCAGTTTTCAATAGGAAACACAGATAGGATGAAGTCGTAGTATTGAAGGAGGAATAAGAGTATAGAACTGAAAATGTAAATACTTAACACACTTTCAGGTTCCGGGGCTAAGAAGTAGACCGGTTGTGTGACTTCCTTGTTGCCCGGGCACTAGACCCTTCCACCAGTAGTTCTCAAGAAAACCTCAAAAGATGTGGTGCCTGAGGAGTAAGTAGTTGATGGAGTAGAAATGTGGTTAGTAAGTAGTTGATGGAGTGGAAATGTGGTTAGAGTATGAAGAACAAAACAACCATGAACAGAGAGGTAGTCCAAAAGAATAGAGTGAAGTATAAAGACTACTCCAGTCCCTATATTACCGTATTATACTACTTGTTACCTTATTATACCGCCCACATTGTTGCTGGTAAGTCATGATTTACCAATGCACACCAATTTTGACTACTTAGATAATTTGAAGTTCTTACACTTAAACTACCTTCTACTTTTCGAGCTAAATAGTTCTTATGATTTGAATGAAAATAATGAGATACTCTAATGGAAACCCGTACCTCCGAAACAAAACTGGCCTTCTTGTAATTGACCTCTTAAAGGCAGCACTCACGCTGAAAAAAGTTCTCTTGCATTTGTGCTTATTTTAAAGGTGCCATCAATTGGAGCGTAACTGCAAAAGGAATCACTCCGAATCGTGCAGTTACTCGAGTAATAGAACTCGTACGCATGTACAAATGCGCCTGCCATGCTCAACCCCGCCCCATTCTCTTTGATCGTGTGCGGCTGTGTTTCTCAGCTGATACAGGATCGATCAGTATTTTCGGATAGCGGTGATCTTTTCCGCACCTCGGCGGCCGCAGCCATTTCAGGCGATGAATCTCGTACAAACGGACATGGATTGACAAAATACAACATAGTATTTCTCGCAAACGTAGCTTTTTTGATGGTCTTTCCTCTACTATGGGCACAAGAGTAGCCTCCAGAGTAGAATTTCAAAAAAAAAATCGAGGAAGTTTTTTTTATCGTGAGTGCTGTCTTTAAGTGTGTTGACGGTATCCGAGATGCTCCATCCATTGTACAGAGATGTACTGCATAACTTCGAAACTGTATCTATAAAGTCAGCAAAGTAGCTACAGCTCCTATTAATTCTGATTAACTCCGTCGTTAACGTGTTAATGATATAATTAGGGGTATTTTAGACTCAAAATTGGGATATCTAATGACTTCGAATTAATAAGGGTCCGTTTTGCTATAGAGCCTAGCGACTACTTTTTTATTCTTAGCGATCAGTTCTAAGTGCAAGAATGTTGCTACTTTGTTGGGGTCGTTGGTCCTTTCTATGGTAAGCGTAGAGTCGAATATCTCCCTCAAATTGTATTCAAATACCTCGGCCTTATGTGAGACATGTAGTATGTCATCAATATATCTGTAGGTGTCATTTCAACATTTCAATGCGTTTATGTTTATAGTATTCACTGAAGTTCTAATAATGCATTCATACTCCATATATGCTAATGTGAGATCTGCTAATTGAGGACTACATGAAGTGCATTGAGGTATTCGCCTTATCTGTTTGCACATCCTACTCCCATAACTAAAACAACTGGGATCTAAAAGATAATCTATCATGCAAATTACATCGCCCTTTCTGAGAAAAAAAGTTCCTCTATTAGGGTTATCTATGTTAGCGTATTTCATTTTACTACCACAAACGTTAACAAACTTGTAATATTTCATAAATCGCAAGATAACCTTGATGGCGTTTTTTTTTAACCACATCATGAGGTAGGGTAATTGAATGTATATTATATCACAAATGTACTTAATAGAAACAGGTATTCTTTCTCCATCTAAATATTAGGTTGTCCCATAAAAAATGGCCGCAACCTAGTAATGCATTTTTGGAAGTTTATAAATCCATCATTTTAAAAGCTAGATAGACAATCTTTGGACTTTTACAAAGAGCAAGACCTGCTCTACCTGCATTCTAAAAATTCTTCCTCAATTGCACTTTTGACGGTTTCTGCAGACGAATTTGTACGATGAGGCAAAACATGGTTTTTGTGCTCTCTCGATTTTTAGACTATTTTTTTTGCCCTAAAGGGACAAAAGCCAGATTTGGTGTTAGCTTTGCATTTGGCCAGGTAGTCGCGTTGTAAGCCCGCAGAAGCTGTGACTAGAGAAACACTTCCAGAACGATAGGAATTTTCAACTTTGACCAGGTTATGGTCATGAAACTTCTCACATACGGAAGCATAGTTTTCGAGGCGGGACGAGAATTTTGAAACAATCCATAAAAATGTTAGCAGCTAGGTTGGGCGCAACTAAATCACTGGTCGCTCTGCCTTCTTGGCATCCAAATATGGCAAAAAAATGGCCAAAGTGGATTTTGAATGAAAGCGCTGCCGGTCAGTGCTTCACTTGCGACACCATTTACTTTAGTCCCTCTAAAAAATACTGTTGCAAAATTTCCGGAAAAGTGGGTCACTTTCAATGATGAGAAGGCATTGCCTGTTAAAATGGAGTTTCGTTTTGTTTGTTTCGCTGAGGGAGATCTAGATAAGTACAACAAACCTCGACATCTCAGAAAAAGGTGATTTTTTCTGATAGATGAAATGTTGCTCGAGGTGTTCGACAGTAGCTAGACCAGGGCACTAGCAGAATTTACCAAATGCCTAGCCTGTTACCATTTTGGCTTGGCTTTGAGATTCGATTGAAAATGCCTCAGTTCTGGTGAGCCGAAGAAGTGCATGTCCACTGGCGGGGCGGCAAATCAACACAGTTTCACATCCTACCAAGAAAAATTTCACCGAGTGGGGCGTTGGATCTCTCTTTCTAATATTGTGTTGGGCAGACCTTTGCCTAATAGAGTATCTTCGCAAGCTTGCGGTGAATCCAGTTTTCGGCTAGAAAATTCATGCGAATCAATGTGTATTGAAAATTGACCTTTCGCACTTCGTTGACTCCTGTGATTTGGGCCTCTTGCCTTACACAAGTTACACTGTACGGCTAAAATGTGTAAGAAATGTTGATCATAATACTTTTTATTCTAAGGGAAAATCTCAAGTTTGAGCTGAGTTATGCACCTTGGAATGCGCACCTCCTAAACGGCCATTATTTATGGGACAACCTAATAGAAACAGGTATTCTTTCTCCATCTACTTTGTTCATGCTGCATTTAATGGCCCTCCAATAAAGTGAAGCAACCAGCCCGTAATTTTTATATCTTAAACTGAACGATAATTCTCGAAACCCGGAGGTGATTGTTGAGCCAATCAATCGATTTACATTGTATTTATCCTATGTTTGGAAATATGTATATGAAGAATACCCGCTACAAGTTGCTATTCTATCTATCAGGTTGGTGCGAAATTAACAGCCGTTTCGGAGCATGCGCAAAGAAACTTTTCTTCCGTGGCATTTAAAGAATTTAAACATTCTCAAGCCAATATGTGTGACCAACTGAAACGGCTTTCCTTACCCTTTCAAATGCCCCTTGAATATTCTGCATAGCTCTTTTCAGTACCTCTGTAGAGGCGCGAACAAATGATGAGCCGACGCGATTCTCAGGTGGTCGCAGTTAATGACTTCAAACACGATCATCTGAACCGGTGGTGTTCGGTAATCCTGCATTCGTTTGAACTTGAAATTGCTTACCAATGAACAGTGAGGTAGGGGTTCGCGAGGTTCTCTTCCTACGATTCCAAACTCAAATGCAAGTATGGTCGTGGTAGCAGGATGTCGCTAGGCGATCAGGCGTTGAGAGTAGCCGTGGAACCTAAACCATATTTTGCTATCCGAACTTCGAGAGCAAGGATGGACGTTCACTATAATACAGTTTCGATACATCTGAATCAAATCAACAAGGTAAGAAAGGTGCGGACGTGAACACCACACAACATCTGACTGATGCCAAGCGTCTTACCAGTTGTGACATCCTTTCTAACCCAATTTTTTGTCCCAGAACGACTTTCTAGACCACGTAACTACTGCAGATGAAGCTCGGTTTCTGTACGATAGCAAGAAATGCGATTGGATTAGAGGATTCTTTTTCTCTGAGTTTTCCTAAACCAGACCTTCTCTCTGGGGAGGTTCCATAGGGAGTTAAGTGGTGCTGTAAGGACGTGATTGAACGCAGCCTTCTCCAACCTAGTCAAGCGCTGACAACAGAGCCTTAGTATCGTAATTCAGAGTTGGTGTCCGAAAATCTGGAAAAAAAATTGAAAAGAAAGAAAGGAAAAGCTCTTGCAGTTCTTCGCTTCACAACGTCATTATGACCATGTTTTATCCGCCCCGTTTCAAAAGAAAGTGTTAGAGTGCAACAGGGAACTTAGCAGAGGAAAGAATTCAATAACTTTAACGCACCTTTATGTAGCTGTAGTCTTCTTAGAATCCAGAAACTTTGCACCAGTTTTTATAAATTCCATACCATCATATAACTTTTACTCCATCAACAATAGTTGTTGATAATGATGAAATCCATCGAAAGGCGGTGCAGAGCTTTCCAGTAACATTAAGAAAACAGCACAAACTAAACGCTCCCTAGCTGATGGTTGTACAGAACACTATGTACAAGACTAATTTTTGGTAGGGTATTGCGTTTTGCATAGAAGGCGTACGTACCTTACTTCCTAATAGGCGGGTAAAATTTACAGAAACTTCATAGGAATAGCGAAAGAGTACTGGGATTATGCAACATGAAACTTAGAATGTGATGAATGTGGTTGTCAACACGCAACCATTAGATTTATTCAAGGGTGCTTATTTTCCACGTTAGATTATAATGTACACGCACACGAGGACTCTATTATACACGTCATAACCCACGACATAGTGTAAAATATCATATCTATACCATATGAAGAATCCAAAAAGTGTAAAAGTAACGAGCACTATGTAAGAAAGGTATGCAACTAGGATGAGTGCATATATAAGAACGCTTCATTCGTTTTAAGTACATGACTGAAAGCTAATATCTAAGAGTGTATTTGAAACCTAACTAATTGAATCATGATTGCAAACTGATATTGAAGTTAATGTGAGAGTAATTCTACAATCCCGTAGATATCAAAATGGTGTAATTTGAGAAAAAAAATATTCGTAAACTGGCCTCGAATCGAACCCTTCGTAATCATTCGAACGAATTGGTAGTATCCGAACTGGGAGCATTCAAAGTATTCGAATTCGAATATTCGAATAATCGAATAAATGTTAACTGCAGAGTGTTGGGTTGGTGTGAATATTTTACCTGATTTCCAATGGGTTTAATATTAAAAAAAAACGTGAACGTAAGGAGATATCACTGATGTGGGAGCGAGTGCGTTTGCTGCGTTTAGGAATCATTGAAATTTCGAAGAAAGACGGACAACGCAATTCATTTTTTTCATTTCAGGTGATTTCCTTGTTTTTAAAGGCAGCACCAACGAAAAACTTTGTCACTCAGGTTTTAGAGCGATCTTGGGTTTCTGACCATGAGGATCATGAATAATGTGGTCAATTTTGTCAGAACTCATGTTAAAATGGTTTTTCGATGCTACCAATTTGCTGGATTATAGCTATTCGGCCGAGTTACGCTGGTGGAGTAGATCAAAGAAGTCGATGACGCTGTCTTTCTTGTCAACGAATTTCTTGGCGCAACTAGTTTTTCAGCCTTCCTGGAGGAGAAGAAGCACAAACAAAAGGGAAATAGAATGTTCACCACAGGGACACACCTCAAGAAAAGAACCAAAACTTACGGTTAATTGTAAACAACTAACAAACAGAAATCCACACCATATTTAAAAATTTGACAGTTTTGGAAACAAGAATGGATCATACGGTCTTATAACAACTGAGCGAGCGTAAATGGGATAAATAGATCATCATAATGCAAAAATTCTCGAAATGAGCATGGAAAGCGAACGTTTTCTTTGAAAAAGTGACTGACTGCGGCAGAAAACAGCTGATTCGGATCCCGCCACATCTCATCCACGGATACCCGGATACCAAGTCTAACTTGTTAAATCTTGGGAACGCTGATGCCTTGGGCGATGCAACTTGCGTAGAATTTCTGGGACTATCGTCCAGACTCCAAAACATTCAAATTTTTGGACACGAAGGTTATCGTGGGTGCTTCCTTTAACCCTACAAGCAGCACGGTTCGAGCCACCGGCATTGCGTGTGGCCAAACGATCTCACCACTGGCCCTTGTACAATGCATGCATGTTTCGCCGCTGGAGAATTGTAGAAACGCGCTTCCCGAGCATTTTGTTCTGTTTCTAGGATCTCTGCCATACAGTCTGCTCCGAGCTACATTCTCAAAAAAGCACACTAAAAGTTTTAAAAGTTGTTGTTTGCCCCCAAAAAACAGCCGGTGCTTTGGTGCAGAAAGCTCAGAAGCCTCTAAAAATCTAAGTAGTCCGGGACAGCGATCGTTCAGATTCAATTCTATTCCCGGAAGCAGGTCCAAGCTTCGATAATTTCGATAGTTTTGTAGACTTGGGAAAAACGGCAACCTAGTAATGGCAATCTGTGGATTTTTCACTTCGTGGTGGCCTCAGTACTAAGCACAGCAGAACAAAAGATCGGAAACTACTTAGAAACTTTAGCTGTTGTGATCCAAGCGACAAGGGGATTTGAACAGGAAAGAAGAATTGGCCATCCATGTTAGCATGATCGCTGGATCAGGTGTTATGGCACATCAAAAAAACTTGTAATAATGAAATCTAAAATTCCACCTCACTCAACCGTATTTCTGCATAGGCTTCCTCGTACGTGTACCTGTCTTGGAATCCCAACATCTTCCCGTCAAGGACAAGATTTCGATCAAGAGACGAGTTAGTCGTGGCTTTATCCGATTATCCTGAGTACTTCAGAGAAATTTATTCTAGATAGAGAGTGAAAAATTAATAACAAACCGGACCAGGTGTGTTGACCTTCGAGGGGATTGAGTTAGAAATAAAATGTAGATGGCACCAGACTTGTTTTGTTTTCATTGTCATTCCGGAACCTTTTCAAACCGCCCTTGTACAGCGTCGTCGAGCTAACGCTAATCACACATGCATAGCGTATAGGGCAAATTTGAAGTTGTAGCCAAGCCTAATGCTATGACTGCCCGCCGTTTTCTGGTGAGTAGAATTGCTGCTATAGTGCACAAATTTCCCCCCGATTCTTTTTTTTTGCTGCTGATGAATCACTTATCTTTTCTGAGTTTTGTAGCAGCAACAAGGACCACGTAGGTGCAAAAAGTCTAAACATAAAGTGCAAACATGCTTTTCTTTCACACTGAATCATCTCTTGTGCAAATGCATGTCCCGCGACCGCATCTCTGCTTTACCTCACTGGATAGGAAAAGTCATCCTGAAAAGACCTATTATAAACCTTTATGTTTTGATAAGACAAAAGCAAAAGCATCATACACTGCTACCATGAAATGTTGCATTCTTCGGCACTCGCTCAGAACGGCTTCCCAAAGGACACAGGAAATTTTGAGGAATGTCATGGATCCCTCCGAGTTTTGCGGGATTATGAGTAATCCCCCACAATGTTTCCGAAGCTTGCTCAACAGACACTGGGCACCTTTCGGAAAGTGCTCTCAACTCCCTACCTTGATTGATATGGCTTGTGTCGTCATCCATATCTTTATATTAATGAGTTGCTTTGTGGCTGGTGACTTCCTCAGATACCATGAGTCGGTACAGAGGTAGTTTATACTGTTATAGATTAGTGCGATCGACGCGCGTGGGTCTATTCAATGAAGGATATTATAGACCCAGTCGCAGCCCTCATGCAGCAGAGATGCATGCTTTAAGGCCACGCTGCACCAAGCGATACTTTCATTGAGGATGTGCGTCCTGATTCGTCTTGGTGGCAAATCCTCCGTGTAAGATGCCTGCATTTGCCGCGCGACTGGCAAACGCACCTAGTATAAAATGCCCTATACTCACATTTTCATCAGTGTACCTTGCTTGACAATGAATATGCACAATGAAGTCAGTATTGAAGTCGCTTCAACAGGGTTGAGCTGCTCGAAGTTGTCAGTATTAGGACAGGACTCAACACTTCACCTTTTAGCTAAAACAATGCTCATTTCAGCGTTTACGGACATCTAATACCCAACCTCATTCCTGACCAATCGCGGCGGGCGCGCAATGTGGTCCTTCTTGGGATTCTCTGCATGCATTAACCTTTGAAAGACAATATATTCGCACAAATGAATGGTTCCATGTCTTGGAAGAGTCTCGAAAGAGTTCTATCGACAAATTAGAAGCACTTTTGATCCTATACAGACCAACTTGCTGAAGGACCGCTGGCCCTAAGCGATGCAAAACCTCGGCAGCAGGGAATCCACAGACGACCCCATCCAGGACTCTTTCTGCTGCGGGTTTTCTGGTTCGATCGACCTTGGTCCTTCTGGATGTTTTAAGCTGAACAGGCTTCTGTGACCAAATGCCTTGTAGTCGTCCCTTATTAGTGTTGCTTGCAACTTGAATGACGCTGGCCACGTCCCGCAGTCATTTCAGCTCTCGCCTCCGCCACAAAGTGCACAAGAATTGCTCTTTCTCTTTAATCAATGATCTGTCCAGCACTCTAGCGGTCATTTTTATCTCGATGCTCCCTCAGGACTTCTGCAGCCACGAATGACGTTATCGGCTTATCTGCCTCCACTCGAGCCTAAGTGTTGGAGACCACATTCATTAGACCGCACTCTGACAAGGACTTAGTGATTCTTTAGCCCTTTCCAGATGCCTCCAGTTATCCTCTGTATATATGAAAAAAGGTTTGTATGTATGAGTATGCTTGTGTTTTTGTGTACCGATTAGGAATAGGGAGGGATGAAAAATCCGTACCGAATTTGTTATGCATACCTCCCATGTCTCTGCGGAATTCACGGGCTATTTTTTACGGGAAATTATTGATCCAACTCATCAATTATGTCGATTTTATTGGTTTTTCGCTATTTTTGTCGTGTTCTGTGGAGACGTACGTATCGACTGGGGTTTTCAATACGATGAACACGAACATAACAAACACCTTGCTTGAAAATATCGATTAATTGCTTTATCGACTTTTCCGCTATTGCACAGATATGGGTGAGAACTCTTGAGTTGCAGAAAACGCTAACATGAATATGGCTAGATTTTCCCGTGTATCACCCTAGTACCCATTCAGACTTCACTGCTCATAGGTCGGTGAGAAAAATAGTCACTGAGGTTTTTCAACCCGCTGATTACGAAAATTATGAGCATTTTAAATGAATTTGTAGTTCATAAAGAATTGATGTGAAATAGTTGGGATAATAAACCACTACTGCGAAGGCGAATATGTCGTATAGCAGCAGATATTCAAAGTGACACAATGTCTCACTCGACGTTATGGAAATAATGTCGACTTGGGCCCAACCACAAATAATTTTGTGTTATCGATGTATTAACTCTTTGTGTAATTCTACGGTAGATGAAATAATCTTCATTATGCCATTTTATGCAACAATACAATGGGGTCAGCCAAACAGCAAGATTTAATAGAAGCTCAATAAGAAGTGTTTGTAACGCCTAGCAGAAATCATCAGATGATGTAAAACAAAACGTGTGGCAGAGTTGTATCGGAGAGGCTGCGCAGAAAGACGGCTAGTCCCAACTAGGGACTAAAACAGGGACAAGGGCCCCATGGGCCTACCTAGAAAACAGCTGCTGGCCTACGAATGATGGAGAAGGGGAGGCGACCGAGGTGTTGCCACCAGGGGACAACACCTTCTGAGCAGTGATGTACAACGTGAAAGCTGACCGAGAGGCAGTGCAATGTGGAGAAAGAAGAATTCGAACGGAGAATTCATTGGAAGAGATCGACTGAGGGCAGTGAAGAGTGTTCCGAATGTCCAACAGTCGGTGCAGCCTCTCCGTCTTCACGTCATAATACGAAACTAGCAAAACACTGGTTGGGGGTGGGTGGGGGCGAGTAATCGATTCATATGGAAAGAATTAGAGAGCGACAAAATAAAGGCAAATCGATAATCGAGACACAATGACTTGATCAATAGCAAACTTCGAAATAGAAAAAATAATAACTGAAAATTTACTCATATGCGAGATATACAGGAGAATGGAAAATAACAACAACTATAAGAGAGGGGCCATGTCGGTCTCCAGGGTGGTCTCGGAGAACGGAGATCAAACGAGAACAGAACGCCACCGAACCACAGACTGACAACTCCCTACCCGAGCACATTGCAACGCACAGACGCGAACACACCAAGCTATCATCGCACAAAGAGAGGAATGTGTGTTTTCCGGCCCGGCTTCTACAACAAAGACGGACGCGGAATCACCGCGAAATCGACACCACACGCGACGCGCCCTGCGAGGAGCACGTCGCAATCACCGGGCGCTAGTAGCGGACGCACAACCGACAGCGTGCGTCTACACAAACGTCGACGTGCTTCCCTTCTCCGTCCTCTCCGGTGGCATCAATGTCTTCGCGGGTACGTATTGTCCTAAATCACATATTTTCGAGTGCTTAAAATAGCCCTATTCATTTTCCAAAACTCAAAGCTATAAAAAATAGAAAATACCAACATCAGTGTAGATAAAAATTGGCTAAGTTTTCAAAATGAAGCATATTCGAGAAAAGCTGGTACGCGCATGTACCAATCTCTTTAAGCGGCAAATGCGATATGAAGTGATGTTAGCGCCTTGCAACACGTAAATGGCAATACATAATGGATAAATGTTAAGGTCCGAAAGAAAAAGAAGACTTTCTAAGATGAGGTCTTACGATGAAAGATCACACAAAAAAGTAAAGTAGAACAGAAATGGCACAAATAAGAATGAAAGCTTCTGTGTTGGAAGTGTTAATTTTGTTGTTTCTTTTTTGTACAAAATGCCATATTATGAGTAGTGCCATGATTTAGGCACGTTTCGAAAAGTAAACATGAGAGGTTGAAAAAACTTGTGCAAAGTACTGTTGTGCAACAATTATGCTACACATAAAAACTGAAACTTCAAATAACCTTTCTCGATATCTCACTGGTAAGGAACCACTACTAACTTGTTACTTCTTGCACTTTTTGTCTATCGAGAACATCTTTGCATGGCAACTTGTTAGAGCGGAAACCCCTAAGCCCAAGTACAGCAATAACCTGATGCAGTTATTTTAGCAATATCCAAGGCACGAATCGGTACCAACATGTTCAAAAGAAATGCTCTGGCCAAGCTGGGAAAGTAATATTCCCAAATAATTTTCATACGAAACACTTAAAGTTCCATTGCTGAGATGAAAAACAACAAACTGATAATTTTCCTGGATGAAAATTAGCCACAACGAACCAATAAAGCTTCCATCTTCCGTGAATCGGCCTGGGTCGGTGTCACCATACTCAGCCATGCTGTCCGTCTCCGATTCCGCCTTGCTTCCAGTCAACGAACGCTTCTCGTCATCATCACTAAACAAATTCTGCTAGTGAAGGATCAAAAACTAATTCCATGGCTCAGCCATGCTCGTCGTAAAGATAAATCGTAGGATCCCTTTGCTAGAAGTCGCCAGGCACATGTGCGTGACCTCGACAACTGTCGCCGAGAGTGTGAGCGTCGCCGCAAGCGAAACGCGGGAAAAAAATGCGGAGCATGCATTGATCCAAGAAAAAGCGCTCAAGAAATGGCACACTGGAGAAATTGAAAGAGATAAGGGCGACAACCAACTGAACAAACATACTTCTTATACTCGCCAAAGTGCTGTTTGGCGAGAATTGGCTCGCGGCCCTGCTCGCGTTCTTTCTGTGAGACGGGGTAGTTCTGGCCTCGATGTCGCAGCGCAACGCAAACCATGCACAGTATGCAGAGCAACAGCAGCAGAATCAGCAAAATCAGCAGAAGCCACCAAAGACGAGCCGATTTCGGGGCTGAAACAGGAACTTTTGAGCTATTTTTAATTATATAAGCAAACTCTAGTCTTTTCAAAGTTATTTTTGCTTACTGAAAAGGAGATATGAGAAGTGGACATTGCTAGTGTCTAGAGGCTGCGGAACGGAAACCTTTTTCTTCGGATGGGAAAGCCAGATGCAAGGATACTTTCGATCTCCGCTATCGTTTCCTCAACACGCGATGCAAAGACAAAAAGCAAAAGTACATGTGGAGAAGCCACGCTCTTAGCTGACAAGATTCTTCAGGACAGAATACTAACCCAGATCAAACTTGCAAGAGGAGTTTTTCTTCAGAAAAGTGCAAAATTGAGCCAGGCCACGGGAATTTCAAGTAAATTCCCGAGAAACAAAACCATAAACCGCTACTGAAATTATTAACGTTTGATTGTGATGAATATGAAAAGGAAAGCTTGGAATGGCCAATTCACGGGAGGAGGAACTTGGGTACCCGCAGCCGCTGGAGACTGTCAGTTACTGCCAGCTCGAGCGCTCGCTGCTAATGCGACTGTAAATTACTACCGGCTCACGCTGTAGTTTCTTAACCCCGCCCACCGCCGCAACCCAACCAACCACCGCGCGCGGCATTCGCGTTGCGACGAAGAAGTGTGTGTGGCATCTAAGAGATCCGTGGAGCGGAAACTCTTGTGATTGATGGAAATTAGCGCTGATAATATTGTGATAGGTCAGATATGATAAGTAAATAGTGTGATAGTTCAGATATTACATGTAAATAGACTTTAATAGTGATATTATCAGTAAACAACACATTTTCCAACAGATCCCAACACATTTCCCATTCCATTCTTTCATTGTTTATTGGTTCTATCTTCATTATTACCCCGCCTAGTTCTGAACCTGCGTCCAACCTCATCCATCGTAACGCCATCATTCGTAATTAATCTTCTTTAAATGACCACGTCTTCTTTCACACTTAAGGTACATACAGAGTGGTGTAATTTTTTTCCTAAAGCAACTTGGCGAAGAACTTGTATCTGTAAAGGATTAAATAAAGGGACTCTGAAGGACAACACTATTTTGAACGTTTTCACGAAGGAATTTTGAAAGTGTTGACGCGCAGTGGAATGATGTTTTTTTTTTCTCTGAAAATAAATCTGCCTTAGCAAAGGTTGCTGAACTGCCTAGTGCTCTACTTTCATCAGAACCATAATCAGGAAGATTTCGATGCAGATTAAAGTCAACTTTCTTGCGACACTTTAGAGTTTGCCAACGGCTTCTGATCCTTTAAATTTTTTAAACCTACTAAAGGAGACGTTATTTCCATTACTATTGCTGTAGTTTCCTTTTCTTTTCTTAAGAATATAACTGAATTAAATCATTGAATTGAAATTGGATTTGAAACACACTTACACTTAGATTTCTGAGCAAAACGAAAAAATAACAGAGTCTACTCCTCATTTTATCAATGGAAAAATGAATATTTTAAACAAACACCAAAACGTTTCACATGTTTTTCGCCTTGGAATTGCATCCCATTCGACTACTGCATTCTTGGTTCCATGAAATCAATATTACCAAAACAGTTATAGAGCGGCGATCTAATGGCATTGTATCCATGAGGTACGCCTGCAGGCACAGTACATATCTGCGAGACATTTCTTACACCTCATCTGGCGTGGAGTAGTAATCGATTCGAATAATATCACACACGCTTAAGGGATAGTTGTTAAGAATGTTGAACGCTCAAGTTCTGGAGGAAAACGCAATGAAAAGGATCAAAAGAATTGAAATACATAAATTTCTGGGTCACACACAAGTTTCATTTCCATTACTCTTTTTTTCGGCGAACTGACTATATATGCAATCTGGTATTAGAATAAGTGTAATAATTAGGAGAATGCGCATATACGTGAAGGATACAAGCAGTACAGACAAAACACAAGCAACTGTACGCGAGATAAGCATAATAATTTAGAGAGAGTCCAAAAAATCCAAAAAAAAAAGATTCAAATTGTTGTGCAAATTTCAAGAATTTTTGACGTCCATGGCCGCTCTTCCTAAAGTGAACAGTATTGACGCACTGGAATTTCTGGAGTCATTACGCTTTCAGAAGCTCAAAAGCTTCTACACACAAAATCAGTTAACTATCGTGATCACCATGTAAAACCTATAACTCAAGCAGAAGCCGATTTCTTCTGCGGCACTTCATCAGAATTACTTTACGATATCCTCTTTAACTCAGTTCGCCTGTTTTGCGCGCCCCTTTCATGTTTGCGTACGCGCGCGGCGGAATGATCGGGGTCGCGACGATTTGGGCGGTGCTAGTGCTATGCGCGGCACAAGTCAGCCGCGGCGCTGGCAATTGCCTTGGAGCGCGCGAGCTGGCATTAAAGTACCAGCCGCCGCCGGCTGCGGGTACCCAAGTTCACTCACCCCCAATTCACCGGTGGTTTTGTAGCACGAAAAATTAGTAAGAGAAACTTCACGTCCATTATCAGCAGAAGCAATTGGACAGACGCTTTAGATAAATGATGTTTAGCAAACTTTCTGCAAAAAAAAAAACTACAGCAACAAAGGATAACAAATAGGATGACTTTTAATCTACTCTATCCTACCAGTAAGCCTAGACACATTCCTTAGACATGTTTTTTAATCAATCTAGTTGGTCTGTGTGCTTGCATACATATAAACACATGCACAAATATGTATTTAAAACCACACGGATGTTTTTTTTTTGGCCTTATTGATGGATAGAGGAGGGAACTTATGGCACGGTCTAGTTTTTGTATCAGGCTACTGCATGAAACAAAACCCGTACAATTGGTAACCCATAAAAATTATACTTCGAACTGGTTAGTATATCCCAAAATTTCTCGGACAATCGCTCCTATCGACGGGATCGGCAAAATGAAAAGTGATGTGAAACTATTCAAGCGATTTGGCATGACTGTCAAGCATTTTTTCCACCGTCTTTATCGCTTCCACTTGTTAATTTTGATTCGTTTTAGACTGCAGAAGTCCGAGGATCCCTGTAGATGTACTGGAAGTATTACTCACATTTTCCTGTCGTCGTTATGAAGCTCGAAGGTGAGTACGCCTCCCTTTCCTCTCCACTGGGATCTTTCTGCAGAGCAGCAACTCGAACCTCATATCTCGTGCCAGGGCTCAAATCCGCGACATGCACAGTCAAATCGTCGCCTGAGATTTTTCATTTCATTAAAAACAGTTAATTGCTAGCTGTCTCCTGCTACTGTTGCCGCGGCAACGACAACGACGCGTCAATGTTGCAACGAATAAAGCGATGGAAAAAGCAAACGCTATGCAAACGGCGCAATTAACGCTCACCTTGTTGCGGGACTTGCTTCCACTCATCCGTATCTGCTTCGCGATACTGCACAAAGAACGTGTTCCCTACAGGACGGCGTTCCTAAAGAAATGAATATGGATAAATATGAATAAATAAAAAGAGAAGGAACCGCACCTCTTCGTCAAACTTCGACGGACTGAACGTAACATTGAAGTAGTCGTCACCGATTTCGTTCTCCACAAATGATGGTGTGCTCGGATCCACTAAAAAGATTAAATTTTTAAGCACAAAAAGGATAGCAACACAGATGTCTTCAGTACATCTTTATATTGATTCTCTATGGATTTTATTCAAGACCAAATAGCGGTGCAGAGCAAGTTGATTCAATATTACCCCTAGAACTACCCTCTGAACTTCTGTCGAAAGCGGCGAAAAAGTGCAAGAACGAGATGGTTTTGTAGAACTTAACCCTCTAAAGAATAATTTCCTTCGATTCGAGATGCTAAGTCGAGTGGTGAGTTGAGTTCTACATCCCTTACTTCCAGTTAACGTTCCTGAATTTGCTTATCTGTTTTATTTCCAGCAAACATAATTCAAAAATAATCCAGAGAAACCACTCATACATCCTTTTATCCACAATTACCGCCAATCAACTACTTGCACATATGTACACCGCCACTATAATCGTTGTTTCCGCTTCGCAAAGAGCGCTGGGAGCAGTTGCCGCGAGTCGAACTCAAATTGCCCTCATGCACCTTTTCATTGTGAACTGAAGCGAACCTGAGCCTCGCTAGTCTGCTCAAACTCATTGGTTTGGAAGAAATTTTGCATCCGTAAGGAAAACAGACAATCCTGCCACAGTATAGTTCTCGAAGTAAGCATCCAGAGTCAATGAGAGTCCTAAGGATTATACTGAAGCCTATGAAACGCAGAATGGTCTCAATACCAAGAAGGGCGCAGAATTCCCTTCATTTAATTATTCGAGGGATTCATCTAGAAAATAGATGAGGACTCCATGACGTCTTCAAATGATCACAAAAAAGTTACATTAGATTACGTCCTTAATGGCAAGAGAGCCTGATGCAAAGCGCTGATACGACCTCATACACTAGCGAGAACAGAGGGAAGAAGGGAATGCATTCCAGAGAATTTTTCACTGGATGAAGAGGAGCTAAACGCTCAATGTGATGGTGTAAGATACTAAATAAGTGGAATCGAACTGAAAAGAATAATTTCCAGGTTAAATTTAATGAAATCCGCATGAAATTTGCAGCTCTAAGACCCCAAAAATACCCAGTTTCCACCATCACCTCAACCATTCCTTCCTAGCTAGAACATAACCATTACCGTGGCTTCTTTTGCCGCTCTGCTCCCACCACTATATATCAGGATTTTTCAGAAACCGCGCTCATACATTTCACTATCAAGATGAGCAACGGGCAGACAGACGGCCGAAGTGTCTATCAGCAGACGGCGTTTACGTGAAAAACGTCCACAACGCCGGCGCACGCATAGCGAAATCTCATCACTGCGGATATAAAGTCCACAACAAAGGCGAAAGGCGTCGGCCACCTGCGTGCATATGAGCCGGTGCACTCATTAGCCGATCACTATTCGCAGCGTAATCCCTCGGTGCTAGGGGTAGTCGTGGTAGTGCAATCGATGGCCACAACCACTCCGTCACCGTCATCATCCTGATTATGCAAGGTTTCCCTCATAGATGCATAATGAATACAAAAAAACAACGGGAAAAAAGGTGAGGAATGATGAGCGGCTGAGGTGATGCTGCAGCAATTGCCAGCAGTCCATTACGCTGAATGATAAAGCGTCAGGCTGCGAAGAAAAAGAGCAGCGGCTATAGAAACATAGCTGCCCATCCAACCTCTTTTAAACTGAATCACCTATTGCAGACATGATATTCAAATAAAAAGCTGGAAGAACAAAAAAATTCGGTGGTCACAATGTTTAGAAACTAATAGAGATGCTTTTCGCAAAATTCAATCCTCCCCAACAGCCCCCTTTTTCTGAAAAAAAAAATTCGATAGATATTAATAGAACTGTGATGAAATTAAGCCTATTCCTGTAAATAGTTGGTCCAACAATTAAATCAGAAATGTGCTGCTATCCTAAAATAGAGCAAAAGCATAAAGCAAGCTAATAATCATTAGTTAGGACCGAATAAACACCCAATATCTTAAATAATATTTATAAACCGATTCGTGTTGGAATATTCGAAAAAGAGAAAGACCTACAGCAGTTCTTGTCTGTCGTCCAGGGCTATGTCACTCTTCTATGTTTGGATATTCAGATTTTCAACCAATTTGATGTCGAGTATTTGAGTTCGAGTAAATTTGGCAGCTTATTCAATAACAAGCATGATAATCGTCCTTCTCAGAGGCGAGTATAAATTCCCCTTGCACATTCATAGTTACGTAATGTTTCCAACAAAGAGTGCCAATTCACTAGTTATTCACAGCAGGTGAACTATGAACGTGTACGCACTTTCCTACAATATCTTGCTTGCTTTATGACCCTTTTTTCTAGCATTCCAGGAAAAAAGTTAACCATTCCACTGTCAACGAACAATCACCCCACGACTCGTTCCGATGCTTTCACGAATATAACGAGGTTGGGAGCACATTAGCAGATCTAGGTCACCTATGCCTCTTCTTCGACGCCAATCTCACGGGAATCAGTCTACCTATACCGAGGGCTACCTATCATCCCAAGGGGTAATGACATCTCGATTGGCAAGCGAAAGAAGGGGGAAATGCGAAATCGAGCGGTGCATTTGTCTCGTTCGCAGGCGGCCGCCACTCAGCTGCAGCTTTAAGCAGAAACGCAATTTCCAGTGCATCGGCGGACATACATGCGTGACGAGGACCACCGCACCTTCAAGAGTACAAGTGTCATAATTTCAGGCCGTTTTTATAGCCAACTATTCGATCTCCTTTCACTGCCACACTTTCTAAGGGTACTGTATCCCGAAATCCATAAAGAAACCTTGAGGATCACTCTGGCTGCCGCAGGGTGGCACTAGCAGCACCAGCACGAACACTGCATAAACCGTCGTCGGAAGCATTGTGACGACACTCTCGAGACAGATGAACAACGAATATAGCACAGACGAATTGGGAATAGCCAGTTAGCCAAACAGCGGTCGATAGCGTTAAGTGGGTGTCGAAGTGGACGTTCAGAGCAGTGGTGCTCTGGTTCCAGCCGCAGAACCAACCAGTCGACGACTTCGGCTCTGGTGGTGGTAGAAGGGTGCGGAAAGGCAACCGGGTATAATAGGGGCGCACAGCTGAGCCCCACCGGCCTGCCTTCGCCGCTGACCACGCCCCTCGATCGGAATGCGAAAACGGCAGCAGCAACAAAGTCGGCAGCCCGACGTTGTCGGGGCTTCGCTGCTGGCGAGAGTGAGATTAGTGAATCCACTTTATGGAACTATGGATGCGACCATGGGCAAATGAGATAGCAGTAGCTGGCGGGTGTTTCCGGTCCATTCGGGGGACATCTTGACCTCTCCAGTTCTGCATAAACCTGATTTACTTTCACAGGAATAAGTAAGCTAGTGTGAGACTCATGAAAGTCTCCGGTCTCCGGTAATCTATTCGCCGTTCTTAAGAAGATGGAATCTGGCAAAAATGAGTGTACTTTTCTGAAAGAATCTCATCAAACGGCAACCACAACTAGTAAAACTTGAAGAATACGCGACACTTTTCTGAGGAAGAAAATCGACCACCCTGGATGAGCGGAAAGGACCTTCTAGGAATAATCATGAATCCTGCCAGTGACTTTCTCCTCTTTGGAGGGATTCATGGACGCGCTCGAGTAGTCTGTAGACTTCCCGCTCGTCCGGAGACGACGACTTCATGACCGATGTCACTGCCCCATCATCGGACAATTCTGGTCAAGCACACGAAATTTGTTTTTGAACAGGAAACTCGTCCACTTCGAGAAGATAGGAAAATGTTGACCACCCCTGAAACGACCATGGATCTCGCTACTGATCTTCCCGGCTCTCAAATCTATAGTTGAGCAGAATTTCGGCTATGAAACATATACGCTTCCTGTCGTCACAAGCTCCTTTATGCATGAATCTGTGCAAAATATCAATGAATACGAAACATGTTTGAAGAAGACACATCAGCAAAATTGGATCCAGCTTCTCCTTTCTCAAGCATGTCATCGACTGCGGCAATTCTACTCCCCCTTAATTAATGTTCTACGCAAAAAGTAAATCTTAAACGGTAAGATGACGACATCAACTTCCACCCAGACACCTACACCTCTTAGGAATCTTTCAAACAAAACGAAGAAACCCTCCCGATCGACCCCTGGAACCATGTTAGGGTGAAAGTAAGGTGCGGCTGACCTTGTCATGCAAGTCATAAACAAGTGTCCGATATAGACTGTCCGTTCGTGTACCATGCTCAAACGCGTGCGTAGTACGTACGAACAAATCCCTCAGCGAGTGGCCAAACAAGTGAAATTTGCGGAACTTTACGATCCCCTTCAATCCCGGTATTTCAGCCATATTGACGTGTAGTACACCAATTTACATTCAACGGTATTATCCCATATCAGTGTAATAGCAGAGTTGTACAACTGGACGTAAATACCTCAATTTTCATAGAACGGCAATAATGATTGAAGTTCTAAAGGGCAAAGCGTCGCAGCACAAAGCTATAGACGAACATCGCCACTAGAAAGCTCTATTTCACAACTACAGATACTCACTAACCTTGCGTACCAAGCCAAGAAGCATAGTCTGAAGAACATTAGTATACTAAAACAAGCACAACGGGACCTTTGCACTCTGAAGCATTTGAGCAGAAAAAAAAGGTCGCTGTCTACATTTTTAATGTTTTTTTTTTTCGAAAATAGGAAATCTTCCCTTTTATTAATTTCCATACATCGTCGAAAATTTTTGGATGGTATCAAAAAAAAAGAACCCAGACAGCCAAAGAACGAACCAGCAGATGAAAAATGCTCGCTTTAATTATGGACATGTTAAGTTCCTTCTCCAATACCTCCCACTTTTAATCAAAACAGAGGCTAAAAATCCCTCCATCCAGCTAGTGCTCAAAGGTAACCTTCTTGCTCTGGTAATCTTCTTCTAACATTCTTGCTGAGAAAACAAAAATTTTCTGTTCAAAAAAGAAACAAAGCCCAATTAAAATTGGAACGGTCGACTAGGGTTGACTAAATCGAATAATAAACAAATACATTCACGTATCCGAATGTATACGTGTATGTACATATTGGGGTGGGAGCTAACGCTAAGCTTCACTACGGCAAAATCCAAAAGTGGGAGAATGAAGGGAAACACTGATAATTTACGTTGTATCAGATCCTACATTACCGTGTAGAATATCTGAATATTCGAACAACTATTCAAATAGTAACCCTCAACGGCGGACCTTCTTGATACGATAAAACGGTGTCAGAGAAAAAAAACCTTTTTAAGGGGAAGAAAACAGCGAAAAATTTGGTGAGCGATCCAATAATCATAGGTTGGTTTGTATCCGAAATATTATTTTTGTGTGCAAACCTACCAACAAATACCGTTGGCTATACGTCAACACATTTATGGGCATTTCACCTTAATGAGCACTCCATCTGAGTTGTTTTCTTGAACTGATTTCTAGGGCTATTCGTATAGTACTACTTGGTTTAAAGACCGATCTCTAGGAGTGGCAATGCCACCATAAAATATACTAAATGCGTGCAATACTTGCGCATCAGACACACGGATTCCACTTGCGGATGATTTTCCATGAAAAGCGGTCAAGGCGAAATGAACGCCCTGAAGCAAAATACCACGAAGCTGCAAATGCGTGCGTCTCACTTGGGTTTTAGGTGCGTCAGGGGTGCGACTGGCTTTATCCTTCATCGTACACACGCACGCGCATAGCATGCACGCTTCTCGCATGAACTACCCTATCAGTTACTACTGATTTCAAAACTTCTATCACCAAACCGCTAACCTGCAGCGGCAACAACTTCGGGTAGCGTTGTAGCATCAGCACTGTTGGGATCACCTTCTCCAGCGCTTGTCTGTGCTCTCAGAATGAAACGGTAGGGTGTTTCGAATTCCAAACCAGATAAGCGAATCTAAACATATCGCGGAAAAGATAACAAAGCTAGAAGAAGCAAAACATAGCCATTGCCGTCACGGTCCCCACAGAAAAGAAGCGATACAACACCCAACAAAAAGAGGAATCAGCACCTGTGTACGATCGGCGTCAACTTCTTGCTTTGGACAGTCTTTTTCAACCACTCGCCCGTTTTCTGTACGGCAATATTCAATCTAAACACGATAAGTAAGATGTCAGATCCAACACAAGTCGCAAACAAAAACACATAAGCAAAGGCTCACCACGTATTTGAGAAGTTTTCCATTCGGGCGACGCGGCCTCCTCCAGATAAGGTGCACGATAGCTTTTTCCTCCGAATCTCGAGGGTTCATTGGATGCGCTCGAAGGCCTCGCACAGGAGACGGCACTAAAACACCACTTCGGAAGAGCGATAGATGAAAACGAATATGAATTATTGGTGATCCACAGAAGTCAAAAGTGTGATATAGTCAACGAATATTGTTGGGATTGTTAGATTATAAACATATTCTGCAACAGAGACAAACGACAGCACTGCCTCCCTTCAAAATGTCCGACTTGAAAAGTGCGAAAAAAAAAAGATTTTAGGAGTGATTTACAACTTCATAGCCGCTACAACTGAAACGCTCAGGGGTCCATATCCAATGTACATATTTTGGCTGGTAGGGTAAACGTGCTCTGACGGGTGCAGCCTTTAATCAATCAATTCAGTACGTTACAGAAAAATAGCCGTTACGTGATAATGGGTAAACAGTTACATTAATTACTCTCAGCCATTATGTGAACCCATTCGGGTGACTGTGCAACATTCTTACCCACATGCCTTCCAGCCAATAACGACCTCCTTCAATTCGTGTTGCCTTTCCTGTACAGTGCACTTGCGCAAAGACGCGAACACATGGAGGGCTATGCAATACTGAATAGGTGAGTGGATAAAAACTAATTAGAATGAAATGTAGCCGCAGTATTTCCTCCCGAGTCGGGTGCATAACTATCGAGTATTCTCCCTATTTTTCTCTTTTTAGAATTAGCGTTTTGGATGTTCCTTCGCAAAATATCCTAGATTTCATTTGGCCCCTCATATCTATGCTCGATGCACTGTGCTCTACAAATCAGAGAAATATACGCAACGCAAAGTGGTGATTCCGCTTTCCCGGTTAACCCTCCATCAGTGAAACAATAAATCAGCTTCAACATTGATTCTGCTAATTAAGTGAACTGATTCTGCTAATTAAGTGAACCTTCTTCAAACTTGTTCTGAAAGCTCGCTTGACCAGAATTTCAAACGCATTTTCTAGACACTGCAGAGCACAGCTCTACAGCATATAGCAGAAAAAAAAACAAATATGATAAATTGAATGGCTTTTTACAACTGAATACTGTGGAATGGTTCTGGGGAAAAAGAAATCCAAGGCGCGATTTCAATGACAGAAAAAGTGCAGAAAGGAGCGCCAAAATGTGTATCAACTAGATATATTAGATACTCGCCCTAGTTCACTTGAAGAGACCCCAATTTTTTAGGTTTCTTTGCATCACCGAATAACGCTAGTGGTAGCTTACGAAAATTCCCTTCCCTCGTATTACTAGGTTCTAGATGATCCAGCCAAAGAATTGTAAAGAAAATGATAGCTGCATTGCACCTGTCTTCAAACTAGCTTAAGCAATATCCCTGCATAATTTTCTGCTCCCTAACGAGGATATTTCTGCATAATATGTACATTGGAAACAGTCATGTATCTCCAACCGCTATACATTCCTCGTCGGATAAGACTTGTTAAATTGCTGGATTCATAATGCCATAAATCAAGCTTCAATTACAAGTGCGCAAGCAGTGGGGAGGGAGAGATGCTGGCACATGAATTTTGGAAATACCTTTGTTCTATTCCATCTACGCCCGCTGCTGAAGGATAACGAATCTCCCACAAAAGAACGATGCGCAAAACAACTCCAATAGTCAACAAAAAAGTTTTTCCTTGTTTTGCACGATTTGGTCAGTTCATTATTTCGTTGGCTTTCGTTTGTATTAAGGATTATGGTACGCATACGTAGCTTAACAACTAACAAAAAAAACCCTGAAAAAACTTTCTGCAGCCAATATAGGAAGCATACATGGTAACCACAATGAAAACCCAATGCAACATGAAGAATTGGGAAATATTATGGTGTCGAAGCTCTTATCTGTTTGTCAGTGATACCTAGGACCAATTTCTTGCAATTAATTACCCTTGGGTGCTTCTATTGTATTGCATGGTCATATTTTCTAAGCAGTGGCTCAGAAAGTCATAAAAATAACAAAAATCAAATGTAATTTTAATATTCACCGCCTTCCTCAGTACGGAACTGTATCACTTCGCTCGGTTCTCCTTCATGGGCGCCATTCGTCACCTAAAAGTGCATTTTGTGAACGACATGATGATTTTGACATGACATTCACTCTGACATGACGACCTTTCTCACAATGCCTAACAACTGTTGCAAACAACGAATAAAAAGAAGACCACACGACAGAAAATTAGAAGAACTCTTCTCATGTAACCACATCAAAACGGTTTGAAGATGTGCAAAAAGCAGTCATTGTGATCGCTTCGCTAACCTGGATCGTCGCGTAGTTCAGAGTGTCCGGCTTGAGATCGGTAACAGTTCCTGTGGTGGCTTTCGGGCCGAATACGACCGTTTTTCGTTTGCTCTCCACATTTCGCTTTTTTACCGACTAAAACATTTTATTTAAGTAGCTGAGCATCTCTCTAAAGAGCTGATTGTGTCTTGCCTTAGCCGATCTCTTGAATCGGAACATCGTCTCAGCGTCATTAGTCTCCTCATCTTCATCGGCTTCATCGTACCAATATGTTATCTAACACACAAAATTAGAAAAACACTCTGACAAGTATTGGATCAACAGATTTTCACAACAAGCACCTTATATCCAGTGAAGTTTCCATTCGCTGACTTGGGATCCACAGGGTTCCAAGCGAATGTAGCAGTGGTGCCGTCCTGGAATTGAAGGGTATGAGAAGGTTCATTTAGAAGGAAAAAGCGTTTCTCGAAATGGGCGACCATCCTCTGCAGGAGGGCTTAACGTTACCTTGCTCACAACGCGGAATCCACCGGGCACGCTGCTGGGGACGCCTTCACCAGTGCGACCTTCCACGGTTTCTGGCACAATATTGGCCAATCCCTCGTCGTTAACGGCTTGTACCTTTAAAAAAAGCATATGTAGAGTGAACTCATTTCCAACCGGTCCAAGAAGAAGAAAAACCTGCGAAAAGAGAATGACCATAATGAAAAATTCTTACACCTTCACAACCTTCAAATCTCTGAGATCTTTGAAGAAAGAGATTCGTTTCCTTTATGATCATCCAGTGTAATTTAAAAAAAACAGGGAATATAAAAACAGAAAATAAAACTCCGCACCTGCACTTCATAGGGCTGGAAAGGCTTAGCGTCCTTATCATCGTCTAGAGTGATGGTGTAACGATCAGCAAACGGATCGTTTACCTGCACTTCTTTCCATTCGCCGTCACCACCCTCAGATGGGCGGTACCTAAAGAAATTTTTAGCTTATGATCAACTATCAAAAAGACGAAGAAAGACAAATTCTATTACAACTATAACTTCAAGCAGACTAAACGGGAGGAATAAAAGAATAAGGTGTTGAAGCTAAGCGCTAAGGGCAACTTCTGACACAGCCATCTCCATTATAAGTGATGGAGTTCCGAAAAAAAAAAGATGAGGAAAATAAAGGCAACATAGAATGAAATAGAAGCGTCAACTGAGAACATCAAGAGAGGCTTAGAAAGGAGTGCGCAGCGACAGCGAACGAAATTAAAAGACTGAACGCTAAAGTACGAGAATCTTGGCAATGGTAGGTAGCTTCGTTAACTTCAAACAATCCATTCGAACTAGGCCCCTTCAAAGCCAAAAATAGGCTGAGCTAACGGAAGGACATCTCATAAATCAAAACAACATTCTACTGGGAACGCTGGACCAGCCTCTTTTCCGTTGTGGAAAGTAGATGTAAAAATCGGGAGCTGGCAGCGAAGGCAGCAAAATTTTGCCGGTTTTGAGCGTGAAAATCGAAGAAATCATCGTTTCCAGTGGAAAGCAGAAACGTGATCACTACTGTACTATTGAAGCTTAGTATGCAGTTGAATTAATCTCATCAATAATCTGGGGAACGCTTCGAGAAGATCGAATGCTCGAAAAGGGAGAAGCCCCATAGCAGTTCCAATCTTTAATTCAAGGCTTTATTATACTCTATTTCTCAAGCACCCAAATTTTCGACTCAACCGAAATCGAATATTCGAACTTAATTGAATTCAAATCCAACATTATTCGGTCCTAAGTATGATCGTTAGGGAACCTAGCAGCCTTTGAACTGTTTCAACGGGGACCACAAATTCTTCAGAAAGATCCGTATTGGAAAGAAAATACGTCCATTCAACACTGAGAAATGCTACCAAAGAAAATCTATGGAAATTAGGAGAAAAAATATGCGCTGCTTCGTTGACTTTTTGCGACAAAAAAAAATGGCGGGTGACACAGTTCAGAAATAAAACTCGACTTAAAAAAAACAATCCGAAGCAAACAATTAACCTACTTGATTTTATAATGGAAATTCTTTCCGTTCCACTCCTCCCGCGGCATGGGACGCCAGTGCACAACAATATTCTCAGGACTGGCGCCTTTTGCCCAAACTCCAGCTGGGTTCCTGTCTGGTTGCTTCGGCGGGGTTATGCACACGTCTTTCACTCTCGTTGGAGAACTGTCTCCCACACCATTTCGGGCCAAAACGCGAAAAACGTACTGAAATTCATTGACTAGGCGATGTGGCAATTACCATGAAGAAGCCGTAATAAAAGATGCAAAAGCGAGCTAGGGCTTTTCTAGAAATGATGAAAATTGAACTGACGTGTCCGAAGGGTTGCAGGGCAACAGTGGCTTTTCCGCTGACCATTCTCTGATCACCTTCGATGCGGTCGTTAGGGTGTGCCTGTACTGGAACTGGATGAGTTCGCCACTGAGTACCCTCCGTCTCACTATCCATTTGATATTGAACCCTTAAGGAGTCGGTTTAAGGAATACTTAATTTTTGAAACAACAAGATCTCCATTTAGGAGTTGATTTTTGAGAAAATTAGCTGAAGCATACCAGAATTCCTTAACGGGCGAAACAGTGTCGGCTGGTTCCATGTGCTCAAAACTGATCTCAGCCGACTGCGAGTCCGCATCGCACTTGCTGACGTATGCAGCGTGCACGGGAACTGGCACATCTGCAATGACGACGTTTTTTTTTTCTCTCGATTCAAAGCGAAACAGATGGAAGTCACCGCTCGAACTACGCACTGCGTACGCAAAGTAGTAACCGTTTCTTTACCACTGGCAAAACTAGCAACGCTGGCATTCAACAGCCATACAAATCTCATTCCGCCCGATCATAAAGCTGACAAAGCCAATCACTGTGTACACAGGTGTTTAACGAAAATGCAATGGCTCCACCATTTTGGGCGAAGCTTCCATCGACAGCTGTAGCTAGCTATAGGGAGCGTTGAAAAGCCCCATTTTCCATTTAAATGTGAACATGGACAAGCAACAGCATATAAGAAAAAATAACTCCGATGAGCTAATTGAGGCTTCTGTTGCCTATGTACCACATGCCAATCAATTACTCAACTAATTGCTACGAAATATGTAAGATATCCGAAATGCAGAGTTCAAATGTTTTCATTACTAACCCTCTCAAACAAATTACCTTAACAGTAACTATATAATACTCATTCATGAAACGTTAACCACACAAACCAACGATGATTAGCAGGATTGGTTATCTAATATACTACTGTAATTTTAGCCGACGTAGGATCTTAGCTCGGGAAGTCAAATTAGCAATTTTTGGAAAAACGGCCATGGGTGTCGCCGGTTCTCAGAAACAGGAAACAAAGATCATTGTTCATATATTAACTCTCAGCCAGTAGAAGTGATAAATACGAATTTCTCAAACTCATACGTACATATATTCCGAACATTTTCACTAGATATTTATGTTTACCACCTTCTCTTGTCGCTCTCTATATGATATGCAAGTAAATGCCTTCGATTATGAGGGTGACTTTGATCGCCGACTGAACAACTTTATCGAGTCAATGCCAAAAAAGTTGAAGAGGACGTGGTGGTGATTTCTTCATATCTTAATGTGTTTCCTTGTTTTTGAGAAATCAATGGAATACAATGTTTCAAAAACCGCAAGAACTTTCTCTACAACCTAATAAATGATTATGAATAGGCCAAAAACGTCAGCTGGTACGATTCTTGTAAAGCGCCTCCAATCCAATTGCAAATATGGACTTCGTATAAGAAATTGAAACAAGACACTGCAGAAGGCAGGATGGGAAGAATATTTTGAAAAAAGTACCGTCACCACAGCATAAAATAAACGCCTATGCTGCACGAGAATCTAAGAATTTTCAGGATAGACCGCTGATAAATCTTGAAACATGAAGTTAGCTTTGAATAATGCCTGACTGCTACGGCAGTTGGTGGCAAAGCTTCAACAAACTGTGAATTCCTTAGAAGCCGTGAGGAAAGGGATCACTTCGGAACGTTTCGTCTGCAAATAAACTGACTAGTAATCTCACAACTTGAAATTAGCAGAGGTTTGTTGCAAACGGCATTTCTTTTTCCCTTGCAGCATTGGTTTATCCCCCCCCCCCCTCAGCAAATTTCCTCCAGTGCACACGCATTTGCGCAACAGTGCATTGCTTTCAATATTAAAAAGTGTTTCCTAGGCAACTATTTTATCAGGATTTTTCACGAAAAGTTTTTGAGGGGACAAAGTGCAGCAAATCTCCAAGGAAACTCCTTTTTCCCAGAGAGAGAGAGCAGTTTTGTAAAAGAACGAAGTGCAAACGAAGTGCAAAGTTACCGAGATTTTCACATTTGCTCTTGCATGGACCATACTTATACAGGTAATTGAGAGACGCAGATTACAACGGTTGACTTGAGGTGACTGTGAGAAAAACGCTTGCAAACTGACCTTTAATCTGAATCTGGACCTCTTTCTCGACTTTGTCGAGTTTTGTGCTTGCAACGCACTTGTACTTGGCCGAGTCGTACTGCGTTGGATTGTTGACAAGCAATGAATTGTCACTTTCCACCTGGACAATGCTTTCGATGAAAAACGTCTATGAATGTAAAGAAATATAGGGGACAATGGAGAAAATTAACTACGGAGTACAATCTCTCAAACACTAGCAGGAGCAATCAGAAATAGCCATCGTACTTTGTAATGTCCAGATTGCACGTGCACCTCAGACAGCGGTTGACCGTTAACAAGCCATTCGTATGTGACGTCGAGTCTGAACGTGATTCTTAATTGAATCGCAAACAACAGCTGCACGTTGAGCTTCCGTTCGTACTAGCCACAGACAAAAAAGAAAAGAAAACAAACCGATCGTCGGGAGTCGCTTCACACGGCAGCCTAATCGTCTCGCCAGCTATCCTGACCTCCTCAGGGCGACGGAATGGTTCGAGTCGGGTGGCTTCTAAAAAACAAGCACTTCTTGCCACAATATTCCCAGGACAAATGCTGGTGGATCCAAATTCAGCCCAATCATGAGATAACAGCAAACACTACTACCAAAGACGGATGGAAAATGGATGAAACTCACTTCTCACTAGCAGTTTCGCAGCGCCTTTGGCTTGTCCGTACTTGTTACTGCCCGTGCATTCGTACTCTCCTTCAGCATCAGGGGTGACGTCTGCAAATCAAAGCTCACTTTTCGCTATTCTCGCTAAAGTACTTTGCGCAAACAGATTTGCGCCGTCATCTGTTTGCTGGAAACGATATCCCCGAGTGTTTTCGGTGAACCCGCCTTGGACCCAGTGCTAGTGGCTCGACACCTTGACGACAATGCACGTTTTGCGTGCATTGTCGTCAAGGTGTCGAGCCACTAGATCTGGAAAACGATCCAACTCGGATTTGTGATTTACTTTGGAAGAGAAAATTGTATAAAGTTTTGGAAGTACTGCAAGCATACAGCCTTCCACGCAAAGAAAGCCCAAAGTTAACACATTGGCGACAATGCACGTTTTGGTCGCCAACTTTTTGAGACATCAACGAGATTTGCTGTTTTTTTTAAAGACAGCTGTTGGAAGGGTATACATATTTGGTGCACTCATGGCAAATATAAAGTCTGCTTTCCTTGTTTGAACTTTTCTGCAGGGTTGCGGTATTCATGTAGTAGAAACCCAGTGGGTAGTATTGTCGGTCATGTGTTATGACTGGCAAAAACTAAGAGGTTAAGACTAATTTCTTTCAGTTACTATGTCTACAATATTCACCATGGAAGTGAGTAGTGAAAAGGATCACAGGAGATAAAATTTTTCGCTAATTATGATGCAATCGGCGGTTATAATAATGAAAAAAAATTTTTACTTTCCTTTTTTTCCTTTTTCCTTTTCACCTTTCTTTCAAAACTTCACTCAACAACAGTGAAACATGATAGGGTACAGAGATTTTTCAGGATTAACTGACCATGAATTAATTGAAGTTGAAATGAATTGACTAACAATATCTGTACTCACACATAAATAGAATTGCTTCATAGTATAACGTTCCATTTATTTAAATCATTTTTTTACCTTATAAGGGCAGATTTCCGATTTCCTGAGGACGTTATTTTCTTTTTAGACTGCAGAAATATTCCAGGGAAACAATATTAGCCAATAAGAACATGTCCCTTCAATCCAACAAAATTCTATAGAAACTTTCACGCCCTCAATAAAGACAGCACATTCGTCAACATAATGACAGTTACAATTCTGGCAACGATTCCACGTTTAGCAACCTCAACAGTCGGTAAATTGGAATGCTCGTGAATGCGATGAAAAACGCCAATGCGACAGAATCCACGCTTATCCATGTAGAAAAAAATGGGCTACGCCCATAAATCCCAATATTTCGCGTTTGACACGTTGGAATGATCTGATTTTCTTCTTTAAATCTGAGCAGGGGAAAAATTACAAGGACAACATGTGTATTTATTCAAAGTTTTCCTAAAGAATCTAGATTTTTTCAAAACACAGACCTAGAAAAAACACTGAGTAAGCATGTGAATGAAACTTGTGAATGAATGAAACATTGTTTCTTACTTAGATTCCGGCTCTGTGGTAATAAAAAGTCAACCCGTATAGTTTAATCACCCCCCCCCCCCCACTGCCTCCCTACAAATTTCTAGCCCTCGCCGTAACGACTCGATCCCACAACCACAGCCGAAAAAAATACAAAACCCTTCCTGGATACAAGTACCTACTACGGTTTCCCCCCTCCCAGTCCATCCTTTACTACCCCCTCACCCCCCCCCCCTTCCCACCTCCCATTTGATGTAAACGTTCCGCCAAATCTCTTAGCAGTATCTCAAAGGTTTTTCCCGAACTAGGGTTGGTTAACTTCATGAGAATACATCCGTATGGAACTCCGTCGCTAATTCTCTCCACCAACATCTCGGTCATGAGATCTGCGATCACAAGAAAAGCTCCTGCTATGAAATCTGACGTACTAATTAATTTTGGGGATCAACATCCGCGTCTGTGCGTCTAAAGGAACTCTAGATTCTCCGCAAAAAAATACGTAGCAGGAGCTGGTGCATTACAAAAGAGACTGTAGTACCTTGGTGACGATCCGCACAAAATTTTCGTTCATATAATCACAACAAATCATCTCCATCGAAGAGAGACTTACTCGGTATGACTAGTTTTCCAACACCATGTGGATTTGCTGGAATGACGTTATGGGCGATTCCTTGGAGCAGCGGGCTTGACCAGGTGATCACAGCATTGGGACTAGCGAAGAATTTGCATTCGAGTGTCACCGATTGCCCCACTACTGCTTCAACTTCTCCAGCGTCGGTGAGCAGTTGAGGTTTGAATGCTGAAATATTTTCTGCTACAGAGCCGTCTAAAAACAGCAATTCAAAGGACGCACCGAGCAAATTCAGGTAGAAATTTGTCCATACGTAGCCGTGTTTGTTCTCTGCTTTGCATTGATATACAGCATTGTCGCCTTTGCCGTGAATGCCCTTCTTAACGTCATAGATCGTCAACCGATTTGCTTCGATCACCCACTTGTCGCCATCCTTCGGTTTTTTCATCTCTAAAAGAAGAAGGCGATAAGATCCCTTGACAGACTATGGACAGTTCTATTCTGGAAGACAGTTCTAGTTTCTCAGCAAACCCCTCCACGCTCCTTGACTGCTTTAGTTGATTCTGCAAAGCCATCTCCATAGCGATTTATCCTCAAGGATAACAACACTACGAAAATCGACCCCAAATAAAAAATTAGCAACAAGAATTTATCATAGTAACACATAAAAAACAATTCCCGGGTAGTACTCCTTATGAAGAGGATCCCTCGTAATAGTAACAAAACCGCGAAACAAATCTAATAGTCGAAGGCCAGTGTAACACAAGCATCGAAGATGTAAAAAGAGCACGAAGGAACCATCCAGACTGAGCACTAGCCAGGTGCAAGGCTATCATTAAAATTTATTGACTAGAGCAGCCGCCAACCAAAAAAAAAACACTACTGTCTAAGTACATCCAATGTTATAATCATGATGTCCTCTAGATCTTGGCAGCTTAAAAGTTCTTTTAAATTTGGCCAAAAATGGGAAGTGCGGAAATCTTGGCTGAAACTCTGGCCAGTGACTCGGTAGATTCCCAACTCAATGAGGGCATTTCCTCTAGGAGAAAAAACTAGAATAAATTAATGATGGAAAATCAGGATAAATGATGAAAGATGCAAATTTTCAAGCAACCTCAAGCAACTCCCGCATGTAAATACGCATCCCATACGTAAAATACCACAGTTTCTTAGACAAGTTCATTTTGCATGTGTGGACAATGGTCGCAGCATCCTGACATTCTGTAAATAGCCTTTTTGATAACCATCCCTGCTTATTGGCTCATCGCTTCATGAGTACCAGCCTTAGAAGTTCATCTTCATATGTACAGGAAGGAAAATACAGGAGTTATTGCATGAAGCGTAAAATTACAGTATTTTCCGCCCTACTTCAGTAATTCGCATATCATCAACTTGCTATTATTTACAATGATCAATTATTGTATTTAACTCATCTCTTCCATGTTAATATATACCAGTAAAAACTGCAAAGGAAATTTTCGCTTCCAGTTTTTAGACACCCTTAAGAGAATTCCCCTGCAAAGGAACGAGATCCGGGCAAAAATACAGCTCAAAACTTTCCTAACAAACAATACAAAGCCTATTCCAAATTCTTACACCTAATGGAAGCCCTTCCCTAAACTACCGAGAGATACATATGTATGTCCTCGCTGGAAACTGCATTTGTGTATGACAATGATATGAACTTCTTATGTAATCTAAAGTTCCGTACTATTTAGAGAATCGCTAGCAAAATAATCCTGGCTAGCGTACACTATCCCTGCAGAAATTTCGTACATGGCTTAAAAGTGCACATTCAGCCATAAACGGAATGCAACTCAAACGCGCGGTGAAAGAAAAAAACTTCCGAAAATTAGAGATTACGGATCGATTATGGTAAGTTTCAGTTGTCATGGGAAATAACAGGTTTTCCACGTCAATTCGACTGCAGCTCTGATGAGAGGACAAAAGAACAAAATAAAAATGCTCCAAGATGGAGTCATTTTGCCGTTAAAAATGCGTCGTCGTTTCACATTCCAGTTCTGGACTGGAGCTTGACGTTTCAAGTAGCGAGGCTGCGCATTAAAAAGCTGCTGGATCGCGCACAATTCAGCAGTTAGAGTGGGAAATAAAACGCATCCTTGCCCCTTTCCCTAAATGCACAGCTTCAGTTACAAAGTACACAGCTGCATTTCGCTGTGTCGAAATCGATAAGCCTAAAAAACTGTCACGGATCATGGCATGTGACCTTATAGTAATCACTCCTTTTAGAAAGTACACCATCATAGCGGAACAAAATAAAATGCACATGAATAGATTGAAATATCCCTATGTAAAGGGAGCATGTAATTGTAATTTTGCAAAAGTTGCTTGTCGCTATGGGTATCTAAACAACATAGTTGGATCTGAATAACGTATCAGACATACCCGAATTTGAATAATCGATTTCTAATACGTCAAAACTGGAATGTCCGAAAATGTGAGCAATACATTCGTGGATGAGCAATGATAGAAGTTACAAGACCTAATTCACTAATATTCGAATAGGCTCATAGACTGTTTCTTGAACCAACTAAATTATTCAGCTATCATTCGGTCCGAAGAACGCATTGTATGGAAAACGCACCACAGCGACAACGTATGAGTCCTCCCAAAGTTCACCTTTTCATGAAACCAAGTAATCCTAATTAAGGAAAGAAAAGATAGGAATATGCCATCGATCGAAAAATAAGAAAAAAATGCACATTTGTGGCTTACTCACATGGCAGCAAGCTAGCTTCTACCCATTAATCAAGTCAACACCTAAATTTATCCTCATTTACCCACTGAACATGCATTTTTTCTGCTCTACTGATGAGGATCTTCTGCACTACTCATTTCCCTAGAAAATTTCCCAAATTACGTAGCCCTCACCCAATCTTTCACCATGGCGAGTCAGTTGACAGTAAAAGATAGGAAATTCTACTAAATATCTGTATGCAGTTTGGTAGTGAACATAATTACGACCAAAGAAAAGCCGAATAGTAGCAATTTAGCAACCAATTCAGAAAAGTCTAAATTTTGGTGAAAAAAAGCCCCTACACTCTTTCTTATCTCCCTCTATTCTCCCTTCAACAAGAAAGTAATGCTACCTTTCTTTGGAACATTCAAAATTTTTCAATTAACGCGAAATTAATGAAGCGAACCCAAATATGTACGTCTAAATTCGGTTTAATCAGAGTAGGGAAGTTAAGTAACAATTATCTCCCTCTTCTTCTATTCTGAATATCGAATTCTACTCATTTTCAAACTTCTCATTAGTGGTTATGAGTAACAGCTAGCTATAAGCAATTTATAATTCCATGAAATCCATAAAACCAGTACAAGATGCAATGAGCGCGAGTTAATTATCAACCGCGAAGTTATCCTTGGTTCACTAGCTTCGTAAACAGAAATTGGAACTAGAACATGTTGCACTGAGAATCCCTCGCTGGCACACCAACGACTATTCCTCAAGCCCTCTTCTCCTTCTGGACTGCTCTCCTCGAGGGTCTGCCAGGACTTGAAGAATCTCATTACCAACTTTGTCCGAACTACGATCGAACTGGGCACTGCGCTCTGTTTGCAGCCTCGAAAACAACCGCCGCTCGTCACCGGATAAAGCCCACTATATCGGTCATTTCGCACGCAATAAACAATCTCCAGCTGGAGAACTCATTGAAAAAGCGGCATATGTAGATGCACTGCCCATTACTCACCCTTCTGTCAAGAAATTTTGTTCACAGCGATTCTACGGGAGCGGGATAGGAAAAGTGTGTGCGGGAAAAAAGCTCTCCGAAGCACTTACCAACACCATTCTTGTAGAAGGTGACCTTCGGCACGGGTTTTCCGCTTGTCGTACAATCAAATGTGACCGTCTCGCCTTCACTAGTGTTCGTGTTTGGCGGCGGTCCATCCGGCCAATATGGAGCGGCTAAACGGATCACTTTTAAGAAAATCAATAATCGAACCATATCGCTCTTCAAAACACTCGGTTATGCCCGCTGAATTCGGAAACTACACTGCTATATTTCACACCTAGAAGCAATCGATCCTCATTTTAAAAAAAAGGCAATAAACTCCGTGTATATTTTTAATTCCAGAAAAAAATCGAATCACACTGTGCATGGATGGCTTTTTCCAAAGAAAACTGGACTGCAAACCGTTCATGTTTCCTAATGATAGACACTCAAATTTTAGACTGCGGCGCTTAGATGACGTTCAAGTAGATGTTTTCTCCAACTTCTTGATGCGGAAACTAGTCCTCCTGAGTGAGTAGTTACTACCGATAAAGTTAATGGGACAGAATTCTCGATGCACCAGTGAAAATCACTTCAAACTTCGCATCATGTCTCAGTGTTCTCCCAATTAGGCACCATGCATGGAAATATGAATGTACATCCAGACTTACAATGAGAGCAATTAGACACTACTTTCCATTTAGAATAGTTACTTCACACTCCACAGGTTCTATTTATTGATCAGCAGCCCCCCCCCCACCCCCGCTTTCTCCCTCAATTATCAGAGCTCGCTAACGAAACCAAAAAGCATCAGATGCAAATGCAGCATGAGTTATAAATTCGAAAAGCAATTCTCTTCGAAGTTGATGGAAGTTTTTGCAAAGTTTGCATATACAAGGAAACTTTTGGACGAAGAAACTGTCCCCTGAATAAAAAAAAATGTAGCCCTGTCTTCTCTGCAACAATTTTATCAGACAAACACAAACTTGCAATGATAGAAGATAAGCTTCTAAGTGTAATCTTCGAAAAAAAGAGCAGACACTTTTAGATAACGTTGTTTGGTTACCCTTAGCCTTATCAACACCAAAAGACATGAAAGCAATGGCCGCTCCTTTCTCTTTCAACTTGTATTTCCTCCAAAACGAGAAAAAGTGTACATCACAATTCTACAGCAACATAACATCTGAAACAACCAATCACGCTCGGATGCTAAGTCAGTCTTAATCGCCGATTCTTTGGGTTCATATCCCATCAATTCTGGAAGATTTATCGTCCCAGGATCTAGGAGAACAACCATGGCAAAGTGCAGCCATCAGCCAGCCATTAAGTGGGATGCAAAAAATGAGTCTCTTAACCACAGAAACGCTTTAGAAGAAACCCCGTTAAATAGTTCTGCAGAAGAACTAAATCAAAAACAACTCATGATTCAGCCTAGCTGAAAATTTAATACTCAGGAACTCGAATGAGTCGGAGAAATGAGTATTCGAGAGGAAAAACAGCTCCATAGCCCCAGAGGAAGGACAGGAACGTTGTCGGGCTAGTTGCTTTCCAGAACATTCGAATTCTCAAATATTACCGAAATTATATACTTCATCAATTCATATTCCAGCACCATAATCGACCCTAAATATAGCCTTCATCTACACTTTTGCATCCAAGGTCATTGAGTTTTGCACATCGGCTGCACTTTTCAAACCATATTTCCCCAGGGAAATTCAAGTGCCTGCATGAATTTTGTCAAACCCTTGTTGACAAAGCTGACACTCTGCCACTTTATGAGAGAATCGATTCGCGTAAACGTCCCATGGCAAAACGAAGTGGAACAATGAAAACGTCGAGATTGGTTCGCACGATAGTGACATTTAAACGTTCAATGTAGCGATCGCGACGTAAGTTTAAACGGTCATGTATTGAACGTTTCTGTGAACGTTGCACGAAAAACAAGCAAGATGAGAAGTGGGCGGAAAAAACAAAAGCAAATACTCTACCTTCAACGATGACGTTGAATGTTCTGTCGATATCGTTGTGCACAGGGAATCGGCAGTCATATTTGCCTGCTTTGTCCTGCGTCACATTGAACACCTGCAAATTCAAGGCACATAAATACAAGGAAAACCTGAAAAAAAGAACAAATGATGAGATAAGTAAAATAAACAGACCAATGTCTTTCCGTAGGCCTCGAATCGAAATCCCTCCGCCGTATCTTCGCTGATCTCATGCCCATTATGATACCACGTCGGTTTCGGGGCGGGACTAAAAAAGTCACCTCAGGAGTTGATGGATGAGCATCTATTCCTGCGCACACTTTTTGTTCTGTAGTGTTTGAAGACGATAAATATACTCTATGACACATTTCAGTAAGGTCACAGGGCACTAGCGTACACTGGGGCCATCTCATCGCCATCTGGCTAGTAATTTACGCCGACAACTCGCACGTAACGTCAACGTAAACGAAAAAATAGACCGAAACCTCTCGCGCAAACATACAGAGAGATAAACCATCTCTTTACTTTGCACGGACCAGTTCTACAGCAGCTTTACTGTTATAAAAGAAACCCATTGAGCTTTGACATAATGTACAGCTAACATTCGCAGAATATTTGCTTTTATTTGCTCTCCGTTTTA
The DNA here is from genome assembly GCA_037903475.1 of Ancylostoma caninum. NCBI lineage: Eukaryota > Metazoa > Nematoda > Chromadorea > Rhabditida > Ancylostomatidae > Ancylostoma > Ancylostoma caninum. Next base: position 1,194,689 of record JBAJFG010000620.1, on the reverse strand, counting down.
GCTATAAAACCCTGGACGTGCATAATTCTCTTGCAAGGACACTCGCCCGGAGAAAACGACTTACAAGCTCCTAAATAACCCCAAAGAAAACCAGAGTTCCACCAAACATTCAATCACAGTTGCACGCAAGTGAAGGTGTTAAACAAGTATGAGGGTTCATTTTAATACCTCCCGTGTTCTGCTTCCAGAATACATAATCCAGCTGGATAAACTCGTCATTATGGATATGTCGATGTGGCGTGGAACTGCTACTATCCCATTAAAACCTGCCCTTGGACTATCAACTGGTCTTGTCCACCTCTAAACACTGCCTCTACGCAAAAGAATGAACCCATTGATGGGCAAATTATAACGAGCGGCAAGGTGGATAAATGGGAACGGGTATGTGACCGCTGTTTTCCATGATTACACAAACTAGATAGAGGCTCAGGTCCGAGTTATCATCCACAAAACCCAACATCAAAACCCTTCCCCATAGGGGGGAAGGTTTCCACAGAAATTCGTCGCAGGAGGTGTGTTCAGGGTAGACCGCACGGAAACCCTTCCACTTTTCTTCTGCACACAAAAATGGCAGGAACCCAGAGCTTCCTGCACAAATAATATCTTTTCTGACAATAATTTCATGTACATTTATCGTGCACCTATACAAGTCCACTAAAAGAACATCCAACGACACAATCCATAGATGCAGTTTCAATTTCAAATCATCAGCAAGGCGCTTTCATTAGAAAACGCTTGCTTTTCTCACTTCACAGATTTTCCTCTCTTAACTGAGGAATGCGGTAAACAGCGATAATAACCGCCCATGGCTCTCCTCCATTCATTGGTTATTCACATACTCACACACAAAATACCAGTGCTTTGCTGTTCCCTTCAGCTCGTCAATAAAAGAACTGCTGCTAGAGGAACGACAGCATGGGTGGATGTTAACGGCCCTAAATCTAGCCATTGCTTCTTCCCCTTGTGGCACTGACAGCTCCATTTCTATAGCAAGCTGCCAATGTTTCCAACTCTGCATCGAATTCCACGCAAAAGTTTCAATTCAGTTATTCGAGGAATGCGGGCTATCACACCCTGGCGACAATTACCTCGCATGGACCGCAGACGCCCCAGTGCTTCGCATTCTCTCCAGTCTGCGAATGCAACGAATTCGAATTAAGTTCGGTCCAAAGACCACCGTCGTCCCGAGGAAAACAACAAGTTGTCGTCACCTGGGCACTAGCGGCTCTCTTCACTGCGATCATATCGACCCTTTAATAACTCGCCGATGACGAGTATGCGAATGGACACCAGCCTAGCATAAACAACGATCAATATCGCATCCGTAAACAGCGCCAGGAACGACATGCAGGGGTAATCGCATTGACCGCTGCCAATCCGCTCGGAAACTCTTCCTCTGGGTCGAAGAGAAACCTCGGTGAGCCGACTCTTCAGCGCCGCGTCCATTATCGGCCAGTAGCAGCGGCGGCGATCCGGCCGAAACGATGCGAGAGGACTTCTAAAGCAGCCCTTCCTCACACACGCTATCCATTTCCATATACGTCAAGGCCAATAGCAGCCGAGTCGCCCAACCGAGATGCAAATGAAGTCTAGAGATACTCGTATGCATGTCCGTCCACCCCCAGAAGACATCGTTGGAGCAGCGCCAATGACCTTTGTTTCTCGCTGTGGCGTGTCAGCCATCGACTGCCACTGATGACTTTCCAATGCCCCCTGGGGCCGTTATCCCGTCCACTCGTCCCACTAGAAAAGTTTCACTAGCACTTAACTCTTGATAGGTGGCTCTTGAAGCCCTGAAGTAACGGCTGCAGGAAATTTCTTGAGAAAACTTGGGACAAGTATCTTAATAGCATAACCACCTTTACTGCTGAACTTAATCCCCCTCCCCTCCCGAAAAACAAAAAAACTGAATGGCGCCATTTTCAAAGGAATCAAGACAATGGAAGATGTCTGTACAGCTCACCATTAACAAGACAATAGCGAAGAATATTAATATTGAATTAGTCCGGAAAATGTAAAACAATCTTTTCTTGTGCGAGGGTGCTTTCTTAAAGCCGAAAAAAAATTATTTTGACACGGCGAGGATGGGAATTTACAACACCAACAAACACATAGATGAAACACTAGTATTTCACATACATACCAGAAATAGAAGGGAGGCAGGAGTGTGGGCCGATAGACATTTTGGACATAACAACCAGGAAAACCCCCTGTCTCTATCGTAACTATATATTCGTAATCAGTAGTTGATAACAAAATTAGAAAGCACTTTTTTAACAGAAGAAATTTGACTGCCTGCGGACAGCGCCTATTCCCTGTAAAGGAATAGGAGTTTTTGCGGATCGCTCACAGTGCCGTTCTCATTTAAAATGCAATCGGCAGAAAATAGAAAGCAATGCCTATCTGCCATTCCCAGGACGTCACCTAAGAAGTGTATGAAATTGCAATCAAATTCCCGAATAGGAACCCGCAGAGACTGGCTCAGAGCCAGGAGGGAGTCAGCGTATTGAGGCTATTAACGCAATTTGGTCAGCGCGGGTGCAGATGAGTGGACAAAAACAAGGCAGAAAAGGGAAAGAAATCGGATCATGGGGTAATAATGAAGCGAACAAAAACAATAATATTGTTCTAACAAAAATACTATCCTGGATGCTGACTGCAATCCTCAGGATCCCGAACTTGTTATGATTTTTGAAAGAAAAAACGGAAAGGAAAATGCAACTCACTATCCCGAGAAGAAACAGTGCAACTTGTGCTGCTGTCCTTGTAACGCAATCGGGGAGCTCTGGTTGACATATTGCTCCGTTGGCGGCACATTTCCTACTGAAAATGGTAGTATTATTACCATGTACCCGTCACCGCTCGCTCTTTCTTCTTCCCCCATTTGATCGATGTGAAATGGCGACTTTCGGAATGTGGTTAGTCAAATTACCGCCCGCAAACTGCTGCCCCGAATTGTTGTTCTCTCACGCCTATAAACAGCCATGTCGCAGCGACGCGAGAATGACAGTTTTAATAAAAGAAATGGAACAGAAGCGAGCTAATCAATGCCGACAAGCGATTATGCTATCAATCATTTTGGCATACAATTCATGGACATGCTGCTGTGCACGCTAATGAATTCGTTTTTACGGATCTGCGCGTGAAAAAGTATGGATACAGTCAAAAAGCACCTGCCCAAAAGCCCCCATACATAATAGAAGCGTTAACCAATCATGCTCATTCTAAACATTTCCACAGCGTAGAAGCTGCTCCGACAACTCTTCCCTCCATCTGCGGCGCCGTAGGGCAATCACTAGATGAGGGAAGAAAGGCAGAACTCGTGACGAATTTGCACGCTCCCGTGCAAAAAGTAACACGAGAACTTTCGGGTGAATTTCGATCTGTTCACTGATCAGGCCACAAAAATACGACAGTGCACTGCCGTCACATTTCAGGCGTATGGGATGGCGTGGAAATTGGAATGGTTTCGACGAAAATCGGACTACAACTAGTGAAGCGAGAAAATAACAGAAAATTGGCATTGAAAAACTAGAAACACGTCTCGGCCCTCTCGGATTTTTTGCGCGCAGATGTACACTGAAATTCTATCTGGTATGATCTGTTGTTCAACATACCGGGTCGAAAAAATTACACATCACTAGAACTTTTGTTAAAAGCTGGCAGATTTTTGCCTCTGTTTAATGAAAGCGAAGAAACGTAAGCCATTCAAAAGATCGTGGAAACTATACTGTTAGCTGTAAAGATCCTTATACAAGCACAACGCGTATTAGCCAGAATTTTGTTTACATCGCGCAACGACGCAAATAACCTTGCAAAAGTGACGTTCTCACTCCATTCGACCAGATTAATAGATCAGCCGTATGGCCACGGATTAACTCGATTTTACAGCGATAAGAATCCTTGCATAACCCGTGCTTACCAGAGCGCTAAAGCGAATATCTTTTGGCTATACGAGGAGCACCTCGGCACCAACTCCCAGCGGTGTTGTTTCATTGCACCTATTTGTCACATACGCGATGCCTAGGCCGGTCATGGATTACGTTGGCGCGCGAAATGGTCCGCATGGTGGTCATGAATGATTCAAACGGAAACGCACTGACATTCATTACTCGCTCGAATGAACCATTTCGAACGCAATTGGCCAGGCCCCCCTAATGGTCATCATCTAATGTGTTCCAGGTCGCCTTTTGCAGCTTCAGGAAGCTACAAATCCATTGATTATTATTGCTTCCGGCTTTCACCTACCTGCAGAGCAAACCATAGAAAAGCTGTCATTTGACCTAGCTAAGCATACTGAATCCTGGAATCCAAAGGGCTAAATGCTCACCTCCCGCAGCAATCAACACCGTTACTTCAACGTGGGTTATGCGCTGGCTAGAAACCGATAACTACGCCCACGATAAATTTGTACAGAACAGGTTATCCAAATAAAATATCAAGTTCCAACGGTTTGCACTCAGCAGGGCTCTTGCAGGGGTACTAAAGCAAGATGGGATGCTAAGTGCATCTGCATCGGGGCCCCGGAAAGCGCAATAAGAAATGGACACAAAACACGTGGCCTCTAATAGCAATTCCTCATAGCATACTTCCAAAAAATGGAAATTCAGTTTCAGCAAAGCAGTCTGCAGATGCCTCAGTGCACAGTTTAATTTCAGGGCCGAATAGGCATTAAATTCAATTCCTGCAAGTAGCCAAACCAGATGCAACTTGAATTTTCGGAATCTCAATCGAACGCCAACCTCCCCTAATTTTTCAACAAAAATAACCGAAGTTGGCAGGATAAACGAGTGGAAATTCAAAACCGCGTCAGCGCGGCTACAACTCGGCGCAAGCAATGTCGACGGACCCCCCACAGCTGCAGCAGCAGCAGCATCCCATCAACCTTCTAATCCTAGCAATTTCCGTCTGCTATGGGGAAGCAATATTCGCTGCGCGTTCCACGACATTTCCCGAACGAATTAGCAAAGAACCCCATAACCGAACGATCAGCGGAACGTCTATGGGTCCCATAAAAACGCCATCAGAAGCTCCTTCTCATCCAGAAGAACAGCACCCTATCGTGTGCTCCAAGCCTTTTAATTAGAATTGTGCCATTTAAGAGGGTTTAAGGGCGATGTCACTTTTTAGACAACATCAGCGGCTATGCGGCATAAGTGGTATCGTTCCCAAATAGGCAGAATCGTATACAACCAGCACAAAACAGCGCACTTCTCACAAAAGCCATAACAGCGAAAAGTGGGAGAACATCGAAGTCCGTATTCATCAATGACAATTTCGCTCGCATGTTGTTTCCAGAAAGAGAACAAAACAGATAAAACGAGCATTGCATGATGGATGTAGCAACGGTGAGACTCACTGGCACATCAAATCATGTAAAAAGAGCAGCATCATGTCAGCTCACCGTAAACTTCACGTTATTTCGCAGCTGTTTTTTCTGTTTGTCTACTTGGGTGACACAAGGTGCGTATCTCCGTTGTGTTGACGAGGTGTGTGAGTGTGTAATACATAAAGATCAACCTCGCAGCACAACATCTCACAATAAACGGAAAACGAGCAGTTGCCCTTAGCACCAACAAAGACAACGACGCAAAACAGATGTCAGCTGAGCTAGAAAAACCGTATGCGCGAACATTCAAACGAAGGAAGAAGGGAGAACAGTGCGAGCATGTCTGTGCTAATGAGAGCCGAGAAAGGGCCAGCTTGGATGACGTTTTCAGCCTATTCGCCTCATCCTCACAAAGCTATTTACACAAGTGGTCACAGACACACGACCGCCAAAACAGTTGCGAATCGATAGAAAAAACAAGTTTCCGCCCTCGAGGAGAACTTGCGGGAAAGGAAATTTGTCGTAACCTCTCGAAAAGACGAAGTCCAACGGCAGCAACAGAAAACGAAAAAGAAAAAAGAAGAAAAAGAATCAAGCAAAGCGGAATAAAAATAAAGAGAATATGAGCCACTCACAACTTCTCCGCCGATTGGTTGTGATTTCGAGGCTGAACTGGCTGCCAAACTTGTAATCCTTGAGTTCGGTATTCTCCGCAGTACAGGTGTAGAATCGGTTCGGCTTCAAATCGGACTCTTTCACAAAATGAAAGAAAATTGTACCCTAAAAATTGGGTTCGACTCACCAAATAGCCAATGGCTAACAGCAGTGATATTGTTAATACTAGTAGCATACTGCAGAACTACCACTGAATGACGAGGTTAATTTTGGCAGCGGATTTTTTTTCCAAATCAACAAAATGAATATGTAGGAATAGAGTGCAGTATGTGTGGCAGGAATATGATGAGTAACTGTAGCAGTAGTGTGGCAGCACCCGCTAGGGACAGTGGTGGACGGCAGAGCAAAATGCGGCTAGCGCACTCGGCATTGATTCCCAAACAACCAACACAACACAGGCAGCAGCGGCAGAGTTGCCTACGAGACGGCAGAGCTCAGTAGAGCGCCAGCCGACCAGCCAGCCAGCACCGCCCCTCCTGCCTGCTGGCAGCAATCATCCACCCTCCCCGGCCCCGCGCAACAAACAACCCGAAACAACGATTACGCTACTCGTCAAGTGTCGCATAGTGGAATCCGTCCAAGAGCGAGAGGTGTCGCTAGGTGTCAACAGCCCCTCAGATTGTCACTCAACCAACGTGGACGAGAAAAAATCGCTCTTTTTTTGAGAGGGCAAACCCCGTATTCATGCTGGTGCTAATCTGGGCATCCGCGAAGGGCAAAAAACGTTTCACCATGGTTGCATCACCCATGGAAAATTATTTCATAGCAACCAAACCGATTGCACCCTTTCCTCTGTGATTTAACGCAAGGTCAGACACGAATTATCAACCCGAACGATTAGCACGAAGCAAGACAAGGTAGGGTTAAGAAACGAATTCCCGAAAAAATGCCCGACCAGTCTACGTTTTTCAGAGGCGAGCGAGATTTGAGGGTCGCAGAACAAAATGAATTCGCTTCTATTCGATAGAGACAGGGTGGTAAACGGTATGAATCGGTCGTTTTACAACCACTCTTAGCAGATACCAGTTCTTGACTTCGAACGCATCTAATCCCCAGAGAGAAATCGGCCGTCATTGCCAGCCCAGGACCTTCGTTATCTTATGAGTTCTCAAAAAGGAGGCGTGATTTTGATGGGTGGTCTGCACCTAAATTAGCAGGAATATCGCAAGTTCAGCAAGCTAAAACGGGAAGAACTCATCGACATTAAGTATACCCCAGCGAGGACCATGCAACGGATCAAGGTCTCTTCACCGCTCTACCATGAGGCTATTTGCACGGACACGTTGCATTCAGCCTCTCGCCAATGTTTGATCAGAACTTTTCCCGTCGTATATACGATGCCGTTGCCATAATTTACCTCCAAATGTACACCTGTCGCGGAATTACACTAATAAAGTAGCTTAGAAGAGAAAAACCATCACGAAGCAGTCTACAGCAGCAGAAAAAACACTCTACATTAATCACCTGAAAAGAGAAAAAAACACCCCGCTTGCGCTTTGCCATCACAAAACCAACACACACTAGCCGTCCGTTTGGTTTGCCGGCAGGGTGCGTTTACGGGTGCATAAAGTGTGTTGTAAATAACGCGCCACCACCTATGATTAGTGCATTCAGAGTTGCGCGCAAAGGTAACTACCGACCCGCCGTCGCCGCTCTACCATCGACCTTACACGAGCGCGTTACATTCATGAAACACGGCCGAGGTTGCACAGCGTGGCACACAGAAAAAGAGGGAATGTACACTCCTACTGAGGCTCCAGAACACCGATGTTCGGAGAACGCCCAGTTCAGGAGTAGTGATTAACTGTGCGGCTACTGCAGGAGGGACACGGTGGCGCTCATAATCAAATGCAAAAGATGTCGCAAATAATATATGCGTGAATTCAAAGGCATTCCTATTATGAAAACTACACGCTAATGGAAGGATAATGAAAGGAAGTTAGCGAAATCCTCCCCCATCAAAAGTGAAAAAAAATCCGGCTCATTTCACGATCATTAATAACGGTCCCAACGCCCGTAAGAAAGGGAGCGCGGAAGAACTAAAGAATTCAATCAATGACCCTATGGACACAAGTCCGTAGCGAGGAGGACCTGGAAATCCTGAATGAAACTTGAGAGAATTAGAACGGCGGAAGAAGAAAAGTCGGGCGAAATGGAAAAGAAGAGACTTCAATAGCGTCTTTAGAAAACAGTGGGCGGCGGCAAGCTGAAGAACCATAGCGAGTTCGAGAATATTCACGCAACTGCACAGCAAAGAAGGATTAATATGGGGGAAAATTCGACACTCATGCGGACACATCAGTGGAGAAATAATGATCAGTGGATGTATAGCTGACGATAAAACGGAAGAATAATGAAAGGAACAATCGCAAGAATGGAAACGAAAGTGGGAAATAACTGCAGAGGAATTCAAAGGCGGCTGTGGAAACCAATTTCGGAAGCAATAAATGCCGAAAACGAATTCCATCGACTGTGTTTATCTATGCCTTTTTATTAACAGCTCAGCAGAAATGTCAAACTGACCGGTTCTGCAGAACTACGAAGGATTTGGTTCGAGTCCAGAAAGGCTGCCCAAATCAAAAAAAGGACAAGTGTTGAAGGACCTTTCCAGAAATTCATTGGGATGTGGCCATAGCGATCCAAAATTTACTTATGTGACCCGAGATACGACAGCAAAAATCTAAAAATTGCCCCTGAAACCAATGATGCCCTCAGATAAGTCAGGTGCAACACACTGAACACCTCCTCTACATTAGCTATAAATATCGATTCGTAAGTCTTCCATGAGCAATCCGACCTCCAACTCCTAACTACTCGTTCCTCACCAGAGCTGTCACAAACACACCCTACTGGGTCAACATAGCGGTACTGATGGGAGGCATTTAGCGCTTGGCCGGCTGCCTGCAGTTGTTCCAACGCCCATTGAGCGACGCTTTTGAGGACTCGCTGGTGGTTTGCTGCATTCAATTTCTTACAAAAACACGACACTTTCTGGCTGCATTGGGAAATCCAGTGGACTAGTTCACAGTATGCTTCTTGCTTTGCTTCGCATGTAACGGAAACAAGAACATGAACGAAAGCGTAATTGCCGACGGCAGAGAAAAAACATGACTAGCCTGTTCATTGCTGGATATATGACTGCTGTTGATAGATTCAAACGTCACAGCTGTCCCCTCGTCACCCTTCAGAATCCAGTAAACACTGAAAATGGATGACAATGGTGGTGGGGTGGTTGCAGGATTTGTTCAGGGTCATGCAAGAACAAATGCAAACAAGACAATTCGATGGTGAGCAGTCGATCAAATCCCGACATATACTATTACAGATAACAGACGTGTTAGAAAGAACAGTATAACCAGATGGAAACGACCAAAGAGATAAAGTTTAACTGTAACAAAAAAAATACCGTGCACTGGGATTGCTGACAGGTGGCGTACAGTTCCTAGAGTACGGATCGCCCAATTCGACACGGACCACTTCAGGCTCGATAATTGGGAAGTGCCGAATCCCTGAAAAAAGTGGAATTATGCATTTTCGAAAAATGCCGGTCAATAAAATTGTGCTCATTTCAGGTACTGAGCAATGAGAAAGAGTAAAATGTATAAATTTTGTTTAGTATTAAGAATCAAACCACCAAAAATTAAACAATAAGGTGTAGAGTTTAAGGTGAGGATAGGAGCCACGTTACAGTTGGTTCAAATCAATCAGATGTGCTAAAATCGCTATCACGAGCTGCGGTAGTTTAAGTATCAAAATCGATCCTGAGCACAAACCGTCGAATTCAGGAACCACAATCGTTCTACGCATTGGGTGTCGGTGCAGAACTAGTCTTGACTAGTCGCTCATTTACAGTCATTATCGTGTTGGATGTGAGCCAAATGGTGGCACTTACTCCTGCGACTTTCAAACTTAAACGGATGTGAGCCAAATGGTGGCACTTACTCCTGCGACTTTCAAACTTAAACCTCCCTCAGCATGCAGAATTTTTTGAAAACGATAGCACATTATTTTTGAACTGAAATGAAATTACAATGTTACATCGAAAGCGGAAGTTCAGAACGCCAGTGAACTGTACCGTCAAAGAGGTGAACACTGATTAACTAACTGTTATCGAATGTGGAGGTATCCGGTTTCAGAGCACACTTCCTGACAAAACACAACTGCGCAACGAAAAAATCAGATTTCGCGGTGTTCACCGCCAGAATCCAAGAAAAAGGTGTTTTAACAAGTTATCACATTAATAGGAAAAATCAAGAGCAGAACTTGTGACACAAGAAAAATGTGTCGTGAGAAGTCACAACAGTACAAAAAGTACCACAGCTGAAAAACGCTTAAAACTACGAAGAAGTCTGTGTGTTGCCTTCAAAAATCTGGCTTGTAAGAAATAAGGATAGCTGTACAAAAATAATGACGATAATGATTAAGATTACAGCGAAATAAAACTCCGTACACGTTCATTTCATTGCTAAGGCTATCTACTAACAAGTTTGGTTGTTCCAGCAAGTATTCCGCTAATAAGGTAACGCTTGAGTTTTTTGTGACGAGCTTCACGACTGACACATTGAAGATCAGTTCTGAGGCGGGTTGACAGGGGGCAACTTACACCAATGCTATTCCTTTCTAGGATTGATATGTAAGGTTTACGCTTAGTCAACTTCCGCAATTTCAGACTTGACAAGGATTCCGCTGTAACATACAGAGTCGCAATAGGCTCTGATTTTACCTACGAACAGGTGAGAGAAGCGTCAGATAGAAATATGTCCTACCACTTAATACCAGGGCTGATATCATCAGCGAGTGAAAACCAAAAAAAAAAAAAACTAAAAGCTTCAGAGAGAGCTTCAAAAGGATTGCGATAGCAATAAACCCCGCGCAGATAGTGCGGCAATTGTAGTGTCACTGCTAATCGGGGTTCTCTTTTGGCATCGATCACTTTCATCCCTTATACATGGAAACTAATTGAACCTTCGACTTTGTTAGCAAAATTGTCCGAACGAAATAGATTTGACATCTAAACAGAAATTACCTTTGAAAGGTCTCACTTTGAATAAACTCTATAAAATTGATGTCACCATTAAAGCATAACTTTTCCCGCCTAAAAAATGAACAAAAGGTGAAAATAGAACAGCAGAACTAGGATTAACTGTAACGAGACGATTATATCGTAATCTGCAGATATAATGAAATCTTTCAACTCTGTTCACAATCGGGGACTAGTTCAAATACGCTCAATATGTAGAGGGGTGGAAAATCATGTGAGGAAACAGAACAACGACACAACACGAGAAAAAGAAGAAATTTTAGTGTTGCCTTCCTCTCATTGTTTCTCAACAATGTATAAAAAGATCTCAGAATAAACGTCCTCTCTCCTGATAAATCAGTTCCGAAAGAATTCAGAACAAAAATACGCACAAAGAATTTAGAAAATCAAACACCATGAAATCGACAAATGATTAGAAAGGGAAGAACTCCTACGAAAGCTGAAAGGGAAAAAGATCTTAGCGCGTGGCTACCATTTCAATGGATCATTTTCGTGTATTGACAAAGATGTTGGCCGTCACTTTCTTCACAATTAACTTCCAATTAACTCAAATTCAATCAATAGCTATAGCAATCAAGAAAAGGAAAACCCTATGGAGCAAGATCTACTAGATACGCGCGTCAAACTCATGCCCACTTTTGTGCAGGATTTTCCACAACATCACTTCAACGCAGTGTCATGAATAAGAAGCGTCTAGACTGCGTTAGAGGCCAATGGCTATTCTTCATCACTATCGCACGCGTGACAAACGCACGCATCCAGTATAACTCGCCATCTGCTTCCGTTACGTCTTGTGAGATTCGTTTGATAATCTAACGAACGAGTTTGTTAATAACATCCGTTGTCATTATAGTCACCGTCAGACGAAAAGGCGCAAAAATCTGAACATGATCAAGAATAGAGGCTTGGCGCTATTCTTTAAGCCAACTGCGTTGCTGACTGTATAATCATGTTGACAACCTCGACAGCCACATAAACTACACGAATGGAATCGGACAAACCCAGGAGGTCATCCACTAAACCGTGGGGCGAACACCCAATTCTGCTTTTGTATTCCCAAGCCACAAAAATATGTATGTCTCACCAACAATACATTCTTTCTTCTCTGCTTCGCCAGGCAACAGCACGAATCCACCAGGGAAATGTGTCGCCGAACACAACTTTTATACGGAAAATGTGTGGGCAAACACATTCTCCCATCAATTTTATTGCTCACGATCATCAAAAAACAGAACTCTTTTAAATTTCTCGGATAATATTCGTCTATTTGATTCTTCCACAACCCATGCATTGATCACGGCGGGTTTAGCTTTAGTAAAATTTCCTGGATGCGTATGGAAGCTCTGAAAACTTAGCGTGTTCAGAAAGCGGTGCAGAGCAAAGCGTTAGAAAAAAGCAACAGAAACTCGCTCATTTAGCAGAATCATTATGCGTACATGTGTACTCTGAAAACTGTATGCGTGTATAAAGAAGTCACACAGTTTATTGGGGCTGTTTTAGGTAAGTCCACCTAAGAGACCTGCAGTAGTGGGGTTTTTATCAAGAAAACATTTTTTGAAACGGTAACATTCAAAGTTGTTTTGTAACAAAAGTAAACTCAGATAAAGTATCAAAGTTGCTGTCTGCAGCACTCAACTTTTTTTGCCTGAAACATTTTCACTGCCGAATACCAAAAGTTTGCAGGGGAAAACTGGTTAACACAATTTTTTTCTACAATTACATCTTAAGAAAAATATCCTTTACTTATCTCCCTTTCAGGAATCTAACCAAGTTGGCAACCTGATAAGCTTTTAAAACATTTCGTACAAGAACTATGTATAGTATAGAAACCGAAATAAGACCGTTAACGGTAAGTATATCTTGACATAACAGATTTTTTTAGTACTCCATTGCAGTGTCTTTTGGGAACCAGAACCACATGCATTACAGATACTCGAATGGTTTTTCATATTCATCGCTATACTTCTCGGAATCATATCGATCATTCTCGGATGCTATTTCACATTTATGACAAGACATGGAAAAAGTCGAATGTTTGAAGAGCGCGCAGATGGAAACGAAAAAGGTATATTCCACCAGTCCGAAGGGATCTGTGGCGAAATTTGCAACGCTTACCCTCTCTCTATATCGTTATCTCTTGCAATCTGATCATTTATCCACATGATGAGATGATTAGAGACAATGGTGAGCTACGATACGCAGATTAGTGATAAAGATATAAAGTTAAGCGTTGCGGAAATCGACACAGCTAGTCTTACACCACCATTTTTCCTTTACAATTCATAGTACGTATCAGAGACACGTTCAATAACGGGTCAGTACCAAATTGCAACCAAAAACTATTGAACTACCCCAAACTGAACAGGAACTATTATCTGCTTACGTTGTCAACTTCTGCTATAAAATGCATGTGTCCCAGACCGCAGTAGAGAGCTCGAGTGAGCATGAACCTACTTTTTCCGCCAGAGGGTTTTATACTTTGACGTCAAAGTTTATCGAGTACTTTAAAAAAGAACATGGAGGTTCTCTCACGAAACTGTACATGTATCAGCATGCAGTATTAATATATGGGATTGGAAGGCTATGAAAACTCATCACAAGAATAGCTCATCAGCTTTTTCCAAATCAAATTATTCTGAGAGGAGAAATCTTGCTGCTATTTTAGAGACTATTAAAAGAGTTCATTTGAAAATCGCACACAAAAGTTCAGGGAGAAGTTGAGTGACACGCGAGGCCATACTTAGCATTGCTAATGAATCCATTTCGGGATGGAGTTTGAACGAAGTTTATCCACATTTAAAGCCAACTAATGAGTGAAAGAAGAGAAATAGTTCTCCAAAAGTAGGATTGCCTTCCTAATATAAAGCGACAAGGCAACGCCTGTACTGTGCTCTACGTTATTTATTTTATAAAGTTCAACAAATTAGCTGCAGAAACGTCCCTTCATGATTATTAAAAGGCATGGGTGTTACTTGTTCGCTACCTACTAACAGCTTGAAGATTGTAAGGGTGGGACTCGACAGCACCCAGCATTTTCCCTGGATCTCTTCCTAACCTTCTCCAAAAATGATTCAAGAGCCTCACACTAAACTGCTGCATCGAGTAAGCTCTCTTCGAAATGAACCGTAAAACACATCGGGACCGTAAGATCTTGAGAGCCATTGGTTCGCAGGAAGAGGTATAACACTTCGTCTCACTCTTCCTAGCATTGCGTCAGAGCTGTTCATAACTACTGGTGATGAATTCATTTAGTTTCAAACAAGAAACAGAATTGGAGACCATGTGAGCGAAACTACGTTCGTGTGAAGGTGACCAAACACTGCGCTTTTGACATCGCTGACTTTCCCGAAGAATGGAGCGGGTGGGTGGCGCGGAGGGGAGGGGAGGGGATGATTACATTCTCATGAAATTTTGACGCGTTGAGTTCTGCATAGCGTGCTTGCCTTACTCGGTCAATGCTGGCAAACCCACACCTCTCTGGATGGATCTGCATTTTCCATAAATTGGAGACGTTCATGAGAGAGCCACATCAAGGCCGACCCTCGAAAATGGCACGTTTCACAATGCGCTAGATAATTCGACGAGGAAATGCAAAGAAAGCAATTTTGGAATGAGGGTCTTCTTTATCGGTCGATGAAGAGGACTGGTCTCTATGTTGGTGGAACATGGTAAATGCTGCAGGAAATCGAAATGAGATATAGAAAACTAATAGAAGTACAGGAAAGAATAGACAACCTCATGCATGAAAATTCAGAAATCCGCAGGGATCAAGAGAAATCCTACGTCCTTGCTGTGTCCACTATCCACATTGTGATTTTGTGATGAAAGAGATGCAATCTTCTGGAGAATGAGCTCATCGAGATAGATTTCGTCCCACAGCTTCCAGAGAAGTGCTGGCAGAAAGGTCTACTAATTTTTCCCTTTCCAAAGGTCCACCTCGCCTAGTCTAGGTTAGTGATGAACATAACATACATGAGCAATAGTTCAAAAGGAAAAAAAATCGAGCGATCGATGATACTGACATCTGATTCCTACTATGATGATTCCACACTATGCATACAACAAGGTAAAGATAGTTCTCACAAGGCCCATTGAAAACAACTCCTTTTCTTTCCGCCCGAACTAAGAAGTTGTTCCCAGAAGTTATCTAAGGAATTATATTTCAACCACTATTGTACATTGTATGTGGGATCCAAACATGCAGAGCCAATTTCAAGATCAGAGTGCACAAAGCTGCTTACGGTTAGTAATATTTATCAAAACTACAGCTTCACAGGTAATAGTCGACTACTTTCTAATACTTGTAACCATCATGCCACTCGAGCGACTTACAACACGTTTCGAATCACCTCACATGAATCATCTGGAGTCAAATAATAGATTGCGCTGCACAATGCCCATTGGCCCAGTGAGGCAAATAGCAAGAATGTGGTTCTATTTGTGATTCAGACTTTGAAAAAAATTATGACTAACCACAAACAACTTCTTTATCCTGAAAAGAAAACACCAGACCCCTTAGTAACTCCCACAAACCGCCGAACGCCACGACATTACATGCACAACTCAAAATCCCATAGACACAAAAGAAAACACTCCTGGTGAAGAGAGTAATTTGGAGGGGTGGGGGGGGGGGGGGTGAACTTGTAGGATAAGATTTTAAAAAAAACATCCTCTAGGCAACATCGACCTTCACATAGATTAGTTAATGCTCCTGAATGTGCACGTCTCGCTCGCTTCCTCTTTCACTTAAAAACCCAATAATAGCGTTCTTCCACACCGATAATTACAGGGCTAACAAATTTAGGACAGCGTTTATGACCAGGTGTGACGTCAGCATTTCAAAACAAATATGTCTTTTTCCTATTTCACCTCTTGCAACGGTAGAAAATCGAAAATCGGTGAAAGGTTTCTGGCTCACTTTGCAAAAAGGTTACTCTCTGTTCCCACCACCACAATATACTCAAATGGACACGGTAATTGTTGACTTTGAACAGAATTATGGAGCTTCGAAAAACTAGGTGCGACTCCCCCAAACTTTTGCACGCACCTAATACATAATCGCAGGTCATAGACTGATGCTCACACTAAAAGCCTCTGCGCTAATATTCTCCACCAACAGAAAACCCACAGGCAATTCACATTACTACAATGCACGCGTCACGCACCCGTCTAAATAACGAAAGATATATGAAGAAGACCTCGAAACACAATCCAGAAGAAAAGCAGAGAATAACCAAAAGATGAACCAAGATAAGCCTCCACAACCACTCCCAAGTGCTTCGATTCAAACTTATCACCTTCATGAAAAGTTTTGAGACCAGACTTGATGCAAGATTTTTGAGATGTTTTTCAAAAAAACCTAGTGTATTCTCTCAAATAATTAGAAGACCAATTTGTCACATGGCAAAACCTAGCTTACTGATTTTGAAGCACATTCAATCTTTAAACCAGATTTTTAAACAGTAAAGGGTCTAATTTTCCATGCAAAATGGAGTATTCTTTTCAGACTCATGTGAAGGAGGGTATGAAGGTACAGGCGTAACGTTGACTAGTTCAAGCTATGCCCTAACACAGGATGACAGCGCGAACGTAGAAGTGTCAAGTGCAACAAGCCTCATTCCCCCTGCTTCCTACACTCTCACACCTACACAAAACAACTCATTTCTACAGAACCATATCAAGAACTCTGAAGAATCGGCGTCGACATAACACCATCAAAAATCTAAATTCACGTGGAAGCAAAAAATAGCCAATGATCGTTAAATCATGTCATATTATCACATTAAAGAAAATATAATTATCTGTTAATAAAAGTATTCAATGGACTGCATGGGTTATTCGTACAGCTCCACAACTGTGCTGGAAATGAACATCTCATATTTAGCAACCATCCCGTTATTTTAGATCCTACTTAACAATGGTTCTTTGCCGGTTTTTCTAAATTCGTGAACTTCAATGTTCATAGCAAGCGGAATCTCTTCTGAAGGGCATATCCCATCAGTTATTATAGGACATGATTTCATTGTCTAGGCTGGCTCCTTATTTTGTTAGAATTCCTGCCCAGTAATGTTTACTTACAAAATAAAGAGACAGCCCAAACAGTGTAACTATGTCCTAGAATAGCTGATGGGATATGTCCTCCAGAAAAGATTTCGCTTGCTATGAAGATTGAAGTTCACGAATTCCCCAGATAGAAATTGAGAATTCAACAATTTTGAACGAATGACAATAGATATTAGAACTAAAATTAGTTCCTGCATCAACCAAGAAGCACTGCTGCAACTCTACTGAGTTAAAACGGTAAATACATTGCCTACAGAGTGATGAAGCGAAAACAATGTAATTAGTATCTCCTGCAGAAAGGCAATCGTCACAAAGAGCTGTAACAGAACTGCCTCAGCATCGATCACCTTCTGGTAAATATCCCCCGGCTTCCCTCAGATACATCTCATTGACAAGTGTGTCAACTTAATCGCGCTTAGTTTTTGGAAAGTTGTTGCACGCAAGTACACTTTCTTGCGCTGTCGGCCTCATGCAGGCTATGAATTATAAACGCGATATGGAACGTGCCAGGTTGGGAAGGAAAAGGGGACTCCTTAGAAAACGCAGGCATTGGCAAACTGACAAATATACGTCACAGTCGCTCTGAAACACGAGACTGACTTCCATTGGTCAAAATTCAACAGCCGAACAAGGAAACTTTATATGACCCAAGCGGGGAAGGTCACATTCTTATGTGATTTCCGTCCAGTGTTAGAAACGAAACGGAAATTACGTATCCTGACTTTCAATTTTTTTTCGTTGTTTATTTATTGAATAATCCAAATCAGTAATTTGGGTCTAAAAAGTACAGTAGTTTTTGAGCAATGGAAATGTACGTAGCCGAGCAATGTGAGAAAAGACGTAAACATCGCACAGTTTTTTAGCTTAATTTTAAAGTACTACTATGATTTCTCATAAAAACAACTCGGCTGGAAGGTGTGATAATGATATTAGAGAAAATAATTCGAAATATAATAGTATCAG
The DNA here is from genome assembly GCA_037903475.1 of Ancylostoma caninum. NCBI lineage: Eukaryota > Metazoa > Nematoda > Chromadorea > Rhabditida > Ancylostomatidae > Ancylostoma > Ancylostoma caninum. The sequence continues at coordinate 1,176,618 of JBAJFG010000620.1, read as the reverse complement.
CAACGAAATGTTTGCAAAAGGGAATGACTGAAGCATAGAGGCAAAGAAAAAAAAACAGAACTATGCAGAGGCGAGACTTCAGCTCTCGAATTCGCCTGAATGCAACTTCTGTCAGGATTTATGCCTGGCTTGGCAATTCTGTGGTTGGCTCCAACACGGTGTTAAAGGTCGCCAAGTTAAAGCTACGCATTTATTCCACGCAAACAAACTTTATCGTATACCTGTATATCAAACTAGACGGTATGCATGGCTTCGCTCGGGTGTTTTACTACCCCGGCTATTTCACACTGATGAGGAAATTTGCTACGATCGATAAATCCATTCAAGATGCTCGCAATTTGGTATCAGCATGCTGACGGACCTGAAGGGCCCCTTTTTAACCGACATATTAGCGAAAAATGAAATAATGAAGTTATTTAGGTAATAACTTTATGGAGAAAGCATGCCATGTTTGTGTTCAGCTTCTTTTAGATCTCCAGTGAATGCACTCTTATCCGTTCCTAGGAAGGAGCGAAAAAAGTCAAAAACCCGATTAAAAATCCGATCAAACCAATAAATCACCGTTTCCATGCAAAGTGGTTGTCGCCTTCGTGTTCAGCACATTCGAAAACCTCAGTGGGCGTGTCCTCACCGATCCCCGAGCAAAAGTTATTTAAAAAATCGATAAAATCAATAAATCGATACCGTCACAGAAAATCCAAATGAACTATGTCTTGATGGGTGAATCTCTACAGTAATTGCTAGCTACATATTGCTGGCTACATCAGGAGTTGCGATTTTTCTAGATCACAACGTAATACGATAAGCTTACCCTTTGGATTCTGATAATGGCGAAAAATTAATTAAAAGAATGCATCCGCTTTTATGGAGTGGGTGAATACTTGTGGATCAAAGCTACTTACGAGGTTCACTGTTTGCAATGATGAAAATATTTGCTTTTTTTGTAATGGTATAGCTATTGCTTGTCAGAACAGATTTTAGTCGGCTCATTATTTTCAAGCCCAGTGAAATCATAGTCTGCCACCCCAAAGCACGTCTAACTCATTGGTGGCAACATCATTGTGCCATTTTGTTTACTGCAGTATTCTGTTCGCTCAAATTTTTTTCCACAAACTACCTGAGAGGAAAGCTGTTTTTGTTAATAACACCAAGGTCTTTTTAATAATTGATGCACCTCGCGTGCAAAGAATAAATAAATATTCGTCTGAATCCTGAACGCAAAGTCTATAGGGTGGTAAGCAGTTTTAGCCCTACCGCTTAACCTCAAAACCACCCCAGTAGAACAATATCACATCAGTAGACTTCCTGGGAAGGGAATCTGCAATAATTTTCAGCCAATTCATAGTAATAACATGTGAACACCTCTAATTTCACAATTCCGCGATGTGCGTTTCAGTTTTGTGGGAACAGAGTGAGTAGAGGAAAACACAGTTAACCAGTATTCTGATATTTTGAAAAACAGAAACAAAATCATAAAGATCTTTGCTATCAATGGTCACGAAATACATTGATACTACAATAACTCACATGTTTGCTCCAATCGTGTTGGCCGCGAAACAGCAGTGCCATTGTCGTTGCTAGCTTCGCACCGGTACACACCGGCATCGCTTTCATCAAGTTTCGAGAAGACAAGAGTACCTAAATATCATCTCTTCCACCGTAACCTTTACGCTTATAATATGAATAGCTGCAATCAGCAGCGAAGATGGATCAGAACGCATTTTTTATTTAAGGGTGTGTAGGCAGAAGTGTTTTGTCGTGACTTCACAAGGCACTTACGAGGGCACTGCAGGGAGAAAAATCCTCAATAGTTTACGTAGAAATGTCTCAAACAGATGTCGACACATGTATCACATAAACAAACGCACTCCTCCCAAGAAGTGAAAAAGTTTGTAAACGATTACAACAGTGGAAAACTCTTCCTCGAACACTCACCTTCACCTGGTTTCTGAACGACTTTGTCCGAATACATATGAACGTTGAAAGTTTTTCCATTTTTAGTCCACCGATATCTGAAAAGAAGAAATGATGCGATCAAAAATCCTTCGATGGAAAATTGTTGAAAGATACAACAAAATGGAATGTTTCGACAATGTTTTAGCACTTCTTGAAAAAATCTTCAGAAAATCCTCAACACAAAGCAATATAGCCTGAGATGTTATGAGTGCTACACACTCACTGCGAAACAAATCCATCTTCGCCGTGAATACTTTGATGGCACTACAGTATAAGAATGGCATTTGAATCTTGCGAACCAGTGATATTTTACAGCTCTTTATATCTACGACAGCACCGCGACTTGTTTATACCAAAAATATCATGTGACTGCAGCCTCCTGACACATTACATTCGCTCACATTTACATATACGTATGTGCAATCGTAACCCTCAGTTCTTTTTGAAGGACAAACCTAACAACCCTGAACGTGAAGAACAGGCCTCACCGGAAGTTTCCCCAATTTCAGCTTTTGCAAGGTCGCTACCAGTATACGATGCGGACGAACAGCTTCTTCAATCCTCACGCAACGAATCAATTTAACTGCATGAGGGTGCATGGTGTAAGGGTTCCAGGAATGGAACGGTGCGACCACCTCCCTTGAGCGCGCTAGTACAATGTTAGCAACTTCGATTTCTCACATTTGCAAAAACTGCCCGAAGATGGAACTGCAACAGTGCTAGCAAGGGGAAGCATATCACTTACAGCCCTATAAGGGAATGCCATTTGACTACTGCATCTTTTGCATCTTCAACATTTTTTTTTCAGAAATATGAATAAGTAAAGTTCAAATATTTGGAGCATTTCTTGAAAAAAAAAGAAAAACATCAAGAGAGAGCCACTCCTCCTTAATTAAAATGAGATAAAATATAGCCTATAACAGCTGCACAAACCGAAACAAAGCCGTAACAAGGAGAGATCGTAGGCCGAAAATAAGCCTTCAATAAACAATGAAATCCCCTCTTTTTCTTGAATTAGAAAAATAATCAACAACTCCTTTCAATGCTCTACTTTAAACTGTTGCAAAAAGAAGCACTAAATCAGGAAAGAAGGTTACGCCTTGTAAATAGAATACCTGAAAACAAAGTCTTAGCTGAAGAAAAGGTGGAAATAGGAGGTCAAACTCACGATGGATCAGGATTTGCTTCGGCTAGACAATTGATTGTGACTTGGAAGAGATTGTCAGGAGCTTTATTCTGCTCCGCACCATGTTTCTCAACTTTGAAGTACAGAATCGGCTCGTTCTGCTCATGAACGAACCGCGGTGGCGTCGCTATTGAAGCCCAGTCGACTACAGCGCCTGCAAAGAATTGAACTGAACCATAAAAGTAATGCTGTATTTTTTTGAAGCAAAACACTTTTAAAGATCAAAGCAGGAAAAGCTGAAATGGAGCCCAGGAAGGCAAATAACTATGTGTGGGAATAGACAAGGATAGAATGACAGATAAATACAGATAAAAGAGGGGAAAAGAGAGAGAGAGAGAGAGAGAGAAGGGAGGATGAAAACACTGAAAAGGAAAACTACATTCCTAGAAACTGGCCGAATAGCTAACTGACCGTAGCATATTCGTCAAAACCTTCGAAATCACTGCCTCTTAAGTAAATTGTAATTTTAGTAAATCCTTCGAACTCAGAGACCAGCTCACACAATCCCACAGCGCAACTGGTGATGAAGGTGACTACGAACGCTGATGAGGGTATATGCTCTTGCACAGTGCCTGGTTTTTAATTTGGTGTAATCTGGCACCTCACAGCTTAGTAAGTTCTGCTAAGAACATTTGAATGAACCAAAATGAATCGAACAAAATTGTAATGTTACATCATATCAACATGCTATTTCATTTTTTCACTGGCTTCTCAGACATGTCCGCTATCTTCTTTCCTATCTTTTTCTCTTCCTTTCTTCTAATTCTTGTAAAACTTATGCGTTTTGTCACCTCTTGTTTTCATTCCTTATCCAAGCACATTAATGTAGCGGATTCAGCTGCAAACGAAGTGTTCATGAACACTCTGCATAAAAGAAGCGAAATGAAGTACATGTAAACGATCTATTTCTGTTCTGTCCTTCACGCTATGCGCACTTTCAATGCGAAACAACTGATAAAACTATTTGGACGGAAAATTATAGGCAGGAAAAAAAACTACAACCAAACTCAACTAATCGAAAGTTCGCTGCCTTTTCAAAACTCTCACAGTGAAGCTGATGCACCTCCACTGCTTTCCCAAACAGGTCGAAAACAATTAACTAGTTGAGAATTTCGGAAGAGTATGTGTTGGCTTCAGGGTCAAGCGTAGTGTTGGTAAATATTCGATCCCGAAGCGACCCCCCTCTTGCAGACGGGAAAATGTGACCCCCTCCCAGAACTTTAAATTTTCTTACGTTTCTAGTCATTGTATTTCAACAACTTCCAAAATATCCGGAAGATATTTTTTGAATTCAATTAATTTTCAAAATTAATTTTTCAATTTTCAATTTTTAATTTTTATTTTTGAATACTAAGTTCTATCAATGAAACAACCAGATAGATGTCGCACATGTTCATGTCGCGCATCTATGTACACACTTATTGTAAGCAACGGGAGTGACGCAGAAGTCGTAGCCATGTTGAAACGGGTCCAGGGTTCGATCCCCGCCGGAGACTACTTTTTGCAAAATGGAAAAATGTATGTGAAGCAGTCGAAAGTCAAGTTCTATGTGTATGAGCAGAAACAAATTGTGAGGGCATTTCTTAAGCTGTAAAAGTCGCGTGTGAGTGGTTTCCTTCCACTCAGAATTGGAATCGTACGCGTGCAGATGTAAGGTTGTTTGTCACGAATTTTAAAGGGTTGGCACGTGACTTGGGAAAATGGCTTGAGTCGTTCTGCTATCAGAAAGATTTGCGCTTTCTGAAGCACATCTTTTTGTTTCAAGAAATTTGGTTTATCACATTTAAATTTGGGTGGAAATTCGTTGGTAAAAAGCTGGGAAAATTGCCATTTTTACCAACGGTTTACCATCGGTTTACCAACGGAATAAAACTCCCACCAGGTAACTTTGAGCGCTGAAATTTTATGCGAACATAGAGATTGACTTCCTCTTTCAGAATCGTTTTCAAGGTTTTGTCAGCATTCAAACGTTCGCTGAAAAAAAGCCGTGGAAGAAAAACCTGATTTTTGGCAAGTTTAAGATTGCGGTGTCAATCTGAGGCAAATAACTTCATGGTTGCTTTGTATGAGGGAGCAGCTTCAACGCATTATAATAGAGGAAGAATTGCTCTTTCTTATGCGTTGGGTCGCTTTTTACAGAATCTTCTGATTTTGTCAGTTATTGAGTGTCAACATACATCAAATTTAACAAATTTTGCAGTCATGTCTCATGTGGTCTTATCACTATAAAAGAATTTCCAATGAACGAAAAGCCTCGGAATTTTGCATCCTCATAAGGTTTGATTCTGGAAAACCGGCTGCACAGCTTCGCAACGCCATGTGATGTCCAGAGGTCCTTGGACACCATCCAAGGAATTGCATTTTGAGCTACATATTTAATTGGACCCTAGGAGTCGATTTACAACCAAATAAAACGTCCAAGAGTAAGAAGAAAGTGGTAACCGTCGATTTTACACTAGTTATCCATCGTACTAAAAGAAAAAGAGCATGTTGAAGTATTTGCAACACTAACATCCTCGCGAGGAATCGAACTTGGATCTCGGTGATGAAAAACAAACTTCCCTACCTTGCTGTTATCATACTACCCTCTTCAGGCGACCCCTCCCTGCACCCGTCGAGGCGACCCCCCTTGGTAAATTACCACCGTACGCTTGACCCTGGTTGGCTTTCCTACACGTTTTTCTCAATGACTTTTTTCTAGAAACAGTAGTCCACTGAAGAGGTCATTCTGATCTACATAAAATCAGTTCCACAACTTAAGACAACTGGAAACCTTTACTTAATCGTTAGCCCAGTTCGAAGGAAAACGCATAACAATCATAGCCGAAGACTCATTCCATGAAAAACCATAGGGGAGCTCACTAACAAAGAGAAGATCAGTGTTCGATGCAGAAAAAACATTATATGATGTTCTCTCAAAATTAATCTGATTTTTTCTGTCATTCAACTCATCTATTGCTTCCCTTGCTGAGAAATCTCACAAAATAATGCTTCGACGGATAAGTTAAGGAAGCTAGATACCAGAAGAACTCAAGCCGTAGTAATTCCGGATACCCTTGCGCACTGCTGTGTACGTCTCATCTTCGAAAACAACTAAGCCCCAGACAGCAACACGCAGTCAGCTCAAAAACCAACAGATCCGCTACAGAATGGAAACAATTGTTATTTCAAATTACACTGGCGATAGAATTGCCTTCCAAAAACCGTAATCCAAATGCCAATCCAATTTCGCATGAATGCAAGTGCAGATAGCAAATTCCAGCATTGCCCAAATCATGACCAAAGTTCTTACGTAGTACTTACTGTCAACATTTACCATTTTAGCCTACAAACTTAATTGCGTGTAACACCAACACAAATAATGCACGGTCTGGCACAGTCAAGTAGCGAGATCCACAAACGTTATAGGGAATGAGCAAACAATTAAAGGATACTCAATCGATGTGACCAATCCCAGTCTTCGACGCTGATCTCGAATCTCCATAACACGTATTTCCTGCAGGGTTCCCTATTTCCAGCAGTTACACCTTTTTCGCGCAGATTCAACATATAGAGTGTACTCGTGTACGAGCACGAAGCCGAACTAAGTAGCTGTTTTTAGGTGTTAACGTCCCTTCACACTACTTAGTGCTTTTCGAGAGAACTGAATCCTTGCCAGTGCGCTGCCAACACAGCTGCCTTATCCTGCTTTAAGCTCGCACATGAGGACCGCACTCAAAAACAAATTAAGAAAAAATGGATATAATTTATTCTAAATGAGGGTGAATTTCGTCAAAGGATGATACCACTCATCAGCGTCTTCGCTGCCTACTCTTACCTATGAGGGTATCTCTGTGGACGGTATATTCTCCGAGAAATTGATGACATTGAACAAAAACTGTGGCAACAAGAGATGATGATCAATGTCCTGAAAAGGGTGAGAATTCCTAATCAAGACCGGATTTGTACCAGAACGCCGCAGAGAGAACACTGAGTCGAGTGTTTACGCAGTTTACCACAAGGTCTTCGAGACATATAAGCCCGTTTTCTTTAAGTCTACTCTACAGAATAGCTGAACATTATGTTTCATATCTGTTGGCAGACTCTAAGGAGCCTTTGCGAGCCTTCCTGCTGCTGACGTCATTCTCCGCAATAAATATAATACAAAACCAGTGTCATCATGAATAACAGCTCATCGAAAAGGATGACTAATTTCATTCGCCTACTCGCTGAACATTCTCAAAATGCTTTGAACAATGTGACACGCTATCCACTCCAATTATCTGTTCTTTCCAGTACAAAAATACCCCACAGCCCAAATAAAATTGATTTTCATTGCTATAGATTCGAATAAATAAACAAGCGGTTTGAATGATCTAAGAATTTTTTCAGACAGCGAAACAAAATGGGCTTTCCAGTTGTAGTGCTTGAAACCCTTCACTGGATCTTTTCAATATATTGGTTCCAACAACACTAAGTTGCTTTACTCTAAATTTTGAATCCCTAATTTATACAAAGTCCAACCAATAACCCTTTCTATTTACGCTCGCCAAGGAATTCAGACGAGGATTTGCCAGGATGTGCTCATCCATCAGCATTCCTCACCCGGAAGACCAGTGGCCGTAAACGGAAATTAAGCTATCATGGACCAGAAACGCATGATGGCGCGGAGAAAGCCCGAGAATTACGAATTCCCTTATCCAATTGAACGCGTAACTCCGGCACTCCCATAAACCAAACACATCGTTCACTATGCGTAAAGCATCCCATCAAATCCGCGATAGTGGTCACTCGTTGGGAATTCGAGGTTGTTACGCGGCTTCGACTATACTACTGCACTTGAAAAAACACTGCATCAAGAGGAACGGACCTTTGCGCCAAGAAACCGGGAGCAGCAGCGTGTGAAAACTTCATACTACTGAACATGAGTAATTAGGAGAAAAAACGAGACACAAGCAATTTGACAAGAAAAATGCACTAGAATCGAAAAATGAATGCATACAAAAACTTTTAAGAAATGAAAAATTAATGCAGGTACACTTTCACTAGCAAAAACCTCTTGTTGATTTCATCAACTATTGAAATTCATTATTTTCAATCATTCTGTAGGGTTTCAATAATGGAACAACGGATTTTTCCCGGTTTCATCCTTCCGCTTTCCGATCCCGGCAAAAACTCTGTTTCCTATACTACCGTTTGTACTATTCTTGTTATTCTGTCATATTGTGTTACACTGACATTCCATATTTTTTCTAACTTATTCACAAAGAAAGGCAATCGCTTAAAAGTCTGAAAGAAGAGCGTCAAAGCATGTACTTTAGGAAAGAAAGAATGACACTCAACCCAACGTTCATTAGGTTCTAAAGCTGCTAGACTTCATGTAGTTGGAACACGGAAAAATATGTTCTAGCAATCAAAACCAGTGCAGGCACATTCCCTGGACTGGATACTATATACTATGAAACATTGCTCGCCCCCCTCTAGAAAGATCCGAAGCAAAAACGTGCTTTCCATGCAGATTCATGTAGATTCATGGGTTTTGAAGCAGACGCCTATGTCTATCCTTCATCGAGAATATTGCGTATCAAAACGATAAATCTGACACAAACACCCAAAATATGTTAACATTTTCAGATGACACATACAGAAATGTTATGACCCTTCCGTCTCAGATAGATATGAGCACAAGTTCGTACTTTTCCATTTTCATGAGTCAGCAAAATAAAAACTATGGATTACATTCTTTCAGAGCTGATTTCTCGATTTTGGCAACGTCAGAGGTTTAAATCCAGAACGATAACACGAACTAATGCAGCTGCTCTCTAGAAGCTTAACCTAGAGACCATTTCACACTTACGACAACCCATTCAATAGGCCAGAAGAAGAGGTTTTTGCATGTACTGCCCACAGCTCCTAAAACCTGCCTCACTCTTAGCTCGAAATATTTCGATCAATACTGTTCGCATTCGCGGTCATTCCATGTCCACGGCATGAGTGTCCTTTACCGCTTTCCCAATGCAAAGAAACGAAAGACCCTGCTCGCACCTGCTGCGTCCGTGCGCAACACCTGGCAATCCTATCTAAATTCGAGGACGGTTTTCGTTACACGTCCCCTCTTTGGCACGCCGAAAAGTGCACAAAATTCCACAGAACGCCGACTTTCAGGTGATAAATCAGCACCATATGAGTCAGATGCCCGACCCGAGACGATCGCCACACGTTTGCGAGCCGTAGTCACCGCAGCGGTCGGCTCGATTCAAACGAAAAGTCAACGCCATTGTCACCGCGATGGAAAAACCCCGAATGACAAGACGGCGTGTAATTAAGGGGAAGCGAATGAGACCACCGATGAGGCAGTGAAAGTGCAAGAGGTCATTACACGAAGAAATGGGAAAACGTCCAGCAAATGCTGCCATGAAATGGAGGCAAAAATGGATTTGATGTCAAAGGAATTGTGCGTGACCATCAGGCGTATAAGAGATCAAAAAGAGTGTTCGCAGTCTCCGAGACTGGACGTTCTACCCAGCAGAAAAACAAAGAATTAGCAGGAATAACAGGAATGATGGATAGCAGAATTGAAAAGATCCAAAAACTGACCAAATTCTGCTATTCTGCTTTAAACAGAAATATCATGGATGAAAAAGCATTATAAGCAAGTGAAAGAAAAACTCACCACACAAAGTGGCTGCTCCGACGAGCAAATAGGCCGTGGCAAATTTGCCAACAGGCATGGAAGAAGGCCTCTGCAAAAACATTAATTTGAAAAAAAAATTGAGCAAAAAAATAGCGAGCAGAGAAGAAAACGAACAACGAGCGAACGACCGAAAATACAGTGCAATCCGTGAATAAAGTGCAAAAGAGCGATAACAATGCAAAGGATACTCAAGTGCGTGGAAACGACACAGAAATGATAAAGTACACGGACAAATGGACATGTTTCGTAAACGTCGCGTTATAGGTCATTAATCATTCGGAAGCTCGACAACAGAATTATGCGTCCCACCCACCAAGCAGCAACGCATCTTAAAAGAAATCCACTGGCAAAGAGGAAATAATTCCTTTCAGACAGTCAAAAAAATAGAAAACTTAATAAAGAGTATTTGAATGACACCAACAAGTAGTGGGCGTGAACCACAAGGAATAGGACATAAACGTCTAAAACTACAAATGAAACGGTGTCCGAGCAATTGAGGAGTTTCATTTGCTATCATAAAAAGCAACTATTCAACTATTTCCGCATTACAGTGAAGAGAAGTAACAAATTTTGTCATTTCAGCGTCAAAAACTGAAAGAGGAACTCCTTCACATATTAGAAACCGTTGGCGAAAAGGGCCAAAAAGAACGAAACATAATTGCCTTGCAGAGTGTGTCAAATGCGAAAAAGAAAACAACATAAAGAAATGAACACCTCAGCAGAAAGCGATAAGAAGTCGAGGTGACTAACAACTGACGGAGAAAATAAAAACAAAAAAATGGCTAAATGAAAGCGATGCAACTGTTAAGGACAAATTAGCACCTGGTGAAAGAGTGCAGCCGTACAAATCATAAAAAGTGTGAGATTTGCATAAAGCAGTATTATACAAAAACATGGTCGGTACAAAATTACGTGAAGAATTTCAACAAATGCTCTCCAAAACGATCCCAAGGAAAGGAAAAAAAGCAAAATTTTATAACTTGCATAGGAAATAGAAAAAGATTTGCGCGCTCACATCGGGAATAGAAAGGGCTCAAATAGGAAGTAAATGAGCCCCACAGAAAAGCAATTAGGAGCAGCAAATAGAGTATCAGTCAAAGGGAAGAAAAAGCGAGAAACTTGCCAATTAGCAACATTTCATAGATCTTCTCTGAATATCAATGCAAAAAAAAAACTTGGAAACGAAAACAAGGAAGACCTTCGTGTTCTGGAATGAAACCTCAAGAGGAGAAAAGAAATATTAGCACAAGCCGATGCGAGATCGAGGATTGTCGAACAAAAACTGCCAGCGCAATATTATTATTGTTGAACTTCGAAAATGAGTGGTTTGGAAGATCGCAAAAAGGCAGAGTCGAAACCACAACTTAAAGAGCCAGATAAACCTTTGAGGAGACATCGATGAAACTCTTATAGAAAACTATGTTGAAGAATATTAGAAGGAATTCGCAGCACAGTTCCGTTCAAGAAAACATCGAACTTCTCGATGAACAATGAAAAAACCGGGAGATTCACAAAAAGCTGATGTCCCTCGGCAGGGCGTTCCCGGAAGCTTCAGATCATATTCACGATCCACATATGTTGTCGAAAATGAGATAAATCAATCATACCTACTAACACAAGAGGAAACACTCCGCAGTGAATCAGTCGAACTGAGCATAAAGCGATATCTAAGAAAGAACACAGAACCAGACGTGAAAAATTACGAGGTCAAGAGCTCCAAGCAGCATTGGACTATTATTAGAGTGAACGTCTGCTTTTTTTTTCTTCGTAAAGAAGGCGCGACTCAAGGGCGCCCTTCAAGTTCGAGTAATCGATCCCGAAGGGTGAGTACTCCCGTTATGGTCAAGTATTTCCATCGAAGGATATGGTATTTGCAAATGCTGCGATGCGAAAGGTTAGGTGCAGAAATCGAACGAGTGCATTCAGATATGAGCCAACAGCCTGGTTGCGCAGTGAAAAAGTGCCTCAATCAATCAACCAATAGATTCGCATCCAGTTAAAGGGAAGAATGAATAGCTAGCGCTATGATGCAGAGGCGATTGGGTACAGGGGGCGGGAAGACGCCGTAGTCGCACGCAAGGGTGGCGGCCATCGAAATATCACGGCGTGTTATACAGATGAGAACCGGAACAGCCACTGAACAGTACGAACACCTTCACCATTCAACGTTGTCCAGTGACAAACATCTCTGCTCACACATTCGCACACTGCCTAAAAATTTCACGGCCAAATGAGCTAAAGCAGCTGAGGAGCAGCGATCGCATCATCATCATCACATAACCAAATAAGAATGAGGAGTCGGGCCCCCGCCGCCACTCTCCGCAACTCTAATTACTGGTCCAGTCGGAATCAGACTTCGCAGTTCTGCGACGCAGCTTAGGAATTCCCGAGGATCAGGAGTGATGTCAGAGGACGTACCGAGACACTAGATGTATAGATCTACGCGGGCAGATGAATGAAACGGCACGGAAACGGATGGCGGACCAGTGGTCATCTATCATAGCCAGTCCATCCATATTCTGCCGCATCATGGCAACACGCCGATCCTCCGCAAGTGCAAAAGATTCGCGACACTTACCATCGGTATATTTATATTTTATGTCGTATATTGCTATTAGTACCTAGTAGGCAATTTGAAAAAGACGTATTTTTCTCGAATACCACAGACCAAAGTAGAACAGTGACTTTGCAAGGGTAATTAAAGAAAAAGAATACCCTTCTTTGAAACACTTAGCCGCTGCTTCACATGCTTCCCTCACCTTTCCAGACCCAATATTCAAATAAAGATGGAAAATGTTACCCTAAAACGCGAAAACAGACAGCAAAATTTGTAATAGAGTCACCTTTAAGAAAAGAACAGATCTTTAGCAAAAAAACCAGAGCAATTGCTACATTTTGAGCTAATGCTAGTACATCTAACGTTCCGCGCCATGCTTCTGGGCAGAGCCGAATCGGTGAAAACCAATCCCCAAACATGAACGGACACCTGAAACAACAAAGCGGTAGCACGGACTACACTAATGTGTACTGTAACAACACTTCGAGCGGCGGTCACCTGCCGAATGGGCCGATCAATTTGCACCACTATCATCGCGAACCTTTACGGTGAATGAGAGACAAAGCAAACGACGTTGACTAAGGACGTGTCCACCTTGTAATAGTCCAAAGACGCAAGGATTCCCAGTGATTGATGTGGACCGCAGAAAAAACCGACAGCCCACTTAAACCCACACGTAGAGCCGACCGTCAAAAAAGCCAATAGAAAATAGTCCGACCGCAAATGATAGCTATGAGCTAGCCGAGACAACCGACATCGAATCGCAACGTATTAACTAAGTATGTTTGTTCTGCAGATCGACGAGACTTCCCATGTCTCTGTTAGTGTCCCCCTAATGGACGCATCCTATTTCGTGTTTAGCGGCATCAAGGAAAACCCGGTCAATAGCATTCATAAGAGAATAGACTCCTCCGTCCACAGCTATGACCGCTGAAAGGGAGCGACGAAAATAGGGCATTTGAAGGCAACAATAGCTCACTTTTTCGCTGGTAAACAATTTCCGGATGTGGAAAATAATGACCGCTGAGTTGTGCCCATGATGAAAGATTGTGCCTCCTACGGAGTGGTGATAACGAGGTTACAGTGGTTGCTTAAACACAATAAAACAGAGAGCGAAGAAAAGTAAAAAGAGATCACAAGCACCGACACAAAGGGCGCAACTAATTGACTGCCATGAAACTTGAGGAGAAATGCAAATCCTGCACATCGGAAGGCATCACTGCATCCCCAGTGAGCACTAGTGAGCACCTCGAAAAGCCCGGATAAAACAAATAATGGAATTCAAAGGGATAGAGATGTAAAAACATTAAAGAGAAAAAACTCCAGTGAGAGAGAGGAACAGAGAACAGAACGAGCAGGGCATTCTTTAAAAGTTACCAGTTGGGAAAGGATCAACTCAAAAAAAAAACTTGATCCCGTATTTAACCTCATCATACTACGCTTTTCCTGTGGTGACGCAAGCATCAACATTCTAAATAAACCAAGTAAGGATAAACATGGACACCTTCGCTTTCTGCGCATCGCTCACATAGCACTAGAAAGAAAGAAAATGAAACTTCGCACGTTTGTTGTGGATTTGTAACATATTTCTGATATCATGAAATCTCTGGAAAAATAGTGAGAACAGCAAATAGATATGAGATCACCAAGAAAACATGACAGCTTTGAAAGGCCATTGTGAGAGATGAGGATGGCGATAACACGTATTAGTTCGCATGAGGAACGATGTCCAAGTCTCAACGGAGACTGATTCCTCATGTGGCGGGAGGTTACAGATTAGCATCGGCACGACGCCGAACTGAGGCTTGGAACGCATAATGGAAATTTGCATAGGCTGAGGATGCGTTTGCGGCGATCGCGCGAAGAAAGGAAGCGAAGACGAAAGAAGCGTCAACGGCACTGCGTCCGCTCCACTCCCTCGCCTGCCCCCACCGCCGAAATCCTCAAAAAACCATCCGCACAACTGGCCGAAATGTGAAAATTTGAGGAGCGGTGGCGCGCTCAACGATCCCAAGGTCATGTCCGGCGACATGCAAACTTTAGCATGATTGAAGACGATGGCGCCAGAGCCTCACCAAGCGGCTACGACAAAAAAAAAGACTCACGATTAAAATCTGTGGTGCGGTAAAACGTGATGTGAATCTGGAACAAAGCCAATCTACGTTAGCCTGCGTTGGGGCGAATTTTAGGGTAAGAAACTCTGATGTATGGCTAAGCACGCGGAGAGAGATATAAGTGGAGAGGTTGGAAAAAACTGGAGTACCTCCAGAAACTGAAAATAGCAGTTTCGTAGCCCGAAATTGTTTGGTTAATGAACACGGAGTAATACTTTTCCATAATTTCTATGATTTCCTTGACCTTGCGAAATAATGAAGCCGCAATGGCGCCAATCAGAAGTCATTTTTTGAAAGATCCCACGGATAAGAAAAATCCTATAAAAATTCATTATGACAGTTTAAAAAGGAGAAATCAGCAGATCATGGAATCGGCAACTCATCAGCAAGAGATAATAACATGAAAAAATAGAAAATAATCATAACGATAGCAACCGTCACTAAATGCAATGAAAGATAATGAAGCACAAAAACACAAAAGGAACGTGTATCATATTTTGAGCCTTTTTTTTCAAACAACACTTCAAAACAATTACAGCAGAGCTATCTTGGCTTATTCTGCGCAAGAAGCAAGGTGTATGAATGACCGATAAACTGGGAGAACCTGTAACATGAGACTGACATCAGCCAAACATGTTCCTCCTCAATTGACTCCTTACCTCAGCGACCGTAACAGATGGTTGACAGTCAGCGCATGGCAAAGGCCACGACAAAGAAAGGTCTCAGTCACAGGCTGGACCGTTTGACCATGGCAAACGATATCAGCATGCGTGGTGGGAACGATAATTATGGGGTGAGGATGGAATTATTGCAGTCAGTTCACGCGCGACGACGGTTGAATGAAACGTGAGTGATCGAAGTGAAATGACACTTTTTGTGCCACACTCCCAGACACATGGATATATGGGCAGAGAAGAGTGAATCATCACAGTACAAGCCGGGAATCGCAATTGCTCATGACGCATAGGGAAACCAATTCCAGGCGTGGGCTGGGTCAGTATGACTGTGTAAAAGGGTGTTAGCAGAGAACAAAGGCAGGCATGTAGCCGAAATTAGAGAAATGTCATTTGTAAAGCAGGAAATTGGACGGCATAAAGGTATCTTTACCGATAGTATTCCAAGCTTTCCGTTCATAAAGATATAGATGGAAAACAAGCAAAAGGTAGGGAATATGAAAAGAATCTAGCGATTAACACAAAAATAATGCACTGTTACGCGTTATTATCTGAAAACTTATACGGAAAATGGGAGGGACATACCTCTGTGCACTTGACCTTTTCTGCAAAAGGAGGGCCTATACACAATACCTATACCTTCTATTCCACTCGTAGAGCACTGCTCTTATCCTCCTTTGAATCTTCGAAACATTTGATAGAGCCAAATGCACGGCGGCACCAGAACGTCACTTGCGCTGAACATGGATTTCAGCGCTATTCACGGCAAAAAAGACAGTTTTTTTTTACAATGAAGAGAGGAAGCAATCTTAGAACGGCTCTCAGACAACCCCTTTTGGCTGAGTGTTCACAACAGTTTATAAAAAAGATGTTGTCTTGAAAAAGATGTCAGTGCAAAACAATTCCAGTTCAAATGAAGAAGCATAGAAATAGTACAGAAAGAATGAGCGACTAAAATCAGGTCTATCAGCCTTAAAAAGGGTATAAAACCTAACAAGTGAAGAATGACATATGAAACAAATTAGGGTGGCATATATTCAGGAAGTAGGTGAGATTACACGATATCAACGAGACAAAGCAAGCACCTGTGCGCCCTGAACTTGAGTATATCTGCCATCGCACAGCATTGTTAGGGTATTCACGTCTTTTCCAATTTCTATTGACGTTCGAAGATACGACAGATGGCCGCCTACAGACAGTAGCGGCTATCTAGACGACCAATGATATGGCCATAAACTATGCGGCACGATGTCGTGCTAATTGCAGTGAATGACAAGTCGAGAATTTTGAAAAAAAAAGATGTATGAAACGGTGACAGCATAAATGACAAAGCTTTTTTGTAGCACGATTACTTAAGTTCTTATCGGGTCTTCCAGACTGATGATTAAGCACTTTTTTCGGAAAGCGATTAGGTTATCAAAAGTTTGCCACGAACTGTCTAATCAAATGGCGTCGCAAGCAAAGACAAGAAATCACAAGGAGGAGAATAAATCAAAGAAAACCCAGGACCTAAATCTCAATGTGCTCGCTCTCCCACGAGTTGGTTTAGTTCTAGGAAAAGCAAATATCCGTACACAAGAGTTCCTTCTTGCAAACGTTCCACCTCAGTTCATGTTTTCGCAACGGTTTAAGAATGTAGGCAAACGAGATCATTGTTTGAGCGCATGCACGGCCAGCATCACGAGCTAGCCGTTTTTCACCTAACAGCTCAAGAGTGAAAGATGAACGCAAAAAAGTGGGAGAGAGTATCTCATGAGCTATTTATTCGGAGCATAACGGTGGGTGAAAAATAATGGAGCAAATAGAATCAACCCGAGGCTTCTTTTAAGTATTCCAAGAACGTTTTGGCCGAAACATTTATATTATGTTTAAAGGCTCAATTACAATTCAGAGAACAAAAAATGGAACAGGTTCACCTGCACCTGGTCTCGACCAATGATCAACATCTGAGTGTTATCAAAACTCTCCGAAATGTTTCTATTGAGACAAAAATTGGAGAGAAAAAAATGCATGTTACCAAAGATAGAAAATGAGTTTGGAAAACAATGCATATATTAACGGCGATGATGTTGCTATAAATATTATAAAATTTCACCTTGCTCTCAACGACATAGAAGCTGTAGCCCCAGCCAAAACCATGGAACTAAACATGCATGCTGAGACAGCGTAATGGAAAAATCAAAATGGAGAGGATTCCCTCGAGGGAGATAGTGTGGGAGGAGCGGGCCAGCAACGACATGCTGATACGAAATCTCGGAAAGATGATGGGATTTGAAGGACGCCAGCAAGTGTTGCGCGTATGTGGCGAGCACAAGCACAAAGTGGGGCTAGCTCAAGACGTGACCTTAGCTGCCGTATGACCTAACTGGAACAACAGGTACCAGTGACTAACGCACAGGTGCGCAGAACAATTCGTACTGACAACAAAACGAGGACCTGCGCAAGTGATAAAGAAAAGCAAACAGCTGCAGCAGGAACAGTGACAACTAAAAGAAACAAGAAATGAGCTTCAAAAAAGGAGGAAAGTAAAAGCGCAAATAAGAAATGTCCAAAGGTTTGAACTAGCTACACTCGACAGCATGAGAAAACAAGACAAAACTTGCCTGAGAAAAACGCAATAATCGAAGAGAAACCTGCGGAAAACTGAATGGTATCAAAAGAGTGAGTAGTAGTAAGGCTTGGCTCAAGGGTATCACTGCATATAATCAGAAGTGAAAGAAAAGTCAACAAAGGTAAAACAAGTTCGAATAGTAATTTGTAACAAGCATAGCCTCTTACCTCACTTGATATCTCAACTTTACCTAAACTACAAAGCTCTAAACCCGAGAGGAACTCCTTAAACCAACTGGATCACTGTAGGAGTTGATCCAATAGAAAGCAGCAGAGACAGATCCACACCAATCAAATACTGAAACAATTACAACGTTGAGGACATGATTCGAATTCCCCATTAACTGCGAAAAATACAAGTGAAAATATTCTTTTCATTTCCTGCGCATACAGGCGAACATCGCACCCTCGTATCAAACCAGAAAATAACTGGTAGAAAAAAAACAGGAACAGAATGACGAAAACAGAAAAATGATGAAGGAAAACAAACAACTGCAGCAAGAACGGGGATAATTTGCAGCAAGAACAAAGACAACTTGAGAAAAAAAACGAATTAGGCTTGAAAAAAAATAGAAAAATGTAAAAGCAAATAGAAAATGTCCCAAGTCTGAATTAGCTGCGCTGGACAGTACAAGAACATAAGTTAGTGTGAGTGATAGAGGCCTGAATAGGAGTTGCAGACACAACTGGAGACATCGTAGAAAACGATTTAAATATAGAGAATCACAAATCTCCTAAGAAGAAAAGCAATAGCAGATGAAATGCGCAAGCAGCGAAACTTCGTGTACGAACTACGGAATAATTGGGTAAGACGTCGTCGCATCCAAAATGCAAGATGATGAGGACGCAGCGAGGAAGAGAGGACAAAACATCACGAATGCAGGCCATTGCGCAATCATCGGTGCTGGCGCCGTGCCCTCGGCGGCGCAACCCCGAGTCTCCCCCGCTCGGCGCCCTCTCCACCGAATACCAATAATTGCGGCAATAAACTCATGAAAGCAGCGAGCAACCGCCGTGAATACGTCGGATGCTCCACGATAACTTGTAAAAGCACTCAACTCACACCACATACACGCAATTAACGATCGATCCTCGAGGCGGACGAAGTGCGGATGAAGAAGCCTTGTCAAGTGGTCCTCAAACATAAAACATCTTGGATTCGAATGCGTATTGGCAGAAGAAAACTTCGTTGAGATGACGAAGAGAAGCGAAAAGACGAAAGCTAATGCGCATAGAATGACAAGCAAGTGAAGAGAGGAAAGGAATTAAACTGCAGGGATTTGTCACAAATTTTTCTTCACTTAAACTAATTTATCTTTATTTAAATTTTTTATTCTTCACAAATTATTTGTGACAGTACTCGTCTTTCGAAACAACTTCGTCTTCACAAGTGAAGAACTCGGTAACTCGCTACTGCACTACCTCACGGAATTAAAGTAACTAATTGAAGTCAAGACGTGTGTTCCTACTCTAATAATTTCACAGAAGGAACGCAGCTGGAACACCGTAATACGTCAGGGTCAAGGCATATTTTTGCGTGGCTTTCTCCCCACCACTATCCCGCCCTCGATTGCTATTAGAGTTCCTTTTTAGCGACAAGTAGGGGAAGAAGACGTGCTTCAAAAAAACTGGAAAAAGACCCAAAAATGCGCTCTGACATCGACATATTACGATTTTCGAACTGCGTTCCTGTCGCACGGTCATGAAAGTAATAGTGATAGCCCTCAAGGGCTTCTAGAAGCAAAGAACAAGTGAACTGGGTCGTAATTACCTGAAGAAGTGCCCTAAAGAAATATAGTTGCCCTATACAACTACAGTAGTCGTCCTAAAGGTAAAGAAAGCGAAGTATTCCCTTCCAAGAATTGAGTCCCCTTTGCTATGGTCTTATGCTCATTTTCATGCACAAAGTTAGAAGTACTTCTAGTTTGTGTGCAAATGAAGCCGGCAAAAGGATTATTCAATTTAAAGTTCTTGAGCTAAACGTTAGGCTCAGAAAATGAAATTTCCGGACATGCACAAAGTTTGCGAGACAATGGGGCTGCACCAAAGAATCGACCTGCAAAATGCGATCCTACGCACAACTGAAAACTTTACGTTTTCCATTTTCGCTGGAAATTAACCCTATTTCGTTCAAACTTGAAAGAGAGAAAGAGATGAAAAAAGGACACCCATTTTCATCCAAAACAGAATCCGTAGCTGATGAAGTGTGACGTTTAAATAGGAAGAAACAGCACTATCCCACTCCCACGGACCCAAAAACTTGGGATTTTTTTTTGGCTGAAGCTTGGTACAGAGGGGTTATTTGGGGTGCTGAACATGAATACAGTATTCATTTTGTACCGTAACCCGATTTTTTAGGGTTACGGTAGGTGCACTGTAGATTCTGTACACCACGGAATCCTCTCAAATTTTGTGTAGAGAGGTTATTTGACATGCTGATCACAAATATCATATCAATTTTGGATCAAAAGCCCATTTTCCTAGGGATACGATAGGTATTCCGCTGGAAATCGGGATAAAACGCCGACTTCGGGAAGAAAACGGAGGCTGCATGCAAAGTAATGTTGATAATCGTGATCAGCGTCAAAAATAACCCCACTACGCGAAATATGAGAGGATTCCGTGAAATACCGCATCCATAGTACACCTACCGTAGCCCTACAAAAAGGGGGTTGCGGCAAAAATGGATACGATATTCGTGTTCAGAACCTCAAATAACCCCCCCCCCCCCTACACTGTTTCAGTCAAAAATTTTCCTCGAAGTTTCTGGGTCCGCGAAAGTGGAATAGTGCCGAAGAAACTACTATGCATCTTTTATGAGGAAATGCTAGAAAGAACTCTTCAAGGAAAAAAAGCTGGTACGGAAAGATTTTCCAAAAAGTCCACTGGTGAGGTGCAAATTGTAAAAATACGAAATCACTTGGCGTGGAGATATCCCGTGCAATTTGAAAATGAGAAGATGCGCGGTCCCAACTGGGAAACAGCACGTGAAATCGAAAGGCGTAAATGGGCAAAGATGACGGAAAGTAGCATCACTAAAAGCGAGTCAAAGGCGAGCTCGGAGGCTAATATTGGTACGGATGCCGTACGCACAAGGCTTAGTAAAACAATCCGAGGGCATTGGCCGAAGAGAGAAGCAAACAATACGATTGCGGATCGAAACACCTTAATCGGACGCCTACACATGCAGCAAAGAATGTGGAATTTCTTCGAGAAACTGCGCTTGTCAAATGGGGGAAGATGACGCAGTGCTAAAGCAAACATAAGCTCCTCCATCAAACTCTCGTACGGCCATTATCGGAAATCTGCTCTTGCAGAAGGCGGCAAACACGCCGGTTCAAAGGGGCTTCAAAGAGCCGTGATTATTCACGAGACAAAGAGCAAAAAATATCAAAACATGAGAGAAACAAAAACGAAAAGACAGAAGATTGCGGCAAACAAAACACGTGCAGTTACGCCCAGTTACTCAGAAGTGGAATACATGGTGAAGGTGTTACGAGAGAAAATCTTCCCCTTTTTCACATGAATGTTTCTGGGAGTTTGGTAGCTATTTTTCACTTCAGAACTTTCCAAACAAGAGAATAAGCTTAAAATTACTGATCAGACATATGTACTGGGCTCTGGACTCCTCACAAACTTCAACTTCCCCCTGAAAGCTCCATCATCACTGAAACTCTGATGATAGACGTTGGCTCTTTAATAGAATATCACTCCCGCCTAACAACGACACATGTGCATTCTTGGATCGCCAGCCTCCCAAGATTTTAGAGGTCGCCTAAGAGCGGGTGCTAATATGCGTAATTATAAGCCGGGATAATTAGCTAAGCCCTAATTACTGTGGAATCAAAGCGATTGCGAGAATGCACAATCATACCGTGCTCATGAATAAATGGAGCGACGATATAAAAGGTGATGATTGTGACTTCCATACTAGGTGTGCCCAGGATGTTATGAAAGTAATTTTTAGAAAAGCAGGGACGGTCCCGCATTTCGTAACAAAGCTAGATAAAACAAATCTTAAAAACCGTATGTGAAACGATGTGGAAAACATGAAATGTTAGCTGTTGTTAATTCAGGCGTACGTGGCTACATAAAATGTGGAACTTCTAAAAAGTTTCCCCAACAGATATACTGACATATGTACATACTTACATACCGCGGCTTTTCCAGGAGCAAGCTGGGCTTCGAAGAGAGGATGGAAAACCTTGGTTTCGTGTTCATTTCGTAGTCACAGTGAAAAAAGGACGGATTTCTCAATTCTAACGGAGAATATGCGTTTGTGCAGCCATAAAATGGAAGATGAAGTTTTGAGATTGATTTAACCCGCTTGGAAAGGACGAAATGACCGCAAATGCGTCCAATACGCCCTTGTCTCGCTTGAAACGGTCCAGCGCTCCAGACAAGCAAAGCATTGTTATAGGGCCATATCTGCAACAAAGGTTTTGTTGCGTTGCAATGAGATGCGTTGCGTGCCATCGGGACAGCTTGGTTAATGTCGCTTTCAGAGAATGACTCCTTTTATTGTTTTATTTTTTACAACTTGTTATTCACAGGAGGTACTGGCAATCACAAATACAGGGTACTCCAAATGACCATGTGCAAGGGGCGGAACCGCGGCGTGGCGTGGTATTCGAGTTCTCTACTGCTGACAGAAGTAGACAACCAGAGCCAGCGTGTCTCTGCCCAAGAGCCGCGCCGCGGTCCCGCCCCTTGCACACGGCCGTTTGGAGTTCGTATTTTTGCCATTTCGATAAAATGCTATTTTCAAAGTGGAAGGGATAAGAATGGTGCATTAGGGTGATGTTGGCCGATTTCCGTAACGCTTACCGTGCACTCGATTGCTGTCTCTAGTTGTCTCTAACATGCTGACTTGCTTGAGATAACGACAAGACAAGAAGAGGATCAGCGTTGCAGAAATCGGTCTGGTTCATCCTACTGGACTGTAAATACATATTACACAAGATTGGTGTAGGCGCGGCTGTCCAACACGTTAATTATCAAAAATCTTATAATTGCTCGTCGAGTGAATCACCACTTCCGCATCTACACTCTGTAAGAGGAACAATCGCGATTTTTGAAATCGACAGTGCATAATTAGCTTGCTGAACAGTGATGATACAGTGACGGACGGTAGGAACAGACGTAAAGCCAACATGGCGGCGGTTTAGGCTAATGAGTGCAGGTCGAGAGCCACTACATCAACACACCTGCCCGTTACGCACGCTCTGCGCGGACGAACACGCGGAGAGCCGCCGCCTCTTGACGCTGTTTGCTGGACCGTAACGGAAATCTCGAAAGTTTCATACCCTCGGGGTCGACGCTGATCTCCGCTCAGGATCAGCTCACTGTTTAGTTTCTCTAAACAAGGATGCTCCAATGAAATTACACTTCTGCAGGAGTTTAAGTTTATCCATTTCGAGGAATTTAATTCTATTTGCGCTAACCCAAAGTCCTCCGTAGGATTAGTGGCGTCTTTATGTGGTTCACTGCCGCGGATTATAGTCCTTTTCGAAAGCGACAGAGATTGAAGAGAACTCAGAGAAGAAGGAAGCGCGTGATACTACGCGGAAATAGTTTTGAAAAAAAAACCTGCAACTGCACTGCTAATGCTTAGGCTTCAGATATAGCCTCGCGAAGTATGACAGCTTCCGCTCCAGCAAAATCGATACCTACCAAGTAATGTTACCAAATGGGCGGCGACAAAGAGAACTATATGATCTTCTCGAGGAGTATAACTAAAGGAGAAGGGTAAAATTTCCAACTTGAAACAGATTTCCACTGAAGCGCTAATGGATAGAGTGCTCAGAAAAAAATATGTAGCGGGCAAGAGATCAATGTTAGGGCAAACTACTATAGGATTTCCCGCAGTCAAGAATCACTTTTGGGAATAAGTCATTCAAGTAGCCTTCCAGCACCTATTGAAATGCTGAAAGGACAGTTATAGAAAGAAAGCATGTTTAATTTATAAGCCGTTAACAGCTTTGAAAAGTGATCTCTAGTTTCAATTTCAATCAATAAAATTTCGATGCAAAACGCAATCAGATTGGTTCACCCAAACAATTTAGATGCCAGAATCTTTCTTAGGAATATTCAATTGCTGTGGAGGACGGTCACTATTCCAAAGCAGTGAGTCATGGTCTCCCGCGCCCCCCTGCGTTCGCCTTTGGCTGAGAAGTACAGCTTTCTTTCGATGCAAAGCAAACGAGCCAGTCACCATCTAAGACAAGGATTACTCCTCCAAAATCTTTCGATAAGAAGACCTGTGAGAATGCGAAAGAAAAGGGGAAGGAAAATGGTATGAAATTTTATGGTCAATTTTACCAAAACTTTTGCTACACTCCCCGATAAGCATAACGCCTTTAGGTGTCCCGACGCGGCGACAATGGGTTTGATACATATCGATCGTGGGCAGGGCGTGGCTGATGTTGTCGCTTCTGCCGTCAGTCCACGATCAATACCTACCATATCCACTGTCGTGGCCGCAGCGACTACAAACGCTACACTCCAAGAGGATTATAGCAACAGTCCGTGGAAGATAGATGAAGAGATACTAGAGAAAAAGGAAAGCTAGGAAATGTGTGGCTTTCGGAGAGGCAGCTGAGAAAATCATTAGATACAAATAGCCACCTGTCACTTTTGAAAAAGACTACCGCAGCTTTTCTTACAAAGTGAAACAGGAAGACCAATTATCACATGATTTATCCTAAAAATAGAAAGAAAGAAAATTAATAAGAAATTTAAAGTCTCACTGAGTAGTGAAACTCAAAATATGTACTTCCAATAATGTTCTCCACTGTGCAAGTAGTGCCGGAAAGATGTTCTTTCTTAGCTACTAGATACTACTGCTCCTGGAACGTTTTAAAACACTGTCACTTCAAGATGTTTACGAACAACTAGTTCTCGCTTCTCCCTCTTGAATTCGTTTCAAAATCGGCTTTGAGGTCTATAAAGCGTTATCGCAATCGCGTAAGTACAGCACTTCACATTTTTCGGCTAGTTTGCTCAGGTGACTAAGTGGATTTGTTTTTATCAAAATGTGCAAGCAAAGTACTCGGCACGCTGCTCCATTGACGCTTCAATGAAAATTTGCATTGGATACGAATAGGATACGAAATGGAGCGACAGCATGGCAAGTTTTAGCTGTACTCACTACATATTCCCGGCAATGTAGATTCATTTCGAAACCCCTCAGTACAACTATTTTGATGGAAAAATTTGATACGGCTTTCAAAAACATAATTCACGGCCCTCAGAGTTCTGTCCTGTATAATCGATCCCTAACGATGGGCGGGAGGAGGCGCGGGAAAGAAGGTGAGGCGTACGATGCTTTGGGGAACCAGATGGAAAATAAAATTAATAAAAATATTAATTATAATAATTAATAATGAAAATTATTTTAAAAATAGTTACGAAAATAAACAATTGAAATTAGACCGTTACGAGATTTTTTCACATTTTACAAGAGTTTTGTAGAATTTCAAAAATTTCCCCTACCGCCCCCCCATCCAACAATCCCCCGCCCCTGCACCCGCCACTGGTCGCCAGAGAACAGAAACAGACAGTAGAATTCTGTTCAGTTTGGTGTGAGAGTAATTGACTAAAAGTAGTAATCTGAAACATACCTGCAGAAAGAAGAGATCAGAAATAAATAGACAAAAGATTCCTACTCTATCAATGCTATTATTATGCCAATTTTTCACTTAAGAGCGAGAACATTTACATGGCAGTGGTCCCTCCTTGAAAACGTATATCTATGATACCCAAAGATTGCTGCTATATCCCTCGATGACGACGTCAACTGCGACGTCGTCGCTGTCTCGTGCCCGCAATCAATATGCATCAAAACCAGTGCCATCGCGCCGCAGTGATGGAAAGTGCTGTACTCCTCCGCGACCATAGCAGCAGTCTAAAATGCAGCGAGAGGAGATAAATAACCTATTAAGAAAGATTCACTATTCATGCCCGTCTAGAAAATTCGACAAAACTCATGTGCACTTCACACAATATTCAAACGCCATATTTTCCATTTGCTGGATCAGGCAAAATCCGTTCCCCCTCAGTATAAAGTGACAAATAGTCGGCGGTGCATCTGCTTGTAGTGGTGCCACCTCCAAATAAATGTTATTGGATTACAGGATGAGCCCATATATAGTAGATGACGTCTGGTCAGGACCAGGTAGGAGGCGCGGCTAGCTTTGAACAGGAAGCAGAAGAATCTATCGTAAGAATTATAATGTAGGTGGAGAATATGAATGGGCAGAGAATCAGAGTGCCCTTTCGCAAGTGGTGCAATGCGTGCGAACGGGCTGCGACTACTGGTGTTTCCTTTCTGTGAACCTCATTGCTTGAGCGTCAAAGATAAAACTGTGCAGTAATGATGAGCCAAAAAAAGTTATGTCGTTGTTTGTTTACGTAGTGGAGACAATCAGCAAAAGTGGCAGACTATGTTATTTTTCAGGAATGCACTGTTTTCGTCTCTCCCTCATGAGCGGAATTTTCTTTGAAAAAGATTTGAAGAGAGCTAGCCAAATACACTGGCGATGATTTAAAACTAAAGGACTGAAACCCTTTGAAATAGGATAAAACGCTTCTAAGGCAAATAATGTGCTCGGAATCCGAAGCGCGCTCAAAATGCGCGGTGCATGCAGGTGCAGAATCCATGGATTTGTTCTAATCCCCGAAAGACTCGACAGCGAGGAAAAACCGAGTTTCACCTTCATCCGAGCTTAGCGATGCGTGTAACATCCAAGAACGAGATGCAAAAAATGTGGGCGGGGCATTTTCCGGCTTGTTAGAGCGTTCGCGCCTTTGAATGTTGGCGGACTCAAGGATAAGAAGAACAAACAGGAAGGTCCCAGAAGAGGAGGAGCCTATTTTTCTATAAGTAGATTCGCTCGGACAGAAGGGACATGTTAAAGAGGGTGCATGGGGGAGTTTGCAGGAGAGTGGGAAAAAATAATGCAATGGAGAAAAGCAAGACAGGAGGAAAGGAAGGGGTGGCGCGAGGGAGGGAGGGAAAATGGACAAAAATTTTGTATGAGCCTACCTTCTACTCCTAATTTGTATCCTTATATTCACACATTTGTTAGCAGTTGCAGATCTATAAAACCAACTTTCTCACAGGTTCATTTTTTTAATTGCGCCACGTGGATTCTTTTCCGAAGCAGGTAGCCCCCCTCCCCCTTCCCTACAGGGAGAGAAGGGTTAAAGGCAGCGTCCCACCTAGTTTTCGTGTTCGAGCTCTTAGCAAATTCTAAATCGCCTCTCGACACCCTTATTCCAGCGGTATACGTAAAATTTTTCAAAAGTCTTCAAACACGTCTTGAATGTTTTTCGGGACGAGACCTAGAAAAGTTTGCCGAACGGAGTTGACGCGCGAAGCCGTTAATCTTACGGATCGTACGGGTCAGGACATGTTAGCTAACGCTACAGCCGTGGTGGACAGCGGTCCGCTCCGCCCAAAAAGCCCACGAAATGTGCACATTGGATCCTTCTGGAAACGGCGTTTTCGTCACTTTTATGACCGTTGATATACATTTTTGGAATCAGTGTGGCGGGGAGATCAAGGATTTGGTGAGATTTCCAACAGCAAAACTAAATGAGACACTGCCTTTAAAGGTAGCACCTGTTGAAACTCTCGAATCCGAGCTAAAGTCCTAGTGGTGACGCACACAGCCAGGGCACCATAAGTGTTGAACGAACACAAAGAATCATGACCTCCCTTTAAAGAAATCCGAATTGCAGTTGTGAACCCAGCCCCTTTGCTCGTGCTTTCACAGCGACGACGCGCCAGCTTACAAAGACTCGTCACATACACAAGCGCATATGACCACGCCTGTGCAGAGGGACTCACGAGCGTCAGTGGAGCACGACAAGGTGCATTGTAGAGATTTTTCGCGGATTTTTCGCGAGTTTCTCGCTATTTCACCGTTGTGGATGTGAGTTCTACGAGCTCAAAATTCCAAGATCAAGCGAAACTTCAGACACGACGATTTGAGAGGGTGATGCCTACAAAGGCATGCAACACCTACAAGAAGAGTCAATCACGACTGCACTCCCCGCAATGAAAGCAGCGCCATATCACTCGTAAATCTACGTTGATACGCGTTAATCGCTATGGGACCATCTTGTCAACGCGTTTCAACGTGGGTTAATAGGTGATACGGCGCAGCTTCTATTGTGAGAGGTGCAGTTGTGGAATTCCGGTTGACGCTCCCAGTACATGTACAAGTTATTTTGAAAAGTGGAGCAAAATCCTCTTCCGGCTTGCTTATGAAAATCCTTATAAAAACTGTATTGTGCTGTAGATTGAGAAGGAAGGATCTCCGCAACGCTTGTGCCTCCCCCCCCCACGTCATTATCTCTAACAAGAAGATCATTGATTAACATATTAGACATAACTGCGTATCACGGTCGAACGTTATCTTCAGTTCGTAGGGATGACAAACATGTCGACCCATGATCTGCTTTCTGGAGATAACGACGTGGAGGATTCTAAGCGTCGCAGAGATCCTTCTCTCCTTATCTACAGGACTGTGTACTTCTTAGCAAATGATAAGTAACAGCCAATGATGAAGGACATTTTTTATTCAATACTGATATATCCAATACTAATATTTAGTCAATACTTCAATAAAATGGTGCGCCATAAAATTAATACCATAATCACGTGAAGTGTAGGGATTTCGAGCAAAGATCTGGCAGATAAGTGGACACTAAGACATCGTAACATTGCCCCTTCAAACCGCACTAAGCAACTAGATGGCAGGGACGGTATACATGAAAAATAATCACTTGTAGAGTCCAACCGAGCAAGGGTATGAGCACTAAAAAACCGAAGAGGCTTAAACACTTATAAGCCTCATCTCACAAAGAATATTGCTTTTATGGCGCTAACTCCCGTCGTGCTTCCAGCTACCTCTGATATAATAGGTTGGTGTGGAAATTTTTCGGATTTTTTTCCAAAAATCTATAATCCTTCCTAGATGTCGTATAAAAACTAGATGTGGTAAGTAACTTGTAGAGCAAATCTTACTCTTCTCTGCTGTAAGTATGAGTGGCGGTCACAGCAGTTAAGAGACAGGATAGGTCGATAAAATTGCGGAAGAAATGAAGTCGGCGAAAAAAAACGACAAAACTATTGCATCAACCTAGTACTTGCTAGTTGCACATTGGCAGTCATTCATATTATATGGAGGCAAGTGGAAATTCCTTCGCGAGCATATCGCGCTAGCCTATTCATGAATAGTGCTGGAGAGCAGCCACATCCTCAAAACAAGCACAGCACACTTTAAAACTCGCGAATAACTTGCGAGTGACTTTTCCAGAAATGAAAGAAAATTGTTATTTGCGACTATATTTCAGAAGCGAAGCGCGTTTCGTCATCCTGCGGGAAGCACACAGTGAGTCAGAATATGACGAGCTCTGTTCGTCGTTAATCACAGACCAGACGGCCGCTGAATATCCAATGTCTAGGTGGGCTGGCTCCATTCAACTCGAAAAAAAGCGCGCAGCACACTTAGGACACCTATAAATGTCCATAAATCTCTCAGCAATACTCACCAGGTATCCATTACACACCTCAGTACATGTGCACTTAATAGTAATTATCCGTGAGGAGACACTTGGAGTAGAGGAACAAGGAGTGGAACGACACCTCTAGGAAACTTAGTGGGAAACTGTACAGTGTATGAGGTGGTATACATGTATTAGCCCTACTCGCGAACATCACTTACCGGGAACTGTGGAAAAATCGACCTTCTGAAAGGCAGAGGAAATTTTTGTTTTGTTCCGATATTTTTATAAATTGAAGTTGTCAAAAGACGCCGATCACAACGCTATATATCGCTTCCTGTGATCATGCTGAGAACACATATTTAAGCCATCGTATTTGGAGAGAGTTGGGGCGGAACTTCCACGCGACGCTAGATTCCTCCATAAATGCCTTGCGTCAGCCACACTCCTCCAAAATGCTCGACATGTTTGGTGATATCGATCGATAACAGTTCGGAGCTGGCATGCAATCAGCGATCGAAGACGCTCAACACGACGAACATGGAGGAAGAGAGTAGCCGGTATAGGCGCAAAAGTGGCAGAGTCCAGGCACGCGCGGAAGCCCCGCCCTAGCTCTCCTCATAATAAAGAGCTCAAGAATCTGCTTTTCTGCACGTTTATGAAGGAAGACGATGTAAACCATTGTGATCAGTACGCTCAGGCGTCTACAAAGTATTCGAAAACGCAGTGAGGCGGGGCGCTGATTTCGGGACCATCAGCGGAAATTCCTCAAATACCTAATAACTTAGTAATCAATAAATTAGAAAAAACAGCATTTTTCTAAATAACAATACAGAAAACAGTGAATTATCTCCATTTGTTCATTTTAGTCCACTAAATGTCCTGGTACAGCTCGTGCACGACACCACTGAGTACGTAGACTGCACTGCTATTCTTCTCCATCAAAGAATGGCAATGAATGGTTCCTTCCCACGCCGTACTAGTATCCTCCATTCATGTTTTGCACAACCTCTACCTACTTCCGATGCGAGTACCATTGTTTCTACAGCCACTGCTGTGGGAGAAGAAAGGTTGCATGGAATGTTAGTGGTTCACTTCTGTGGACACTTCAATTTATTTCTTCGCCACACATCTGAGCGCTCACCTTTCTTTCTCATACGACAACTGACAATCACGAACAGCAATTTAGTAGGCCACCATATTTCATGAAACCAACTCCTACTTTCCATTTCGACTACTGACATTTGCCAGTTCATTTTCACTGCCCCGGCTTCGCCACAGATCGCAAGTTATTGCGAGTAAAGTGCGGCAAAACCGGGAGATGGAAAAAATAAAAAACTGTCCAATTTATAAATTACACATTAATCTGCCCGACACTGGTCTGGCGTGAAACTCTTCATTGCGACGAATTCTAGCAATTTAAACGTTCATTTATTGAGAACGTAGTGTAGATGTTGTAGAGTGATCATGTTATGTTAGAACCAACTTAACATTTTTTCAAGACATCGTTGACTTCCCGGACTCCTCGACGTTTTTTTTTACTTACCGGACATTATTACTACTACATATGTGATCAATCACTCTTTTCCTCCTCCTTGAAGAACATATACATGTTCCATCACCTCAATGCGACTCCGCTCTATTCCATTTACGATGGGAATACATTTCAGAGGCAATGCTAGGTACCTGTCAACAAGAGAGACGTCAAAAGGGCATGCTGAAACATTCTGATGGAATAGTTGTACAATTCCCGCTCGTGCAGCTATTGGGTTTTTGAAACTATTGCACTAAGGCTAAGGTTTGAAAAAAAATGAAGTTTATTCTGAAGTTGTTAAGATATATTTTCGTTTTGGAGATATATTTTTTTGTTTAGAAGAAATTGTTCCAATCCTTTCTTCCCCCAGATGTCACTGTTATTTGCTTTCCGACGTGTGATAATCAGGGGGATGGTTCCTAGTATGAGCGGGGTAAGAGGCTGTAGAAGGACGACACCAGGACAAGGACAACGATGGCGAATTCGTATGGAGAGCTCATATCCATTGTCGAGATGACTACCAATGAGATAAGAATATGCGGACAAAAAAGTGCATTCATCACGAGGCAATTAGCGGAAGCATGGTAGTTCTTGCGCAAAGCAAACGGAAGCATACAATGAACCCTTTTGGGACTTCCCTCTGACGAGCTGAGTCTTAATAAATGGATATTTAAGGGGAGCAGAAAATTTCAAGTGAACATTCATTTTACATCTTTCGTAATTACATTCCGCTCGTACATTCAGGTGTAGTTAATCGATTCGAGTTCCAGGTAAGTCAAATTTCGAGTATTTGGAAACGTCGAGCGTTGGAAAGATCAGGAAATTGAATAAATCGAAATGCTTACAAATTTAAAAAAAAACATAAAAAATGCTGGGCCTGAGAGATTTGCTGTTCAAAAATGTCAAAAAAAAAACTGTGTTTTGAAATAACGAATACACGAATATATTTGCCCAAATAAGACTAAATCAGATCCATTTATAAAATGTAGGTGAGAAATGTTGTACTCTTCTCTGATGCCCAGAAGAACTTGGGACGTATAGTGCGAAAATACGTGATTACAGCAATGATTCTGAATATTTTGCAACGTTTTCTAAATGGATTCTGCAAGCAGAATCTTCTGAAAACTCTCTCCAGTCCTTTTGGAACATAAGCAAGTAGTTCACTAAGTAGAAATTGGAACCTGGTAGGGTGAACAAAGGGCATGGGTGAGTGAAAGGAGAGTGGGTGGGGCGACAGGAAAAGTGGCAAAATGGTCTTCTAGAGGAATGTTTTGTTAATAAAGCTGCACATTAAGTTCAGTAAGTGAAGACAGATACTTAGAAACAGCCAAACAGCAATAAACCAATTAATTAGTTAATTAATTAACAAGAGGAAGACCATATTCCCTTTGTGAGAAGGGGTGGACACTTTAGATAGCCACAGAACCTTCTCGAGGGAGCAGCAGGCTCCAGAATCCTAAATACTACAACCTCTTCCTGAGATGCTGTTCCTGAATGTGCTGAGAGACTTCTCAATGTCCAGGGATCATTCTACTCTGGTGCGCATAAGCTACTTGAAATTCACTTTAAGTAACACGCATACAGATAACGTTACCTATTGATTCCGTACTTTTGCATAAGAGCCATTCCTCTTCCAAGATGCAAAAACTGTGTCGTCAAATTTGACTTATAAAAAGGTCACTCGGTCGCTTTTCTTAGAAAGTGCAAGACTCCAGCAATAAATGCTTGAAAAACGATACACACACAAAGGAAACCTGATAGCCTCATCTGAACACCATGAAAACCCCATGGAAGGACGTGCGAGTGGTGAGATAAAGCCGTGCAGCGCATCTCAACCGTAGTAGCAACTTCCAAGGCGAAATGGAGTTTCTTTTTGCGAGGTCTCGGAGGCACTCCAGACTGTAAAAATGAAGTTGGGCGTGGGATGTAATGATTTGGTCCAAAAGTCAGCGACCTATTAGCCGTGCAGGTCACAACACTTGAGGTGAGAAATTGCTGGAGGAGTTGACTGGGGTATGTGGTTTAATGGCAACAAAAACAATGATTTACAAGCAAATGGGGTCGCAGACAGCTGAACGGCTCATAGGAGACGATATGTGAAAATTTATGTGCTACAAAGGATGGGCGGAAGTAAAAAAAAATTTATAGAAGTCTGAATTCAACCTTTGAGGGTCAATAAAAATGCTGAAATCAGAAATATCGAAAGC
Source organism: Ancylostoma caninum (assembly GCA_037903475.1). Lineage (NCBI taxonomy): Eukaryota > Metazoa > Nematoda > Chromadorea > Rhabditida > Ancylostomatidae > Ancylostoma > Ancylostoma caninum. The sequence goes on along the minus strand of JBAJFG010000620.1, from coordinate 1,143,593 downwards.
AGAGAGTGGCTGAGCGATGAAAGGCGTAGAAATTGTGTAAAACACTAAACAATGAATATGTATGTTCATGCATATAGTTTGTCCAGTAAGTTGATGCGTTTTTTTTTTGCTAGTTTTATTTCCAGTTTTTTAAACTTCAGCATAAAAGGAGACCCGCATGAAAACCATTTTTTGTATTACACAACAATTCATTTAGATATCGGAGGATTGACCATATTTATAAAGGAAGAATAGGGCTTTTTTTGTGCGAAAATTTCCATGAACCGTAGTGAGTCCAAAATATTAATAAGAAAATGCAAAACAAAATCAAAATTTTCCTGGCAAACTAGGGATAAAAGCAGCCAGCGAGTAAGTGGGCTTCTAAGTGGTCGTGACGGGGGGGGGGGGGAATGCCGCGGCAAAGGATAAGAGAAGAAATGGAGTTTCATCCAAAGAAAGACCCGCATTACAGGTATTTTATAGGTGAGATCATCAAAAAATTAGCTTCGTTCCCGGATAATGAAAAATAAAAAATCAAAAAAGAAGCTATCAAAGTCGCAATAGATGGCGCAGATGGCGGTGGAGAGGGGGGGATTGGAGAAGGGGGTGATAAGAGAAATCGGAGGGATCCGCCACTTCTGCTACTAGAACCGGGGTTTCAGGGCTACCAAAATTCACTTTCATATCCAAATAATTGAGTGCAAATAATAGGGAACGATAGTAATTTAAGAAAGAAAAAATTAATCAGACGCATAAATTGTAGAATTTGTACCTGTACCATAAAGTAGTTCTGAAAAATTGAAGTGGAGGTAAAATCCATGATTCGTTTTCGAAACGCACCCCCCTCCCCCGCCCCCACCCCACCCCCGCGCCTTCCATTCCATACTACTTCCTCGTCTTCATTTAACTCCTGTTGACTATAACGTAAAGCCATATCAATCATCGGAGATTTCAGATTTAGGTTAACGTTCTGGGCTAGGATTCATGGAACTTCAAACACGCATTTCGACGAAGGTTAGCATGATTAGGTATCCGATGGACTACGTAATGTTGGCAGACGCAGAAGTTTGATTTGCTGACATGATTTTGGCTAGTTATGCTCCGTCCCTGGAAGTCGAAACCTTAAGAAATCCAGAATTGCTAGGTTTCCGGGAAGGGGAATTCCGCTCATCACTGGTAGCTGCTCGAGGATACCAGTTCGCAAGAGCACGCAAATGTCTGCCGTTGTTTTCCCACGTCCTTGTAAACTTTCATGAAGCAAACTATCACTTTACACCCCGTTCTTAGAACCGTGACGACAAGCAGTTTAATCCTCGGCAAAAAGTGCGGAGTGCGTTTCGTGGAGCCGAGCTGTGAAACACGTAGAAGCCCTATATACACAGCGATTCGTGCTGTTTCGGCAATATCCATGAAGAATGGCACCGGGTCTGGAGGGGTACGTGGCAATGCGTACATGCGTAGGCCCGTCTGCCGACGAGAGTGCAACGACGAAACCACGCATGTGTTTGTCTTGCAAACAACGGAGCATCCTGGTGTCTGACATCCCGACTCGCATGTAACCCACGGCAGAATAAACACACTGCCGGCCACGCGTCCTATTGAGAGATCATCATGCATCCATCCGGATGAAGCCGTAAAGTTGCACGGTGTTTGTCCAGGGCGCGCTACACGACCAACAAAAGAAACCTTCGCAGAAGAGAGATGGGGACAGTAATTTCGCACAATTAGCAGAATGATCACAATAAGGAATGATTCTGTGGTCGAATTCACTCACGTCGTTGGGAACGTTCTAGGTTTTATGCTGTTCAAGGTCGGATACGAGGGAAATTCCATCAGGTTGTAACATAAGTTTCCGCTACTTTGGAATTTTCGACAAAAAAGTTTTATAAAAAATCAAATAAGCGCAGGTACCAATCGGGGTGTGCACCATAACAGTCGCTGGTCTTTTGCCGTTTTAACAACTGGAGATCCACTCCGCTGCTCCAGAGATCAGTGAACTGTGACGCAAAAAAGTGGGTCGGGCAGTGCTCGAAGTGACTGACTTTGGCAAATCGGTTCTCCTTCGATAAACAATCTTGTGACCTGATAACCGGCGCTTGGTTGACTTTGATTTGTGCTACATAACGCGGAGTTAGAAATTCTTCCGCGAGTATGGCAAAATGGTGTTATTTCGACAGAGCTCTTGAAACTTGTTCCAAAGATCTACCAATTAGTGTCCGCAAACTGTTGATGATTATAGCCACTATGTATGGAAGAAATTCTACTTCAATTCGCTTTAACTCCATAGAGAAAAATGGCATAATCAAAACTTCGGGCTACCAAGTTTGGTGCCCGTGCTTTAGACCGCTCGACAATAAAATGGGGGGAGAAAGTGCCAGGAAGAATGAGAATGGTCTCGATATTACTCCCCCCAAATTTGGTTAGTATCATACAAGGTTATGGTGAAATTTTTATGCGTGCAAGTGCAGTCACAGAATTTGCATTCTTGAAGGGTTCACTCCAAAATTAATTACATCTTCAATATAAGACGCAAAAATAGGTCTCACATTCTAGAGTGTTTGCGAGATCATGCGGTTTAAAACGCTATCTAGATATGCGCGAAATCTAACCGGTATCATTCATTAGAAGCCTTTGAAAATGCCTATACAAAAACAGAGGAAACTTATGTTACAACCTAATAGTTCAAGAAGTTCTGAACTTCCTGAATTCTGACTTCATGCAAGGCTTCAGCTTCTAGATTCTTGGGAGTTTGCTAGAAGCTAAGTTGTTTCAATTCACACATGATATTTTTACCTATCCAAACTTTTCGAACTTCTCTCGGCTTCCGACTTCCGTGTCTTAGTATTTCACCACTACTTTCCATCGCTGACCAAGACAAGTCGCTTGGACGAAGCATACGTATCGTACGCTTCTGACAGGTAAATTCCAAAAGGGCGGGTTGGTCTCAATCTAACCAGGAACGCTCAAGAATTTGGCACTGGAACATCTACCATCACCAAATTTAGCTTTCCAGACCAACTTCCTAGCGAAATCTGTGTAAACTCCTCTTTTGGCCACAAGAGACTACCTATGTCCCGTGGGTTTTTGGTACTTTCGACCAAATTGAGTTTAAATAATTCAACTTAGTTACAGTGGGTTTTTTTTTCGACAAAGTAAGTGTCGGAACCAATCTGGACGTATTCTGCGAACTGAAATCAAGTATTAGGTTTCGAGAAGGTGTGCTCAAATAGTATCAATCTGCTTTGGGTAGTTACAATACTTGTATTCATTTGTTTAAAAACAAATCGCGAAAGTATCTACAAAGAAAACATGAGAATGAAAACAGAAATCATGAAGACCTATGGCACGGGTACGACCTTACGCAATCGCCTGGTCTTTAACCGAGTAAAGTGTAGTGATACGGTTGTGATTGAAAAGTAAAAAGCACAATAGTATGATAAAAAAAGCGGTACAACAGATTGATGAAAAATTAAAGTGATACCATTGTAATAATACTTGTACATAGCTTTTATACGTAGAGTTAATCAGTTAAATTCTTGAGGAAGGTTGCAGTTTGAATCTCCATGCGGCATAGCGAAAGGTTTTAAGTGTCGCCAGGCCACATGCCGTTCTTCATTGCTTATACCACCTTAAATTAGCAGGTATAAATTTGAAACACTTTTGGATACGATTGGGGAACCAAGATAGGACCCGTTTTATATGTTGTATTATGATCGTTTTTTTAACTCCTTCTTCGTTTCTGGCAATGGTTGTTTAATTAAGAGAACACCTATCAGTTATGGCACACCTGTTGGTGTAATAAATAAATAAATAAATAAATAAATTCAGTTATGTTCTAACAACCGTGCATAAAGAGATTGGAGGTCCATGTTTGGTAGTTCTCTCAGAACTTGAACAGAAGTAGGGTCGTATTCTGAGCGAAAATATATTGACATTACTTCTCATCAGCAAAATTCTAAATCAAAGAATTCCGGTTAAAGCACCCCTCTCATAGTTCAAGAAAGAGGGGTATTCCAAATTTCTGCGATTAATATGAGAAAAAACCCATGTAGAAGAGGACGAAAATAGTGGACGGAGAGGAGAAATGGAGTCTAAGACTGGAAAATTCAAACTGCCGGAAACTAAGCGAAAGCATGCAGTATTACCAGGCGCAGTCTTCCAGAAAAATCCACGGGAGCGATTGCCTCGCGGGAGTCTGCAAATAACGAAAAATGCTAAAAACCAAAGTGAGCCGCGTTTGAATTGCTGTGTTTCAGAGGCAGCTCACACGCACATGCAATGCAAATAATGTTGCTAGTGACAATGGATTCGTCGACTTCGTTTGATGGTTGCATGTCCCTTGGAGGGATGGACAAAAACATGCTCCGTGATCTAACTATATTAGAGGTAGTTGGGCAAAACATATTAGGGAGCTCCCGTTGCATGGTTCCTTGCTTAAGAAAATCGAGCAATACAAGGGAAAAATTAAGAGAAAAAAGAACCAGCTCCTTCTCCAAGCCATCTTTCCTCAGAGCATCACTACAGTCCTTGTCGAAAAGATAGACGGATTCCGTCACTGCAGAAACGCGGCGGGACCTGAACGATGGAAGCGGAGAGTGCATGCTCCAAGTGAGAGGGTCCAGTAGGTCCCACCGCGATTCTGTGACCGCGACGATATGAAACCGCACGCGCAATCAGTCTATCTTTTCGACAAGGACTGTACCTCTAGGACTTCATCAAGGAACTGAACTTGTTTTTCTAATTTTCCACAGAACAGGAGTTAATTACTGATCCGTTTGTTTCCGTTGATTTGTGTAGCTGTGAACTTGGATGTTTCGAAAGCGAACTGATTGCAGCGAACAGTGCTTGAAAATCTATGAAGCACATCGTTTTAAACATCAGCATGAGTAAGTGCTTATGCCCCCTCACGCTTCGCACTGACTGAATTAAAACGCTTTACTTAATTTCTGTATAATATAGGAAACAATTGAAAGTTTTGTCCATTTTAAGAGAAATTCTTTTCTGCCAGAATTGTTATATCTTCCCTGAAACCCTAAAGTTTGAAACATTTTCCGATTTTGCTTTCAGGGTCATTATCTGGTTTACTTTACTTCAGGGTTTTCCTTATTACACAACCTCCAGAGAGGAGTTTTGTTTAAAACATACCATTGCTCTCTCCATTTTTCAGACATTAATATCTTCCGTTTAGAATTGTCTAGCATGTCATTCAGGCACATGCTGTTGCTATACTCTCGGGAAGTGCAGCGGTTGCAGTGGCTGAGGGTGCAGATAAATCAATACGCATCGAAACCACTAACGTCGTGGTCGCAGCGACTAAGATCGCCACACTTTTCGAAGAGTACATACAGGAGCAGCCTCACAAGCAGTCCCCTTGTCTTTATTCCTAGGAGGAGCTTCTTCACTCTAGCTTTGAACTCATGACAGCCAGTGAAATGTCACTCCTGGGAGTCATCTGCTGAAAACACAGAATCATATGTTTCCTTTTTCATCTATGCTGGAAAACGGACGAGATGCATGGAGAGCATGAGCATAACGCGGTGCTTGAAATCTGAAGGACAACGAAAGTATGCTTAGGCAAAGTTCTGGTTTGTTACCTCCCTACACGTCGCCCACTTCCATGGGAGCTTTAAACAAGTACATAGCCTTGAGTAATGGCTCTCATAAGCGCGTAACACAATTGATGTAGAAACTGCCACGAGTACGCACTATTTTTCGGTATGCAGCTAAGCAACCGTAAAATTGCGCATATCCTTTTCTACTGAGAGTGACAGGATAAGAAGGACAAGGGGTGAGTGCTGGAGTGCAAATGTGCAGAACCAATGCTTCATAGCTTCCTATCCAAAAACGTGGCAGGAGGGGAGGCGTGGAAGAAAGGAGAGCGTCCTAAGCGAAGGAAGGCGTGGTCAGTTAGAATTTTAGCACATAGAGCTAGTTGCGAACTCATACGATTAAAATATAGGTTTATAATAGTGAAATAAGGAATGGAAACGAAGTGTTAAAAAAAAAACTTTTAACACTATCACTCTCACTCGCCTCAAATTTTCAAAATAAAATTTCCCGCTGTGATTTCGTTTAGGCGATAATTGACATACAATGAACACGCATACTTGAGTCACGGAATACCATGAGAAACTGGATGAAGACGTAAATTTCGCTCAAAATAAAGTGGAATTTGCGTGCTCCATAATATTCTGACCAATACGAGAAATAAGTTTTTTGGACAATGTGTCAGAAGATTTTGGAGATACCGCATCTGCCGCAACATTGCACTGCAAAATCAATGCTAATTTATTTATGTATTTAATTATTTATTAACTACGTCAGGAGCACACCACAAACTTCATATAGGGATAGGCGTGAAATCAAAAGAAAAAAAATCGGGCAACGCCTATCGAATAAGAAAAGATTGTGCATGGGTTGTGCAAAAAAAAAGAGTATCAAATCGGAGCAAGCTTCCTGGAATCAAATATGATACTGTTTGCTCCTTGATGATGAGAGGTGAAAGGAGTACGATATTTGTGATTATCACTTTAAAATATTCCTCTGGAAGGATGAAATAACCTTCCCCTCTACCTCAAGTAACGGAGTAACAACGAGGACAAGCTTCTTTGAACCTAATGAGACACCACAAAGTTTCGCCGAAAACTTTCAAGATCTTGGGTTTAACAGGGAGAATAGTGCCAAATTTTTCTTGATTTGTGAAATTCCTTCTGCCCATTCCCCCACCTCCAGGCCCCTTATTTTAATTCTCCCATACTTTTAGTCGTGGATGGCGAACAAATTCTGAGAGCATGCATATAACCCTTTCACTGCCACCATGCCACAAATTTAAAAATATCGAGCGGCTTGAAGAAGCACCGTAATTCTGGTCCAAGCACATCATCCTGGCGGCGTGAAACCAAGCTGACCGGGAATTCCCTTATTGGATTCGTAGTGTAAAGTGCAAACAAGCGAAGGAGACGAAATTCGATGCTTGTTAGGCACAAGCAGTTCGAGCATCCGAAAAACGCAGGAAATTTCCGGAATCGCCATTGGTCGCAGCCGTGTTCTAATCACCCGTCAGCAGTGCAATTCCGCGAAAAATGTCACCAACAGTTAAACGTGGAACGCATGAAATTCCTTGCGGAGGCCACCGCGCAAAACCTCTGCCATAAAGCAGTATTAAAGCGTTTTATAGCCTCATTACAGTGATTGATAATGTTGCGAAGTGAGACAAGAACTGTTCACGGAAACACTAATTCGCCTCTACGTCATGATGAGGTGTTTGTCAGACGGCAGAAGAAAAGTGCGACACCGGCGGGGAATCATGAACATCGAGTGAGTGCTTGTCGGGTCTCGTTTTTGCGCGTTTCTGTGCATAGCGGATTAGTGGGACGTGCCTCTGGGAAGATGTCGTGGAGGTGGGAAATAAATCCTCGCCACTGGGCAAAGCATCACGAAAGGGGAGAGAGCTATTTAAGGAAAAAAGCGAATTAATTCGAGTCAATTGCTCCTCACATGTAGGTTCCCAAGCTTCCAAGTTGAGTGCAAGTTAGGAAAAGCGCACGAATCAAATGAACGTGTAGAGAATTGATGGCAACTTGGAAAGCACCCGGCATTAGAGCCGGGACGAAAGAAAACTTTGAACGAAAATTGAAATAACTTAGGGAAGACAAGATTGAGTTATATCGAGAAATTTGCTCAGCCACGTCTATCTGTAACCCCTCACAAAATCAGTAGCCGCAGAGGCTTCTAGAAAGCACAGATGTACTGGAATGATACTTTTCTTGGTAGATTTGCTCAAAATGTGCTATAACTGGACTATGGTGGCATGTTCACGGAAATCTCAACACAGAACTTCATAAGGGCAAAAGTGACAGCGCTGGATTTCCATCAATTACTTATTTATTTATCACACGTCACTATAACTACAATGACGTGCCAGTCTTAGTGGAAACAAAATAGCAGTGCAAGCATAATCCCCTAAATGAGCAAAAAAAAAAAGAAGAGACGCGGGAAAAAGGATTGGACCCAGAAGGTTACTAGCAGAAGGGGAGAAAACTCTGAAACCTATTGCCTTAGTACTTAAAGAAATTCTGCTCACTGGTTTAATTTGGGCGTAGAAATCAAGCTCTCATCCAGGTACTACGTATCTCCAGGAATCAAATCGCAGCTCGCTAGTGCCCTATTCATTATATTTATTTCAGTTTCAGGAATGCCGATGAAGTGGATGGTGCATGCGTGAAAGACGTCTGATTCTAAGATTTCTAGCATTCCGTTCCTTCACTTTTCATGACACAAAACTGTGTAACATTTTTAGACCTTTGCTCTTACCTGATTAATTCCGTAGTTTCAATATCCCTTCAGTTCTTTCTTTCCTCCAAAGGAATAAACGAAACAGAAGTTTTCTAATTCATTTCTTCTCTTTTCTTCCTCTACTGAATTGAACAATTATTTACTTATTGACGTGCCTTTTCATTTTGCTTTCTAACTGATTCCGGCAATGAGCAATCAAAATCCTCGCAAAGTCAAGCGAATTCCAATGCTTTCCTCATCAAGAAGTCAGAAGCTCCTGCCTTTTTGCGCTGCACGCCTCGCCATGAGTCACTCCCTTTGCTATTTTGAGGCTTTTTCCATAGTTTAATCATTCACCACCTTTTTTTATGGAGGCTAGGGAACACTGTGGAATTCGTCCATCTTCGGTGACTCACACCAGCAAGCACATACAAGTAGAGGGAACAGTCTAGCAGCATTAAGATGGTTTTTCTGGGAGTGCAGGCCTATTTGCGTTTGAGAAGTTCCCAAGTGGACTGTTTGGACTGCTTCCTGTAAGGGTCTCTCAGTGCAAATACAACAGATGTAGGGATAAAAGATGTGATAAGATCTAAAAAAAAAAAACTCTATACGTACTTGGTAAAAGCCATTAACAATAATCGCTACCATGTCAATCAAATGTATTGCTACTGCATTCCTAACAGAATGTCCTGGGGTTTCATAGCGACAACTTGGTCGATTTCATCGATTTCCCACAGTTTAGCTCCAGTCTAGGTCGAGATGTGCCTGCTAGGGTTGTTTAGCATGTTGATCACAAATTTCATGTGAATTTGTCACAGAAACATCGCTTTATCGACTTTATGGATTTTTCTTCATTTTTACTCAAAGGTCGGTGAACACCTGCGCACTGGTAGGCAAATATGTAAACATTATTATAGTGGATATCTTCCTCAGAAATTATACGTATTCTATGTGTCTAGTGTATATGAACACCCTGCTTTTTACTCAACGCGCAACCGTATTCATTATTATGTTGAAGCTGAGCCATCTTGGGCCAGGGTGCATCACTGAGATTAAACGGGGAAGACGGGTTAACGCCTGTGTTAACAATGGGTAAATTTGGAAACTGTTCGCATGTTTACCCTGGGTAGTCTCCATGATGCGTTGGTTGTGCTTACCCCATCCAGCTAGGAATATGGAACATGTCCAGTTGAAATTGACAGTAAATAAGTGAATGAATAAACTATGCACAGTCCCAGCACATAATATAATATAATATATCAGCACATAATAAACAATACTCTCGAATGGAGACATACATAAAGTAGCGAGCAAAAAGATTGCAACTTTTGGTTTTTCGTCCATATTTCAAAGAAGAGCCTGGAGGTTCGAATTTTTATGGGAGTTGTAGGTACTCATTTGAGGCAGGAGGGCTTTAAAACTCCCTCACTCCATCGACTTCTTGTTTTTTTTAAGAAAAGTTTTTCTCACAGAAGTCGAAATCTGTATTTTGAGACCGTTTTTGTACGTTAAGTTTCAGAGGTTAAAAAGCGCTGCAATTTCTTTCACATCCAATATTCTTAATATGATCCACGCTCTTCTCATATTGCTCACTCTTTCTATAGCTATCCCACACCCAATAAACGTGATGGAAAGACGTCGTTAAAGAATCCATAGACATCCGCTTCCTGAACAGCGCTGCTTCAGCAAATTCGACGGCTGGGAGGCGAAGAAGAGATGGGATTGCCAGCGCACAAATCTTGTGGTGAAGCTGGCATGGATTGCGCTAATTCCGGCCTTGCTTCGTTTTGTTTCATGCCTGGCTTATGAGTCAGTGAAGAAACAGGTAATTCCCACAGTGCTTTCAGTTTTCATTGGGGGGGGAATGGTACCAAAAGCCGGGACAAAGTAGGAAATGGATTGTTGGAAGCATTTGAATGAAAGGAAAAATGAACATTCGACCCCTCACTCCGGAAGAAACCAAAACGTGATCCTCATTATGCGGAAAGGGGTCAGCTTAGCTCACTCTTATGAGTATTTCGAATATTATCGGAAGGGAACTGGCACAGGAAGCTCGCGGAAGCTAAGCGTTGTAGTTCGTTTCACCATGGACGACAGTTGGGAAAACAGTAGAAAGAAAAAGAACGCTTGAAAGTGTGCAGCAATCGGAGAGGAATGAGAGAAAAGCAGGTTATCCGCACGGTTACTCAACCATTGTTGCGTTTGAAACAGATGCACTTGGAGAAAAAAGACTGTTTCTTTTTTCTTTTTTTTTTCATATATCTCCTAGGTTTGTTTCAGCAAACAAACAGTCCTGCTCAGCTATCAATTTTTCTTTTTGCTCACGTTTTTCATACAGCAGTGGTGATCATCGTAATAACATACCTTCTCAAGAAGTCACCTGGAAATGTACAAAACGCTAAAACATTCCCAAATGAGAAAGGAGCCTCAGAGCCAGATAAAAGCCGCTTCTGCCCTCTAGTGCATAGTATTGCGCCGAATTCGCGAAATTCCCACGAAGGGGCATGAAACCTTAGACGAGTGAGGAACGTGTGAAGTGTGGGACTCGATCGGAAGGTCCGTCGGCAAATTGGGATTGAATTGCGAGTGGCGACATATCGGGTGTAGTAACCGTACGCGCGTAGCTTCTAGCGGATGCGCTAAGTAAACCAAGACTACATAGCAGGAAGACGTCCCATAGCTCTGGGAGATCTACAGGGAGGAATTGCTTTTGCTGTAATAAAATTAATATCAAAATCCTACGCTGAATTTATGCAAATTTAGTTTCCACCTATGTGCGATGAGTCTGGGGATGGGGAGGCGTGGCTGGAACAGGTGGGGTTTAAAAATTGGTCCTATATACCAATAATTGGAAATTGACCTGTAGAAAAATTAGTATTAATGAGGAAAAACGAGCTGATGAAATAAGCTACGAAAATTAATGTTTATTTTATACATGACATACATAATTCTAGGAGAATTGTCACTTGATTCTAGGAGGAACTACACAGTATGTGCTTCTGAGAGGAGAATTTCTGTGCAGTGTTTCCAACAGCAAGTTTGAATCCGCGTTTATTAAGTTTTCCACAGTTGCCTCCAATCACTGTAAAGCTTAAGTTTTAACCCACTTTGTTCTGCATCCACTACTAATGTGATTTTGCACAAAGAAATCGAGGAGTGGAAGGGAAGGACGATTAAGTCGAAAAATGGAATAAAAAGAAGAAATGAGAAAGATGTAGGATATTCATACCGGACGCTTAGCGCAGTTGAATGAACTGAAACTAGCCTGAATTCACTTACAAGCACCCGAAACGAACCTGAGCGAAGATAACAACTGAAGGAACATAAGGAAAGAAGAGTGGTTGACTCCGTTCAGCAACATTGCGAAGTGATGTGTGAAAAGAAATCGAAAAAGTGAGGGGGAATGTCGCGGCTGCCGGCTGCACTGCCCCGCATGGAAGAGGTCAGCTAATCAGCAAATCCAATGCAATCCCATTAGCGGCTTTCTGCCTAATGAATGAGCTCCTTTTAACCAGCACCTAATTCAAGCGCCATGCAACACCATGTGTGCGACCTGAAGTGTCTACTGGGAGTTCCTGCGGAGCTCGTCGATGAGCACTCTCGAATAGAGTGCGATAGCTGGGATCGAGCAGCTCTTATCGCTTCATTTTTCCAAGTAGGATGCTGATCTGATGTTCTTGAATAAAGCAGACAAAGTTTGTTCACATTTTATGAAGTCCGGCATTTTTAACCCATTGACGACCACGGCCTTTTCGCGTTTTTCACATTTTCTCAGCTTCCGATCCCTTCCATACTCCAACATTTTTACATAATATGTAATTTGCAGATTTTTTAAATCACATAGAATTAGAATTCTTACTACGCCACCCTTAAAGAAAACCTTAGGGCGTTGTGATCTCTCAAACTAAACGAAACTGCGAAAAAAAAATGCGCAGCTCACCGGTAAGCCACGCGGTAGTCAATGGGGGTTAAGTTAAGGATGTATTCAAACCGCTTGCTCAAAGAGTCTGATTGGTTACCGAGCGTCTTCATACACTTCAAAAATCCAGAGATATTCAGGATATTGTATCTAATTTAATTTTTATTACAATTATTGAAGACGTTCGTTACAGCACAGGACAAATATGTGGTACAAACACATATAACATATGAAGAGCTGACGTTAACGAAATGCTCAAAAAAAATTTTTTGTCAATGCAGGAGCTATTGTTGTTGCAGTTGCGTTGCTGTAAAAGCTTTTGACGCGAAGGTTTTTTTTTTGAAAAATCCAGGGAAGTTTTTGAATTGAAGCAATGTTAGCAACAGTAAACAAGGCTGTATATCAGCCCCTGCTTTGTCGTTATCTTTCGAAAAGGTTCATCCAAAAAATTATTATTCATATTATTCATACGTAAAAGATCAAAATCTGAGGCAATGCGGGATTCAAAACTGCCTTTACCGTATTGATATGTGTCGATGAATTTGTTAAGGAGGATTGTTCTTTGTTGTTTGCATCACGTGACCATCAGAGTGGAAGGGAGATGGGCTGGTGGCGGGTACATGAATGATTTCCGTATTCTTCGTCGGAATAGCATTCAAAAAGGGTGAAATCTCAATAAAATTTTGTGTTTTCCCTCGTTCCAAAACTGTACAGGTAATTGACGCTGCTTTTTGAAATATATTCTAATATAAATACACAAATATAAAATATACTTTTTTGACACATTTCTACCCTATACTAGGTAACAAAAAAATGGAAAACGCATAAATAAAAACAAACAAGGTTAATGGCTAGACAGTTCGCGCCATCTCCATAATCCTTGGGGTTTTCGTGCACTATGAAAACAAATCGGTACGACCAAACAGGAGGAGCCGTAAATCTCGTGGCAAATCAGCGATGAGCCGATGGCGATTAGTTGCAGACATGCATACATCTGTATCAATTAGTGCGGTCGGAAGGGTTTACAACTCTCCCGGTGGGGGTCAAGGCTCCGAGGTCGCTGTCGTCAGTCTAATCTTCACCTCCGAACGACATCCTAACTTGACGTGTCACACATGATCAGCCGCGTCGAGAACGTGTGAATTATAGGCCAACACCTTGGGAATAGCCCGATTTTTTTTTGTTATGAACATGGTTTTCAGCACACCTTTTGAATTACACGGCAGGAATAATTAAGTAATTAGAAATCACGCCAAGATTCCCTATGAACATAGCTTACGTAACTGTGGAAGGATAACATAGGGAGCGGGCAACTAGTAGCGGCAAAACTTAAAAATCTCATTTGAAAAAAATCAAAAAAAAAATCAAAAAGTCAAAAAATCTCATTTTTTGAAATCATTCCCCAACTTTTTATTCATTTCTCAGTAAAACCAATTCCTGATTCTTAATTTTGGCTTTAGAGCGTTTACCCGTGAAAAATAGGTTACAATCGCAATCAGGATGCATAGTCAGATTTGCAGCGTGCGAATTTTAAAAGATTATCGTATACATTTTAATATACAGCGGAGGCCACACATTAAGCACGCCCATGATTTCGGATGACAGAATTTTTTGTAATATCTAGCCTTAGGATAGTCAATTAGAACCAAGTCTGTTGGAGCTCAACGAGTGCTTCTCTGCTGTAACTTACTAAGGGGACGGAGTCCTTTGAATGTGGCTTAAAAATAAAACTTCGCTTTCACAAATTTTCTATAGAATTTGCATGCCTACCAATGGGAGAATATGAAGTGGTGATCTATGTATTAGATTAGTGATATCTCCCCTCAACCCTTTCATATTACTACTACCTCACTCTCTGCACCGGCTGGAGCCGAGGACAAAGGAGAACAGCGGAATTTGCAGAAAAATTTCATCTTATCAAATTAGGGAAATATTCAATGGCTTGAGATTTTTCTATGAGTATTTAAATGCCTGTTGAACACAGAAATCATGGAAAAATCTATGGCTGAAGAGCATAGTTTGTTTTTGAATCTTCCATAAATCATTTTTGAGCAATTTTTCAGTCCTTTTAACATTCTTTGCAATCAGTAGAACAATGGTAAAATGCGCAATCGCATTAGGTTTAAGAACAAACTTTCCTGAATTCAATACAGCGACATGAACGAGAAGCGCAAATATTTTAAAAGGCAGTGTTTTTGTAGCTTTGAATGTTGCAATTCAGAGGCGTTTTTCAAGGGACAAGAGTTGAGTGTATATCGTGCCTTACCAAATTTTCAGGTATCGCCCTCACAGCTCATTCGAAGCCTAAGGTAGGGGTTTCAAATTTCTTTAAGTTGGTGGCGCACTGAATACAGTGGCGGACAAAAGTATTGCAACAAATCATCTTCTGTCCGTAACGTCTTTTAGAGGAGAGTTAGGCGGCTCTAACTTTTATATGTTTTGCAGGTACGCAGGTGGTACTGGTGCGAACAGTCATTTCGTGTGCGAATTTCTTCGGTAGAAATTTTTTATTCAGTGAAGTCGAATTTTGAGGGTTCGACGATATTGACAACCACCAGTGGCGGACGCAGAAAGTGGGCGGGAGTGGGGGCATGGGAAAAAAGTGGGCTCTCCGCCGCTTTAGGGACCCCAGATGGAAAATAAAATTAATGAAAATGTCAACTATAATAATGAATAATAAATAAAAGTTATATTAAAATAATAATAAAAATAAACAATTGGAAATAAACTAATACAAGATTTTTATTTGCATTGTAAAGTAATTTCGAAAATTTGGCGACCCATTCTCGGGGGGGGGGCACCCCCCGAGTCCGCCACTGACAACCACCTACAAAGAATTGTTTACAATCCGGGTATCGACCTGAATTCGATTTATTACATTAGTTTCCAGAGAGTTTCGCTCAAAAATACACGTTAACACGGAATTCTATCGTATGTGCCGGCCTTGCATATGATCGGTTTGTCGCTAACTCTCTGCTGCAATTTCTGCTATTCTAACTCATTATTTCACGTATATTCTAGGGTCAGCATAGCTTTTTATGATATTCCTTCTCTACCTAAAGATGTTTATCTCCATTGCGATCTCTTTCCCTCTTGAAGGGTCGAGATAAGTCGGCTAGTTTTGGTGGAGCAAGTAGTGCACATAACCAAAAATGAAGTTTGGATTTTTGTTTTGTTCCGAAAATTGAGCTCAATTAGAGAATCAGGTTGGATGCAGAAGCTGCGCGTCTTCCTCAATACAAATTATACGTACAGATCCGAATCGTACTGATTTCGATGACTGACTAGGGCTCAAAATTGAGTGGTGGCAGTAGCCAGCAACAGCCTGTTAATCGGTTTGCTCCGCAATGGATTCTTCTTACTGTATTTGAGGCCATATGCTCAGTAAACGTTCAATTTGCATCGCTGTATTGAAAATGAACAAAATTATCGTGCTTCCATAGGAGTAAAGTATATACTCCACCACTCTGATGACCAGCGTAGTTTGATACACTTCCGTACGGTTTAATTTACTTTCAAACCCTTCAAAATCTGGCAATGTTGATCTTCTCTGTCTGCACCAACATTCGAGAGCTTGCCTTCTCCCTATGCGCAATAACGTCCGGAGAAATGGTTTTTTTCTCGAGCAAGGCAAAAATCCGGACCGCACTTCCGATAATGTGCACAACTGACTCCACCAAAGCTAGCTGGGCCATCTTCATTCTCCAAAAGGGATGGAGATTGCAGTAGACAAAAACATCTTTAGGTAGAGATGGAATATCATAAAGAGCTATGCCGACCTTAGAATAGATGTGAAATAATGAGTTAGAATGGCAGGAATTGCGGCAGAGAGTTAGCGACAAACCGATCATATGCAAGGCCGGCACATACGATAGAATTCCATGTTAACGTGTATTTTTGAGCGAAACTCTCTCAAAACTAATGTAATAAATCCAATTCAGGTCAAGACCCTGATTGTAAACAATTCTTTGTAGGTGGATGTCAATATTGTGAAATTCCCAAATTTCGGCTTCACCGAATAAAAAATTTCTGTCAAAGAAATTCGTACACGAAATGAAGTAGTATCTATTTGCAACAGTACCACCCACGTATCTACAAAAAATATAAAAATTGGAACCGCCTAACCCTGCTCTGGAAGGAGTTACGGAAAGAAGATTATTTGTTGCAATACTTATGTCCGCCGCTGTATGTGGCCGCGACTGTTCATAGTATCTTAGCTATGAGAAAATGCAAAGCCTTTTCCCCAAATTCCCGTGGAAGAGAAAACGAATTTTCGTTGGAAGAGGAAAACGGATTGTTCATAAAACCACTATCAGAAAACGTTGCTTGCCAAACTTTCAGCGTTTCCCTTAATGCAGAACTAAGGCTTCATGTTTCAGCATTATGGTCGCAGGTTAGCTCCAAATACGTTACTTACCTTAGCACTACTTGGCTACTTTTGTTCTGAACTTTCCAGAGAAGAATTTCTTATAAACGTTGCCTTACGCAGGTATTTGCTCAATACGAATATCGCATGTTCTTTCTACCGTAGCCCCTCTTTGTACTAAGGTGACGCTAGGCATGCACTACAGGGTGCGTGAAAAATATTGACCGCTTGAAATGGCTCGTAAAACCTCAGTATTTCGTGTATATGTGACGAGTTTCTTCACAGCATACAGAAAACAATATGGCGAACAATATGAGACTGTGTCCGTCTAATGTTATCTTCACTCTTCAGAGCTGCTCTGCGGAAAACACGGAAAAAAAGGAAAGACGCAAGTGCTGCGCTGTAGGGACCGTCGTGGATTTCATACTTTCTTCCTTCTGAACGATCCACATGCGACTCCGTACTGCGGTCTGGTGTAGCTCATGCATGCTCCTTAACAGTGCACACGTGGTACGATCCAACGATTTGAAACTGGAGGAGTAAGGTGAGAAGCAACTTGGAACTGAATGGCTCAAGAATGGTTTCTAATGCAAAACTCCTTCGCTGTCTTTACATTGTGAGTTAGAGAAAAATCTTCTCAGGAAAGGAACGGCCGCCCACTTGTAGACCTATAATTGATCTTACGGGCTGCGCTTCCGGTGAGTACCATTTTTGGGCCGCATTCTGATTTTGGAGCTAGAACCACAAACAATGATAATAACCTATTCTGCGCCGTTAACAAATACGGAAACAAAGTCTAGTCATCGCACAGACAGGAGTAGCTGATACTTTTCATCAGTGGATTTGTAGGTGGCTTAGCATATGCTGTTTCTTAGCACTGTTCCGTTCCACGAAAGCTTCTCAGAAAAAAAAATTTGGATCAAGTCAAAGATGACTACCTGCAACGCCGTAATGAAGCCTTCTCCCGTCTTGTCCATTGACAACTGGCAAAAATCGAGATAAAACGGATTGAATAAATGTATGTCTTAGTTTTAGATTGTTGTTGAGACTAGGCAACAGAGCGGTCACACTTGGTCTTCTATCCGATTTCGATTTTCTATGTAATTCATGTGTCACAAAAGGCGGTCAATACTTTTCACGCACCCTGTAGATATGGCAGTTCACATGATACTATCGAGTTTTGTATAGGGGTTTTTCTGGACGCTGATCGCGACTTTCATCACTATTTTGATTTTGGGAAGAGGAATGAGTTACAAGGAAGGGGTTAGATAAAAAACGGACACGATATTCTAATCAGCATCTCAAGCAACTGTCATGCGCGAAATATGAGAATATTCTGTGGAAATCTTTAAATGAAGTTTGGCCGAATTTCTCTCTCGAAATTTCGGGAAAGAACAAGCCGAATACTGTGCCTTTGTCGTTACAAAGTGAAAATGAGCAGTTGATGAGATTGACTCTCTAAGGTTTCGGATATATTATTACAACTCATTGAGTATAGAGACAAGAAATAAACAGAAATATGTGTGGACAAATATGTACACTTTCTTGCTCATGTTTGTGTAACTTCGCTGTTTCTTTCCAAGTGGTTCATGTAGTCATTTGGTCATTGATGTGGTGCCGGTTCACATAGTATGTACATGTATAATTTCGGTTGCCATTTTCGAAAAAAAGTTTAGCATATCTTGAGGTCCTGCTAGAAATAAGCCAAACCTTGTTGCTGCAGAGGCCATGCCTCGTCTCATTACCGTCTTTGCTGCATGTCTCATGTTCAGGAAAGAAAACCTCTCAAATAAATAATCTATACGTCATCAAAATAATTCAGATCAAATAAATAATTTATACATCATTTATACTGGAGCCATTATCACATTGCCAAATAAAAGTTCCACTTTCACCACAGCTCCTCGTTCTGAGAAGCGTTTTGCTTCCAGAAGAGGCTGGCCGACAGTCCTTCCAGCTTTCTATCAACGATATCAAGCATCTAAGGCCGTTATCCTCCATAAAGGATAATTTCGTGAACTTTCATACATGCTTCTGTAGTTTATAGCGTTGTTGGTGCTGTCAGGATTTTTTTTTGAGAAAATTTGAACGGAAATGCTCAAGCTCCTGTTTTTTGCTACAAATGCTGGTGCAGAATTTCTATACTATACTATACGGTGCACCTGGTGTTGCGCATCGGTGGTGACCCCAGCTAGGGTTGGTTTCGGGGGCTCCATCTCCCCACTTCATAGTACATCGCATATTGCCGTGACCGTACTAGGGCTCTTCACTTTTTGGCTTCCACCCCAGTACCCGAGTGGATTATGGCCGTTGGAACACGGAGGCTGTATTAGGGCGACTTACGGCCGGCAAAGGCAACACACCCTACACAGAGGAAGTAACGCACTAGTTAGATTATATAAGTTTATTATACTAATACTATTTTCAATGTACTACACTACTAAACTACTATTACTACTAAGAGATCCTACGGGGGGCTAAGAGGGGGAACCTATTGGATAGTACCTACAAAATCATACTGAGGGAGAAGAACTCAAGGGTTGCGCCCTCTAGCTCCCTGCCGCCGCTGCCAAGGCTTTATGGCTACGGCGCAGCTCCCCCCGGTCCTGCACCGGCACTTAAACGTTCTTCTTCCATCCTTCTTCCAATCGATCCTATTTCGAAAGTGTCCTTCGACTGTCCATCGTCGTTCCATCATCAATCGATACCGTGCAGGACTTCTAGGGTCCGCCAACTCCCGGCTCCTGCGGTGCGAACTCTCATACGACTGCCGCCGCTAGCAAGAGCGGCGCCCTTATATGGGTCTCTGGGAGTGGGCGGAGCCTATAGAGGGAATGCGGCTATAAGACGGTTGGTTAACTCCACCCACGCTGGCTGGTAAGAGATTTCTCCAATCCATATGGAGATTCGACCACGGCTGGGACATGGAGAAATCTGAGGAACATCAGAAGCAGTGGAAGGATATCATCCAAGTAGTCAACGGATTTCAGTGTGTGATACCACGAGAAGTCGCTCAAATTGACATACCAATAAAGCTTGTGCTGTTCACGGATGCGAACAGCAAGCAATGGCAACGTGTGCTCACCTTGTTTCTCAGCTTGGAAGCAATCTACTTGTTGGCAATTCGAAAATTCCTTCCACCAAGAAAAACGTGACTGTTCCAAAATTGGAGTTCAACGCCATCACAATGGCTACCCGAGTTGCACACTCAATCTTTGCTGCAATACACCACCGCACGAGGATTTCAGACATAATCATCCTGTCCGACTCTCAAATTGCGCTCAACTGGATCGCTTCCTGCCGAAGAAAGTGAAGGGGTACTGGTGAAGAATCGGGTAAGTGAGATCCGAAAAATTATGAAGGATGTTCCGTCGAAGTTCATTTTGGATATGTGAGCACTGCAATAAACCCAGCAGACTCGGCCATAAGAGAAGTCACTAGGGACTCCTTAACAAATCACACGTGATGGAAAGGACCAAAATTCATCCTGGGTCCCATAGATGAATGGCCAGAGGAATGTCGTCTCTTCAAAACACTGCACGACTTGGCCGACAACGGCTGCGCGCTTCCAGTTTCTTCGATGACAAGCCCTCACATCGAGGAACTACTGGACTGGAAAAGACACAACCGAATGGATTCGATCGTCGCCACAGTGGCACACGTTTTGCGATTCCTCCAACGACTCACGTGCAAAGTGGAATCACGACTCCAATCAAGAATTCTGGATAACATTCGTGAGCCAAGTCACATGACGACAGAATCTTATGTCACAGCAGAGGAAAGGAAAACGGCTCTGCGCGTAGTTGTTCGCAATTATCAAGCAGTTCATCTGGCCGAGGACCGTCAAAAAACGCTAAAACAACTGAAGTTGCGGATAGACGAATCGGGAATATTCTGTGGACGCCGTATGGAAAACTCCATTCTGCCGTACCGTTCGCGGCAGCCGATCTTCATAGCTGACAAAACCGATCCCGCGAGCGCGATAGTGAGGGAATCACACGGTCCATTACGCTGCGTTACGGCACATACTATGGCAAACGTGGGAAGACACTACTGGATTCCCAAACTTCGACAGCTAGCGGAACAAGTAATCAGGAAATGTGTTCCTTGTCAGAAAATGAATAATCTTCCGTTCAAATGTCCAGAAATGGAGGACCTCCCAAATCGACGCGTGCGAAGAACACGGCCGTTCGAGCACATACGTACTATTTTGACTATGTTGGTCGACTTACAGTGAAGGAACACAATGAAAATGTCAAGGTCTTATGGGATTATCATGACGTGAACAACGACAAGGCTTCTACACTCGGAACTTGTGACGGACATGACCACTACTACTTGCTGAACGCTCTACGACGGGTCTTCGCCAGGAGAGATGTTCCAGCTGCGATTACTTCGGACAACGGACCATACTTCCTTCTAGGGAAACAGATTCTGCATGATGCTGTTCTGCCTGTCATCAGCGACATCTATCTCGCCAACGCCGTGGCTGCAAAGGAAATTGTTTGGAAAACCATCACTTCGTACGCTCCGTGGCAGGGAGCTTTCTACGAGCGTTTGATCAAATCTGTCAAACATTCCCTATACAAGGCTACGCAGGAAAGGCACTGACAAAGACTGAACTGGAAATCTTGCTGGTTGAGATTGAAGCAGTCTCAACACGAGGCCATTGTCATATCAGGAGAAACACTGGAATGAAACCCAGATCATGCGACCGTCGACTTCGTACAGCGTGGCGTGATGACCACATTTCCTTTCGAAACTTGTAACACCGAAGGCGAGGACGAAAACTATCTCCCGGCGTTGGCTTCCGGAATCATCGCCACGTGGAAGAGGCTCTTAGGTAGCCGCTATGCTCTTCGAGGAGTACAGTACCTTGCGTCGCCGTCGCCGGCGACGGCGGCCACCAATGTTGGCGACCGCTTACAATCGATTTGCACCGAAGCCGCAGTCGCCAACATTGGCGGCCGCCGATCGTCAATGTTGGCGACCAATCGATAGGCAGCGACGCCACAGTCGCTATTATCTGCGGTCGCCGTCACCGGCGACGGCGGCCGCCGATGTTGTCGGTCGCCAGTCGCCAACTTCGCCGGCCGCCGCGACGCCCTACAATCGATGCGCACCGGTGTCACCGTCGCCAGCGACGGCGACGCAGGATGCTACAGTCCTCGAGGACTATAGCGGCAGTGTTACTCAGACAAACCCCTTGTCGTGCGCGCCCGTTTGAGGTCTCCGCGAGAAGCGAGCCCTGCTTCTCTTTGCCCGGATCAGAAGGAAATATATAGTACAGTTTCGAAGACGTAGGTCGGTAAAGTCGCTCGCTTCTGCCGGAGCAGAATTTCGCTAGGCGCGGGGCAGACGAGGGACGATTTTCGAAAGACGCAGCCGACAAAAGACGCTTGCTCGGCGCGCGCGACAACATCACTAGGCGCGCGAGAGAACACATCTTCACCGGGAAGAAATACGAAGCAACATCAGTGGGAGTCCGCCGGCCACGACGGCGAGCAGATTGGGTTTTTGAGGGCATGGGGGCGGTAGTTTTCAACCGCTAGCCTCATCCATTGACGGAGAGGTCGTAGCGGCTATTTTT
Organism: Ancylostoma caninum; assembly: GCA_037903475.1. NCBI lineage: Eukaryota > Metazoa > Nematoda > Chromadorea > Rhabditida > Ancylostomatidae > Ancylostoma > Ancylostoma caninum. The sequence continues at coordinate 1,121,465 of JBAJFG010000620.1, read as the reverse complement.
GTAAAGATGGTCATGCACCATCAGTGCATCTATGTGGTGAGGTCTTGTTGCGCAACGTTGAATACCTGCACATCATCCGATCTGGGCGCGCGCACCGATCTCGCGCCGCGCGCGCTACGAGTTCTCTGGGCGCGCCCCAATCTTGCTTCTGCCGGGGCCTCACCTGCGCAGCCAGCGAGATTGTCGCACGTGCCCAGCGAGGGTTTGTCTGAGTAGGTCAAGTCACGAGTATACGGAGCGTTCCTGGAAAATACACATACTCGAGATCAATAGCAAGCGAGGGTCGCGAAGAAACACGGCGGTAAATAAAATGATGCTTGTTTCAGCCCAGTGATGCCACGTAATTCACGGAAAAATTGAAGAATTCGTAAACTGAAGCAATCTCAACGGGCTGGGTTCGTGAAGTAAAGATTCAACTACCGAAGGGACGCCTCTTTCGCCGACCTGTTAATCTCCTCGTGCCAATTGAACTGGGCGACAGTGAAGAAGATAACAACGAAGATGGTAGCAACAACAGAGACGCATCAAATGAGTCTTTCATGGACGAAACTTTCGGAGTTTCCGAAGAAATACGCTACAATTTACGTCCAAGGCAAAGAAACGACTACAGTAGTCTCCACCACGGTACCGCTAACATGCAACAGATAAGAAGGTTTCCAACAACACTTCTGTTCCTATCACTTCTAGCACTGTTCAGTACACCAGTTGGAGCACTTTCGAGCACACTATCTTCCGTTCGGGGATTCGTACGCTGTTCTTCAAAAGGAGTTGAACTAACACTGTTCAACATCCAGACGTACTTTGCGCTGAAGAACGCTGCATTTTTAGAGAAAACCCGCCAAAGGAGGAAACGATACAGTTATCTGCAGAGATCACCTTGCAGGAGCATTCCATTAAATGGAAAATTCCCGATGGCCATCAAGTTGAAATTGTTGGAGCCACCTGCCCTCAAGTGCCCTTTTGTGAAAACGTGCAGTGTTGGTTTTGCACAGCAACCGCGCTAAATCCAGAATGTTCACCTCGAGCAGCGATTATAGTCATTGCGGTCGGTCTTTACCTTACTACTGCACTGATCTACATTCTCTGCTACGTTCCGAGAACATTAGGATTACCACGTCGAATTCTCTGCAACTTTCTTTCGTTCTGCACTAGAGCAGTACCACGAGCAGGTTTCCTACTCTGGCAGCACCTTCGACGCAGACGAGAAGATTCCGAAGAACACCAAGAATAGACGTGCTCCTCAACATTTCGCTTCTTACGGTAGTTCTCCTTGCGTGCATCTCGGCTGCCGAATCATGCCGAAACGTTGACATTTTTGGGCTGAAAACGTATGCATCCAGTCATCTCCTGGCAACGAGGCATGCACGATCGACACGACGCAGATGCTGAAGTTGAATACATTCCATCAACAAGCTGCTTTGGAATACACAAGGAAGGAGAACTGCTCAAAGAAATACGACTAGAATGGAAGAAACTTCAGCTGATGTGTGGCTGGCAGACAATCATGTTCACGAAAAATGCACAACACAAACTGGTGGACTCAAAGCGATGTCCTTGATCAGGGAGTTATAAGAAAGAAAAATGCGATTCAATCAATTAATACTACGGTGCTACTTCACGAACTACGACAAGGGAACGATTTCCCAGGATTAACCTTCTGTGTGGAAAGCTGTGTGGGACCAGGCTGTGGATGCTTTTACATCAGTAGTGGCTATAGAGTCTACGCTGCGCCTGCGGATGACGATATATGCGAGATGTTCAGATGTCCACGATGGAGAGAAGAGGATGTAATGAAGATGACCACTATCCAGCCAGATCGCGGAGAGCAGGAGAGCCTTGTGATTCTCCAGCCAACTGTTCTCCAGCCAACTGTTCATCACGAACGGGAAGAACACGCAAAATGGATCATCATTGAACCGCCAACTCTTCAGTGCGCGTTCAGAGAAGCTGCCGAATCTCTGGAGTGTGATATACAAACAAACTGCAGATGTTAGCCCGCTGAAAATCCTGTGAATTGTGCGTGTATTGACAACAATATCACGAATTTGTTTCACTCTGAACTTCTTCCTATTCGTCGCCCCAGGATTGAATTGGAAGAAACGTTCGTTAAAGAAAACATGACAGCCGTCAAGGCAACTATACCAAGCCTCTCAACGGCGGAAATATTGGTCACAATCAGGAAAGAATTCGACTCGACAGTCAAAGGTGTTACACATTCCAACTGCACCGTTGACGATGCCACGATCGAAGTGTGCTACCAATGCCCTCAAGGAGCAGCCGGGAAAATTGTCTGCCAATCCAAGGAAAGACCTGCACTGTCGTCAATAGTCTGCGACGAGACGGCGTTCATAGTTCTGTGCGATCCCCCAAGGAGTCACTTCTTCGTTAAGATTTACCTTCAACCATGCACAAATTCGAGTCAAGTACGAATCGTCCTGTGGCGGAATCGTAAAACACCAGTTCAAGATCGCAGGCGTACTGCATTGGACGAAAACTCTGTACTCTGCAGCTGTAAAACATATCGAGGAAGAAAGCAACATCTGCAAAAATAGTTCTTCCAGACTTTGGACACATCCTCAACATTTTTGCAGCCTGGTACCAATTCCTCATCATAATCGCTATAGCGCTCGCAGTCAGCATTATCACCGGATACTTGTTCTTTTAGAATCATGGAGCAGGAATCGTTTTACTGATTTCGCGAGTTCTCTTGCACTTCGCAAGTATGGCAAAGTGTTATTTTAAAAGTGGAGTTCCCGACCGTTCGAACACTAGGTCAACGAAAACACTACACTGGGCATTTTAACCCAGAAAACACAAACAAGAACACTAGCAACTCTAAATTTATTACAAAAAAAAACACCTGAGGTTAACTGAGTAGTACACTAAATTAAAGAAATTGTATACTAACTACAGCTTCAGAGCAGGTAGATCAGATAGAATACAGAAAAAACACAAGAACGAGGAATAATATACAAGAAGTAGCAGAATACAGAGCAGAAATAACCGGCGGCGATCCTTCACGGGCGAAGAAGATTCACTGACTCAAATTCAAACACGCACTACCCCCACTTCCCGCCTTTCTAGCAATTTCGATCGCCTCACTACATCTACAATACCGTATGACAGAAAAAGTCAAATCACAAGAGGAACGATCACAGTATGACGAAGTTAAAGGATTACATCACTCTTCTTCAGCTGAGGATTAACAACACACTACTTCTGATAGTTCACTAACATACATCATCCAACATGCCCCACGGCTACGAGATCTGTCCTCAGATCTTTTCAACGGTCCAAGTCCAATTCATCATGGGCCTTTTCGGTTGCGCGGCGCAAGCTTCGTTCCTTCCTTTTTTCAACTCTCTTCAAGTGCCTCTTTGACACACGGCCATCCCGAATCGCCGGCTTTCCGGGCAACTCGCGGGCCTCAGACGGCTTTCCTGTCTTCTGGGCGGATTTCGGCACTCGAACTTCTTCCAGCGTCACCATGGAACTGAGCTGGCTCCTCAGCTGAGTTCCATGGTGACGATCTCACCATGGAACTCAGCTGAGGAGCCATCTCAGATCGATAGAACTCTGTGGCTTGCGGCCACGGCCACCATCTGCGGGGGTCCTCAACTACCCCTACCATCAAGCAAGCCATGCCGGACTTCATGACTCCTGGTTCTGCCGGCACCCAGTCACGTAACTGGGGCAATAGATCTGGGTGGGTGTCGAAGTAGCTAGTAGGTGTTGTCTGGCTTTCTCATTCATTCGGTCCCAACTGTTCACTTCATTCGACCGAGGACCATTCACGAGGAACACATGCGCTCCGCAAGTCAGCCATAAGTCGATGGCGGCAACGAACTGCACCCAGCAGTATCGGTCCTCCGGTTCTCGCGGCGGCAACACCAGCACGACGTTTCCAACTTCATTCGAGAACAGGATATTGTTCGTTGTCCGAATGTCTCTAAATGAACGATACGTGTAGAATGTCGTCTTCGGGCCAGATAGGCAGTGCTTCAATCTCGTCAGAACCTCGGGAATTATCACGGCCACGCGTCCATGTTCCTCCGAGCGGATAACTTTCTCAGCAGCAGACCACTTCAGCTTTTGGCTAATCCTCCAGCCGTACTCTGCGATACAAGTGATATCCCACGGCCAACCTGCGATCATACTGTGGTGAAACTTGGCTTCCCTTGGGACTGCGGCGGACATGATAGATGTGTGATTGCATCGGGTCCGAAAGAAGGCATAGGCATATCCGACTGCTTTTGGATTCAGCGCAAACACAATCCGATCGGTGATGTAATGCACCTTCTGCGATATGGATCCTTGGCCCCACCAGATCGCTAACACTCTAGCGGCGTCCAGCACACACTCAATCCTCTCATCAAAAGCGGGTTGTGGCAAGGTGGGGATAAGATCGCCAGCCACGATGGTTTGGCTGCAGCGACACTACGGCAAAGGGAATCCGGGTCTCCCTGGATGCTGGGGAAGCTCTGTCCATCACATTGAAACTGCATATGCAAAAAAAGCATCGAGTCTTTCACATCATATTCGTCCTCCAGCCTGAAAGAAGACTCATCAACGATGATCTGACCGACTGTACTGTTCTCTGCACCTCTCCTCCTACGGCGACGCTTCCTCCTCGTATTCACTTTAACTGGTTCATCCCCACTCTCGTCTGGGCACTTCTGAGGCTTCAACTTCAAATTTGCGGCTTCCAGTGCTTCGAAAACCAGTCGTAACACTTCGAAGTGCCGCTCTTTCGTCTCCGTTGCAACAAGAATATCATCGATATAAACGAAGACTTCCTTATCCTTCAATCCTTCCAGCACCTTATCCATCAACCTCTGAAACCTGGCAGCGATGTACTTAAACCAAATGGAAGGACGTTGAACTGAAACAACCCCTCTGTGGTTGTAAAAGCACTCTTTCTTTTGGCGTCCTCCGACATGGGTATTTGCCAATTCCCCGCGGCCATGTCGAGTGTGCTAGAGTATCGCCTGCCTTGGAGACTCTGAAGTATCAAGTCGATTCTAGGAAGGGGATAAGCATCTTGTTTAGTGTGGTTGTTCAATTCTCTATAATCGATGCATAACCTCAACGAGCCATCTTTTTTCTTTACTAGTACAACTGGAGAAGCCCAGTCAGACGCGGATTCTTCTATAATCCCTCTGTCCAACAGTTCCTTTATCATGTTCTTGAAGTCAGCACGGGCTCCCAAGGGCACGGGTCGAGTCCTTCGCTTGATCGGGACCGTATCTCCCGTATCCACCTCATGAACTACTAGGTTGGTCTGCGTGAGTTCTCTGTCCTCGACCGCAAACACCTCATTGAATTCATCGATTACATTCCATAGTTCAAGCTCATCTGCCAGATCACTACCTCTGTTCCTTACTAGGTACTCCTTTAAAAGCTTTCGCCTTTCTTCCGTAGAAATCTCCGGCTTATTGAATGTGAGCATGTCAGCTGGCACGTCTTGCGCGATTACATGAGTGTACCCACATTCATCCTGCTCCCATTGTCCCACCACAGCACCAGCTTTAAGACTATTGGTTCCATAGCCGTGTTCAACAATGAGACTTCCGAGATCCCTGCGTCGTTGATCGAGCAAAGACCCGACTTAATACATTCAAGCTCTGAATGTAAAAGCCGTTCAGGTCTCTCACTGGTTCCTTGCAGCGGAATCCATTCCAACTCTCCGGGAGCTACGTACACACGCTCACATACCACGGCCTTTTCGCAGTTTAGTTCCGTGATACTCCTGCGATCACCTTCCTTTGCATTCCCAAAATCCTCTGCCTCTTTCCTATGGACATTCATTTCAGTCGAGTCCCTGGCAGTTGATGGCTCAGCTTCATTGCGAACCAACGTGTACCTCAGAGCCGGTAGTGCGTTTGTGCCCATTACCAAAGTCTGTCCGGGTTGCTTAGTCACGTGCATCTGGACCATCACGTCTTCTTTACCCTTTTCTCTGATTGGGACTTCCACCACTGAAGAGAACTTCATCCAGTTTCCTGACGCGTCCAGAATTCTTTTACTGTGGTCTACGGGAAACTCCTGGACATTATGTCCATCGCTTCGGATTTGGTTCAGCACTGTTACTGGCATTATCGAGATCTCCGAATCCGTATCCAGCAATGCATTGCGAACTCTACCGAACAAGATCACCTCAGTACTACACTTGCCACCATACGGTGATGTTTGCTTACCATGCACCTTCCTGTCACCTCGTAGTTCTCTAGAGCTATCATTCTGTGACGCTGTTAGGTGTACCGACTGTAATCCCATGGCTCTACCCTGATCCACTTTTGGTTTCTTACATTCACGTGCGAAGTGCCCTCTACCTTTGCACTTATAGCACTTAATTTGGGCATTTCTCGGTGGCGGTAGTGACGCGTTTCTACCCGGTGGTTCCCCACTACCGTTCCTGTTGTCTTTTCTGGGACTAGCGCCCCTCCGGGACGCTAGAAAGTGGGGTGGAGCAGCCACTTGGGACATGTGCAAACGCTTCACACTTGCCAAATCTCTAGAAAATTGATAGAGAAGCAGAACCAATCTTCCAATGGGCCCAAACATGAAGTACTTCCTATGAGTTGAGTATGAGAATGAGAAGTTCGTTCTCCATCGTATGGCGTATTCGTGCGGATTCCTCACTACCCGGCTAACGCAGACGCGTTCTCCATCGGCGGAACTGTATCCTGCCATTCCCCACACTATTGGACAAAGCGAAATCGTATCCGAGTGTTTTCCAGACTACTGGGCCGCAGCGGACGTTCCTCCATCGGTGGACCCATATTCTGGCGCCATCTTCACCATTGGGCCTGAACCGTATCCTGGTATTCTCCACTTTACTGAGTCACAGTGGACCAATCCTATATTGGCGGACTCGTGTCCTGGTGTTATCCATAGTACTGGGCCACGGCGGGCCCTTCCTCCATCAGAGCGCCCGCATTCTGGCGCCTTCCTCACAGTTAGGGCAAGCGGATCCGTTCTCCAGGGGCGAGTTCGCATCCTGGCATTCTCAACACTAAAGTGAACCCGTATCCTGACGTCCTCTACACAACTGGGCCACAGTGGGCCGTGGACCCTTTATTCATCGGTGGACCCGTATCATGGCGTTCCCCACAGCACTGGGCCACGGCGGGCCGTTTCTCCATCGGTGGACCGGTATCCTGGCGTCCCCCGCAACATTGGGCCCTTGCGGGCCTTTTCTCCATCGGTGGATTCACGTCATGGCGTCCCCACAGCACTGGGCCACGGCGGGCCCTTTCTCGAAACGAACGGATGTCGTGACTACCACCGCCAGCGAAGGTGATGAGATCACCATCCCGTGCATGCCGGGATAGCCAGCAGTGACGTAATTGCGGGTCCCAAAGCGAACGTGTCTGAGTCCCTAAAAATCGGCCCATTTCGCCACACAGTCTGCGCCTCAAGATTGCGGTGTCTATGAGTGCCGCCGCGTATCTCTAGCCGCTCTAGCCCCCTTACGGCTCCTTGTTTAATAGATTCGGTGAGCAAGCGCTTTCTTTCCATTAGCACCAGTTCTGCGTTGATCAAGTAATGAATCTTCGCTGTGAGTTCATTCGATTTTCTACACCAGCTCTCCTGAAGCAAGGTATTTATTTGATGAAATTCATAATAATAAATTCATTCATAATTTAGTTTCATAAGCCGACAGACACTGTTTGGGCAAGTGGTCAATTCATGTAGTGTCGGTCAACTACTCTCGCATCACAGAATACCGCTCGTTTGGTTTCCGACCGTTTTCTTGGTGTCTATACCGTCAAACCAGAATGCTTGCACGAAAACGCACGCAAAACTTTAATGTCCAAAACGACCAACAAGCACGGCATCCAGCTCATCTGCCGCATCGCATAGGTGGTCGCGTATCTGTAGAAAGCCTCTCTAACCAATTCGAAGTCCTGTGAAAAAAAGTTACATAACATGAGGCCTATCTTTAACCTATTCTTTTATATTAGGTGCGTGCAAAAGTTCCGGGGCAGTTGGTGGTATTTCACCGTTCACCGTCGTTTTCGTCTTTGCGTTTGTGGTATCCTTCAACGGTTTTCATGTACAGTGGACGTCAATGGTGCTGGCCCATCTGCGGCCTTGAGAAGGTCGTCGCGCAACCGCGCCGCGCGCGCCGTAATCTTGTATTCTGCTGCTGTTATGCAATTTCTTACAGCTTTTCTAATCGATTCTGAGTATTTTCGAGTAAATCGGAGAGAAAAGACCCTAGAAATAGCATTCCGCAGGTGACGGCACCGATCCCGGCGCGCGCGGCGCGGTCGCATTGCGTCCCTCTCGAGGCCGCAGATGGGCCACCGCCGTTGCCGTCCACTGTATGCTGGTAGCCTTAAACATCTGCTACCTATATCACTTTTGGCTCGGGTCTACGTCACAACGTTGCTCTGTTTGCGTGTAAAACCAATGCTATGAGCTGTGTTATAATTTGGGAAATTTCGCTTTATGAAATCAAATCTAGACGATCAACAAGAGAAGCGACCCGTAGCATCAATAATGCGTTTGTGGGGAGTATGTTCTCTAGAACACCAGGTGCTGGAGGGTTCTAAAGAATTCTAAGCGGAGATGAGAGCTGGAAAATGCTTCGCAAGTTCGTCAGAGATTTGGACATCGCAAAGGCGCCAGGAAAGAGCAGGTTGAACCAGACCTTGTGCAAAGTGCGCAAGACATTACGGGGAATTTAGTCAACAATGTCTCGTCACTTGAAGAAAATCCATGAGAAGGGGAAGGTGAGCAGATGGATTTTGCGTGAGTTAAGCGAAGAGCACCATCGTCCACACTGGCAAGTCTGCAGATATTCGATCTTCAGATTTCCTAAGAACCCGTTTCATGGAAGAAATGTTATTGTTGATAGAGAATGGGTCAGGTACGACAATAGGAGGAAGTCATCCCAAAGTCCGGGCTCCTGTCACCCACCTAAAGAATGGCCGAGCCATCACTACCTTCTTTAAAAAATTTTTGACCTTTCATGGTCAGCAACGTGACTCATCTGCAATGAATTTTTTTTCTAATGAATGCACAATAATTGCCTTGTAGTAGTTTCTTTTCCCTAAAGTAATCACGGGAAAACTCTTAAGTATAGGGCCGGCACAGGCGGAATTATGTGGTTTGATCCGGCTGTGGGGTAACGCACACCAGCACGTTGCAGTGTCAACCATATAAAGAATTGGCCATTCGTGCTCCGAAATTCTAGCCTAACCTATATTCCTCCTTATACCTGCCTCTAACAGACTACCCCATTTCAACCTTCTCGGGCTTTACCTCCACTGTAAAACTTTTAATGAACGGACCCTACTGGAAAACGGCGTGTGCCACTATTACAGGTGTAGACCTGTCAAATTTTTAGCTTCTGGAAAAATCTTTGCTGTGCCATATTGGCAACATTACGCAGATGTCAATGCTTTTTGTTCTGAGCAAAATTTCTGCCTTTGAGTCAAGTAATGGCGTTTTGAAAAATTACATGCAACTGCCCCGAAACTTTTGCACACACCTAATACTAAACTAGACCTACCTATTCTTTCGGTACTAGGCCTGGAAACCCAATATTTACTGGTTTCAAGCTTAACTTCCAGTCGAAGTACTCGGAAAGCAATTCTGAGTTCTCGCGGTTTTTGGAACAGTACATTTTCTTGACTTTTCAAGAACAGAAAAACACACTAAGAAATGTATAAAACACCGTCACATACTGCCACTCTTCGCCCATTTTTGAAAAGCCTTTCGATGCCCTCGGCATAGAACTATCCTGACATTGAGTCAGAAAAGTTGCCCAACTAGCAATCCAACTCATCTTCATATCGAACGCTCTACCTTGCATGGCATCAGAGGGGGACAGGCAAAGGTGGTTATGTTTTAAGGGAAGATAAGGGCTGTACGTTGAGCAAGTCAGCACTTTCCATCCAAAGCCGGGTAGCTTCTTGTGAGTTACACTTTCAATATGTGGACGAGCATCGTCGAGCGGAAATCGGTTCTTTCCGTGATTCGGACTCTTCTCCGCTATTTCTGCCGCCATTCTATCCTGCTGCTGATAGCACAAATCTATCGTGAGGGCAGTATCGCGTGGCAGTAGCGCTTAGTGGACGATGTGTTTGCTGTCACACCGAGAGCAGTGACCAAAGTGACCAAAACCTTCAGAGGGTGAACGCCCTTGTTCGGTTGCGGCTCAGGCTGCTCATCCTTGTCAACTCAGTGTCGGTGGTGCTGGGTGTTGACGTACAGACACCACTTCTTACCTTCAGTGAAGATGGACTTCAGCCGGTTTTCATTGCTCCTGTACGAGGGCAATTCAGTAGCCACCTCTGCTCATCACTTGAGATCTCACACGGTCAGATCATGATAACTCACTGTGACAATTTTTCTACCTTGCTCTACTGACGCAGGTGATCGGCGATGATGGTAAAATGAACATCCGAGACTTGCGGGTTTTCACGCTTAGTTTGCCATGGATCCGAGCCCACCAACTGCCACAGTCGATCAGTGACGACTCCGGATGCGGGTCCCGACCGTGCAGAGATATTGAGGTTGATGTCGCTAATAGAAAGGTTCTGGATCAATTTTGCGCAGTGCGTTCGGATTCTGTGTCATCCCCGAACACAGCGTTAATGCGACACTGGATGGGGCTGCTGATTTCTCAGATTTGAACTCTTATACTGAAAGGTGGCAAAAGTTCTGTCCTAAAAGTTCCATATTCTTGGACGGGACTGTGCAGGAGTTTGCAGGTGATGATAGTAATAAACATGCACATACCTGTCATCTTTATATATACAAGAGACAGATTGCTTCGAGGCAGCGTGGGGTGCAAAGAAGCACACTTTTGAAAACCGCAAGAACTTTCCCTACAACTTAATATTTAGCCTATCAGCATACAATCGCAGTAATTGAGGATAACCTGAGTTAGTAAAGGCTTTAAAAAAGAGGACACGTGTGAGTGTTTCTGTACAGTTTCGATCTAGCTCATGTGCTTTTTAAGGCAGGGATTCCAAACTTGAAAACAGAATCCTAGATGTGGCAAAGCATAAGATTTGAAAAGTCGTATAAAAATTTCCGGGTCTTTAGTGTATACATTCCGGAATGGAAAAGATAGTACTTTCGTGGCTTTCCCTACTGCAGTTTCAATATGCTCGGAAAATTTCAGTTCATCGTCCACTACAATTCCAAGGTCCCTAATCACTCGCGCGCACTAGCGAGATGCCATCGACCACGTATTCTCTAGATGGAATATGCCCCAAGTGCAGCACAACGCTTTTGTGTACATTAAGAGGCATTTCGCTGTCGCTGGATCATTTAGCATGCATTCTATAGAGCGCGATAAGTCAGAGTGTACTATTGAAACATTTTCTTCATCGTGGCTTGCATAAATCTTTATATCGTCCGCAAACATTTTGACAGGTATAGCCGTGCTAGTTTTGAGCTCATTGGGCAGGTCAAAAGTATAAGATATCTGCCATAATCAGGTGCTAACGGTCAATATTACCAGCTGCAGGGGTTTGCAGAGATCGTTGGTTGTTAACCAGATTGCTGCCGAAGAAGGTGACCAAGACACAAGTGGAACATGAAAAAAAGCTATTTTGGCCTCGGAAGAACACCGTTTTGACTATGGAGGCTCCTTTATCTCTTCCCTGGAACGCCCACAAACAGCACGGACATGGTTTCACCAATTGTTCACCGTTGGCATGACAAATTTTAACAACGGGCCTATCATGATTCGAATGTTTGGAGAATGTTAGGTATTTATACTGAGCATGCTGGAGGTTTTGTTCATTTCGGTGCTTTCTCTCGTATGTTGCAGTTCATTATAGTAGGAGCTCTTATTTTTGAGATTATTCGGCTAGCAGGTCAACCCGACGCATCGACGGTGAAGTATGCGAAACCAACGGTGAGCGTTCAGGGTTCCTATAGGATTATATATCCACCAGTCTGGCCGTCCGGCTAACGCCGGACCTCCAGACTTCTATTAGTGCTCGCTTCGCTTGCATACTGCACGTTGAAAGCAAACACAAAAGTGTGAATGGATTGATCAAATCTGTTCTATCGCTCTCCTGAGAAACCCTTGATCCTGTAGGTAGTAGCTTTCCCCCATATGAACGAAGTTTGCTCTTCAATATGAGCGAAGTTAGTGGCCGTGAAGAACTGAGGTAACCAATTCAGTGCAAATGTTATCTAGAAATGATTTAGGCTCAACTGGTTGTTGTGGTAATTCAACTGATAAGGGTCCACTGGTGTATATAAACGGAAAGGAAGGAGTGGTTCATTCAGACACAAACGGAATGGGAAGATACGAAAGGAAACAATGTACATCTAGGTGATTTAGGTAGGAGGGTCCGCCGAAACAGGATAAGCGTACCCCTCATGCAGAAATGGACCCGCCTAGCGAATTCCTATTACTTGTGGAAGCCGGCGTACCCTCATCACACTGCTGCACCCGACTGCAGGCGTTTCCTCACTTTTGGACGCCGGCGCACCCTTATCACACCGCTGGACCCGACTGCATGCGTTTCCTCACTTTTGGACGCAGGCGCACCCTTATCACACCGTTGGACCCGACTGCAGGCGTTTCCCCAGTTTTGGACGCCGGCGCACCCTCATCACACTGCTGGACCCGACTGCAGGCGTTTCCTCACTTTTGGACGCAGGCGCACCCTTATCACACTGTTGGACCCGAATCCAGGCGTTTCCCCACTTTTGGACGCCGGCGCACCCTTATCACACCGCTGGACCCGACTGCAGGCGTTTCCCCACTTTTGGACGCAGGCGCACCCTTATCACACCGTTGGACCCGAATCCAGGCGTTTCCCCACTTTTGAACGCCGGCGCACCCTTATCACACCGTTGGACCCGAATCCAGGCGTTTCCCCACTTTTGAACGCCGGCGCACCCTTATCACACCGTTGGACCCGACTCCAGGCGTTTCCTCACTTTTGGACGCCGGCGCACTCCTACAGCAACAGTGGACCCGGTGTAGAACATTTTCTTCACTCTAAGCCACGCCCTCGAATTTCGTTTCACACACACACACGCACACACACACGTGACAGACTAAGCCCTTTATTATAAGTCATGATGATTATAATGCACATGCATGGGCTCCTAATCTACATGCATGGGTTTTGCATGGATTTGGCCATTGCTGATGTGGAACTTGCTTTAAAATACCGTGTTTTACACGACACCGCATCTCTCAATCGTGGGATTTGCATCTTCAAATCTCATACCAAACACGGTTCTTATGTTTCCCGAGCAGCTTCGCATTGTTTGACTGACTTGACCTCTCTTGATGTGACACACTTTTTGCTTGTCTACGTGCCCCCTAGTGAATTACAAAAAAAAAAAATAAAAGCGATAGGGCTTCGCCAATATTCCCAATGATTCAACTTCTTGAAAACCCACCAGTTACACATGATGATCTCTATTTACTTTTCATCCGGAAAGATCTGACTGCGCCGTTTGAACTCACCTAGACGTCCATGCGTCGAGCTTGTGACAGCTCCTTCGTCAACGTCATTTCTGGGGGGGCTTTCCAGGCAGCTAGAAATTTCCTCAGCTAGAACGTGAGCGACTTGTAAAAAACCAGTCGGCGCTTTCCAGTTTACCATGACACCGAATCTTGAATTTGAACTTTCAGTTGGGAAGTTCAAATTCAAGACTACAAGGAACAAGATACAAGGAAACCCTAGTCGGATTTTGAGCAGAACATTGCGAGAACAACAATTATAAAGCAGAACCCTCACTGAAAGATGATTTGTTAGTTTGGAACTCTACCCATCGTTTAGAGCATGTAGTTTTCCACGACAATGCTTATTGGATTGATCGTTGTTTCATTTTTGAGTGCAGGCGACTAAGAATGTCATGACCAGTAATTCTTTTAAATCGTAAAAGTCCGGTCCATAGCTGGGATCCATAAAATGTCAAAGATGCAAACGAACGACGGTTAGCATGATTGTTTGTCGTATAGACTGCAATGATAGGAGACGCAGGACGCGAAAGTTGGTTAGCTAGTCTGGTATCGCTTAAACATCAGTCCAATAATCCAGGCTGAGGTGTTCAGCTGTTGAAAGGAGCTGACTCTATAAGCAAATGCGCATTTCCAGCATCAAAAATCAATTTTTAGCAGCGTTCTCCTGCCCCTTCACAGTCCAGGGCAACTTTTAGATGCATGCGTGTATACGATGAGGAACAGCGCCATTAGCATCGCTGAGGCAGCTCAGACGCAAGCGTTCTTTTATGTATGTTCATGCCGTGTTGACCGGTATTCGTGGAAAATTCTTTGCAAATGAATGAGTGCGTCTGATGTGCGAGCTACGCTCGTACCTCCTCAGACAATTTCGGGGGCAAATCCCGTTCCGAACGAGTGTTTTTGTTTTCGCCTGAGAAGTAGCTGCTGTAGTGCCGCTGTATAGGGGCTTCCATACCTATCCGCCCGAGTAATGTCCGCGTTCAGGCCACCATAAGTCCGCAAACCATCAGGCGCTACTGTTCCTAATCCAGCGCACAAGGCAGCACTCTCCACGATTACCTGTCGATTAGACGCCTGCACCGTGACAACCTCTGACAGCTTGGTCACTGCTTGCGCACAGTCTCGCACGGAAGAGTGCCGGGTTCGACGACACTGTGGATCCATAGTGATTCCCCAAAGTGGAAGAGCAACACAAGTATGCAAATTCTCGTCAGAAATACGAAAAGATCGCTGTTTGCAAGACCTACTCATGTTTTCACAATGCTAGCTTTCTTCTGTTACTGAGCGGATTCGACCTTCATCCTTTATCACGTTCCTATTATAATCAACCGACCATTCCGACCTGGCCAGTTCTTTATTAAGCCGAAATATGTTGTCGTACATTTGGAGATATTAGTCGGCGGTCAGTGGACGCGGAAAGCGGGCCGATGCTCGACACTCTTCACATAGCGGACCGAACTCCGACGGTAGTGCATAAGCCTGAATGATTTTGCGTTTAGCCCGGTGTTCGCTGTACAGCTCGTTCGGCTCACAACATGCGCGGTTCCGTCCACTATTTGCCTGCTATGAGCCCTCATTCAAATGTTTCGTCGGGGGTTTGCCCCCGAAATTGTCTGAGTTTCCCAAGCTGTAAACGATATTTCTTCAAATTTCCGACCAACCAATTCCATTTTCATCATTTGCTTCATGCTTCATCATTTTCATCATCTGCCAACTAAATTCCCTAGTAAAGATGCAGAGTAGAGAATGAGTGGCCACAATCCGAACCGTTCGAGGTATGGTAATGGGAAAATGAAATGGTGGCATAACTCGAACCGATCGGCTTGTTTCCACTCATTCTCTACCTTGCATTCTTACTAGGACAAATTAATTAGTTGGCAGCGTCATATTTCTTGAGACGCATTAATCAGCTGACATTCAGCTGTCCTAGACAAACATCGAGTTGAGTTTTCAGCTGAACTCACCTTAAACTTAGGCAGGTTTACTATAGGTCTTAATGTTACGGCTTACCGTGCATCTATCTGATTCTTCTTGTTCACATGCTTCCACCTCAAGAGATCTGTTACGAAGTGGCTTTAAAAATTTGTAATGGCTTAGTGTTTAGAAATGATTTCTATCTCATTTTTTTTAAACTATTCATTTCCATCATTTTTCTACCACAATTGATATCTTTAGTAATCTTGCTCCGAAAATTCAACCGCCTGTGGCATAAAGCAAGATTGAGATCCCTATTTTCTCCCACCCATTCCCCATGTTCCGCCTGACCGTGATCGCCACTACCTAGTGCATATGTATGTATACATTCCCTGAGTTTAGTGGAGGTTCGAGCGGCTGTGACTTGCTCAGTAAATGTCGGTGAAAAACTTTTGCAACACTCACAATGAATTCTTTGAAAATAGGTTTCTTTATTAAAACAAAAACTCAATCAATGACATGTTCACCACTACTGCGTAGCACCTCATCCTTTGAGTAGCTTCCCTGTCCTGCAAGAACTCCGGAGGACTAGATTTGGCAAATACGGAAAGTGGGACAGAAATTCCCAAGCGAGATCCTGAGTCTTCTCACGCCTTGCGATTGCAATGTGCGCGTGGGCATTATCTAGCAGAAGATAAACATTTACATTTGCTCGTTTTCGGCGTTTTTCACGGATGGAGACTGCCAACTTCCGGAGTTCAAGTGCTTATCACTGCGATGTCACTACTCAAGAATTCGTTATAGAGCACCCCTTGTGACACCACCAACAACATTGAAAAACTTTCTCTTCAAGTGCTCCTGTTTTTGACTATCTTGGTAGTGGTTCCTGACAGAGAATCAGTTGGCGCTGCTATGCGTTGTTCGTGCCAAGCTTCCGCATTCACTTGCAATATCGTTTAGAAAGCTCTTCGTATGTGTGGGAGGAAAAAACAGCTACTTCTCGATGCTCACTCAGCATGTCTTGTCAGATTCGCACAACGCGCGGGGTCCATGTCCAGATAACTTTGCTGTAACCGAGACCGTGAGGATGCTTGATTATGGTCGCATAGTCGCACTAGAGTCTTGGTCAGCACGTAGGTGTCGACATCTTGTCTCGCCTTTGTGGCGTCCTGCAAATCACCATTCTTAACAGTCGATGCGCATCCGGAGCGTGGGTGACTTTCAAGCTTTATTTATCCAGACTTGAAGCCCTGGCACCAACGAGAGACGGTCATATGGTGAATAACGTTCTTTTTAAACGCAGCGCATAACTTGGCATCGGCTCTGTGCAAGAAACCATATTAGACAAATTGGCGAAGTGTGATCGACTGAAAGGAGCCATGTTACTCAAGTACTCATGGGGCTTCCTTCGTATGCCACTCACCTGAAAGTTTCGAGGAGATACTACCATAAAGAAACACAAGATCACGTCTGTCAAGCTGCATTTAACTTTTTGGGATGAAAATAAAAAGTGTTACAGAGCTTTTTCATCAACGCAATAGCTTCAACAGCCACCCAAAGAGAGGACCTCACTTCACTTGCGCTATATTGCACTCTGAACATCAAAGTTACATCACAAATTAAGTGACGAATAACCACTACAATGATTGCAGGAAAAGACACCAGCCTGATGTCACAATGGACCATTGAAAATACTTCTGAGCTTGTGGAATGCTGACATTTTATCCTTGATGAATAAAAGCAATCAAACTTCCGTGTTTCTATCACAACACAGGAGGCTCACCGTTCTCTGCAAATTCACTTGGAACAGCAAACAAACACTTAAAAACAAAGTGCTCTCTAGTCCCAATTGTAACGATCTGTGAGGAGGCATAAACTAAACTTCTTATGATCATGGCATCAGTCCTACCACTACCGCTGACAAGTAAAGTACTTCTTGCTTGCTCTGAATAAAAACTGGGCATTTATTTCTAGACATAGGCCTTAACGCCGGTCAAGCCATTAGCAATTTCACTTTTGTAGTGAAATTCACAAAAAAGGGGAAATGAGAAAAGGGTCTACTCAACAGTGTGACGTACGTTGGCGCCAAAATCCGCCCATTTCCTCCCATTACAGAAGCGCTATAGCAAGATTTCCTGCCTTTGTTTCCGATTTTGTTAGCAAATTTAGACCATTCTCGTAAGTGTTAAGTTGTGAAGAAATCGCATGGACTAGTCTTAATTCGTAACTCGTTATCGTTATTAGGCACACCCTGGAGTGAAGCCTCACGAGGTTGCCTGGTCTACCGGGGCTCGTCTGGAACAGCTCAAAGATCGGCCGAGCGAGATGATGGGTGTGGACGCTGTGTTAGTAGCGGCCTAGAGCTGCGCTCAAAGTGTGCGCATTCATTTATGCATTTGTTTTCAGTTATGAGATGAGATGCTGGAACAACTCAAAGGTCGGCCGAGCGATCGCTTGCCGGAATCACCTTGATCACTTTGACTCTCGTTGATCTTCGGGTATAGCGAGCAGACTCCAGAAATCCATCCATTTGTCCCTCTCGAGAGCCAGAGTTGTCCAGTGGATTCTATCCGTTCGAGGGACACGGAGAGCAAAGTATCTATCCTTGAATGACCTCGTGGAGTAGTCTGAACATCGGGTCGGTGGTCTTCCTGTCGTGCGGTTAAGGTCCCGAGGAGTTCAGTCGCTGACGGCTCTTGTCCAACGGTTGTCGTTAAAACGCATCACGTGTCCGGCCCACCTGATCTTACTCAACTTGGCGTAAGCGGCAGCGTCTCTGATCTTCAACTGTTGGCAAAGGGTGCAACCAGCCCTCACTTGCGTGAGGCGGGTTATTCCTAGCACCGAGCCAGAGCGCCGCTTCGCGGCATGGTTCGTTTTATGAGTAGTAACACAGATCCTCACGTGGTCAAGTAGTTTTCATTTGTGATAGCGCTGAAGGTCCAAATTGTTATGGTTCCGGCACAATGCGCTTTTAACAGGAAAAAACTGCGTGATCCTTCTATTTCTATTTTGTAAGCACAACATCAAGCTCATGGAGTGCACCATTTGTTCCTCTGACTGTTTATTTCTAATTGCTCCTACTACTTAACGCTTTAGAAGGAATGCAGTAAAAATTCCCGTTCAACTCTACTGTATTTGGATGATTCACAGCTCTGATTGCGAAATCACACTCGCTTCATCAGTGGTTCTCCCATTCTGCTTTAAAGGTCCAAGATATTCCGTATACATTGCAAATTAGATGTCCTAATTGAAGATTTCCATGTTGTACACATACATATACCATGGGGGTGTCATTGGGCGGGTAAATTTTCGCAATTGAGCCTGTGGCGGCGGGCAAAGGAGGTGGAGCATGACGCATCGAGCAATAGCAGCGGGGCCTGTCACGTCTCGCGTGGCGATGGAGGGGCTGCGCTTTATATAGAGTAAGATAGCCAAAAAGGAAAGAATCTCCTGCCAAGCGAATGGAGCAAGTAAATCTCGGCTCACAACATTCATGTTAGTTAGACTGTTAGTTCACTATGTTGTTATCATGTTGACAGAAAATCATAGAAATATAATTCGAGGTGGACTCTAGCTACATGTTGCGGAAATTACTCAACAGAAAGTCGAGGAAAATAGATGAGGAGCCCTGTCTCCCCCGCTGCACATTGCAGATTTGAAATAAGCGTCGCGAGGAGCGCAGGGCAGTCTGCAACACGAAATGGAAGGTGCTAAACGTGTGCCACACCCCCGAAGTATTCATGTATCCATCCCATCTTCATTTGTTTTCTTCAACGAAGCTTTTCTTGGTGAAGAAATAGGTCAGAAATTGCGCCATACTCGAATTGGCATTATAGTCACTCGTGCTGTACGTGGATGTGGACTCGACTGGGATTGAAGCGTCGCACAGTCGTTTCAACAATAAAATTTATTTTAAATAAGAAACGCACATTTTCGTTCACTCTATTGCCAGGAATTCGTCCTGTTTCACCTATTAAAGGCAACGGCAGCTCTCAAGAGTATTACCGAGTTTGCATCTGCTATTTTGCCTGTTCGCCATTTATTTGATGCTATATAACTACTACCAAATGTTGGAAAATTTACTTTTCAGAACTATTCACTTTGAAGGATTAAGTCACTCAGAACTTTTTCAAGCTTTTGTTGAGTCCCAAGATTGTAGCTTCATACGTGACTGAACCTCCACTCGTCACCCCATGCTACCGGAAACCCCTCGCTTCATTCGCAAACTGTGTCTAAACCCTATCATGATCTTGTTCTCAATACCATGCTGTCTTTGAGCTGAAGTAAGATCCTAGGATCTGCCAACTCGATTAACTGCTTCTTGACCAAGATCTGTTTTTCAAAAAATGTTGATTATCTGGCAATCCCATAATCGTCCAGTGATCTGCGCATTTGCACCGGAAGCGAATACCTGGACGAGAACATGCCTGATATTATCATCGATCAGTCTTAGCTGAAGCCTCCCGTTAACACATCCTCTCTGCTAGAAACCGCAGTGGAATCTCTTGTTTCACAAGTAAGTCATTGGAGAAGCGGTTGCCAACAGCTATAAGGTTCCTTTTTGTATCCTGCCTTTCCCTTATACGTCCTTGCTAGCGATCGGACTCTGCCGAAACTCAATTATTTTGCCACGAAAAAATGGTCAGAGGTTTCAGTGGCCCTTCTGCTTGTACCTTTCCCTACTTGATCGATGGAAATTTCACCCACCTCTTTCTTTTCGAATAAAACCGATGCGCTTTAAAGTTGTTCTGTGTGGTAAAACATTATTACAATATTAGTAGGGGATCTTTTCAGTTACATTCTTGGCTAAAATTTCGTTCGTCAATCTTCTCGGAGTAATGTGTTTGGTTGCATTCCATATAAATCTTTATTGTAACGCTTTCCCTTTCCCATCACAGCAGATGCCGGTAGAGCAAAAACAAATGTTCATGTTGTTGGCAAGTCATAAAGAAAATACGTTGCCGACAAGGATTTATTAGTGATGCGTGCAATTTCAAGAATGGTTAACATTGCAGTTCTAATGGTAGGTCTATGATGCAGTAAAAAAATCTTTAAGAAGCATACTTAGCTAACTTAGCTTAACTTGAACGGTTGAAGTTCAAGTCATATATGAGAAGTTAACGTTGATGACTCGTGACTGGGTTGAGAAATAAGATGAAAAGCAGGCTAAGAATAGTGAAACTGACATAATAATGAAATTTTAAAAAGATTTCTGCTATTAATCGAAGATCGTGTTCATTTGAAAGTGAAGTTACTGGCTTAATTAAGGAGAATTTAATTTTAATTAATGTTGCTAGAAGTTTGCTTTGCGCCGTCGGAGATTTGGATAGTCGTCCTGTACTCCGGAAAATATTTTCAACACTTTTACCACCTGAAGTGAATGTTCCCCAAAGAAAGACACTTAGATCCAATGATGTTGGTTTTTCTAACCTCTGTCATTGTTGCTCTATGTGACGGCACCATTGCGAAGACTCGAGCAGTAAAAAAATCGCGCAGCTTATCAGGACATGAGCTTGGAAATCTCAAAAATTTCCCATCCAAAATCTGCAAACAAAACTCAGTGCAGGTTTTTTCTAATGCAGATAAAGGCCGTATCGCGAACCGATGTCTTGACTTCTGCATTAGTGTAACCATCCCAGGGCTCTGCCCCATTGGAAAATATTTCGTAAACTAATACGCCAAAAGTGAATACGTCCGACTTCAGTGAAAATGAAAAGGATGATATTGTTTCCGGTGCTAGCCACCTTATAGGTAGCTTGATTGGAGTCTTGAGAACATAATGAGAACCGAGACGTGAGAGGCCAAAATCGCTTATTTTGACCTAAAAATAGGATGACGGGTCGTGAATGGATTTGAAATGATTGTATAATTATCAAACATTACCACTCGTTCCCGTGTGATCAAGCAGTTTCTAGCGGCGAGATCTCTATGCATGCATTGATTTAGGTGAAGATATTCTACACCGCAGCCAGCTCCAAGGCACATAATGATTTTTTCCCTAACGTCTGTTTTCGCTCCATTCTCTCGAAGAAATCGGTTTAATGCTCCTCCTACAAAGTGCGGAACTAAGTTAAAATACATGTCGCAATCCAAATAACCAGTGTTTTCGAACTAACCGGTTACAAGTTCCAAAAGTAGCAGAAGTGGTTGCTCATCGACAGCCACACCATATATACGGACTATATTTTTGTGCTAAAGAGTTCCCATGGAATAATGTTGGAAAAATTCACAAAAACTATACTTGCATTGAAATTCCTCATGAGGCGTGCTTCTTTCATCATTTCTTTAATTTTTGCTTTGCATAAGTCTGACCCTCCCTTCGTCTAAAAATACTGCTGTACAAGCCATTCTAATCCCAAGAGCAGACGCTTGCATTGCATACCTGCTTTATAGCAACTGGTACTGCTTTTCCTGATTTTGTCCTAAGAGTGCCTGCTCTTACCATTCCAAATGCACCTTCACCGAGAACGTTGCCCTGATGAATATCGGAGTGGTAGTATTCCCAGGACTGCTGCCTTATTGGATATAGTAACATAAAAACCGTCTGAAAACGCCGAGATATCATGATGAGGGGAATCAGCCAGAGTTCAACATTGACATCAGATAGTGTAACGTCATAAAAACATACCTGCACAAGTTGACCTGGTTTCTGCCTATAATACTGTATTAGGTTACCTAACGTATCGAACAAGTGAGTAGTTTCAACCATGAACTTTCCAAACGCTCGACGAATGATGACGTTCTTGATCTAAAGGAATTAATAACGCTTTCGAAGAATAAGGCGTTGTTGCAGACAAAGACTGCAAACTACATTACTGCTCTGGTTTGAGTGGCGGTCATAAAGAACGATAGGTCGTGACATCTGCTAGCTGCACCGCGCATCTCATGTAAAGATTGCCACACCCATCACGGATGCTACGTATGCTAGCCTGCCCTGTAGAAAGGTTTGAAGACTTTATATGGTTCAAGACTAGGCAGACTAAATGTGGATTTTTGGAATTCAGGAGAAAAGGGATCACCCGTAGTAATTATTCGTTACATTTCAATGGAAATTAAGGCCTGTAGTAAAGCGTCATGGTGATGAGATGAACCCCAAAACTCACACCCACGCTTTAGGCGATGATTGCATGCCAGCTCACATCCACGGGGTAGAGGATAGCAGATCATTGGCAGCCACGTCTCTGCTAGTGCACGCCCTCGCGAGGAGAGGGAGGGGATCGCCTTCACTAATAGTGAAAATAGTGGGAGAGGCGAATAGAGGCAGAATAAGCTATCCCGCCTTCTCATTTTGCGTCTACTCACCTCTCTCAGTATTTCCACAGCATTAGAAAACGATCAGCTTTTAACAACGCGAATTCGTGCACTAGCAGTGAAGTGGCTGGTAGTGATCTGCTATCCTATATCACGTGGATGTGAGCTGGCATGCAATCATCGCCAAAAGCGTGGTGGTGAGTTTTGGAGTTCATCTCACCGCCATGACACTTTACTACGGGCCTAAGCTTCATATGCTTTCGCCCGACTCAGTTTCGTTTAAATACATCATAGCCATCTTCAGCAGTGGAAGATGTACATACACGTGTTAGCGCCTTAGAAACTCTGTATATAAATACATATAAGAGTGCCCTTCGATATGTATATGTACACAGATTTGTCAGCCATCGTTCTTTCTGGCATACATCCGGCTAGTCTTGGTAAGTAAGCTATTCTACCTTTGTGAGGCTTAAAGGCAGCACCCACGAAAATTTCCGTGTATGAGATTTTGATCGTCATTGATAGTCGGCAGTTGTCGCAACAATTCTTTGAAATTTGCAGAGTCGTAGCGTTCTCAAGATATAGAGAGATCAAATGCGTTCCAGCGTCTCAGCAGGATGACTTGTGGTATGAATTGCTTGTTTTTGTTCACAACCACTCTCTTTGCTTATGACAGTACTTGCTTCCGCTCCCACCTCCTTCCATGTGAAGCCCGGGTAGCTCGACCATTCTTTGCAAACGGGCGAAATTGTTGGCAAGGAAAACCTCCTTCTTCGTGAAATTCGACAAAAATGATCACTGCCTTCGTTTTCATTACAGCACTAAGCCTAGGAATATAGCAAAATCTAAGAAAGCAAAATTTCTTCAAATCATAAGCAATGATTATGATGAACTATAACGCTGCTCATTTTCCATGGTCTACGGACTGATGATCCCATCTGATATGATTCGGCCGTCCTTCTAAATTGAACGGGATCTTCAAGGAAAAGTCGATACTTCTTATTAAAGCGACCCCAGTCAGCGATTGAAGGTTATGTTAAAGAATGCAAAATGTATTAAAAATCGCTCGAATAACTCAGGTACTCTTAGAGGACCAAACGGGCACCCTTCTTTTTTTCAGAGAATAGCCCGCGCACACATCTTTATCTTGGGGGACCAGGCGCACACCACTCAGAACCCCAAAAACAACTTTCTGATCGCATCTGAAACTTGCTTACTCAAAAGCTTGTCGACAAGTTGTTTTCACACTTCCTTGCCGACAAGTTGTTTGCCCGAAAAGCTTGTCGACAACTTGTTTTCACTACTTCGTTGTTGAAAACAAGTTGTCGACAAGCTTTTCGGGCGAACAACTTGTCGGCAAGGAAGTGTGAAAACAACTTGTCAACAAGCTTTTGGAAAAGCAAGTTTCGGATGCGATCAGAAACTTGTTTTTGGGGTTCTGAGCAGTTTTCATCATGACCAACCATCCGTGCACACATATTTCCACGGCGGACCAGCAGCGCATACAGTCTCACCTCAGCGGACCAGCCGCGCCAAATAGATTGTGGACGGGGCAGCGATGGTGGTTCCATTGTTGCCTATAAAATGCCGCAGAGTGTGCAGTGTATAAATTTGCTCACTGTCTTTGGCTCAGTTACGCCGGCTTTCCCAGAGTTCATAAGCAGTGGTTGTGCTCGTTCCAGATCTTCCTAGATGAGGTTTCGCGTTCTTTTAAGAAACGGTCAAGAGGTACCCGACGTAATTAGCACCACTCATGCGAAGGGTCGGTGGCTGTCAGCAACTTACCATAACAGTGCTGCGACAGTGTCAGCGGACTCTGCGCATGCTCTGAGCCCTGAGCATGGTAAGCTCACGTTGCCTTTCAAAACTTACATGACAACCGCGCGTGGTTAGTTGAGTTTGTGAATATTGGGAAGGTGAAAAGTCTAGCGTTTGAAAAAAGAACTTGCGGAACTTGGAGAAAGAACATTGCACGGCTTTGGTTTCTTCTTCCCATCAAGGAACTGAGCTACTGCTGTTATCAAAACTATCTATCCGTTCATCATGCTACGAAAGTTCACGCAACAAAATTCATATTTAACTCTTACAATCTTATAAGTGACTTGTGGGTGCAGCATACAATTTGTGTAGCAGCCCTAGGATGGACTGTGCCGGACTTGCTACAGGCGCTATGCGGCTGGCCGTAAGCTCTTACGTCGTCGATCAGATCATCTGATATTAACTAGATCGGCTACCTCTTGGCGGTGACCAGCTCGACGCGCTAGCTCTATTGATATGCGTAAGATACTGCAAAATGGCCAAGAAACCCTTCTGAGAGGGATAACCAATTGTGGCTTGTACCAGCAGCGCGTGTTTAATGTATAAACCGAACATGTTCCGCCATATCAAAAACAACACCGTAATTACAGTTCATTTTTGATGAGCTATCAATTATTTATACAGACCTCCCTCAAACGAGGGATCCCAGGCGGTTAGTCACGAGGGTACATGGCTCGTCCCCAGGTGGCGGACAGGGGGCTAATCGCGGACCAAACGCGACCCTGCGCCTGCCCCGAGACGCAGGTGGATTCAAAGGATGCCGCCCCCCCCCAGTGCCTGCAGTGTCGGAACGATCTATACCATCTGTCAGTGCGTGGGTATGTTCATGCATGCGTGCGTGGGTGTGCTTGCGTGTCTGCAGATTGTATCCTGCACATCTATCTGACCAAAAGCCCTGCATTCAAGTGACTGGGAGGTACAACGAAGGCGATTCGGAGTCGACACCAACAAATAAGCTTCATCGTCCCCTCCCGGGAAGCCCAGCCAACTCCCCAGCTCCCCACGGGGAATAGAGCCCAGCAAGCTATTTCCTGTGGGGTTACATTTCCTCATGTTCGACACAGCTATGATAGAGTGTTCCCCAGATCTCGGAGGAGTCACTGGCATGGCAGGCCAGTGAGGACGAGGTTCGAGGGGTTATCTAGGCTGCTTAAAACCAGAAGGACTATAATGACGATCTGTACCTTCAACGCACGTACGCTTGCATCGGAGGCTTCCATCGAGGATGATGATGTAGGCCAAAGAGAGCGGGTACGACGTAATCGAGCTGGCCGAGACGAGGAGACACCGGCCACTGAACGCCAACTTCGACAGTGGAGAAGAACTGTTCCTTGGAACCTGCGACAGTAGAGGAGTTGGCGGAGTCGGTGTCCTCGTCAAAACGAACTTGGTCATGAACATCGATTCATTCAAACAACTACATACTGTGCGGTCCGCAGCCAACTGGTAATGGGCGCCGGCCGCCGGCGCCCGCCGCCGTCCTGTGGCGCGCTCTTTTGTTTTGTGTATAAAAAGGCTGTTAAGGAGATTCAAGCAAGATAATAAGTGGATTTATAAACAGCACATATCACGGCATGTAGATGAGTGGAGTACATCGCTCTAGTGGTGCCTTCAGTGTTTTTCAAATTTTATCAAAACTGCGTTTTTCGAGGGTAGAGAAGATCGCACCCTTCGATTAAATGGTTATATGTGTAAACAGCAGCGTCAAATATGATCTCGCCATTGGAGTGAGTGGGAGAATTTGGGGCGTTTCTGGCTCCATTGCGCATTTTTCCCCTGCTAAAAAGCAACTGCCAATTTTTTGCAACCCTGATAAAATACAAAAGCTGAAATAGTTGACTCGTGACAGAATATAAGCAACCAATCCCAATAAATTCAGTATGAACCAGGTTTTCCAAAGAACACCTTATCCCTGCTTGCTCTCAAGTAATGTGCAGCCGTCTGGCACCCATCTCGGAGCATTCTTGAGAGCACAAGAAGTTATTGGATGTTCTTTCCACTCAAACAATAGTGTGACCAGTATATTCTGCAGATGATCATTTGAGATCAGTTGACCTAGCCATGGCTTACACGCCTTAGAGAATAATAGGTACTGTCGGTGTGTTAGTGGGGCACGGATCCTCGACAGTAGAAAGTGCCTCTGGGATGCTTCGTCACCTCAAATGAGGGATTGCCCTATAACGCTCTCATTCCGAAGTGCCGGAACACCGCCTCTAGAAATGCAGATGCTCTAGGATCACATCGCTATCACACTAATTTTTCTATTCTTTCGTTTGTGTATGATTTCTGACTGATTAAAAATTTGTTCAGAGTTCAGAAAAATGCTTCCCCAAAACATTGACAAACACAACGCCTAAATTGTTTTCTTCTTCTGGCTTGTGTTCATTAGAAAATGCACTGTATTCTTCCCTCCAATTTTTATTTAAAAAGAAAGAAATCCAATATTTTCGAATCATTTCCACGATGCAGCTAATATGGGTTTTCAACAAAACGTTCAAGTGTGTTCAGTGTGAAACGATAGAAAACAACTATGCATTGAATAAGTTTTTTTTGCGTTGTCTCATGCTAGTTTTATTCAAGCGAGAACCGAAATTTTCTTGTTGTCTTGGCGCATGAATTGGTGGCAGCTGGCTGCAATTTGCTTGGAAGCGACGATAGGGTATGTTTTCGGAAGCGAAAAATGTGAAATTTTGTGATTAGAGCCGGGAAGTCTGCAGACTTGTAGGATCTCCAAAACTGAGAATAATCTAGCAGAAATCTGAAAATCTATATATTCTGTTTTGATTGAATTACTTCAGTTCTTGAATGCTAACAAAGTAGCAGAAAAGTGAGATTCGCGTTTTAGCAACGACGAGAAACGCGTGGCAGGGTAGGTGTTGGTCGGCGCTTTTTTGCTCACTAGAATGCTTAGATTTTACTTTGTATTGCAATGCGCACATGTGGGCTTCTAATGCCAGTACTACGATTTTATCCATTCCCGACGAAGGCAAAGCTGATAAAATTGTAAAAAGAATGTATAGACAATAAAGTGTTGTAACACATTCATTTACATGTAGTGACATGTGTTGTTTATAAATCCACTGGTCACCCTGCTTGAATCTCCTTAATAGCCTTTTTATACGCAAAACAAAAGAGGGCGCCACAGGGCAGCGGCGGGCGCCCATTGCCAGTTGGCTACCGACCACACAGTAACAACCGGAATCGGACGTTTTCGGTTGAGATGTGGATCAACACCGGCCTTGAAAATCTTCGTCGCCTACGCTCCAACATCCAGCTACGACGAAGAGGAGATTAAGACCTTCTATATGGACTTGGAGAAAGTCTACAGGGAAGATCACACATTCTACAAGTTCACAGCTGGGGACTTCAACACCAATATTGGCCCTAAGAGAACGCCTGAGGTACTTCACATCGGTACCGGTGGCTTGCAGTGGAAAGAAAAGGGAGACAGGCTGTCTGAGTTCATCATGACGACGAAGACCATACATGGTAACTCACAATTTCAGAAGCCAACCTTCCTATGCTGGACATGGAAGTCACCGGATGGAGAGTACCATAATGAAATTGACCACACCATCGTCAATCGAAGGTTCTGCCCGACCGACATCGGTGTTGTACCAAAGTTCTACATCGGATCAGACCATCGCCTCATTCGTGCAAGATTCTTCTTCTCACGCAAAGAGAAAAAAGCAGCGAAGTTTAAGAGGAGGAGTCCCAAACCCGTCATCAACTGGGATCTCTTCACTTCGTTAGCCGGCTTTTGGCATGGGGTGGTTGTCGACAACATCGGCGAAGAGCACGATCGGTTTGTTCGGCATCTCTGCGACATCAGAAAGAGCGCAGAGGGTTTAAGAGCAACCGAGAGAGGTTTGCTTTGCGGGACCCTCGAGATTATACGCCAGCGTGGAGCCGCGAGAGCCGCAGGCAATTTTCAGCTAACGTCCGCCGCCGAGACTTCGCCAATCGCAAGGCCAAGATGTCCGCCCTACGGCGCCGGGGTGGAACAATTTCTTCATTAAGACTGGTAACGGAGAAGGTCATTTACGACTTCTACTCGGATCTCTTCGACAGCCACGTCCATTTCCCTGAAATCTAAGGGAGGATAGATATGTTGTCCCATCTCCCTTCCGAAATATGACATGCCATCAAGTCGGTGAAAAATCGTACAGCACCAGGCCCCGACAGCATTCGAGAGGAACATCTGAAAAACCTACAAAGAAAGAAAAAGCCTAGTTCTTATCACTATCTTGGCTAGGCTTTTCACGCGGTACCTGTCGGAATGCAAGGTACGTAACCAGTGGAAGACCACCAGGACCGTGTTGCTGTGCAAAAAGGAAGACCCGCAGGCAGAGTTCGGCACAAGCTTAGCTCGAGCAGAAAAAAATTACGAAGTCCCCTTTGACCTAGCCAAAAAGCCGAAGCCCTCTTGTAAACAAACAAGCCAAAACAAGTTTGTTTGAAGAACAGTAGTTTCATTTTTATAATGCTCATCGGCATGTCCACACGAGTTAACAAGTGTTAACAAGTGCAGTGGCCGTGAAGCACGTCAACATGGCAGCACCATGTTATAATTTTTTTGAATTTCCGGTTAAAATTTGAAAGAGGGTAGAGAATGCGCAGGTTTTTGCCATTACTTTGATAGAGCAATACTTTCTGAAGACAACAGTGTAAGCGAAATTGGAAATATTTGCTTTTGGAAAAAAGTTATTTGAGTAAGTTGTGTCCAAGTGGTGCTGGAGACTGCTTTTAACTAATTCTTTTCGCTGTAACCGAGAGAACGCTGCAGTTTTCATGTTCGTTGGAACTAGCAGCCTCTCTTGAAGCTAACCGCTCTAGCAGAAATTGAAATAATTGATTTTTGGAGAAGTTATTTGATGAAAATTCTTTGGACCGGTGCTGAACTCTAACTTTTGGGGTAAAGTTAGGGTTCAGAGAATTCCAAAGAAAATCTCCTCTCAAAATCAAATAATTCTATTTCCCTTTAGCGGTTGGCGAGAGAGTAGTGACGAAATCTATTTATGAAGTTTGGGTAGGATTCGTTCAGTACCAACGATACTGTGGGTACTGCTAGGAACTTTTTCAGCTGTAACTCCTAACAAAATCAATTGAATCCAATTCTCTTTCGGATTTGAATAGAACGCTGCCAGTTGCAGCCATGTGCCTGGTCTCAGCAAGATCTGTGTAGAACCTGTCGTTCTACAAGCGCTGAAAGCAGTGCTCCTGGCAGGATTTTCGCATGATAACCCCACAAACTCTTGCCAGAATCAATTAATTCCAATTTCCTTTGGCAATTGAAGGAAAAGTGGTCCAATCTTATCTCAAAGTTTGATCAGCATTCTTTCAGTAACAACAATGCTGTAGTTGCCGCTAGAAACCTTCTCAAGTGCATTTCTTAAACAAGCTTAGATTCTGCTCTTATTTCAGACAGATTCTTCGTTCAGTCTCTCTTCTTCACTCTTAGCTGCAAAGGATGGATGATTATTCGACAAGTCCCAACTACGGAGACTTCTTTGCTCACTTTATCTTTACGAAGTCCCGCTTGCCTTGGGTAAAGTTCCTGCCGAAGTCTGCCCACAGGGCATTGGCAATTATCGCCCCATCTGCCTACTGTCGGTCGTCCACAAGCTTTTCACGCGAGTGATCTTAAACAGGATCGAAAATCGACACTACATGAAGGACAGCCGTGCGATCAGGCAGGGTTTCGAAAAGATTTCAGTGCGATCGATCATATACACACAGTCACTAGACTCATCGAAATATCGCTCGAGTATAAGATGAGATGCCTCTCTGTCTCAAGTTCATCGATTTGAAGAAAGCCTTAGACTCTGTTGAGACAGAAGCGGTCTTGGAAGCCCTGGGCAACCAGGGCATACCTACTCAATACGTCAAGGTATTTCGTGAGCTCTACATCAACATAACGACCAGGAGCTCCCCATTCTACGACATCACCATCGTCGTCAAGAGAGGGGTTCGGCAAGGCGATACCGTGTAGTCAAAACTACTCACGCCGCTCTTGAAAACGTCATGAGGAAACTGGAATGGGATAACATGGGAGTGCAAGTTGATGGCCGGCGACTTAACCATTTTCGTTCCGCTGACGACATCGTCCTTATAACACCAACCAACAGAAAAGCTGATGATTGATGTTATAAGGACGATGTTGTCAGCGAAGCGAAAATGGTCAAGTGCTGAACGACTTTGACGATGCGTGTGGAAAGATTGATCTCCAACTGAATCTGACGAAGACGATCTTCATGAAAAACGGATAGGTCCCGGATGCTCCGTTCTCGCTTAACGGAACGATCATATCCGAATTCTCTAGCTACGTATACCTATGTCAGGAAGTCATCTTGATGAACGACCTCGCTCGAGAGCTGAGCAGGAGGAAACGAGCGGCTTGGGAAGCTTATAAGAGCATCGAGGACCCTCTGAAGAAGACGAAGAACACCAGGCTCCATGCCCACCTCTTCAACAAAACGGTTCTCCCTTCTTTGAAGTACGCCTCAGGATCCTGGGCGTTGCGCAAGCAGGATGAGAATGCGGTCAGCGTCACCGAACGCTCCATGGAGGGGCTGATGTCAGGAATAACCCGCCTCACGTATGTGAGGGCTTGAAACGGGGTTGCACCCTTCGCCAACAGTTGAAGATCAGGGACGCTGCCGCTTACGCCAAGTTGAGTAAAATGAGTTGGGCCGGACACGTGATGCGCTTTAACGGCAAACCGTTGGACAAGAGCCGTCAGCGACTGGACTCCGCGGGACCCTAACCGCACGACAGGAAGACCACCGACCCGATGGTCAGACTACTCCACGAAGTCATTCAAGGATAGATACGATGCTCTCCGTGTCTCTCGAACGGACAAAATCCACTGGACAACTCTGGCTCTTGAGAGGGACAAATGGATGGATTTCTGGAGTCTGCTCGGTATACCCGAAGATCAACGAGAGTCAAAGTGATCAACATGATCAATCGTTTCCCACAGTTAGCTCAGAAACTCAGAAATTAGGAACTAGTTTTAAAAAAAGGAGAAATTGTCCTCTGCAGCTCATAAATACTGTATTACTATACTAATCTCGAGCACTATCTCTGAGGTAAGACTTTGCTTTTGAGACTCACTATAAAGCCAAGCCTATTTCTAACAATTTTTATTTAAGATAAGCTGCTATATTTTACAGATACCAATGTATGAACTAGATAGCCGCATAGACCAACAATGTCAGCGCATTCTTCCCTCATTTACTCTAGCAGTTTTAAGTTTTGTATTACGTGCGTCCAGTTTTTTATGCACTGAATGTCTTTTCCAGTTAAAAGCAGAATATGAAGAAGGAAAAGCCTATCATTGATTCAGTTCTACACTCGGAAGGCAGAATTAGTATGAGGACTGCACATTTGTAAAGGAAGATCCGCATAAAACTGAATCGTGGATGTGATGTGTATTACGTGGTTGTCAGTCTAGTGGAAATCTAGTAGAGTGGAAATCAGCGAGTGCGGGAGCTATCCGGAGCATTCCGAAAAAGCGGCTTGTCAACTATTGGGTGTACTGTCGGTCCACTTTCAATCAGAAGCTTATCGCGCGCGCACCCAATTGCTGACCAATTTTCATTCCTCACGCGGCTCGTCAGATTCAGGAAGACGGTTGGTCCCGTGAAGGTACCTGAGTATAACGCAAAGATTCAACATCCTAGACAGTGTCTAAAATTTTCAGAAGTTGTGGTGCACACGTTTTCGATCTGAGCAATTTCATAATACATAATGGTGCAACGCTAAGTTGTTACCTTGCCTCGCTTCCTTTCATATCTTTTCCTTCCTTGTCGGGCTTCCTCCATTTCTTCGTAGTGTCTCATTTCGTCAGAGAGTTGTTGTGGATCTGGAGTGCCTTCACAAACGACTGACAGAATTATTTCGCGTTGCGCTGGCTCCCGCGAACTAGCGTCCACCTAAGCGCAAAAGTTAGTCAAATTTCTCATCCATGAGCTACTGGATTCCTCTTTTTTTCTCAGGCGAATGTGAATAATTGGATGGAATTAATTCATTGCAAATAATCAGTTGGAATGATCAATTGAATGTTGTGACACTTCAAGTGACAGGAGTATACTGGTGTCCCGAATAAACAACGTAAAGGTAAGGGTTCCCAAATAGATGGGTTGTACAGGAATTATCAAAGACAGTAATGTATACCTTGGCCAGGTACGTAGGAATGGAGAACCGAAATGGGTGCCACGAGGAAGTGGACACGCTTCGTGACGTTCCTCCTTCTCTGCGACCAGCCCACTCCTACTACGACTTTGAAACCTTTTCGTGACAATCCGCCGCTGCTGGGTGTCGGTGTACTGTACTCGTTCCAATTCTGAGTGCCGCTGCACCTTCACCAGTGCTTTGGACACATCTCGCGGGCTTCTCCACTTTCGGTTTGTTCAGCTGACGCGAGTATCTCGAAAGCGATTCCTCGGGTGACACTGCCATTTAGTAAGAGCCGCTGCTATTAGGCACATACAGAAGTTTCGGGGCAGTTGGCGGTAGCAAACCGTCCAAGTTCGTTTTGCTTCTTGTGCCTACCATACTCAGACAATTTCGGGGGCAAATCCCGTTGGGAACGAGCGGGGGGCAAGGGTAGGAGCGAGCGCTTCGGTGTTTTGGCCCGAGAAGTAGCCGCGTTCAGGCCGCTGTAGGGCCGCTGAAAACGGGGCTTGCATTCCTGTCCGCCTGAGTACTGTTCGCGTTCAAGCCGCCATGAGCCCGCAAGCTACTGCTCCTAATCCAGCGCACAAAGCAGCATTCTCCACAATTACCTGTCGATTGGACGCCGGTGCCGTGACAATCCCCGGAGCATCGGTCACCCCTCGCGCACAGTCTCGAACGGATGAGTGCCGGTTCGATGCCATTGTGGATTCACAGTTATCCACCGGAGCACAAAAACAACATAAATACGCAATTTCACATCAGAAATACGAAAAGGTGGCTGTTTGCAAGGTCCATCCATGGTTTCGTAGTGCTGGCCTTATTGTATCACTGAAAGTGATTCGAACCAACCTGACCATTCTCTATGAATGACTGAGAGTCCGCTGCTTTATCCACTAGGCCATCCATGCTGCTCTCTTCCATACCGTTGTTGCCTTCATCATCTATCACGTCCCTACTATCACCAACCAACCACTCCGACCAGACAATTTCTTTATTGAGCAGAAATATGTAGTCGTTCAGGCCGCTTTTTGGAGATATTTGCCGGCGGTTAGTGGCCGCGAAAAGCGGGCCGATGCCCGACACTCTTCACATAGCGGGCGGAACCCCGATCGTGGTGCTTTAGCCCGGATGTCTCTGCGTTCAGAGACATCCGGGCTAAAGCACCACGATCGGGGTTCCGTTTCGCCCGACAGCGCGTTTGGCCCGCAACATGTGTGGTTACGCCCGCTGTTTGTCCGCAATAGGTCCTTGTTCAAACGTTTCGTCGGGGCTTCGCCGGCGATTGGTACGGGATTTGCCCCCGAAATTGTCTGAGTATCCTGCAACGGTTTTCATTTCTGCAAATTTTCTTCTTCGTCTTCATGTCTGCAGGAAATATTTGCTACCCAAACCAACTTTAGCTTGATCTAGGTCACAGCGTTGGTGTCTTTTAAGTAAAAAAAAACAGTGCTATGTGCTGAGAGTTGATTTGTGGAATTTTGTTACGGGAATTCGAATTCAAAGGATCAACAGGGGCAGGAACACATAGCATCAATAATGCCTTTATGGAGGATATCTTCTCCAAAATACTACGGGGATTCTCAACAATTCTAAGCGGAGATGACAGCTGAAGCATTTGAAAACAGTTTTCTCCAGATAATCTCTTTCAAATTATCCTTTGGTCTTCCATGACAGTGCATGCTCACACGACGCATTTTAGACGATTCAAATAGAAAGTTTCGCCACCTATTTCGGCTGCTTTGAAAAACTCAGTAGCGAAGTTGCGCAAGAAATTCGCCACAAACAACATCAGATCTACTAGGGTACATCTAAAAAATGCGTGATAAAAGATTTAGGCCCGTATTAAAGTCGCCAGTGCGATCATCGCACATCACCTTCAGGACAACGATCGCATTTTGTGTTGGAGAAGAGTTTGGTGATCATCGCCACGGTGAATCGGACGAACAGTACGTGAAAAGTGATCAAATAAACATGTTTCACGTATTTCCATATCACTTCCGGGTTGTGTTAGTGTGTGAGATAGTTATGATCCATTGCGGCTAACATGCTAGAAAGAGTACGACTTGTCGGAAGCACCAGAAGCCTCTTTGTGCATCTGACAAGTCGTACACGTTCGAGCTTGTCCTGGGCTGTGGGGCGAAAATCACATGCCTGAGTCCGTAAGCTCAAATGATCTCTGTGCAATTCGCGCACCTGATCATATGCATAGGAAGCTCCAAATGTCCGCAGTCAAGTGGGGCGTGGCCACGACGCGGCTTTAGGCAGAGGCACAGGACTGCATACTGCCACCGGTTGTCTGCAGAGTCAGAGAAGCCACAGGCGCATAGAGAGCGCCTGTGTCTGATCAAGGAGCCGCGCCGTGGCCATATCCCTCTGGACTGCGAACATTTGGAGCTTCCTGTACCTTTACAACATCACCGTACTCCGAGTGAGATGCACCGAGCACTTCACTCGGCGTCTCTTAGCTCTGCACACTATCCAGTCGCCAAACGATGGCGATCATCGCCCTCCAGGATTATGAGATCAGCGCCCCGCACGTACTTGCTCGCAGCACCGCCATGGATGATGATGTTGTATTCATTTCATTTCCCAGAGTTGGAAGGTCGTCGTGAGTGCGATCATCGCCCTAAATGTGGCGACGAGTTGTGCTGGCAGCTGATCTTATCGCCATGACACTTTACTACGGGCCTAAATTTGCTTCGTACGAGACTTTTCATTAATGTTGAAAACCATAGCGTTGTGCAGTTGTCTGCTTAAAGGCAGTGTCTCATCTCATGTTAGGTATAGAAATACATATCCATAGATCTAGGTGCAGCTCGAGGCGCTGATTCCAATGATGTGCTTGATGTCAGAAAACGCCCTCAAAAACCCATACTTTTAAGGCAAAATTAGATACAGGTGCGGACGAGTTCCCTTGCTAGGAAGCTAGCAAAAGCGGAGCTGAGAAGCTAAGATTGCACATTAAAATGAGCCTCTCAGCAGCAGCTATTATCAAGCAAACAGTCATTTCCGTGTTGAAAACCATGCCGCACCCTCAGCAAACTTTTGCTGCGGAATGAACCCTCTCGTCCACTGGCCGAGAATTTCGAAATTCTCGGCCAAAGAAACCAGTAAATTATGGGGTTTTCGACGTTTCCACGAAACTTAAAGTACATCTTTGTGTTCAGCGGCTCGCGTGTGTTCGACTGAGATGGGAATTTCGAATGCGGCCCATGAGCTGAGACACTGCCTTCAAATGGTGAGAGCTTACTTTCAATATGCAACTGATGGTATTGTGAGAGAACTGAAAGATGCCGAAAATGTTATTCAGAAGATTCTTCTTCCGATTAAAGTTTTTCTTCAGGACAGGATAACTCAAGGTTCACTCTCACGATCCGACATCAACTCCGCAACAATGTAGTGGTTTTGCATCCACCCCTCCCCTCCTATACAGTATTATAGAGCGTGCATGAAAGAAAAAACGTGCACAAGGTCACACAGCCCCCTTTGCACTCTTCTGCACCATTTTCTGCATGAGCATCTAACAGGAAGCGCGACAACGAGGATGGTGCCGCTAGCAAATTTAAGCAAAAGAAAAAGGGATGAAATGTGATTTTGAAGGCAGTCGTAATGGAAAACGTACCTCGCTTAATCGAAGGAGGAACTCTCCAACGTAATGGAGGAGAAAGATTAGGTCTTCTCGAGGTAAGAAACCATGGTAGAAGTCGAAATCTCTCAAAACCTAAATAATTCTTGAGAGTCTATGGTTTTGTGAAGCTCCCGAGTGACGGCTTCTGAAAGACTGATCAGTGATGCGTCAATCAGCTCGTGCAAAAATGCAATGGTAAGTACATGACAATTCAATTAGCAGTAGATTTTTTGAAAGTTGCTTTGGGATCAACATAAAAATTCTTCCTGAACTGCTCAGCAGGGTTCTGGATTGAGAAAAATGTTATGATTTAGAAAACTATCTCGCGGTTTCCAAAGTACTTTTGTTTGCCATAGCTATCTTTTATTCTGCAATGGAGTTGTTGTTGTTCTCTTCAATTCATTCCGGTGTAAATCTCATGCCTTAGGCGCAAGCTAAAGTTAAAGGCGAGTAGTCTAAGAGTGCATATACACCTGGCTTATTCGGGCTTTCGACTTCATCACAGCTTCAAGCGCTTTCGACTTCATCACAAATGGGTCGATACGATATCTCGCGCATAGCAGCATCAGAGGGTTTGTCGGCCCTCGGCCCCAACGTCGGGGGTCACCTCACCACCCTAGGAATCCGATCCGATTGGGCCTCTTCAAGAGCTCTTCTTTATTGAGCCTCGGAGAGAAGTACACGAGCATTTTCGCATTAATTGTGCGAAATGGGCTACCTCATAAAGCGGAATCCTCAGGAATTTCGCTAACCGACAATTGCGGAAGTGCTCTCTTCTTTATTCAATCATTTAAACTACGTGAACTCCTTCGAGATTATTTTGATTCAAATCTGGTTCCTTTGCGTGGAGGCGTAGCATGGGATGGTTTCCTTCGCTACTCAGAACACCTAGAACAAGTTGCTAACAAGCTTTTGGCGAGCAAGTTCCTAAGCGTATCTGGAATTTGTTTGCATCGAAGGTTGCTGACTACTTGCTTTCACCTCATCTTGTTGACCAGTCGGTCCCAAGGCTTGTCGACAAACATGGTAAAGCTCTCTCTCGAGTCGACTTGACTCTTTGTCGTCGACAAGTTGTCAGAAAGGTTGTAACCAAGTTGCCGCCAGTATTTGCAAACCAAAGGCCTTGCCGGATAGTTATATTTTGGGGAGAGTATTGCACAATCTGTTTCAGCTCGTTCTTGTGGACAATTTATCGTGAGTGAAGGATGCTAAAAAAATGTTTTTGAATGGCAATCGACAACAATTCGCTGGTTAAAAGGTTGTTCACAAGCTTTTAGGGCAAAGCTGGACCTACAATTTGTTCTTGAGGCCCTGATAGTAAACGAAACTGTATCTCTGGGAACTGTTTCATTCTCTGTATGAATGCAGTTGTGGCCGGGCGCAGGCTCAAGCTCTTGCATTAGTTCACGATATTTCTTCTTCTTCCTAGCGCTTATCCCACTTAGGCGCGAGGTGTCGCCGCCGACGCGCTTGTGATATTTGTGTGAAGATATACTGGTATGCCTGCAGAAGCACTAGATTTGGATTAGAATGACCATAAGCATGAATGTCGAAGGTCTGAGAAGAGAGACGAGCGTTTCTCGATAATTGTCACGCCCAAGAACTTTAAGAACCGCTCAAGCGGAATGTTGATATTCATCAACATACTGCTCAGCCTGCCGATAACATTCTACAGTTATACCTAGTTGCAGGCAGGGCGAAAAGGGAGTTGGGGGGGGCACCCTATACCCTATAAAACCCTATAAAAGGTCATAGGCTTCACCTTGTAAGCCTAAGTAAAAGCACTAGCCTAAGCCTAAGCCTAAGCTAAGCCTAAGCCTAATCCTATGCTTAAGCATGGGTTTAAGCTTAAGCCTAAGGCTTAGGCTTAGGCTTCACAGGAGTGGCCCCCCCCCCCAACTCCCTTTTCACCTGCAGGCAGAGTAACGGACGCACTCCGAACTCCCTATGCTAGCAGATCACAACTACCACAGTGTCATTGAGGGTTCTTGAATGTCTTTCCAAATCACCGAACATTATTGCAATCAAATTAACACGGTGAGTTTTCTGGTTAAGGAAAAAAATTTAAAAAATTGTAACAACATCTTCTACACCCGAT
The DNA here is from genome assembly GCA_037903475.1 of Ancylostoma caninum. Taxonomy (NCBI): domain Eukaryota; kingdom Metazoa; phylum Nematoda; class Chromadorea; order Rhabditida; family Ancylostomatidae; genus Ancylostoma; species Ancylostoma caninum. The sequence goes on along the minus strand of JBAJFG010000620.1, from coordinate 1,083,110 downwards.
TGTACGTTCAGACGTCTGAATGGTAGATGTTAAAGTCCTACCCGCTCAAACTCCTTATCATAAGCAGAGTCCCGTATACTCGACGTGACCGGCGCTGACCTGATATTTGCCTGGAAATACAACGAAGTGCATCTACTCGAATTATTTGTTTCTAACAGTCTGGCTGTCCAGCTAGCCCCGGACTTCCAGGGGTGGTAGTAATTTGGTCGAACCTCGAGGTAACCGTGACGTAACCGTCGAAGGTTTCCTCGAGATCACTTCACGGTCAAGTTTCCCAAGATCTATTGTAAAACAACTGAGACCTCGAGGTAACCAACCAGTCAGTTCGAGGTCTCACTCTGACCTCGACCCCACGGTAACAGAGCTGAGACCGTGATTCTATTATCTAATCACTCATATTTGTGAAAATAGTATCATTAGGCAAGAGACGCAGACCGGTCACGAAAAAGTACTTAGGAATACTTTTAATTCTGACCCGCAGGTCTTGAGCTCTAGAGTGAACCTTCTGAGTTGAGTGGTTCTCGTGTTTAGAGGACTTCTTAGCCATTTCTCACTCAAACTACACCGATACTCTCTCTTACGGAAGCAGACAGTTGGATATAGTAAGATGGAAGAAATTCAGAAATCCTTTAGACCTATTAGTGTGGTAAGGAAGTGTTGAGCCGATTTTCTAGAAAGTTGCAGAACTTTTGATCCAAACTTTGCAAACGTTTCGCCCAAGCACGGGCGAAGGTTCAAGGTTACCTTCCCCAGCGAAACGATGTTTCATTTATATCGATTTTGCTGGTATTTCGCTATAGTTGCACAGAGATCGGTGAGAGCATGTCTAGCAGGGGTTTTTCCTTAGAGTACTTTCGCAAAAAATATCGATTTTTCGATTTCATTTATTCTGCTTTCCTGAAGGGGCAGTGAATACACGGCGGACGTTCTAGGCTTTTGCTACTTCTACTGATGATCTCTTCGTTTGCACGCTCCACATTCGATGCAAGCAAAAATGTGAATGGGTTTAGTAAACATTTCGCTTAGTCTATCCTCTCACACAGGTCCATCGTCTTCCAGAAATCCTAAATCACGTGAGCGTGAGCGGCAGCCTCTCCCACATCGGCGATGTAATGGCTTTAGATCCTTAGTGCCCATATGTCATGATTCTGTAGCTGTTCCTCAGTATTATAGTATGTACTTTGTTCTTTTCAAAAGAACCACTCATGCCAGTTCTGCTCCCTACTCTCTTTTGGGTAAATTATACTGGATGCATACGTTTGAATCGCGTACCTTTATGTGATAAAAAAATAGAGCCAGTCGCATCGCTGACAGAAATAAGACGCGCGCGTTAATAGCCCCGTGGCAACCGCGAGTTCTTTTTATTGAGCACTAGACGCTATGCCCGGCGTCGCTCGGGTGTTTTACTACTCCAGCCGTTTTAAATCTGAAGAGGGAATTTGCCACTACCGACAATTCCATTCAAGATACACGCCACTTCAAGGCAGTGTGTCAACTCATGGGCCGCATTCGAGATTCCCATCTCAGTCGAACTTACGCGAGCCGCTGAGCACAAACATGTACTTTAATTTTCATAGAAACGTCGAAAACCCCATAAGTTACGGGTTTCTTCGGCCACTGGCCGAGAATGAACCCTCACGTCTACTGGATCAATTTTGAAATTCTCGGCCAGTGGACGAGAGAGTTCATTCCGCAGCAAGAGCTTTCTGAGGGTGCGGCATGGTTTCTCAACACGAAAATGTTTGTTTGTTTGATAATAGCTGCTGCTGAGAAGTTTATTTTAATATGCAATCTCAGCTACTCAGCTCCGCTTTTGCTAGCTCCCTTGCAATGAAACTCGTCCGCTCCTGTATCTAATTTTGCCAAAAGCAGAGGTTTTTGAGGGTGTTTTCTGACATCAAGCACATCATTGGAATCAGCGCCTCGAGCTGCATCTGAATTTGAGGATATCTCGATACCCAACACGAGGTGAGACACCGTCTTTAGGTGATCAGAATGTTGACGGACCCGAATGGCCTTTTTAAACCGAAATATTGGCGAAAATTGAAAAAAACGAAAATTGAAAAAAAAAGTTATTTGGATGATGTGGAAAATGAATGCCATTTTTGTAGCCAGCTTCTTTGAAAACGCCAGTAAATGCGTTCTCACCCGTCCCTAAGAAGAAAGGAAATTCCAAAAACTCCGCTAACCAATAACTCAATGCATAGTGCCATGCATAACTCAATGCATAGTCTCATGCATAGTGGTTGTCATGTTTGTGTTCAGCGCATTCAAAAACCCCAGTGAGCATGTCCGCACTAATCCCTCAGCAAAAATTGTGAAAAATCGATAAAATCAATAAATCGGTCCCTTCATTCGAAATGGATGTAATTTTCGTGTTCAGCGTATCGAAGAACCCTAGTGGACATGTCCCCACCGATCCTCGGTCGAAAGTAGTGAAAAATCGATAAAATTGATGCATTCGAGGGCAAAATGGAGTTGGGGGGGGGCACTTGGTGTAAGTCGATAATATGACCTGTCCTGCACGTGCACACTTGTTGGCTGACACGTCCAGAACGCTCTGACTTGTTAGCTCTCTTAATGTGCAGTAGTTACCTGAAATGCAAACACGTCAGAACGTGTAGGACAGGTCATGTTATCGACTTATAGCAAGTGCCCCCCCCCAACTACATTTTACCCGCATTCGATAAACTAATCGATAAGATCTGGTCAGGAGAAGCCTATAACCTCCGTCGGCCCATGCGGGGTCTCTGCAGAAAATTTGGTCCGGATCGGTTAATGCTCCGCGATTTCTATGAGTACCATATATACAAACACACAGACACAAACTTTCGCTTTTATATGTAGAGATTTCATACCGCTTTGACCGGTCTCCATGAAAAAGCCTCCGCAAATGGATGCATGCGTTTTATCAGTACAAAGGGCCATAAGCTGCTAACCGAGAGAACTGGGGAGAGCCATCCTCTGCCGTCCATGGAACTTCGAGAAAGATCCTTTGCAAATGATCCATACTTGAGAAATCATTGAAATGTTTTGAACGTTAATTTGTAATCAATATTGCTCTGACTCGTCCTTGCTAAACGAGGCATTTATGATGACCGATTGATACCTCGCCGGCATTGAAGTCGGTTGATCATGATTGAGAATGTAACCATTAGTAGCATGACCCGTAATGATTTGTACTAGCCGCTGCTCTAATTAGACATCCCGACCACTCCATGGTCATACCACGAAAACAGACATGCTGTGCGGCAGATCCGTGTCCAAATCTCATATATGGTTGCGTCCCTACCAAATAGCATGTCATGGTTTGGTCGTAACGGAGCAAATTTTTTCACGAAATCGAAGTAAAGCGCTCGATGAACGAGTGGAAGACACAGTCACGACACGAAGGGATAAAACCAATTTATTGAGCTCAAATCTTTACAGCGGAAAATGCGAGTATATTGAATTACGGGTGTGGGTCACAATGAGGCAAAATGGGGCGGCGTCTTCCCGCCCTTCGGCGTCGACTCGTCCCCACTCACATACAAATTTGAATGGGCAACTATGGTGAAATCGCGCGCGAATTAGGGCGAGTAGGTCCTGAAGGGCGTAGCGAGGATTCGAATGAACCAATCGCGGACACATTGCCCACCCACTTTTGCCTCATCATGACCCACACCCTTGAACATGATGTGATGGAAACGCGGTTTGTTCGCGTGGTGGTCGCAACGGCAAAACTAGGAACATTACTGACCTGCCAGGATTTCTCTCCTACCTCCCTCCTTTGCACAGTGTATCGGCGCGTAAACTTTGACGCGCCGCAAGCATGAATAACCTCATAAAAAACTGCCCGCTCGCTTCCGGCGGCCCGGCTTCAATGAAAGCTTTCCCTTCAATGATCCTGACACTAGACGTTCTGAAAACTTGACTTCCGCCATCAATCTTTGAAAGAGCGTCATACAACGTGCTCCAAAGCTTGGCAACCGGATGCCACTTCATCTCATTCCTCTCGTTCACAAGCGACCAAATAGTAACAATTTTTCCACCGGATCCACCGGATTCCAAGTGGGTCTTCGTCAATTTCAGCAGTTTTTTCGACATTTCTTCCCTCATCTTTTCATCAATGGGCCAAACGATCACCCAAGTTCGAAACGTAGACCATTCAAGAATTTCTGGCATGCGGTCGAACATAGTTGCCAACTTGACTAGGATATCTCCTCTTTGGCCATCTCTTTCAAGCGCCTGAGCTCCTTCGCCAGCTATGAATCCAACAAGTCCTGACTTCTGCTTCCAATTTCGCGCGGATTGCTCATTCTTGACCATTCTCAGCGCTTCACCATAAGAGCTTTTGAAGCAGTGACCACTCACAGGAACGTGATTAACGATCTTCTTTGTGTTTGCGACAAAATCTGTCCAATCTATACAATTCTGATAAGCCATCTTCAGCACCTCCTTGAGCGATTCTGCATCATAACACACAGCTCCATTTCGGTGCATCCTGATCTTCTCTCCGACGCTGATATCGGTCCTCCGGAAGATACTGGTCGCTAACCACGCGCTCCGAAAGGTCGCAATCGGCCTCTCGCGACTGCACCGGGAAAATCACATCCTCGTACATCACTCAGGGTGGCGTCTTCCAGACATCCATCGGAACACTTGAAAAGCAAGTGCCCTCTTTCAAGAGGACTTAGCAACGTTGCACCACTGAAACATGAGCCCGTAGTAATCCTTCATCCGACCTCTCAATGCCGAGTTGAGCGGTCGGATGAAGGATTACTGTGCGAAATGAAGCCACCTTGAAGCGACTATCGATTTTTCGACAAAAACGTCGTGGAATTCGAGATTTTGAGTTTTTTCTATTCTTTTTCATTGTTTCTCTACTATTTCACTGTTTTGCTAGTTCCGCATGCGTTTTTGATAGTTTTACTCATTTTGTGTGATTGTTCCTTTATTTTATTCGCCTTTTGTGAAATTGATTTCTCCGATGTATTCAAATTCTGATGGTTATTACGTTGTTTTTTTTTCAATCCTCACCCTAGTGACGAGCCTCAAAGAGGGGCACGATTGTAATGTGTCTAGGGTGTGGAGGCGAAACACATCTGAAATTTCGGCACTATTCAACTTTACCGGCCCCAAAATCTTTAGAATTTTCTTTGGCTGAAACTTCCCATAGGGAGGTTATTTGAGGTGCTAAACACGAATGTCGTATCCATTTTGTGCCTAGCCTCATTTTTGTAAGTTTACGGAAGGTATACCGTAAAAACGGTACCTCACAGAATCTTCTCAAATTTTCTGTAGAGGGGTTGTTTTGGACGCTGATCACGATTACCAACATTATTTTGCATACCTCCTCTGTTTTCTGGCCCGAAATCGGCATTTTCTTTAAGTTTCCTACCGTAATACAACCGCAATCCCACAAAAGATAGGGTTACGGTACAAAATGGATACTAGCTTCGTGTTCAGCACCTCAAATAACCCCCTGTGCAAAGTTTCAGAAGATTCTGTGTTATACAGTATCTACAGTATAGCTATCGTAACCCTACAAAAATGGGGGTACGGTTTTTTGAAAAATTTCGTTTGTTCCCTTTCATCTTTTGGGTATTTGCATTGGAGATCTCTTTGTTTGTGTCCGTGATGGGAACTACTGGAATGGATGTTGATACTACGCTGGAAAGACTGAATGCTTTTGACCCGAACGTGTCTTTTACGATTGAGAGGCCTGATGCCAATGTGTATCTTCCCTTCCTAAGTACAACAATCAGAATCGTCCAGGGTCAGAAGGAGCTTCTATGGCATAAAAAGGCGGCATCGGCAAACATCCTGGTACATGAAGTGCTCACTCACACTTCATCAAGGTTAACATGGTAAGGAATCTGGTGAAAACGAAGAACAAGTTATGCATGGGTTCAAACCAAGAAGTAGAAAGTACGATTGCCCGCATACTTGACGAAAACGGATACGATGCGAACCTGCCACAACATGGTTCCCCTTTAAAACAACGGATGGAATTCCATTAATTCTTCCTTACGTATGGGACGGACCAGCATGTGCAGTAAATCAGGTAGTGAGACACTCTGGGTTGCCAATAAAGCTAGTGAAAGTACTAGTGTTTCGTCCACCACCGACATTGGAAGAAATCTTAACTCCCACACGCATATATGAAAACAAATGCCTCCAGCCCGACTGTCAGTACCGAGGAGCAAATCTATCAGCTGATTGTGAGGGGTACGGTGTACCTCATCACATGCGAAGGATGTGGAGAGAAATATGTGGGAGAAACAATGAGGCCCTTACGAATGCGACTGGAGGAGCACCGCAGGGCATTAACGAACCCTTCCTCCAACGCGTCAGAAAGCTTTTCAAGACATCGCACTCTGAAATATACGTACGAGCGTGCTCCGAATTCGAAAGTCAAACTCCTCCATCGTCATCTTGTGAATACTCTGGAAAGGAAAATTGTGGAGGCACTGGAAATAAGGAGGCACAGCCCAGAGATAAACAACAGAGAGGAGTTGCGTGGTGCGTTGAGATTGATCTCATAACTATGAGTATAAATGCCTCTCCGATCCGATCTCTTGCCGTAACGTAGTTTCATTCTGTGGCTAACATCTTAAGAGCGAGGTTCTTCTTTTCTTCACATGTTGAATTATGTCGAACACCAATCTAAGTTATCGTTGTATAGGTCAGCAATTGCCTGAGAGCAAACGAAGTCAGAAAGACTTATTGACTTCCTGCCTCTAGGTATTGTTGAACTGTTCCTCTTTGTAAGCTTGTGATGAGATAGCAATGGATTGTTAATATTTAGGTTCGAAGAAGGCATTAAATGCCGAAAGCTTACTAATAAAGGCATTGAGCAGCTTTCAACTGAACAACTATATCAGCAATATCTCTTTGTTTCCTTTCTATTCTCCTAGGAAAAACAATTAAGCTGAGATCTTTGCAAAAATTCTCTGCTAATTGTTCATTGCTTTGTGAGGAGTTTTTCAGGATTCGCTAGCTGTCAAACACCTTGGTTGGCATTCTGCGAACCAAAAAGGAGGACAAGAAACAAGCCTACACCCATGATAGCAATATGGAGGTACCTTTTTGTTTTTCTTTTCTCCTTTTCTCATTCTTCTGAGGGTAATGATGCCCCCCATCTAGGTTTTTTTTCGTTATCTGACGAAATCCATGATTTTTACTTCCGCCTGCGAAGCATTGCTCACCTCTATAGTGCTCAAGTTTCAGATAGTATTCACATATGAATTCAATATCTCTACTACAGTGTAGTCTTTTCATCATCTTTCTCAGATTATTCTGTGCAACTCCGTTCGGCGATAACTCTACTCGTTATTCCCGACAATGTTGAATTGAAGTTATGTATAATTATTCGATTTCTGCTGTTTTTATGATGGTGGAAGAAATTACGAGTTGTTCTGTTGTGACGAAACCTATTTATCCTTGTGTTGCAGTCCGTCGCATTATTTTCAACATAATTTCGCACCTCATTCCATGGAGTAATTCTTTCTCAGCGAGGAATTTGAAAGTGTGCGAACTCACTGAACTGTTATCTTAGTCCGTAGATGAATGTGGTTAAATATATTTATGTAAGGCTAGCTCTTGAGAATGTTACCAACCAGTTAAAATCTGATATCAATTCAGGTGATTTTCTTTTCATTGCTTATTTTGATGTCCATTTCTGTCATTGCAAAAATAGATTTTCAACTATTCGGTTGGTCATTGCTCCTTCTAAGAAGAAAAATGCGTTCAGCGTTATAGTGTAGTTTTTTTTTGACAGCATAACTATATGAATGAATGTTTACTTAGCTGGCACAATTTCTCCGCCTGTCTCTTTCTCCACTGTTCACAATTTTAGGACGCTGACGCACGAATCATCTGTGCGATTATTCCGCCAACGTTAACGTAATTAATGGCAAGCAAAACGAGCCGCGCTTACATATGTAACCTTCTTCACACTAGTCATTGATCTTGAAGGCGACTATACGTAGATCTATCACTTGACTACGCATTTGATTGCACACGTTGTGCAATCCATCACAATTAGAGATGAACCTCAACTCAAACGAATGAATATTTCTTCAAGTTACCACGTAACTAAGGTTTTTTAAAGGTGTTTACCCTTTTTTCGACAAATCGAAGTGGAATGTTAGCTCTGCGGACGTGCTCGATTCGGATCTCAACGATCTTTACACCTCAGTTCCTGCAATGGGATTACCCGATGATCCCGATGGCAAAGCAGAGGTGAAAGTCTGGTAAGTTTACTTCTCCAACGTTTTAAATTCAGTTTGCCTACGTCTATCCTTAGTTTTATTAGCGCTTTTGTTGCTGGACACATCAAAATCAATATGTCATTATCATTCTTATAAGTTTCTGATAGTATTACATAAGCCGAGAGAACATCAATGAGAAACTATGGATGTGTGCATTACAGGCGTGATCGCTTCCCGGAGATGTCTGCATCAGAAGAAACTGCAATTAAAGACGCTTGTCAGATGAATTTTAGCTCTAAGGAACACACTCCTCCTTTATAAAGGTCCTATACAATCAACAACATCAACGTGTTTATATTTAGTTGTAAATATATCATGACTTATAATAACGGGCTTACTTTGTGTGTCACGTGTGTGTGTGTGTAGAACGAAATTCGAGGGCGTGGCTTAGAGTGATGCCGACCACTCCACCATTACATGAAGGGTGCGCCGGCGCCCAAAGTGGGGGGAGACGGGTCCACTGCTGTGATAAGGGTGCACCGGCGCGCAAAGTGGGGGGAGGCGGGTCCACTGCTTTGATAAGGGTGCGCCGGCGCCCAAAGTGGGGGAAGACGGGTCCACGGCTGTGATAAGGGTGCGTCGGCGCCCAAAGTGGGGGGAGACGGGTCCACTGTTGTGATAAGGGTGCACCGGCGCGCAAAGTGGGGGGAGACGGGTCCACTGCTGTGATAAGGGTGCGCCGGCGCTCAAAGTGGGGGGAGACGGGTCCACTGCTGTGATAAGGGTGCACCGGCGCGCAAAGTGGGGGGAGATGGGTCCACGGCTGTGATAAGGGTGCGCTGGCGCCCAAAGTGGGGGGAGACGGGTCTACTGCTGTGATAGGGCTGCGCCTGCGCTCAAAAGTGGAGGAGCGCCTGAAAATATAGCTACCGATGCAGGAGGGATGCGCCGGTGTCCACTACTTAGGGAAATGTCATAAGTTAGGTCCATATTTGTTAAATCGATTCGATGGCGTCTAACATCAATCGTAAAAAAACTAGATATCAGACCACTGCGCGGGTTAGTATGCAATCCGTGTGAATCCTTCCTCCATCCGTCCTCCCCCGTGTTCTTCTCTTCTCATTTGTTTATGAACACACCGCACCCTCCACTTTTATATGTTCTAACTGACTCTTACCACTTGACCAGTTATAACAAACAAAGAATGATAGACCATTTTCTTTTCATTTTCGGTCAATCCAGGTTGAACCGGTTATATACAGTTACATAAAGCTATTTCAGTTGAGCAAATGATAAAATTGCGATAAAATTGCTTCGAGAAGGTTAATCCTCTTTGATAAGTGCATTTTTACATGAGAAAAAGCAATGGAAAGGGTGTGAGACACATTATAGGAAAAATGTGGAATAGCTGTGACTTTATTTGAATGAAGAGGGGATGAAGCCATGCGAGCGAAGCGAGCACTAGGAAAAGTCTGGAAGTCCAGCGTTAGCCGGACGGCCAGACTGGTATAAAATAAAATACTACCTCTCACTACATGTAACAAATAAAACACCATGGCATGTTCCAAGAACAAACATCACATTCATGAATCCATCAAAACACATTTGTGCTTTCTATTAACTTTTCAAACAAGCACGCGCTCGTCGTAGCATAGCGAAGTGGAGGTTCATGGATTTGCAACAGCCCACAGATACCTAGAAATAACTGAGGTAAAGTCAGTGCGGCAAGCATGTGTCTTTCGTCGTCATAATTCTCTTCGCTTAAAAGGAAATGTGGCTGGCACAAACGACAATGCACATTATCAAGAAGTTATGAAAATGGGTTTGTCCTTGTGGGGATCATGTATGAAAACGAAAATATCTGATTAGCAGCCTTTTGAAGCCATGTTGGCACTCACTACGCTTGTGATCAAACTATGGATGAAAGACGACATTCTATCACCAGATGCAGGAAAGCTTAATGTGTTGTAGGGAAGGTAAGAATTTGCACAAGGCATCCAGATCATAGGCATCGACAGAAGGCACGGAGAGTTCATGACAACGTTTTCTACTCTTCTGGTGAGGAAGACTTTCGAGAAAAGAAGCAAGCAACCCTCCCTGCTGTAAGGTGAAAGCTTTTTCAGGGGAAGAGGAGTGGAAATTCAATCAAACACTTTACTATAGTTTGCGTAGCAGACTGGTACATAGTTTCCTTTGTCTATTTCTTTTTACCACAGTGGTACAGATGAGATGAGGGCTGACGTAGGCGACCTTTTACTCACTCAACCATGTTTTACATCCCACAAAAAGTTGTTATCTGAAAGGTGCTTATTAACTATGCGACAAACTATGCATTCCATGACCTTGCTTGTCGAGCACATTACGCGCATTGGCCTATAGTTTGCTGGAACGTGTTAATTTTTTAACCATGAACGAACGGGTGAACGATGTCAACAAACCATTAGAATCACGAGTTTCTTTGAACACTGATGGAAGTATTCTGCAAACAGATTTGCTTTATTATCGTCATCTTGTATTATCTTACCACCAGCAGTTTTGGCAGTAGTATGGAGAAGGATGAGTTCAACATACTGGAGCAGTCCTCATGAAAGCGCTTCTTTCTTGGCTTAGAAAAGATTCTCTTCGCTTTCCTTGGATAAAAACGTGAGACAGCACCTTTAACTTGCAGGAATAAGCGCAATGTATGCTTTTGCCTAGTGTGCCGATTCTAGAATGGAAAAAGTTGACTTCTGCCTTGAGTGTCGATATATGTTTAGGAAACTTCTCGGCAAAAGATGTGAGAGGTCGCATAGGCACGAACAGTTTGATAAGAGCTTCACAAACACACACAAATTTCGCAGGACACTCATCAGCATTTTGGGAGTTACCACGGCGACTATTCCAATCAGAGTTCGGCACGAGCTTAGCTCGGAGAAAAAAAACTACGAAGTCCCCTTTGGTATGAGAAGATGTTTACGAACCCCCCTTTGAAGAAGAATAATTGAAAAAAGTAGTTCATCTCGGCAAAAACCGATAAAAAAATGAGCGAATCTAAAGAAAAAAATTTATTTACAAAAAAAAATACAATTAAAAAACAAACAAAAAATAACAACAAATATAAACAAAAAATTGTGTACACTATATACAGTGGAGGAGTCGACCCATCCGTCGTCCTGTAAGTTCTGCCCCTTCCTGAAAATTCCTAAGAAATAATTTATTCGAATATTTTCGATCGGAAAATTGTGGAAGAAAGAGAAAATTATCCGGAGAAAACGTACATTCCGCGGACGACTCCTCCTGGCGGTGGCAGTGCTGGCGGTGGGGGCGGCGGCGGCGGCGGCGGCGGAGATGGTGGTGGTGGCCATGGCTCCTCCTCCACGTGTCGCCCTCGATGTCATCGGCGGCACGTGGAGCGCGCACAAAGTATTTGCGCTGAAATTGTTCGATAAAAAAGGAAAGACGAATAAAAAAACAAATTCAACGAGATTGTAAAGATCATGAAAACTCACCACTTTGTGCCAGGCATCTTGGAGCATGTTGGCAATAATGTTGCCAACCACCATGGCCACGAACTCGGCCAGCACTACCCCGTCTTCCGCCTGCTGCACGGTAGCAGCAGGCGGACAGACGCACGCCGCCGCCGTGGCGTTAGGGGCCGCCGCCGCCGTTGTCGTGGCCACATCCACGAAAAAGTTCGGCAAATGCATCTGAAAATTTTTTTAGAGTTGTCAAAATTAATTATCAAAATGTCACAGAATGATGCGATGCAGCAACTTATACTACATGCGCGCGTTGACGCGCCCGCTACCATATCATCTAGGACAGGCCCGATTCATCTCTGTAGATATTATGAGGGCAATTTATACTAGCTGCGTGCGTCAGTCGCGCATCAGTCGCACGCATCCATTTGCAAGGGATTTTCCATGAAGACCGGTCAACACGACATATACATCCTCAATGAAAAGAACTCACGGCCGCCGCCAGACCGTGAACGCGTGCGTCTGAGCTGCGACTGCGATGCGACTGCTATGCGACTGGGTCCTAGTCTTCATCATAGAGACGCACGCGCGTCAGTCGCACGCATCCAGTATAAATTGCCCTATAGAGAGTATGAGCTTCGCATAACTCTAGAAAATCTAGAGAGGTGAAATATCTGCGGCCTTGCCGCAGTTCAGATGCAGGGAGATCTGACGCACACATCTAGTATAAATTGCCCCATATTGACCTAAAAAATGCTGTAAGCAATGTGTGGAGAGGTGAGACGAGAAAGTGAAGGAATTTGACTAGATGAAGAAGTTAGACTAGATAAATGCACAACGTAGACGGACTAGATCATGTGAAAAGCGCAATTTATACTAAATGCTTGCGTTTCACGCGCGACCATCTATATGAAGAACGATAGGGCGAGTCGCATAGCTGACCCAGCTTTGACGCACGCGTTTGAAGCCTCGCGGCGGCGGCACGTTCTTTTCGTTGAGGAGGCAGATGCCGTGGTGACCGATCTTCATGAAAAATTCTTCGCAAATAGATTCGTGCATCCGACGCGCGACTGACGCACGCAGGTCGTATAAATTGCCCTCATGATGAGTTATAGAGCAAGTCGCATCGCTGACGCAGCTCAGACGGACGCGTTCACAGCTTCGCGACAGCCGCACCTTCTTTTGACGGACGATGTACATGCCGGTCCTCATGAAAAGTCTTTCGCAAATTGATGCGTGCGTCTGATGCACGCGCCCTAGTATAAATTGCTCTATAATTCAGGAACAAGAGGGGAAGAAGCAAGAGAATAAGAACGCGAAGAGAGGATGCAAAATATGAAGAAAAACACAAAGGAGAAGGAGGCCAGTAACGATCGATTCTGGGCAGGATTCATTTAACGTGTTTGCGGCAGTGGAGCACGTCAAAACACGTTAAGAATTTTTTTTGAGTATTTTTCCGGAAATAGAAGAGGTTTTTTCAAGAATTTTCTTACCAACATGAAAGACAAAAAGATTCTGAAACCAACCATGCAAACAAAAATGAAAATAATTGATTTTGAAAGAAGTTACTTGAAGAAATTGTGTGGAAATGGTGGTAAACACCTTATTTTAGGTAATTTTTTTCGCTGTAACCAAATGAGCGAGGCAATTTCATTATCCACTGGAGAGGGCATCTTCCCCTGAAGCTAACCGTGCTAACAGAAATTAAAATAATTGATTTTTAAGAAAGTTGTTTGGTGAAAATTCTTTGGACCGGTGCTGAACCCTAACTTTTAGGGTAAAGTTAGGGTTCAGAGAATTCCAAGACAATATCTCTTCTCAAAATCAATTAATTTCATTTTCCTTCGACGGTTGGTGCAAGAGTGGTATCGGGAATCCAACTACAAAGTTTGAGCAGGATCCGTTCAGTACCAGCAGCGCTGTGGGTACTGCTGGGCACTTTTTCAGCTATAGCTCCTGCCAAAATCAATTAAATTCAATCATTTTTCAAATTTGGATAGAGCTCTAGCGATCGCAGCCACAGGCCTGTTTTCAGGGAGATCCGTGCAGTACCCGTTTTTTGGCAAGCGCTGAAATCAGTGTTGTGTGCAGGATTATTGCACGATAACCCCACAACTCAGTCGATATGTATGAAAAATGAAGTCGCTATGGCGGTGCTATACTCCTCGAGGAGTATACCCAAAGCCTTAGTGATATGTGATGATATGTACTGAATCAGAATGATCACGAGTATGGCTCACTTCAAACCCTATTGCATCCAGAAATGGTAGCAGCGGTTTTCGTCTACTGGTTGATACTACTAATGTTAAATATGGGCGTCAATACTACTAACGTCACTACCACGGCTGCACCACACACTTCCAAGCAGCTTGATTGCTCTCCCTACCTATCCGAGATCTCGATGCTTTATTTCAATGGAGGGAGCGACGTGCAGATTATTGAATTAGCTGTTCCACCAAAATGCGTTAATGACACCCGAGCAATGAAACAGCTACCTTTGTCTGATTATGGGCTTCTTATACTCTCTACGAAATCCAAAGAGGTAAATTATTTAATATTTCATTTCATGAAAGCCGTTCAAATATAGTTTTAAAGGTCCATAGAACTGATATTATGGAGACGAAAACATACATTCGCTTTTCAAAACAACTTTGGCCTAAAAAGGACCAAGGACAAGCTGGAAAAAGGGGAGGAAAACGAATCCGAGATAACTTTTTTGGTTTTTTTGTTGTTGGTGGACCCCCTGAGAAAATTCCTTCTGTACCCGTTAATTCCACCAACGCTGAGATTGCTCTGCACTGGAACGTATGGGAGGATGGAGAAGGTAAAATGTGCGGTTCGCTTATGAATTGGCCCCATTGTCATCCGTATAATCTCAAGGTGTGTTTCTCATTATTTTCCTATGACAGTAGATAGTACAAAATATTCAGGGACAACTTCAACTCGATCGGTTCGTAGTGAAACAGAGTGCTAGTACACCAACGTGGATAGAAAATACCGAGCAAATGCTTGCCGGACAAATTGTTTTTATCATAGTGAAGCTTGATAGATCGCGTCGAACAAACAACGTTACCGACAACGCTTATTTTAATCAGCACTTCTCATATATCCAGGCAGATAGGCATCACAACCGTATAGAAGTGGAGGAGAGCGCATATGTTACTCTGGAGGAGCAGCTTTGGCTCTCTGAAAGAGCGACTGATATAGTTGTTCTTACGCCATCATTGGACAGTTCGGTAACTCTTCCTCTGAATAGGGTGCAAAGGCTATTTGAGCGAAACTCACTCCCTATAACCGCGCACGTTTATCCAGCGCTTGCCGAAGTTCTTCCTGTAGGCAAATCAATTTCACGCTGTTCCAAGAATGGAAACGAACATATGTTCGCGGTGACCACGCAGACAATTGGGTACACCAACTTTTGTGAGACTCCAACTGCTGAATTCCTTACTCTTTATAATTACCAAGAGCTGTGTCCAATTACTTCCAGTGCCGACACCCTTGAAGACACAATAACATTTTCTTCAACTGAAACATTTAATTCTCCTGTAGATGAGAATTATGACATGCCTATGGAAGTGAGCGAATTTGTCAATCCTCCTCTTGTCGAGAGGGATGAGCCGGTCTTTGAGCCGCTGGAGCAGGCACACAGCTGCCACGCTGTACCAAAGCGAGTTTTTGTCGAGAAGACCGAGAATATTATGTTATCTCAAAAAGTCATTTCATCCAACATCAAGGCCATTCGGGACCAACAATGTGCAATAAGCACATCACTGAGGAAAATTGCAGATCATTTAAAGGACGAGCAAGAGTTCAAAAAAACGGTTGAGCGCGCCTCACAGATTCAAATTGACATCAGCTTTGGAATCCATCGAGATGAGCAAGAGCATCGAAATATGCTATACAGTCTTATGGAGGCAAACCTTGATGGTCGACATTTCACAAAGACGGAAATTACGAGTTTAATGAGACACAAATGGCTTTCTTTCTATGAGCATCAAGGTGACACTACAAAAGGATTCTTTAGATGCAAAATGTGCAACCGTCACGATTACTCTCGCTACTCCCCACAACGGGATGCGCACAAGTGTAATAGGCCTGCAATGAACATTTCTCAAGGAGGACAAGGATACAGCTTACTAGGACAAGGAAGAATACTCTGTTTGAATCATTACTCGCTATATTCGGAGAATCCACTCCATGATCTGACGAGGGCTGTGCGTCGGCATGCTACAAGTAAAGAACATATGGATCACTTCACCTTATATAAGCAAACGATGCCAGCAAAGGAAAAAATGAGCGACTACGCTGCGCTGAGTGCCACAATAACATCCACTCTTGCTGCTTATACGTTAGCAAAACAGGGTGTTCCGCTATCCTCACAATTCCATCTCTTACTTTTTGCTCTTAGGACTGGCGCAAATGTGGGAACAGCCCATTTCGAAGCTACAAGTGCAAGAAGAATGATCAAAAATTTTGCTGTTCATATGGAATACGATCTTTGGAACTGGATGATCGATGAAAACCTTCCGTTTTCTCTGCTTGTAGATGGAACGGCATCACAACGCGGACAGAAGTGGATGATCTATCTTGTACGCACTTTGACGCCATCAAATAGACCGCACACATTTCATCTGCTGTTCGAAGAAGTGAGGCGAGAAACGGGCTCTGTGATAAAGGACGCATTCATATCACATCTGAGTAAGCGCTCTATATGGAAGGAGTCTCCTGGTCTGCGTTCTACCCCTCTCCAATATACCATGGAAAAAATGGTAGCGCTTGTTTCAGACGGTGCAGCGGTGATGACGGGGAAATCAGAGGGTCTTTATGGTCAGCTGTTAAGAACAATCACGGCGGGCACCAACAGGAATGCTTTACTGCTTGCCATCTGCGATGCTCACAGGCTCAATCTGGCCATGAAAGACATCACCCACGATAGTTATCGCTTGGCCAGGGCATTGATAATTGAAATGCATGCCGTTTTTGGGCACAATGTAGCTGCATCACCCAGAAGAATTTATAAAGATGTCGCTCGTCTTATGGGTTTCGTACCTCTTCATATGGCAGCTTTTTTCCCAATTAGATGGACCGATAGCTTCCGCACTGGGCTTAGAAGCATTCTCAGAATGTATCCTGTGCTTCTGGAAGCGCTGGCAAAGGTGCACACTTCTCAGGACATTGCTCATTCCACGCGGAACCGTGCTCGACTGGCAGAGTGGGTCATGAAAGATGGTCGTGTTTTCATTACCATGAAGCACGTCCTTGCTTTGCTGGATAGACTTGCTGCGATTTCGTTGAAATTGCAGCAAACAGATAGCCTGTATGTCGACGCTGCAGAGGCTACTCGTAAGCTACTAGTGCAATTGACAAGCCTTGAATTGCTAAACGACGCTCAGTCCGACCTTATAAGAACTAGCCCTCTGAGGATATTTGATGGAAAGAGAATCAAACCTTTGGATGCGAATTTCATTGACGCCTACTTTACGAATTCATTCAGTGTGGAGCAGCAAGATGAATTCAGTGGCAGATGGAAACTTATTTATTTACCAACAAAATGGCCTGGATACAAGCAGCCTCATTCAGCAACTTTAACCCCGGAAGAACGGCCATTATCGCAAGAACTGCTTCTTCATAAATACTTCCGTCCAATGGAACCGCACAGCCAAAGATCGGAAGCCGAGCATCTCCGCCGAATAGACATCCCCGTTGGCGAAGAAAATCAGGACGCCGTATTTGATTTTCTCGATGCGGAGAATGTGCGTGGGACATCACTTCTGTCGATTCATAGGTCACTCTTTGCCAACACTTCTTCGTTGCAAAACCTAATGGCAGATCTCTATCGAGACATTCGAGGAAGATTATTTCAACGCTTCAGCGAGGCCACGGAGCTACCAGACAATTTTTTTGCCGCTGTAGATCGTCATCTCCTTCTTGACATGATTGATTTCGAAGGTCTTTCCTACAATGATTTTCTCAACCACATACCGGTTGGCGCTACATACTCCAATCGTGGATATCCGTTTTATATCAACGGGGATACTAATAGATACAGCACCATCGAAAGAAATAGAATAGTTGAAGAATCTATCACGTTGATAGAAAAATACTGCTCTATAAGTGGGCTTCGTTCTAACTTCCATCACTTTTACTCCAACCTTCACATCAATGTTGAGAGGATCAGGACATGGCCACGTGATTTCAGACACGATGACAGTTCATTGAGGTTATATCAGACTATACTAAACAATGCCAGATCACTCGCAATGTCGAAAGAGGTCAAGCAGGTCAACTTGTTTTGGCATCTCCTCTATTCTTCCTTGCACTTATCTTCCTTTGGATTCCTTTCTAGGCTTTTCAATGTGTCATGGTTATTCCGGCTAGTAACGGGGATTCGGAGAGGAGTTTCTCTACTGCGAATAGACTAACAGCTGGTACTCGCTCTCGTTTTTCGCAACACACCTTGAATGCCCTATTTCAGTAGGTTGTTTAAACTTGTTCCTATCTGTTTTGCTTTTTTAATTTCACGTGTAAAGCATCCAAAGGAATGGACCAAGTCTACTGACCGTAGATGCGTCGAAATTAGCAAACATGTGGATCAATCCAAAAGAGGGCCTTAACCTTCACCGAGGAGTTCTTTCGACGAAAGCTGGCAGCGATGGAGTAATGGCTGAAATCAAAGAAGCTTACTGCGAAGGTAGTTAGTTGCCTAGGTGGTGATAAATGAGCAGATGGTGATATCATACTAAAGGAATGCTTATCGTACACTCTTTTGAGATCTTCTGAGTGATGCTAATGGAATCAAAGACGTCATGGAGACGAACATGAAAATCAATACTCTACTTCAAGTGTTCGCCGATCGAGAAATTCATAGTGATGGAGAAGATGAAGAACATGATAAACAACTTCGCGAGAATATCATTTCCGATGAGATGTCAAAGCTTCAAATTTTCTCCCTTGGACCTGAAGGAATTTACTAATACTGCACACATGCAAATCTTCATAAACCTTCAGTCACTTTTTTGTGCTACTGTTGTGAGCTTGGTGAACTAAATCGACACATCTTTATGAGTTCCAATAGTGTTCATCAAACAAAACTAAAATCGGAAGCCTTGTACATGTTTATATATGCGTAAACGCTTATAGCAATTCCAATATTTGTTACAGGTTTAAGCTTTTTATATCACTTCACATCATTACCGCAGCTCCATTTACTTTGCACTCAAACAGATATGACGATATTCATGAAGCATACTTTTACTGAATACTGGCAACAATCTTCCTTGGACTGAGAGTCTTCTCTGTCTCCGAATCTTGCTGACCTAAAGTGAAGAAGTTTAATAATATTGTAATGTTACGTTGAGATTAATACTAACGCTATCACACCTATGACGGAAAAAATAAAGAAAAAGGTTCTCCTTTTTCTGCTCTTATCTGCAAAGGTATGGATGGGGGTCCGAAAAAAATCCAAGTGCCAGCTACGAAGTCCTCTTTGCTCACCTCATCTTTTACGAAGTCCCGCTTGCCTTGAGTCAAGTACCAGCCGAAGTCTGATTCCAATCCAACTGTGTAAGAGCACCGTCTCTTTCATTGTAAATCCTGTGTGAGAGCACCGTCTCTTTTATTGTAATTCGCCCTCAAAAAGTCTTTGTATGTTCGTTTTGAGACCCTTATGCTCCTACATTTTGGAAGAAACAGATACTTGATCAGAAGTTCTAAATGAGGGGAGGGGTGCAATTCGCAGTTTTTGATTTTGATCAAGAGATGAGAAATGAATATCACATTTGAAACGTTGCGATCGTGAGTGGGTTGGTCTGTGATCTGTGTGATGCTGTGCGATTTCACAAAATCGATAAGTTGCACAGAGGACTGGGAGGAAGCATTACCACGATAGTGCAATCGAGCAAGAAGTTGAGATCACTCATGATGATGAGATGACCAAAGAAACGTAGTGTTGTCGTACAGGACTACCCCACCAGAATGATGGCACTACTGAAATAAAAAAAGACGCCACATTCGGTTTAAATGTGGTAGATCTCCGTGGTAGTCGTACGTCAGACGAATTCTATTTACACTGGCGGTGGTATTTTTTCATGAAAATGGAATTCCCATAGTACTGGCGTGCAGAGGGCAGAAGCCTAAGGATACGACTAACGGTTTCCTTCCGGTCTGCTAATCCGAACTTTCCCATCCGGTACTCATCTCCTTAAGCCTTCCAAAGTTTGGTGTTAAAGCCTCCATCAGCGAATTTGTAGAAGAATTTTTAGTTGTGACATTTTCCAACCAGTCGCAAAAAGTTTCTAACTCCAACCCATCAGCTGCGAGTGTTAGTGAGTAACAAATGATGATACTGATGGACTTGTGGCGGAAAAGGTGAAGACGGAGAATTGCTGGACGAGGTGACAGGATCTCGTGTGGATCAACGAGGTGGACGTCAGATGGTGCACGGCAAAGCCGACGCCTCAACCATTCTCCATGGATGATTAATGTTCCGTCGCTCAGCTGTCATAAATAGCTCTTTCTGTTTTTGGCTCCCTGCAGGGCAAGGTAACAAGGAATTTTATGAATCCTGCATCTTCAAGAAGAGAGTGCAAGTCGGAGTTATAGACTGCTCTGGCATTGTAAGTGCAAAGCATAAAACAGTCTCCATGCTGAGTTGTGCTCATGTCGCCTTGGTCCGAAGTGAAAGACGTCCTGCACAACTCGACTCTTGATCGTAGTTGCCACCTTCCCCAGCTCTTCCTCTTTTGGCGGGAATTCTCCAAAAATGGCGACGAAGAGAACGGTAGTTTCCTTGTCCTCGTAGTCTTGCAAGTCCAAGGGTGGCCACAGCTCGTCACAGATCTGCTTATACGACAAGCAAAGGTTCTAATAAGCTTAAGCTTTTTGGCAGCAGCACCATTAAGGGCCCTATTTCTGTCATGTTCCGAAATGACGGGAATGGGCTGGAGCACGTAACACTTCTTTTTGGCAAGAGTTAGCGAACCAGACAAGGAATGAATTACTCTAAAGATGACCATATAGTGTCAGGACAGCAGAACCTGTCAAAGCAGTGATCTAGTTATCATTAATTGGCAGTTCATGTGTATGTGAGTGTGTGAGTCTGTGCACAAGAACCATCCTTAAAAATGGAAAATACCTACACCATCGTGTTCGGCGCGTCGAGTTATGTACGAAAATGTGGTAAATTTTGATTTTTACCTTGATCGAAAGGTGTTTCGGGCCACTTTTGTCATGTGTAGACATGTTAGTGGTCAGCAGTTGTTTTCATCACAGTCGGAATGAATGAGATAGGCCTATGATCACAGGACCGTATAAAAGGAAAGAGATGGGCAGGATATCTTTATAACGAGAAGGAGGAACCAGGCAAACGAGGGATGACATAGGTGAGGGTTGCACCCGCACTGATGGTGAAGAAGGTGATATGAAACGGGCCTATAGCTGTGTCAGAGGAGCGTCGGCGCTCGGTAACGGGAGAGCTGAAACTGAACGGAGATTAGGTGTAAGAGTGATGCGCGGGCGTACGTAGGTAGGGGAGACGGGTGCACGGCTGTGATTGGATGCGCCAGGGTTAAAAGTGGGGAGACGCATAGAATCGGGTCCAACGTAAGTTAGGCATAGAACTTTTCTGGCATTGACTCGGAAAAGTTGTCCAACCAGCGATCCAAGTAATCTCCTTTATCGAAGCATAACGTTAGAGAGGGACAGAAGAAGGTGGTTATTTTTTTCCGCAAGGTAAGGGCTGTATGTTGAGTGAGTCAGCACCTTCCACGAAATTCTAATGGCTTCTGGCAAGACACTCTCATAGAGAGCGGGCGAACATTGTCGTGCAGGAATCGGATCGTGCCGTAATCCGGACCCCTTCCTGCGATTTTTGCTGCCACTCTATCCAGCGGCCGACAGTACAGGTCTGTCATGAGGGCATAGTAGCGTATACTGGATGCCTTCGCTGGCACTCCAAGCGGTGACCACAACCTTCAGAGACTGATCACCAGAGTTGTCTGCTCAGGCTGCTCATCCTTGTCAACTCAGTGTCGACGATGCTTGGTTTTGACGTACAGGCTCCAACTCTCATCTCCTGTAAAGATGGATTTCAGGCAGGTTTCAATGCTCCTGTACCAGGGCAATTCAGTAGCCATCTCTCGTCGTCGCTGGAGAACGGAGAACGCACCCGGTTAGATCATGATCACTCACTGTGATAATTTTTTTAACCTTGCCCAACTGACGCAGGTGATCGGCGGTGGTGGTAAAGTGAACATCCAAGACTTGTGTCCTTTCACACATAGTTTGCTGTGGATCTGAATCTACCAGCTGCTGTAATCTGTCCATTGTCTACTTCGGATGTGCGTCTCGACCGAGCAGAAACATTGAGGTTGAACGCGAAGCTCTGCTCAGACAAGCGTCTGCTCAGACACTGAGGGCGTGCGGCACGCGCACCCATCAGCGTGCGATCGGACACCGGTCCCGCCGATAGCATTGCAGGCGCACGCCGCTGACTGACTAACGCCCGCAGCGTGCGGCCCGCGCACCCATCAGCGTGCGAGCGGCGATAATCACGCCGATGGCACGCTAAACGACCGCCGCTCGCTATACATGCTTGTTTGATGGTTCTTTTGCTGTTTTAGTCATTCTTCATGTATACAAGTAGCTTCAAGTTATGGAGAACAGATGAATAACATATGGACAGCGTTGCTATTGAATTTTTTATTAACTTCTTCATTACATTATAATAGCATAGAAGTGGCTCCTAAGGAGATGGAATATACCTAATAGAATGTTATACGAATCGGATTATGTATGCAGAGTCAAAAGTAACCATACTAATGCTTAAATTTCTAGTTTATTTCTAAGTTTCTTAATGTAATAATCTAAAAGTTCTACTACTTCTACTACACAACTTTTTGGGCTTCAGCATTATGCAACAAGTAGAAAAAAATTCTGCTTCCTTAGCAGCGTGCAAAACAGTAAGTGAACGAATTACAAGAAGTTTTTGGTTCCATAGTCAGCTGCGGCGTACGCATATGCGTAGCAGAGATCCTCGTTCTCATTGACGTTCTGCTCGGTGCTGACGTCTTGGAGGGGGCTGTCCTCGGGATCCAGCTGAGGAGCAGGTCTTTTGGCTTGCCGCTGAAAATAGAAAGATTACCACTTCAAATGTGATGCAAAACGTAGCGAGATTTGAGACTTACATTGTTTGGGATCCACTTCTTCCCAATCTGGTCATATCCGTACGAGCGCACGTCACGTCTGAATTCATCATAATCAGTTCTTTTCTAAAAGACAGTGAAAGCTAGAAGAATACCACCATATATTAACTGACAGAGCCAGCTGTAGAGCTCTAAATATATGTGGACGCCAATCGAGCAATTGCGACACTAGCTCATTCAGCTTGTCCTTCCTTTCTTTTTCATTCGTCCCGAGACCCATGAAAAAGCTGCAACTCTTCATTCACCATTCACAAATATGCACAACGTAGACCTGATGTGTTTCTATATACCTAGACTCGTAATCCACATTAGGGCCTTGACTGAGTTCATCTTGCCCGAGTCCGAGCATATCTTCGGCCAGTCCTAAAAGAATCCCGTCGACCAGCGTGTCAGAAAAAAAAGTCCGATCTCTCTGCTACTGCTAGTACTGCTGTGCTGGTGCTACTGCTTTTCAGTGCTCCCCTACCAAATCCATCGATATCACACCCTAACAGAACGAATTCCTCTAAAAACTTTAATGTAGGGTAGTTGAAGGTGCCTATCAGCAATAAAGTAACGGTTCCACACAACATCATCAACTTTTCGGCATTGATATAACAAATTTCCTTCATCATAGAGCCGCAATATTAAACTTTGCCCACGGTTTTTCATTAAAGTCGACACACTTAGGAGTAGGATGCTTGTCACAATCGTGACCATCACTTTTGAAATCATTCCCAACATAAAATTCCAAACAGAATTAAAAGAATGCTTTGGTGAATTCGGAAAAGATCGATCTCATGCAGAATGCAAAATTAGTACTAACGCTCATAACAGATATGGAACAATTGTAAAATGAGTTGTTCAAACCAAACACTAAAAACGAAGGCGTAAAAAAATAGTCACTCAAAACAGAAACAAGCTAGGTACCTGACTCCACCTCATTCCGATTCGAGTTCGACTCCTGTTCTTCCAATTGTGCTGCGTACAATCGTTCGCGATGGCGCTCCAAAA
This sequence comes from Ancylostoma caninum, assembly GCA_037903475.1. Taxonomy (NCBI): domain Eukaryota; kingdom Metazoa; phylum Nematoda; class Chromadorea; order Rhabditida; family Ancylostomatidae; genus Ancylostoma; species Ancylostoma caninum. The sequence goes on along the minus strand of JBAJFG010000620.1, from coordinate 1,059,263 downwards.
TGTACTCCTCCACATTCTCTGGAAACAAAAAAACCTTATTAAACGTTATCGAATGGAATCATTGGACTCACAATCGTCCTACCAACCAACCTCCATAAACTCGTGCGCCCACTCTGTCTGGTGGTCGAAAATCTGATCGACGGAACATAGCCAAGTTCTGAAAGAAACTTATAAAACCAACAAACTCAGATCCCAGAAACATTCATTCTTGACCAACATCTAAGTTTGCGTAACATAACATTAACAATCACGGCGATCTGTCGATCTTGAGCAGTGCAGGGGGTGGGGGAACCGAAGCCGTCCCAACCACTGAAACATAAGAACATTAGTGAAAATGCTAACATCTATCGATAGATGATGCGCGTAAGGACATGCATTAGATTCGAATACTTCAGCTACATTTCATCTACACTAGGACGTTCACCAGCCGGGTTCACATACTTGAGCTTTGTGCTTCCCCAAAAGTGACAACGAGAACTCCATCAGGTGCTACATCACAGTCTAATGCATAGCAGTAGCATCATAAATGCTCATAGCAGCCTCGACGAAGACTACGTTGAAAGCGAAGTGATATGATTGAAGTATTCGATAAATGAAGAAATGAAGGAATTCAACATGACGGGAGTGAGCAGAGAATTACTTTCTACGCTAATGTTAGTTCGGAACCTCAAAACCGGGGAAATGGAACGAACGATCATAAAAACGCAGTAGGAAATACGCACAGAGTGTCAATTTAATTGCGAAATGGCGCCTTCTGTGCTTTTCCGTGTGGGATTTTACGCATTGTTGCACAATGATTTGTGAGCGCGGGTCGCACGCTAACACCACTACGTACGCCGATGGCACGCTTGTTTGTCACGCTACAAGGCAAAGTACGCGGATCGCACGCTGAACGTCTTTTGCACGCGGGTCGCACGCACTGATTGTCTGAGTGGACCAATCTTGTGCAGTGCGTTCGGCCACTGTACCGTCCCCCAAATATAGCGTTAGTACGGCGACTGATTCACCAGATTTGAAGCTGTATACTAAAAGATCGCGAATGTTCCGCTTTGAAAATTCCATATTCCCAGAAGGGATTGAGCAGGAACTTAGAGCTAATGATACTAGTAAACTTGCACATATTTAGCCTTCTTATATATACAAAAGACAGGCTTCTGCAACTCAGAGTGAGGTGGAACAAGCACACTTCCAGAAACCGCGAGAATTTTTCCTACAACCCAATATTTATTTACTTATTTTTATGCACTAACCATGAGATGTGCGCCATACAACCATACAGCTGTTACGAGCATTAGTTAAAGTGAATGATTAAGCAAAAGAAAGCAATAAAAAAGCCACAAAAGCCGTATTACCAATGATAGTGATATGTGAAAAGTCACGAAAGTAAGGAAACAAACCAAGAGAAGGTGGCTCAATTATTGTCTACTCGAATTGCTGAGCGGTGCGGGATGGGATCGCACTCTAAAGAAAAAGATGTACGTTCAATCCAGAGCGCCGTTTTGCTCGACTTCTCCACCTCCGCTTCTTGAAATAATTCCTTCCAGAAAAAGTCTGGGACAGAAATCAAATCAGAGGCTGACACTACCCACGCTCCTGAAGGTTTTGATAAAGAAGAAGAGAAAGTTAGCTCCATCTCCCAGGCCTCTCTCTGTCATCTTGAACAAAACTTTCTGTAAAATTGAGTGCAACAAAATTGCGGATTTGCGCCCCTCACTTCGTCTAATGGTTACAAAGGAGGTCAATCATCCTTTGGTTACAGAATGCCTCCCGTCTGCTCAGCCGTGTCGCGTTGGCCATGCATGATCATAGTTAGCGCAGCACGGTATACGCAGCAGACAGGTGGTATTCTGCAACGCAAAGATGATTGACCGTCACCTTCAACTTTCTTCTAGTACAGAGGGTCATTTATGAAATAATTCAGATTCTGAAGGAGTACGAGTTCTACCATGGATTCCTTCCTCGGGAGGACTTGTTTTGTCTTTTAAAGTATGTAGGAGAGTTCCTTATACGTGTTAGCGAGGTAAGCTTTCATATTCGGCAATTTTCACTAGAAGCCGCTAGGTTGAAAGGAGAGCATGCAAGCATGCATTCACTGCAACTTAGCATATTCGGTTGCACACTTCGAGAAATACCTCATCGCCTTTGATGAGAACTAGCTCGCCCCTCCGACGCAGGATTTGAGGTTCTTCAAGTACTCACTTGGTCTGCGTGACGTCTTTTCCGCTACACGCCGGCTACTCTTCTTCTCAATAACCTTACATTCCGCAGCTTCCTAGCTCCAAAGCGCCCATTCCACAGCTGTAGCTCTAGCTGGTGGCGTCTTTCCCACCATGTTCGGGAATTGACACACTCCTGAGATTATCGTCAGACATTTCAAAATGAATCAAAATCATGAGGCGATATGAGAGATAACGACGAAAGAAAAGATACTAATTGCCACGTTAGGCCTAGAGCATACTACACAGCGAATCTGTCGCTGAGACCGTTCACAACACAAGTTTACTAACAGTGGCTCCTATGCCAGCACGGTATTCCATGCAAACTGTGTGATAAGATATGAGAACTCGTAACATTTTATTCTCATCATTTCCATTCATTTTCTTCACCGCGACGGTGTCGCTGTGAAGTATGCCATGAGCCTTACATTACTCTCGCTTCCAAATGGAGCTCAATAGCTACATTCATAGCGCATCGAAGTACGATCCGGCCGGATAAGAGAAGATACGTATTGATCCTCGTTATTCGAGGATCAATACGTATCTTCTATACGATGCTAGGAATGATACTGTGGCAGCCGCTTCGTTGAGGGCATTTCATGCTAGAGGCTTGCCTTCGACGTGAGTCTGTCTTTGTGAAAAAAGATATCCCAGCGCTGGTGCCAGTCAGACGCACGTACGCGTTCGCGGCTTCGTGGGCATTCTCGGCGGCCGCGCGATATTTTCACTCATGGTAGACTAGCTGCGTTGACCGGTCTTTTTTATCCTCATACCTCCTCAGACAATTTCGGGAGCAAATCCCGTTCCAACCGTCGGCAAATCCCCGACGAAACGTTTGAACGAGGAACAATAGCGGGCGAAACCACGCATGTTGCGGGCCAAACGCGCTGTCGGGCGAATCGCGGGCTGAACGCAGAGTCATTCGGGCTAAAGCACCACCGTCGAGGTTCCGCCCGCTATGTGAAGAGTGTCGGGCATCGGCCCGCTTTTCGTGGCCACTGACCGCCGGCAAATATCTCCAAAAAGCGGCCAGAACGACTACATATTTTGGCTCAATAAGGAGGTAAACTGGAGTTGGGGGGGGCCACTCGGTATAACTCGATGATATGACCTGTCCTACACGTTCTGACTTGTTTGCATTACAGGTAACTACTGTACATTAGGAGAGCTAACAAGTCAGAGCGTTCTGGACATGTCAGCTAACAAGTCTGAACGTGCAGGACAGGTCATTTTATCGACTTATACCAAGTGCCCCCCCTCCCCCCAACTCCATTTTACCCATGGCCCGGCCGGAATGACTGGTTAGTGACGTTAGGGACGTGATAAAGGATGAAGGCAACACCGGTATGGAAGAGATCAGCAGCATGGATGGCCTAGTGGATAAAGCAGCGGACTCTCAGTCATTCATAAAGAATGGTCAGGTTGGTTCGAATCCTCTTAGTAATAGAAGAGAGCTAGCACTACGAAACCATGGATATGCCTTGCACGCAGCCATCCTTTCGTATCTCTGATAAGAATTTGCATTTTTGTGTTGTTTTATACTCCGGTGGATCACTTTGGATCCATAATGGCGTCAAACCCGCGGCTCTACACCCCGCGACTGTGCGCAAGGTGTGACCGTTTCCTCGAAGGGTGATCACGGTGCCGGCGTCCAATCGACATGTTAACGCGGAAAATGCTGCTTTGTGTGCTCTATTACGAGCAGTAGCGCTCGATGGTTTGCAGGCTCATGGCGGCCTGAACGCGGACAGTACTCGGGCGGATAGGAATGCAAGCTCTGTTTTTAGCGGCCCTACAGCGGCCTGAACGCGGGCGAAAACACCCAAACGCTCGTTCCGACCCTCGCCCCCCGCTCGTTCCGAACGGTATTTGCCCCCGAAAATGTCTGAGTCCAGGCAATCATACTTCCCATCAAACCTAATATATTTCGCAGCGAAGCTGTCATCGCAAACGTTCGGCTGCAACTCTTCCTATAAGTGCTTTTACACAATTAGTATTCAACGCAAATGGTGCGAAAAGATATGTGAACTTGTAATATTTTGCTTTAGCTATATTCATAGTTCATCGGAATCCGATCCGGTCGGATCGGAATGAAATGTATCGATCTTCGGATAACGAGATTCAATACGTATTTTTTTGTTATCCGACCGGATCGGACCCCACTCGGATGCACTATAAATGTAGCTTTTTAGCGGCGACCCCGGTTAAAACGGAATTTTCTAAGTCTTATCTTGTCATAAAAATTACAATCCATTGAATATTCCATTGCCATAGGAGCAGTTTGAGTATCCCCAGACTTCGCCAGCAATCGTGGCGATCGCCACTACAGCACGCCACTACCGCCGGCGTTCACCAGATAGATGAGGAGAATGAGCAGGCTTCAGACATTAGAGAAATGATAGCTGATATGGTGTGGCAATCGATAGGCTTCGTTTCCACTAACGCTATCATTCACATCGCCAGTTCATTTTAGGCACATCTTCGAGAGTACAGGCGATGAGCTCCGTTTGACAGCTATCCATGGCGATGTAACATGGCAATCGATACGTATCATCTCCACTATCCTTATCTCTTATATCGCTAGTTCATTTTTATTCATTTTGAACTGGCGAAGCCTGAGGATACTCTTTGAAGGATCTTTGAAGGAAATGAATGGGAATGATAAGAACAAAATGTTACAAGTTCTCATATTTTATCACACAGCGTGGAATACCGTGCTGGAATAGAGCAATTGGTGGAAAACTTGTAGTGAACGGTCGCAGCGACAGCGTCGCTGTGCACTATGTCGTAGGTGTTGAGCAACCACGTTCTCACTAATGGTCCACACTCATTTTCATTCCAGAACGTGAGAGCGGTCGATGATTATGAAATCCTAGTAAAATGAGAGGCACTGGAATGATGCTGCTAGAGAGAAGTGGATGAGGGAGATGGAATCGAAACACTAAGGGCCATGGCATACTTCACAGCGACACCGTCGCGGTGAAGAAGATGAATGGAAATGATGAGAACAAGATGTTACGAGCTCTCATATCTTATCATACAGTTTGCATGGAATACCGTGCTGGCATAAGAGCCACTGTGAGTAAACTTGTGGTGGTGAACGGTCGCAGTGACAGCGTCGCTGTGGAGTATACCCTTGGGGATAGGAGACAGATAACAGCAAGAGGAGATGATGAGAAACAGCTTCAATGCTACTTTGGAGATGAGCCGGGGCTCAGAGCTAGGAAAGCCCACGAAACGGGTCCACTGTTGCGGCATAGTTGCGTCGGCGCCAGAAGGTGAGAAAGTGCTCTGATTGTGAGATGGGCCGATTGCTTCGTGAGATATGCTCCGCTGTCTGGAAGAGGGGGATCGTGTTCGACCGCTCAGATGTCGCGGGAGGGATGCTTTCCGACAGCCCTGGGAATACTTCAAGCGACGCGATTTGGTCGCCGCGACTAGGTTCTGCACGAGCGATACAGTCGCGGTGACTGGATTGGGGTATACTTCATTTTATGATTGCCGACGGCATTGTCCGCTCACTGGGTTCGCTCCACTGAAATTTCGATATTGAAGCTTTATTCACACTTGTTTCCCTTACCTAGCGGTAGTAGGATGTGACGAAAGGCTTTGCACGTCGGAAATGTGGCTTCTAATTGGTTTCGAGAGACTATTTTAGCGTTTCAAGCTGGTTCTAATTGACTCTGTTTAACCTATTGAGCATACTTATTGCGTAATTTTGTAGAATTTTGATAAAACTTCCACAATTTGAAGGTACGCGGAGTTGATTATGGAGAATGACTAGGAAATTGCACTGGAATAATGAAGTTTGCAAACAAGTCAAGAAAATACTGCTTTAAAAGCGAGATTTACCCATATTCTCGTCAGATTTCGAGCATAGAGCCTGTTGTAGTAAGAAACCTTGACAAACGAATCGAGATGAAAGGAATTTCTAAGAAGAAGCAAGAAACTGAACAATACAGTCGCGCCGCAACTTCTAGGCATAGCGACGCGATTGCATGAGAAATGAGGAAAATCGCTGGAGTATGGTCAGGCTACGACTGACGAGCGATTTGGTCGCCACACCGTTCTTGGTGAGATTTTGAAAAAATTGGCCACGCATCCACGAATTGCCTTTGAAAATGAATGCGCGTGGGATGACAACTGCAGCTTTTGTGATGTTTGCAACTTAAATCGCGCGGCGACCAAATCCCCGTCGCTGCAAGTATGCCCAGCTCTAAAGCGGGAGGTCTCACCTGACTGTGAAACGAACGAAGCAAGCAGCAAAAGGAGATCAAGCGTTTGGTTTTCGGTCAACGATAAGAGTGGTGAATATTTAGAAGTTCGTGAAACCCCTTAATCCGATTACGCACGCTGTCCAAAACTCCCCAGTAAACAGGAGTGAGGTATCCTCAAAAGGGACATAACGACTATTCCGATAGCTGGATAGGGAAGATCGGCTCAACTAAAAAAAGGAACGACTGTTGCAACCCAAATACTGAGAGCATCACAGATGCGAGGAGGAGGCGAACTGCTGACCCGATCAGCTGTAGCGCCGTACATACCCACGACAACCCTACAACTTCCAAGTGTAAAGACGTGATCTATAGAAAAGGCAAGACAACGTATGGTGGGAGAAAAGTCTAATAGGATATGGTGCAAGATATTAAGTTGTCCGGAAAGTTCCCGAGGAAAGTGTAGTTTCTTCACCCGCACGCTGCTGTGCAAATTGCCTTGCGTGTATACGCATAATGAGGCCTGGTATATGCCAGTTCACTAGTGTCATTATCTATGTACCCCTGCACAACGCTTTCAAGAAAATGAAGCCTTCAAAACACTACACTCGCGGCATTTTCGTAGACGATTCCAAATCTGATGCATCAGCAGCTGCATATAATTGTCGCATTAACCATGTATCTGGAGATGATACTGTGTCGGAACGCGCTGCAGAAGATTAATCCAGACTCCTTTGTGTTGTCGTCTTTAGTCCCAATGTTTCACGCTGTCGGGACGCGCATCCGAAGGCGACAATGATCGACTATGGCAACTGGCAGATCGAGATCTACGCTAAACTACGCAGGAAAGGGCACAGGTCTTAGATGCTTCCTTTACCACTATCGCCGACCACCTCTGTCAAGTGGCAAGGTGTGAAAGTTAGCATAGTGAGTCACGATGATCTGATCAAACGCGATCTTCAGCGACGTGGAAAGGTGGCTAATGAATTTCCCTCGTGCAGACGCATAGAGAACTGGCTGAAGTCCATCTTCACAAAGATGAGGATTGACGCCTTTACGCCAAAATCAAATGACAATGGGTTGACGAGGACGAGCAGCCTGAACCGTAGCCGAAGGTTTTCACTCTTCGAAAATTATAGTCAGTGCTAGGAGTGGCTGCAAAGGCATCATCAGCTACGAGCCACTGTCCTGCTACACTGCCCTCGTAAAGAAACTGTGCTGTAAGCAACAAGATAAATTGGTGCGAAATTCGCAGAGAACCGCCGAATCACAGCACAATCCGTTTCCTTCACAACGATCCTCATCCTCACACTGCAAAAATTGTTCGACAGAGGCTACTCGGCCTTGGGTGGAAAGCGCCGACAGTACAGCTCTGATATTGCCAAAATAGTACCACCCTACTCCTGCCACTCTCCAACACCGTACAACGAAAAGCTTCCGATGATGTGGGTAAGGTGGATCGCTGGTTGAACAATTTCTTCAAGTAAGTCAATGCCAGAACAGTTGTACGCCATCGGAGGGCTCCCCGATAGCCAGAGAGGGTGTGATAGGATCTTCTTCTTTAACGTTTGTCCCATTTGGTGGCTGGGTCCGCTCTTCTGATCCCTTGACGCCATTTTGTTCTGTCGTGTGGTTGGTCCTGATGGATACCACCTGCTTTCAGATCGGCGTGCAACGTGTCCATCCATCGTTGCCTCGGGCGTCCTTTTGGTCGCTTGCCTGCTATGTCGAGATTGAAGCCAAGTTTGCAGACACTGTCGCTGTCAGCGCGAAGCACGTGGCCAAACCATCCCAGGCAAGCATCGCGAGGCTTGTCTGTTATTGGAGCGACGCCGAAACGCTGCCGCACGTCTTCAATACAGATGTGGTCGAGTCGCGTAATGCCAGCGATCCAGCGTAGCATTTTCATTTCCATGGCGCTAAGACGTCATTCTACTTTCTTGGTAGACCCAATACCTAGCTTCATAAAGAGCGACAGCACGCACCACCGTTCGGTAAACTTTCTGTTTGAGGCGCTCCGGGATGCTATTGTCGCACGGTACGCCAGACATTGAACGCTATTTCATCCAGGTGGCGTTAACATGCGCTAGGACCTCACCTGAGAGGCTAGCGTCGGATACAACCGTTGAGTCCAGGTATTTGAATGCCTCAACTCTGATGGTGCCGATCGTCATGAACGGTTGTCTGGTCCTCGGTCTTCTTGACGTTGAGCCGAAGGCCAAATTGTGATGGTCAGTCACTTCATGCTTGCGTTCGCGGCTCCAGATCGTGTTTATCTTCCGAGGCGGGCACAACGTCATCATCGAACAGAAGCGTCCAGGATACCGTTCTCTGCAAGTCTCGTTTGACGGCGTCCTTGACGATGATGAAAAGGAGCGGAGAGAGTGCCGAACCCTGGCGCATGCCAACGGAGATGGGAAATTCTGCAGACGTACCGGCGGCTACCTTTCTCTTGACCCTTTGCGTCGGCGTAGAGAATCCGAAACCTCTCAATGAGCTCTTCGGGAAGGAACGCCGTGCCGTCTCAGTACGTACCAAATTACTTCGTGTGAAAAGCGGTCGAAGGCCTTCTCTAAGTCGAGAAAACGAGATGTAGTGGTTTCTACTTTTCACTGTGCTTCTCGATGAGGAGCCGGACGCAGCCGATAGCATCTGTGGTGCCGCGGTTGGATACGAAGCCACACTGATTGGAGGAAAGCCGATGTCGCGAATACGGGTGTCGAGTATGCTCTCAAATATCTCCATTGTATGAGACAGCAAGCGAATCGGCCTGTGCTTTGCGCAATCAGCTGGATTGCCCTTGCCCTTCCATATCGGAACAGTTGTGCTTCTCTCTGCCAGGCCTCAGGTGTCTCCTTCGCTGTGACGATCTGATTGAAGAACTTCGTTAGCCAGCCAACGAAATCCCAGTATCGTGACTTCCACAGCTCCACTGCTAAATCATCTGGACCTATTGCTTTACCAGCTTTCATTTTCTAAAGTACAGCCACAGTCTCCTCAATGGTGATCAGTTGGATAAGGCCATAGGTGGGCTGGGGCACTCGGGATGGGCGGATAATTAAACTCTTCTGTTGATATCTTTTCGAAGTAGTGACGCCATCGTTTTCTCACCTTCTAGTGATCCATCAGGAGGTGCCCACGTTCGTTATTGATGCCGTGGAGCCTTTCTACATCCACCGCGTTGCGTTCTCGTTAATTGTTAAGGAAGATTTCTGGGTGATGCCGGATGAGAAGAGTGTAGAAGTACCGCCAGAAGACACGATCGTCGTCGCTAGAGATCTAAATGGGCACGTGGGCACCACAGAGGACGGTTCCAGATGCCACGGAGGATTCGGCTATGGAACACGCAACAGTGATGGCACTCGGTTTGTGGTGCATACGCTGAGAAGAAATGAAGGCGTCGTTCAACGGTGGCGACAACGATCTTCATAAGCCAATGGTCATAACGCTGTGCTTCTGTGACGAACTGCGAAAGCGTTTAGAAACGATTACGCCTACGCCGTTACTGGTACCCGGGCTACCTTAGTAGGCAACCTTGAAGCCACATCCGATGTCCTTCGACTTGTTTCCAGACCATCTAGTCTCCTGTACTGCGCACAGGTCGATTTGGCGGCGCTGCAGTGCTGCTGCGAGTTCACACGAACAACCTGTCAAAGTGCCGACGTTAAAAGTCGCAATGTGCGTCTTGGCTACATTGTTATCCTTAACGATTCGCCTGCTTGCCCCTCGATGCCACCGTTCGCGATGCATCGGAGACCCCCGCATATTCTCCACACTTACCGGGCCCCGTCGTGCCCGCCGCAGCATTGTTCCTACAATGTAATAACATCATGAGATGTGACGTTGGGTGTTCATCAGCCGACCTATCACTGCGTCCCTGCGGCCTGTCGCCGGCATTCGAAGTGACGGGGAGAGGGGTACCATCCCCGGAGTTTACAAGGGGCTTATTTGTTAGAGGCGGCTCCAACTCGCCTCTCATGTGTTTCTCAGTCGTTAGAATGCGGACTTTTGGCTGAAACCGATGCGCAGGATACAACCAATCCATATGCATTTGCATAGACCCACGCGCATGAGTGCATGTTCATACTCACGTGCCGGTCGTATAAGTGGAATCTAGCACTACCGAACTGAGGAGTCCATCCCCTAGATGTACCCGCGTCGCAGGGCAAGCGCATGGCTGTTTTTGGTTCGCGATTAGCCCTCAATTCGCCACCTGGGGTCGCGCCACGTAGCCTCGCAGCAAATCGACTAGAATCCCTCGAATGTAGGAGATTCGTGGAGAGGGATTGATAGGACGTGATGGTGATTTATTCACTTCCTACACTAAGATGTATGTTTCAGACACCGCGAGACTTTCCCGATAATAGATTGAAGAAGACAAGAATTACAAATTATCGCATATCTGTTAACTATTTGTATAGCGGACTTTTACATAAAGTCCATTCAATCAGTAGTAAGTATTGGTGGGGGAATGCGGTCATTTTCAATCGATATCAAGCATGCTTAATAGTGCACAACCGCGCAGCTTGCGCTCAGTCTATGAATGCACGCTCAGACAAAAGTGCCGTGCGAGTGGGCCCCGGTGGACCGGGTCGCGGACTCATTTTGCGCGCCGCTCGCACGGTTGTCGTGGCCCGCTCCCACGGTGTCGCGGGCAATTCGCACGGTGTCACGTCCGGCTCGCACGGGATTTTCCGTGCGAGCGGGCGCGACAATCGTGCGGACGGACTGCGACAACCATGCAAGCGGGCTACGACAACCATGCGAGCGGGCCGCGACATGGCTGCGACCCGCTTTACCGGGGCCCGCTCACACTTTGTCAGAGCGTATATTTGCGCTATTCTGAACGCTTGTAGAAGTATTAGTATATGGGCAGCTAGACAGATTATCGACGCAGCTCAGTCGCGCCGTTCACGATGGTGGCACCTTTTTTCATAGAGAAAGTGCATGCCGCGTTGACGGGTCTTCATGGAAAATTCTTCGCAAATGAATGCGTGCTTCAGTACTTCACAGCGGCGCTATCGTCGCTTCACCACACTCTTTTTGTACAACTGCTCCGATGCCAACACGCTGTGAAGTGTGTCAGAGGCCCTACATCTGGTAAAAGGAATGAATAACGCCGGTTGAAAGATAATGATAGATAAGGCGGCTTAAGACTTGTCGACTCATTAGCTAGAAGTCAAATCAGATCAAAATTTTTCTCGCACAAAACAATTGGGTTATTCACTCCATTACTGAAAGATGGAATACTTAACATGTCTGTTAATAGATTCAAGCCATACCTTGACTATCGACTGAAGAAACAATAGCAGATTTTTCTCTGTTTACATTGTAGTCTCATCAATTTTCCAAGATGTGTGCTTACTGACATTTGTATTTATCTGTGCCAGATGCTGATTGTATTACATGCGTGAACTATTCCATGCCACCAAAATAAATAAATAAATAAGTAAATAAATGAATAAGTGATGAAATACTTTAGGTTGACAATGATCCGAAACAGAAAGGAAAGCGAGAGATAATATTGTCGGTTGTTTGCGAATGTGCACCCAATGAGGTATCTCGTCTATCTAACCCAGACAAGCCGATTGATGAGAAGGAAGATGAAGCACAAGGCAAAAAAGGATACGAAAAGAAGATCCGTGGAAAGGTGAGCTAATCTCATCTGACCAGAAACAGTCAACTTATTCAATGCTAACCGCTGTCTGAGCCCATCAGCTAACCATTGGCAGGCCTGTGGCTAACTGGGGTCAAAGTAATATCACTGTGAGATGTTGCGTTTTGCTTTAGTAGGTACCTCGGTTACAATGGCGCTAAGATGACTTTGGTTCCGGAGCTATTAGCTAGCGCAGGAAATGAATCTGTTTCATTGAACGCACTGATTTTCGCAAGCTAGTTTTTGCAAGGCTTGCGGTTCTACCTCCATATTCGCAAGTGCTTCCATATTTTTTGGAGCGTTGAAGTGAGCGTCGTTTTTCAAAGGCAATATCCCACCTCATAACGATTCTAACACGTCCAGGTTATGGACTAGCTTAACGCCAAATACGTGACGTGCTCCAAAATGTCCAATAAACAGTATGTAACCCAATCGAATGCGGTTTGTACCAACAGCGTTTCGTGCATGTAGAGGACGCGTGGCGCTGTGACAAGAATGGCGTAGTAAATATAGATCGTTCCTGATGAGCTAGCGCTCATCTTATAGAGCCGCAAAGTTTTGAAATTCTCACGAAAGAACTCCTTGCAGGCAGTGTGTCACCTCGTAAAGGATATCGGGATATCAACACAATCGGGTCCAACTCGACGGGCTGATTCCAACGATGCACTCGAAATCATAAAAAACGGTCAAAAATCCTATTTTTAAGGCAAAATTTAATAATGATGCGGACACATTTTTCTGCTAGCAAGTTAATATTGATAAATTTTGCTGCTAGCAGGCTAGGAAAATCACAGCTGAGAAGATAAGATTGTACATTAAAGGTAGCACCCACGGAAATTTTCGTGTGTGAGATTTTAATCGTTTTGGATACCCAGCAGTTGTGGCAACAATTTTATGAAAGTTGCACAGTCGTAGACATCAGCATTCTAAAGATATGAAGAGATAAATTTTGTGCTGGCGATCAATTAGGATGTGTTATGATATGAATTGTATGGGCGTTTTTGTTCAAATTCACTCTCTCTCCTAATGATAACATGTGTTCTCATTCCCACCTTCTCCCACTTCAGGTGCGGGTAACTCGGCCATCCTTTGAAAATCTGCTAATTTGGCGGCAATGAAAACCGCCCTCTTCGTAGGATTTGACAAAATTGATCACTGTTTTCACTACAGCGCGAAGCATAGGAATACAGCAAAATCAGTGTGAACAAAATTTCCGTGGGTGTTGCCTTTAAAATGAATTTTTCAGCGGTATCTATTATCGACTGACTAAGTATTGCAGTGTCAGAAAGCCATTTCCTCCCCCCCCCCCCCCTTAAGATAGATAATAGACATTCTCGTCCACTGGCCGAGAAGATCAAAAATTTTCGGACAATAAATCCTGTAACTTTTAGAGTTTTTGACATCTCTAAAACTTGAAGTGCGTCTTCGCGCTCAGCAGCTCGCATATGTTCTGTTGACATGAGAATCTCGAACGCGATTCCTGAGATGGCACAGTGCTTTTAGATTTGTTTCTGTGAAAAAATCAAGGTGAGAAAATGCCTATAATGCTGAATGGTCTAGGACGCACCATTTACACCCGATACACAATGCAGCAATATGGACCTGTCGGTTCTCTCAATTATATACATACTTCGTTTCCTACCGCAACAAAGCATAGTTTTTATGATGTGTACTACCATTTGATATGTAATTCGATGGATGTTCGTGGATAATCAGGAAGTCTGCTAACCCGAAATCGTCGGATAAGTTGAAGCATTGTCTGGAGCAGAGCTACTTCCCACATTTTAACAAATTCGCGTCCTTACGCTTTTGGCATGATGTGTCACACGCGCTTTTGCACAAGTGGGACCTGTGCTCAACAGCTTGAGCACGTGGTCCCATATGGTAGGGATCTCCGCTGTATAATACCCCAAATTTGCGCGAACCTGAACCCGATCTTTTTTTATGATCATCAAGAGTGTTTCCAAATGTTGTCGTCCATTCACTTGATACTGATTGTAGTTCCTTTTCCATGTGTATCGTTCTCTCTGATGCATGTTTCAACCACATATTTAAAAAGAGTTTGAGTGAAGATCTGCTCTGCCCAGTGCACGTGTAGAAGGCTTGAATATTTGTTAGCATAACACTTCTTAGATGTTTGCCAATATGACTGCTTCACAGAAACAGAACTCTGAAAAGAGCGTGCTCACCCGGTTGAGCACGCGGTCCCACGTGTCGCACCGTGCGTGTCAACAGGTTGAGCACATTGTCGCAAAGGTGTGTGTTAATGATGTTGACAGAGAGCGGAATTTTCCAGAGAAGCGCTTCATGACAACTTATTCACAGGCCGGTTCAACTATTAGGTCGTCAAGTATGGAATGTCTAATTTTAATGGGAAATGTTCTGTGTAGGCCGTGGATGCCTAGGGGTGCTGTTACTGTGAGGGGTTAGCCGAATCCCTCAAGCAGATATTGATCAAAATTTTGTGCGGTTTGCTCTTCAACACGGGTTTTTTCTTTTCTTAGATTTATCCTAATGACACAAACAACAATAGGTGGGCGGCGCCACCAAACCTTAACAACTCAACTAACGAAAAGCCTCCTTCAGGCTGGCTTAAAGGAGGGGCTTGGCCACACAGGCGGAGAATTCTTTTTAATTCTTGGTCGGAGGAGGGCCGCCTCGCTTCTCAACAGCTCTTTCTCCCTTCTAGGAGCTTATCCAACTCGCTAGCTCCCCCCCCCATCTTCGCCCCTATTTATACCCGCCGTGGGTGGTCCAGCATCCTCCTTTTCCCGCCAACCTGTAGGTCATGATTATGATCGTGATCCCTGGACGACATACCCCCTCCGGGGAGACGACGTCCTCGGCGGCGGTGGGTTCATCTCCACAAGCATCGCTCCAGGCGTCCGTCGTCGCCCACGTCATGGAGATAGGGGGCATTGCCAACGTCCCCTATCTCCATGACGTGGGGCGACGACGGACGCCTGGAGCGAGCAATACGTTCTATAAAACTAAAAACTAGACTCGGGCGCTCCGTTTTCAGTTATTATTTTCCACTCCTCAATTCTTGTGGAGGCCGTCTTGAAAAATTGCGTTGGCCCTGTGTAGTTGTGATTCGTCAGCGTGTCATCGAGTAGTGTCCATAGTTCTTCCATGGTCTTCCGTATGAATACTTCGCTGTTGATCACCGGGGACCACACAGAAACAATTTTCCCTCCTTCCTCGAGGTACTTCTTGCAAATCACTACAGTACTCGTGATTGCATCATTGTCGTTGCGTAGGTCCTTCGGCCACACAATAACCCATGTGCGGAAATACTTCATTGTCTTCAATATGCTTGGCAGCTGGCTGAATTGGGCTATCACCTTAGTTTGTATTCCTCCTTGTAGTCGGTCCGCTGCCCACCGCGGTGCCAAAAATCCGACAGATCCTTCTCTTATGGGCCTTTGGCTTCGCTCTGCCAGTGCCATTACCAGCTTCAGAGATTTCAGTGCTTCGTCGTACATTCTTGTCACTTCGTAACTCTCGACTGGATTGTGCTTTCGTATTCCGCTTCGACTGCATATGAACTCGGTCCGTGCAGTATACTTGTCGAACGCAAATTTCAGGACTTTTTCGAGTGCCTTGGCTTCTATGCATGTAGCTCCCTCTCGGTATAGCTTGATCTTTTCACCAAGATCCATATCCGTCCTTCCGAATATGCTGCACGCGACCCATGCCTTCCATACGGTACCGACCGTCTCGGCCGAACGCTCCTGGGAAACTAATGCCTTCGATCTCGTTTAGCTGTGATCGTAACAAGCATCCATCCAAGCATTCGTGGAGTAGATGTCCTGGTTGTGCCACTTCCGTGATGTAAGCGTCTCTGAAGCATAATTCTATTTTTGCACACGTAACCTTTGGTTCTGGTTTATCCCCTTTTGCCCCTTAATGTAACGGTATCGATACGGTTTTTCGAGATGGTTAAGGGGACGACGCGGAGCATGTCAAATTGGACACGTATCGCGTCTGCATTGTCACCTGTTCTTGTGATTAACGCTGAGTTTTGGCTTACGTCTAGAACTCTAAAAGGCCCTGCCCATTCGCAAATAAGCTTTGGATGTGTGTTTTTGGCTTTCTTTGTTGGGCATTTCATGTGACTCGATCACCAATTTTTGGATATGTCATGTTTTCTACGTCATTTCTCTTATCGTACGCGTTCTTCATTCGTGCACGCATACGGTCGTTGTTTTCTCTTACGCGCTCTTGTGTTTCCGCGATAGCTTGGGTCAACTCCGCCTTGTAGTCGACTGCTCCACTCCAGATTTGGTAAGGAGTTAGTCCAACGCTTGGTATCGTGTTTGACGGAGAAACGAGGTCTGTTCCGTGGAGTATGAAATATGGACTCTCCTGTGGAATTGTGCGCTATCATTTTTTTTCGCCATGATGCAGTATAGGAGTCCTACGTCCCATTCCAGTGGTGTTTTCGTGGCTTTGCGTAACATAGTTACGATTTGAATTTCGTATTGTTTTATGTTCAACTGCACGCGAGATTACTAGTCAGTTTATTTAAACGGCCAACGTTTCGGAGCTATCTCCTTCTTCAGGGCCTGAAATGGGTTAAACAACTTGCTGAAGCTGTCCCATCAAGTGCATTAGCAATCAAGCTTAAAGTTCGAAAACTCATTTTTCAATCACCGGTAAAGCTCCTACACAACGAAAACGTGTAAACACCTCGTGACACGACACTGATCGTGGGTAGTGCCGGGTGACCGCTCGCTCGTCGTCAGTGTTTGCGGGCAATGGAGACTGATCGCTCAACCACGACTTGATCAGAATTGACAAAGATCTATATAAGACGCAAGCTCGCTGGTGATCGATATGCATTCATCCTTACGATTCATTGGTGGGCTCTTGGTTCTGATTAGAAATGCTTCTATAGTTTTGCGCACCGTTACATCAGTTTCCTGTGCTAGTATGGTGCTCGTACTTTAAAATCGACTTATCGTGCTGAACTCGATGTGCACCTAGTGGTGTGGATTTTCTGGAATTTCGTTTTCCCTCTAGGTGTTCTTTAATTCTAAGTTTCAAAGGTCGTGCTGTTTCGCCTATGTAATTAAATAAACTGACTACTAATCTCGCGTGCAGTTGAACATAAAACAATACGAAATTCAAGTCATGCCGAGATTCATAAACAACCCATCCTGGAAGCTATAGTTGCGATTGTTCCATTCATCTGTTCCGTTATCCCATTTTCTCTTGGGTTGTAGCCCTTCGTGAACATCTGCTTCATACCTGTGATCTTCACTATTTCATCCATAATTTTGTTCTCGAATTCTCCACCGCGATCTGACAGGATTGCCTGGGGCCATCGACACCCATATCCATCGCAAGAATATCGCTTTCGCTTTGTGAATGTCTTGATATTCTGACATACTCCTCCGTTTTTCCTTCTTTCACCATCTCGATTACTGTGGACCACTCGTTGTCCTGCTGGAGTTCCTTCAACCAGGTTGGTTTTGTAGCTACAGTTATCTCGCCCACAACGGCGTCACCGTACCTTTCCAAAGTGGTATCGGTAGCTGCGGCTCCTATGCTTAAAGCGTCCGTTACACCATTGGCTTTTCCTTTCACGTATCCTATGTTCAAGCTGTATCGCTGCAGCTCCAGTGACCATCTGAGAACTCGAGTGGAGACGTTCGTCCGCTTGGAAAGTGCTGTTAGCAGTTTGTGGTCCGTGTATACTATCGTAGGTAGGCCGTAGATGAAAATGTGGAATCTTCTCACGGCGAAAACGACCGCCAGCGCCTCGAGGTCGCTCACGTGGTAATTTCCTTCTGCCTTGCTTAGCGCTTTTGAAGCAAAGAAAATTGGATGGACCTCGTCGTCGTCACCTTTCTGAGAAAGGACTGCCCCGAGTCCAGTGGAGTGATGCGTCTGTGCAAATAATGAAGGGCCTCTCGCCGCTTCTGGCCTTCTCGATGTTCGGTTGTCCCGGCACGGGTGCTGAAGATATCATTTTCTTAATCTTTTCTAAAGCCTCCTCCCGCTCTTTTCCCCACATCCACCGTTTCTTGGTTGATGTCATACTGAAGAGGCATCCGGCTTCTTTCGAGAATCCTAGGCGAAATTTTCTATAGAACGATGCTATTCCCAGGAATCGCCTCATTTCCTTCTCATTCGTTGGGACTGCAAACGTGGTAATTGCTTCGGCTTTCGCTGGATCAGTGTGAGCTCCCTTCACATCGATAATGTGGCCTAGGAACGTTACCGAAGTTTGGAGCAAGACACATTTATTGGCCCTCAGCTTCAAACCAGCTTCTCTCATCCGCTTGCATACTTCCCGGAGGAGTTCAATGTGCCTTTCTCTGATGTCGGTGCAATTCATGATGTCATCTATGTAGCAGAATGCTTCCTTTCCTAGTAGGTCTGACAATACGGCATCCATTAGCCTTTGGAAGACTGCTGGACTTATGCTTAATCCGAATGGCACCACTCGGAATTGATACATTCCTTCTGGGGTCGTAAAGGCGGACTTCTCCCTGGAACTCTGTCCAAGCGGTATTTGCCAATACCCGTTGCACATGTCTAACGTCGAAAACAAGCGCTTCCCTCCCATATTCTGCAATATCGCCTCAATCGTTGGAATTGGATATGAATCCAATTTGATGCACTTGTTTAACTCTCTGTAATCGACGCACAGTCTTATCGACCCGTCCTTCTTTTCCACTAATACGATGGGAAAAGTCCATTCCGATGAACTATTCTCAATTATGGCTCTTTTCTCCAAGTCCTGCAGCATTTTTTTCAGTTTTGCGCGGATCCCGAGTGGTACGGGTCTTGTCTTTAACTTTGATGGTGTGTTTTCGCCCGTGTTTATCTCCATTTTCACGAGTTCTGTTTGCGTTAATTCTTTGTCGCTTATTGCGAATACATCGGGGTCCTCGATATTCTGCTCGATGACTTCTGTCACTCGGTTTTTCTTGATTTGTTCGCGAAGTTCTTCTCTTCTAACATCTCCTTCAATTTCCAATCCACTACTATCCAGCGTTGTAGTGTTTGCGCCATCTAGCATATCATGCCATTGGTCGGTTACCCATGTGCCTAACTCCTCGTTTTTAGTAAATACAATCGCCTCCTCACTTGGGTTGAAGATGGGTACCTTTGCTTCTTGGTTTGTGATTTTGGAGACGGCGTCCGCTACCTCCTTTCGTGAGGGGCACAGGATTCGCTCCTCCCCGATCTTCGACTTCTCACATCCTACCCTGACCTGTCTTATACGGTAGAATAGTCACTCTCTGAACGACTTTTGCTGTGTCTTCATGCGTTCTAGATATCTTCTCCAGTCTTGTTACTTCTATCATCACCGAAACTCCCAGATTTTCTAAGGCGTTTGTGCTTATTAGGATTCCCTCGTCATCCTTTTTTGATATGTGGAATGCCACGGCTTGTTTCGAACCGCCTTGTAGTTGCTCATCGATGCGTACCGCGCCCAAGAAAGTCATTTCGTTATTCGTTGCATCGTATATCCTTTTGCTATCGCTGCTCAAAACTTCCAATGCGTCCACATCATACCCTCTCTTCTGTGTCTCTTCCAGAACCTTGATTGGGATGATACTAATCATTGATCCGGTGTCCAGAAGTGCTGGTATCTTCTTTCCCATGAGACGAGCTTGCACTACAGTTCTTTACCCAACCAGTTCCTTTTCCTTAAGGGGAGTACTTCTCACGGCAAGGTTCCGCGCATTGTTGATGATTGCCGACACAGGATTCATTGGGTGGTTTTGATTTCTTCCGTGTTGGCTTTCTTAGGATCGACATCGTGGGCATTCTTTGGCTAGATGTCCGTATTGTGAGCAGTGATAGAATCGCCTTCCTTGTTCTGGTGCTGTGCTTCGCCACCTTTCCGGTTCCAGCTCATGCCCTCTTTCAGGCCTCCATGGAGTTCTATCCCAGTACTGAGGTGTTCCTGTTTGCTGCTATGCGTTTCTGCTGCTCTGCTGGTCTTTCCTGGCGAACGGATTGGCTCGGTCTTACCATGGTGCTTGGGTTCTCGTGTTGCCATATCCTTTTTCGCCACCACAAACTCGTCTCGACTGCTCAATGCCTATTGCAAGCTGTTTGACTTCGTTATAGGCTAGCCTTGGACCTATTCGGTGTAATGCTCCGATTAATTGTACGTATTCGGGCCAGTTCGCTACGTTCTCTAGGAGTATTTGCGCGTACTCCATTGATCTTTCTTCAATCGAGCATTGCGGATTCGCTTTTCTACCCAGGTTCTCGAGTACTACGCAGAAATCTGCGATTTCCTGCCCTGGCCGTAACTTTAAATTTCTTAACGCCGTGAGTGCCTTTATTCTAGCCGCAGAAGAATCACAAGCTAGCAGTGATCCTAGTTCCGCAACTACTGCCTCAAATCCTTGATCTTTTATGTGCTGGGGGATGCTCAGAAACATGGTTTTGGCCCGCCCCTTGAGGTGGTCATCGGCTAGGATGTCTATTAAGGTGGCGCTATCTCGGACGACTTCCTCGTATTTACGTTTGAATTTTCTTATAAATTCATACAGGTTCTCGTTTTCGTGCCATTTGAAAATTCCTGGGTCTGCACATGTCATCGATTGAAAATAGGCTAATAAATGTTCGTCCATACCTTGAGAGTGTTGCTGGTCTGCTACTTTCGTTGGCTCCGATAGCCTCCAATGCAGCTCTGACTGCCGCCCAATCTCTGATCTTCGTTCTTTCAACGGCCTCATGAAACTCGGCATCTGAAACTTGAATCGCTCGTGACCGTCCTCTGTGTCTATTAGCTCTTGTTGCCTACCTTGCATCACATTGACTTCCATGTCATCATCCTGATCTTCAAGGCAGACTCCTTTTTGCATCTCCTCGATCTTCTCCCTGATCTGTAAAACATCAGTATTTAATAACTGACATAACTCCGTTATCAGATCCCCGTCCCTCTCTGTTACTGCCAGGAAGCTCTTGAGATCTTGTGGAGTTTCTATGCCTCTGCCCTTTAATGTATGAAAAATTTCTTGTGGGACAGTATATGATACGTTTTCTTCAAGCATCAAAGATTTCAGGTCTGCGCACGCGC
Source organism: Ancylostoma caninum (assembly GCA_037903475.1). Taxonomy (NCBI): domain Eukaryota; kingdom Metazoa; phylum Nematoda; class Chromadorea; order Rhabditida; family Ancylostomatidae; genus Ancylostoma; species Ancylostoma caninum. The sequence goes on along the minus strand of JBAJFG010000620.1, from coordinate 1,038,122 downwards.
TAGATACCCTTGCCGTTAACTCTGTCTTTAACGGTACCCGGTATCTTAACGAAGTGCGGCATTGATCTAGCATTTTACTCATCATAACCGGTATTTCCTCTATAGAGTGTATCACCTTCTCTATACCTGATGCTAGCATAGAGTTTGAAATGATCCTGACCTGGTCTTTCTGTCCTCTGGTCGGATCCTGTGGCTTGTCTCCTGCCATTTTCTTTTTACTTGGTCTGCCTGCAAGTAGAACAATACGCTTTCTTTGCATCCTCATCTTAACAACACGTACAACACGAACACGAATCTTGTGCGGTAGGTAGATGACGGATTTCAGCAGAAGAATGAGAGAAATTCGGACACACAACGTTGTACTTGCACACAAAAGAAATGACTGTACCACCGTCCCTGTATCTGAACCTTGGACCTCGCGATCACCGTGGATCTCGATTGATTTTTCCTGGATGTGCTTACTTTTTGATCGGTAGGTCTATGTTCGAGACGGTTCGGCCGGTTGTGGGTCGAATCTAGTCTAGGGGTATGATTAGAGAGAAATAAACGGCTTAGCTTGAGAAGGATGTGTTACCGACAGCGGTTCTTTTGCTCAAGGACAGCTCTCTGTACTTATTATTTATCCTTAAAGCAAACAACAACAACGACCGGTATCGGTCAACAACCTCAACTATGAAACTAACGAAACTTGGGCGGCCTCGAGGTGAGGGCACGCGGTTGCTTGGCCACCCAGGCAGGTTACTTCTTTCTGTTCTCTTGGTCTGGGGGAGGGCCGCCTCTCTACTCAACGGCTCTGTCTCCCTTCTCGGAGCTTATCAGAAAAACTCGCTAGCTCCCCCTTTTGGCCTTCTTTTACACCCGCCTGGGGTGGTCAAGGAACCGTCTCTTCCCGCCCACCGCGTGGTCGCCTAGATCACTGTGATCCTCTGACATATTTTGTTATGTTCAAAGCCCAGGCTATGTAAGTATCGGAACTTTAACATGAATTTTTTTGTAGACGGTGTATTACTTCTGTGTATTTAACAAAAAAACACCTGAAGGTTCGCGAGAAATTTCCAACACCAAGAAACTGTTTTCCCATGCATATAACTCGAGTTTGAAGTTTATAGTTACCTTTTAGGTGTTGAAATTTCACTCGAAGTCGCCTCATGTGGTGATTGTTTTTCGCTTCCCCAGACTAAAACAAAATTCTTACAAACTCTTTGTTGTAGGCCTCGAGTGAACTTTCGACACTTGCCCGGGTTTTGTATGTAATTTGTGTGCTGTTTTTGAACATCTGATATAACCACGAGAAGTTTATGCAATGTTTTCTCAATCTTGACATTGACTATTTCTGAACTTCTTTTTAAAGTCATAAACTTCGCGTGAGTTTTACACTATGACGTGTCTTACACTTCCTTAGAAGTACATATTGGGTGTTTTATATGAGTTTTCAAGTAATTAGGTCACATTTCATGTTGAATATTGTTTTTTGTTGAATTGATAAATTCTGTTATTTTCTTGTGTAGGGCTAGAAGGCCAATTTTAGCAGCATCTCAGGGGCCACACTATCAGGACGATCCTGCTTAAGGGCTGCAAACTTCAGCACTAGTAGGGCGACTATATCGGCAGTAGTAGAGATTAGCACTCCTGATCAAATAAATTCACCTCTGCAGCTCTCCAAGAAATGACATACGAGAAGAGCCGATATTAGCCGAGAATAGAGCTGCTCGAATGTCGGAGTAACAACCACGCCATTGTTCTGATGGAAATGGAGCGACTATGTTCTGGAGAGTGTCTCCAGTTCTAAGATGACATCGATGCTCCGTTCCGCGATGGGTGCGCCTCCCACCCGATGGGTTCGAGCTGTTACAAGAACAGACGGCAAGATATTCGCTACCTGTTAGTTGCATGAGTAGCTATTGAGTTGATTTAGTGCAGCCATAGAGGTCATATCGTCAACTTGAATTCCGCTGCTATGGTGGTACTAAATATGGTGTGCAAGAACTTAGGGCACGCCCTGTATAAAAGTGAAAGTGCGTGTTTGTGTGGGTGTTTGTGGATATGTTCCGAATAGAAATCGCGGAGAGTCAACAGCTCCGAAACAAATTTTGCATGCAAGTCCATAATGGTTCCGTGGAGGTTATAGGCTGCCTTAGACCTGATTTTATGGGATAGCTTACCGATTGTATCAAATTTTTGTTTTTTTTTTTCACAGCTTTAATCTGTACGTCGGTAAGCACGTGTCTCCCAGGTTTCTTCGGTACGCTGAACACGACAGCGATTTCTGACGGCCGTAGTATCGATTTATTGGTCTCACCAATTTTTCCATTTTCTCTCGGGAAAGCAAGGATATTTCTACTGTGTTTTCCTAGTACGATGAACACGAATGTGATAAGCAATTTGCACAAAATATTGATTTATCAACTTAAATTGTTTTTTGCTGTTCTTGCCCTTGGCGCGGCGAAGACATCTCCACTGGGTTTCCCCATTATGCTGAACACGAATACGGCAATCATTTCGCACAAACTATGGGAAGGGCCAGAATATGTCTACTGTGGTTTTCCTGTACGCTGAAAACGAATATGGTGACCATTTTGCGCGAAGTATTTATCCATCGATTTTGTTGATTTTTCGCAGTTCTACCTCATGGGGCCGTGAAGACATGTCCACTTAGGTTCCTTAACAAGATGAGTATGAATACGACAATAATTTTGTACGAATACATTAGTTCAGTCTCAGCGAAATAACTTTGCTGACTTTTCGCTCAGGTAGATGGAAAAGAGTCGCTTGAGCTTCGCTAATATGCTGACCATAAAAATAATGGGCATTTTCAATAAATTTATTGGCAGTTGTAACTGTTCTCAGCAGTGCAAAGTAGCCGGGGTAGTAAAGCACCCCAGCGAAGCCGGGTATGCCGCCTAGTACCTAAATATTACTGGGTTATGAAGGTAAAACCTTGCTGTTTGCGCAGGCATGGCTCGATTCCTATCAGCTTCTGCTATATCCTCCGACTCATCGATATCCAGGTTCATCATAAAGCTCACTTCGCAGCTTCACATCACCTGGGCGGGACTTCCTAAAGAATGGATGTTTAGTGCCTTTACTGTTTAGTGCCTTCACTGTCTCTCAAACACTTCACCTGTGTTTGCAGCTTTCTCTACTCTACTGACTCGAAGATGGAACTCGTTTCCAAAATGACACGTTTTTTGGTCTTTGAGGGGTTTCAGGAAATTACTTTCGAACAAAAGTTTGAATGCTGAACAAAAACCAAAGAGATATTTTTGAAAGAGAGCAATGTACTCTCATAAAGAAAAGAAATATGAAAAGTGATCTAGTAAGGCTTCAAAGATAGAGATTGTCGAACAGAATGCCAATGAAATCAGACGATTCATATTTGACGACCTAATAGAATCATGCTTCTTTGCCTTTTTTTTCGCCTTTAGTTTCTCTTAATGTGCCCTTTTTTCGCCTTTAGTTTCTCTTAATGTGTGTCTTGACTTCTGGATGGTGCCCCCACAGAGTCTATGGTACTGCGAGAATTAGAGAGATCATCGTAGTAATCTTCTCACATGTCGTTTTCTTTACTTATTTTGTCAGCTTTCGCCACTAAATTCGACTTCAGTGACCGGGTCAGTTGGCCTGTCAACTGATGCTTGTGCGGTTTTGTCCGTGGCTAGCAGACGCTCACGGCGAAGCTGGACTAGTGACAAGATTGCCTTGTGGACGTTTTCAGGTGTTTGCTTTGTCTTCGGGCTTAGTATCCTGACCGACCATCAAAACGGTCGAACTGGAACTGGTACGGACTCGAGGAACCCGACTAATTAAAACAGAGGAGACAGATGGTCCTTGCGGGCGTTTACTGTCTCTGATTTCTGCCCAGTGCTCTGAATGTTAAATCGTAGTAATTCAAGTAAGCGCGGGTAAACGGTAACTATGACTGTCTTAAGGTGGCCTCGTCAGGTAACTACTGACGCGCATGAATGGACTAACGAGATTCCCACTGTCCGTAACTACTATTTAGCGAAACCACAGCCAAGGGAACAGGCTTGGCAAAAATAGCGGGCAAAGAAGACCCTGTTGAGCTTGACTCTAGTTTGACATTGTGAAGAGTCATAAGAGGTGTAGCATAAGTGGGAGACCTCGGTCGCCAATGAAATAACACCACTTTCATCGATTCTTTTTCCGAAGACAGTGTCAGGCGGGGAGTTTGACTGGGGCGGTACATCTGTCAAAACGTAACGCAGCTGGCCTAAGGCTAGCTCAGAGAGGACGGAAACCTCTCGGAGAGGAGAAGGGCAAAAGCTCGCTTGATCTTGACTTTCAGTACGAGTACAGACCGCGAAAGCGTGGCCTATCGATCCTTTCAATCCAGATGGTTTCTGGTAAGAAGTGTCAGAAAAGTTACCACAGGGATAACTGGATTGTGGCAGTCAAGCGTCCATAGCGACGCTGCTTTTCGATCCTTCGATGTTGGCTCTTCCTATCATTGCGAAGCAGAATTCGCAAAGCGTTGGATTATTCACCCACTAATAGGGAACGTGAGCTGGGATTAGACCGTCGGTGAGACAGGTTAGTTTTACCCTACTGTTGACTAATTGTTGCGATAGTAATCCTGCTCACTACGAGAGGAACAGCAGGTTCAGACATTTGGTTCATGGACTTGACCGATCGGTCAACGGTCCGAAGCTAACATCTGGGGGATTATGACTGAACGCCTCCAAGTCAGAATCTCACCTTGTCAAGGCACCAATAACTTTGTTTCGCGGTGTCGGGAGGCAACTCTATCTCGTGGCAACACGACAGCTCACGCTCCAGTATGAGGCCTTCCCGGCATGGATAATCCCTGCTAATTGCCAAAGCCAGATCACTCTGGTTCAATGTCGGGGCGCAAAATCACGTCTACGACATGTATACTGGTCAAGGTGTTGTATCCAATAGAGCAGTGTTAGTATACTGCGATCTGTTGAGGCTATCCCAGGCAAATCGAAAACTGAATCACAGAAGATAATAGTGGTCGAGAGTGAATCATGTGAAAATCCAGTGGAAATCTTTGGAAAAACCGATCTGAAGGATAATCACCTGAACGATTATTGTACGAGGACACCTGGAAAGCGCGCCGTAAGGATGGGATGGAATTTTTCCAGAATTGCTGGAAATCTTTCGGAAATCCCGCCGTTACGCTTAATCGGAGGGCAATTCGTCTCGATACGTCGCCTTCATGAGTTCCGATTCCTGGCAAGATCCAGGAATCGGAACTCATGAAGGCGACGTATCGAGATGCTCACTCAGGCGGAGTGATATATAAGGGGAACCACAAAAGAATGCAGATTATTACGTTTGTAGGAATCCTTCATCAAACACTTGATCGGATATGTTGACTCTATATTCCAACGTTAAAGATTAATAAGCCATACATGTCGAGTTCATCTAAAGAGGAACGGCTAATTGAGCCGAAATTGAGGATATGGGCTAAAAAGCCCCCAGAAACGTAGGGTACCACTCGGATATCGAGAATAACAAGAGCTGGCTTAGTCCGAGACAAGGCTGAAGGGTAACATACCGGGTACTTCATCAGGGTGTATGCTCAGGCCTTTGGAAAAATTCAATAGCTGAGCTGGTGACTAGGTCCTAGGGGAACCTGGGATGGCACCTGCTAGTCTGGAAATCTTAATGACCACCTAGTTATTTTATTATGCTTATTAACATTTTTATTATTATTGTTTATTATTATTAAAAATAATTTTTCAGCCTTTATTGTTGTGAATTTTAGGTTTCATTTTTTGTTTACCAAGGCTCCCGTTCAGCATCGACATTGGATTTTTAAAGTTTGCAGATCAAGTCTGGTACACGACTGAGACAGTGCTGGACGCCGAGCACAGCTTGGTGAGACACCTTGGTGCGGGAAGTCTCGAGGACCCACTGGCTGAGTGGGCGCCAACACGGTAGCAGTGAAGAAACCAGCTCGAGAGTTCGTGGTTCGCTTCCTGCGAATGAAAGGTGATCATCGTGAACCACTTGCTGTCCTCAAACGAGCTACTAACCAGTGTGCGGCTTCTTGTCACACGAGAACATCAGTTCCAAGGGTATCAAAACTGATTATTTCAGATAAGCGATGGCCGATTTTCCGAAACGTTATGTAAAAATCGATATCGTAAGATTCTTTGTGGCAATAAGAATCTCGTAAGTGATTACTTGCATAGAATCAACTTACGATGATATCATCTCCTTATTTTTGGGGTCACTACGTGAGTGTCGATAAGAATAGAATGATGGCCATGTTGAAATGGGAACCAGGTGTGGAAGCGTAGTGGTGAAGAAGCCCTAAACGATGCACCTACGTCGTCAAGGGGAGAAGAAGCGTAACGCGACAGTTGCCTAGGATGAGTAACTGATATCACAAATGACTACTGTCTATCTGTACTAATGCTGAAGATCTGTACTGTATCTAATGTGTAATGATAAAGGTAATAAACTGTATGCTCATAGATGTACATTGATGATACAGGGCTTCGTTCTCTTGATGTTTGAACAAGTCCAATTTCAGGATAAGGCGCGTGGCCGGCGACAAACGAGGTTGACCTGTTGAGGATATCCCAGGTGGGTTTTTTAATTTTTACCCCCTGGGAGGCGCGTTACTCATCCACCCTCTTAGACTGAGCAGCGTCCATACATGTGGGGTGTTGGCCACGCAGGATGTTGAGTGTTACTACCAAACCATAATACAAGAGAAATCCAACCATGGAATCGGGCACAGTGCAGGGTCACAATAAGACCTTTGAAATGCATCGTGTTAAAACCTGAAAATACAAACAGCAAAAGCCCCTACAGAGCACTAGCTACAAACATCGCTGAGTGTTCATATGAACCGACTGGAACTAACTAGAACAAACCAGTCATGAATAACTGGAATAATCCAGTCATTGAATCAGATACTGTGCAGGGTCAGAATAAGACCCTTAAAGGCAGTGTCCAGGCAGAATCTTCACTACTGGTACCCAAAGCCGATCCAGTGCCCGCTTCGCCCCTTCGAAGATTTCGTGAAAACATGTTAAGTCATGCCTAAGATTGTAAAGACATGTTTTACTGTCTAATAGTCTGGTCCCTCTCTATTCTGTTATGCTGCGGATGGAACTCACACCAACATGTGCTAACTTGTTGAACATGCATTGTTAAATTTGACAGGTTTTTAATCAGCATCAATCCAGAATTTCGCCCCAAATTTCGGAAAAAATGGTTACTAGTAGGAATACTAATGGAAAAAAGCAAAAAGCAATCAAGAAGATTTCCCTTAGGATCATCTGTAGCAATATTTAGCTGGTTTGTCCAAAAGTTCGAGAGTTCAAGAAACCTTATTGCCTCCTTTTCATTCTGCACCGGACAACTCGTCCACATCATAACTTTCAACCTTCTAAAAACCACACATTTCAAGGTTTCTACGGGTAGAATCTATACAGTTGCAATCAGCTCGTCGAGCAGAGTAACGGGGTAGCAGAATTGAAGTATCGAAATTTTTGCCTGTACACTGCCTTTAAATGCACAGGGCAGAGAACCCGAGAACACACGAAGTAAAAGCGCGTAACTTATTCACTCTTGTGAGAGGCGCGCAACCTATCCACCCTCTCAGATCAAGCAACGCCCACACATATGGGGTGTTGGCCACGTAATATGCTGAATGCTACCACCAAACCAAACACAAGAGAAATCCAGCCAGGGAATCAGACACTGTGCAGGGTCAGAGTAGGACCTTTGGAGTTCATCGTATCAAAGCCTAAAAATAAATGTGCAGCAAAAGCCCCTACAGGGCACTTGCTACAAACATCTCTGAGTGTCCATATCAGTGCAGTGGAATTAACTGGAATAATAGAGTCATGAAATCGGACACTGCGCAAGGTCAGAACAAGACGTTGAAAGTGCATCGTGTCAAAGCCTGAAAACACATGGAAAGTGGAATACAAATCGAACAAGCTAAAATCAACCAATTACCCCACCCGTAAGAAATCAGAGACAGAGAAACAACTAACGTGGAGGGATCGCCATGGTGAGGTATAGGAAAATCGTCGTAAGTCCCGCTAACGGTAAGGCTCCGTCTAAAACTTGTATGAGCACTAAGGGGACTGTCCGTGTTCGCTTGCGGGCGCAGACTTGCCAGCCGGCCAAGTCATGTACCGCTCGACACGGGGTTAACCCACTGCAGGCCCGCTATGAGGGGTTGCGACGGCCGGTCCTCAGGATATCTGTCGAAGTTCGCTTGCGGGCTTACAAATTCGCTTCTTGCCAAGTATATGTGATACAGAAGGGAAACCCACAAGTCAAGAGACTTGCCACTTCCTGACCCAGAAAATGGGATAGGAAAGAAACAAGGGAGTGAAAGGAAAGAACTGGCCAGATGATGTGAAAGAATGGGATCTAGGTTCCCGATTGAGCCGCAGTTAAGAGTGGGGTCGGATCCGCTGTCAAGCGCGAAAGAGGAAGAAGCCTGGCTGTCACTGCTACCAGACGACCAGTGGCAACCAGGGACGGCTCACGAAAAACTAGTCAGAACAGGCCAAACTATAGTCGCTTATTTTTTGTAGGGATTATTCCCCACCACCTCCCCCGTTCCATTGCTGCTCTCGGTAGCTAGAGCGACTTGATATTTGGTCTTGAGGTGCCTGCTCTAGGTAGTCCCTCCTGCGGCAGTAATGGAACATCTATGAGTATCCCGATCACTCCCAGGAGAAACAGTAGTCAAACTTGCCCTGCTATTGGGGTGTTCATTGCTAGGATTCAATAACTATCAAAACCACATATAAAAGTGAATAAAGTGATCGGCGTCAATCAAGCCCGTTTTTGGGATGCGTCACGTATTCAACTTCATCTGAGCATCCTAGAAGCATTGACTGCGTTCGTGCCCTATACAGTGGCCTGCGGGGGCCGATGTACCAAATCAGTGCTTCATCCTCTCAGACTCCTCCGGTGCCAATATACCGACCCCGCAGCGAGTGACGTTCATTTGGACAGGCCAATAGGAGACAGAAGCGCAGAATCATTAGCAGGGACACAACGCCCCGATTTTATTTATTGCTCACGTGTTTCGCTCAATTTCATCACTGTCTGTCAGTTCTATGTCCCTCAGAACTCTAAATCATCCAAATTCTCAAACACGAAGATTTGGGCGGGCGGTGCCTTTGAAGACTAGTGGTACGAATTCCACTAATAAATAATAAGTAAACCACCATATACTGTTACTGAAGCTAAAAAATCTCGGTGTAGATTGTTCATTACTGAGGTGGTTGGAATGCTATTTAAAAGATAGGTATATGATGGTGAAAGTCAATGATAGCTCTGAAGCTTACAGATGTCCGAGGGAGGTTTTATACTGCTCCAGAGAGGTTTTATATCACCACTACAGTTTCTAATTTACACCATGGATTTGCCCCCCCCCCCGTCGAAAATTAGCCCAGTGATCAAAGTCCAAATATACGCCGATGATATTAAAATTTATGCACATTATGATAATGCTGCAGTTGACGACGCACATCTGTCTTATCCAGGTCTATCGAAGCAATGTTAAAGTGGTCAAGAGATCATCACTTATCTCTTAACCTGAACAAAACTGCGATCTTGCACCTAGGAAAACTTCTATACAAGGATTATTACTCACATGGAATCATAATTAATCGAAAACATGAAGTAAGAGATCTCGGCGTTCTAGTAGATTCAGAACTATTCTTTTCGAATCATATCACCCACACGGTTAATAAGGCTCGAAAAATGCTGTTTCTGATATTCCGCAATATTCACTGTGAGGAGCCTAAAATTCTGATTCGCCTCTACAAGTCTTATGTTTTACCGCACTTAGAGTATTGCTCACAGATCTGATACCCCTACCTTGTCAAACACATCCTGAAGATAGAAAGCGTCCAACAAACGTTCACTAGAATATTGCATTATAAGTCCCACCAATCCAGAGAGATATTTTGGAAACAGCTTTGACATATAAGGAACGACTATTTGAGTTAAAAATGAATAGTCTACAAAAAAGAAGAGCAATTAGAGGTCGCGTTTTTGCTTTCCGAATTTTGAAACTTGGAACTAGATTGAGGCCCAGCAGATACTGGATATTCAGTCCATCATATAGAAGTGTGAATAGGCTAACATTAGATCCCAGAACAAATACCTCAAAATATTCGTCTATTTTATTAAGTTCTTTTTCTTTCTGGACATCAAAGTGGTTACGCAAGCTCTCCGTAAATTTGCAGAAATCTACCCATGTCTTTCAGAAAATATTGCGGAAGAGCGATATTTTGATTACATATATTGTATATTAATATTGTATATTAGGACGTTCTGAGCACTAGCGATAATAAATTGGAAATGGTCATTTTTTGGATGGCTTTACATGTGTTCTTGTTCCTTCAGTTCCTAATTATGTCTCGTTCTCCTACCATTTCCTCCCAATTTTGGTATGCGACGAATAATGGTGTTCTTCCCCAGGGTGAACGTGTTGCATTAAAATACAGCTTATACTACTTGCCGGACTTCATACAGAACTTCACTACTATTAGCACGGGAGCTGAAAGAGGGTTTTCCCCGCCGGAGTACATATGGAATAAAGACCTGACGCTTTGCTGCTTACCACTTTATTTCACTCGCATGAGAGTGAACATGCTGGCCATTACATGGTACGTTCCAGTATCTCACATCATGGTACGTCTAAGTATACTAACCAGTGCTTTTTCTCCGTAGCCGTTCAATTATACTGCCACTGTTGAAGATCTAGCATCTCTTACTACAAATCATAAATCTACGTTCACGAGGGATAACACCATTGACTCGGCCTTATTCTCATAACATGAATGCTCTAGCACATCACCTTCTGGTTGATTTCTCTATCATACATACACTATGCTGTAGTACACATATCAGTATCTGCTCTATGATTTTTGCGGCACACTTCAAGTGTATAAAATAATTAAATAAATAAATAAATGAATAATAATCAACAAGTCAAACTCCCCTAAACTTGTTCGTACAACCTTGCTCTTCAGCTAATAATCCCATGAAACATCTACGAGTTCATCTGAGATGAGCTTCTGCTTGACTCCTCCCACCGGATTATGAAGCTAACAGACGTTAGACGGATTCATCTCTTGCCGTCAAAAAGGAGCAGAAGTTTGAAGGGTATTTTTTAGTTTTTTGTATCTCATATCCGCGTCTGATATTCGAGCTTTTTCATCAAATCATTCTCGAATCATTGATCATTTTCAAAAGTTAAAGTCAGTTATGAAAACACCAAGAAGAACGACGGTGAGGTGCAGGGCTTCCTCGCTGCAATGTGGCCGCAACGCGCTTGAATCGCTTTATTCCGCTGCCTTAATACTAGCGGTAACAATATTTAGTGTTTTTTTTGAAGTGGAACTACAAAGTGCGATGAGAATCGTTAAGTATAGATAGATTAGCCATTACGCCACCGCAAACACGACACGGTCGCTCTGCTGTGCTCCCTCAAAAGGTCCGTAAATTCGTCGCTCCCTATTTGTAAGGTGTTAACACAAGTCCTCGCGCTTTTTTCGCTGCGATTTTATCCGGCTTATTGCCATTTTTCCGTAAGGTGCTCTATACCTCCTGAAAGCTCTTCCCTTGCGCTACAATCATCATCGTCTGTTTCCACAGAACTATTGGATTAATTGATTCCTAGGTTTGAGAAGAAAAAGGCCAATTTGAGGAAAAACACCATTTCCTCCTTGTATTCAATAGGGACCAGGAAGCAGCCGATACTGCTTGAACGTGTAAGCTCTGTAGAGTGCTAACGCAGAACAACATCATCAATGGAGATGTTGAAGTGCCAGTTTGGAGTTGCTGGCAAGGATGGGTCAGACGTTATCGTGAGGTAAGATGACTGGACCCTTGCGTTGGATCCTTTCAGCAGAATTACCTCATTTATTTGCTAGCTTTGAGAAGTATGATGTCCAACAACACCATACGATTCCTGTGGAGCAATTCTCAGGTCTCGTGAAAGGAATGTGTTCGGTTGAAGTGATTGGTGTCACTAAGAACAAATGTGCCTTTATGAGCAGCAAAAATCGCTGATAATATGTCATTTCAAGGCAAAATGAATGGCAAGGTAGGCAGTTGTCGATTGCGCTGTTTTTCATCGACTCACTGCAGCATTTCGCAACCTTAAAACACAAACAAATCGTCCTTGAGATAAATTTGTAGACAACAATCTTGCAAAGGAAGATTAGCGCTTTCGAATCTTTCATGGGTTGCATCTGAAAGATAAAAAACTGGTGGAAAAAAGTTCATCCGAAAAAAAAGCGCAAGGACTTATGTTAACACCTAATATTTACCTCTGCCACAGCTGTAGTAAATCCTCTTATATAATCATGCCAGTGCAACAAAATTTTCTAGAGCGCAGGCGGTGTGAGACCAGCGCGTGATCGCATGCTTCCATCATGGAGCTCAGTTATAGACAGTGCTCGCGAGGATGCGAAGCTGACAGGGCATTCGGCCGATGTTTGGTCATAGGTGCATAGACGTAGTGGAAGTTGGGTGCACTCAGGATTCCGCGGTGGGACCAGCGGCTAGCGGTCTCGAGGGGTGTAGGTCGTATGGCGCGATTCTTCGGGTGGCACTATAGAGAGACTGAGTCAGTAACGCGCTACTACCACCCGATTACGGTCATGCGTCGCGGTTTGCCTGGATCTGCCTGACGGAGCAACTCGTCCGCCGCTATTATCCGACAATGGAAGAGAGCCTACGGAGTTGCAAATAGCTCTACGTAACAAAACCCAGCAATAAGGTTTCACTTCTACATGCATGCTGCGCTTTTGTATAGAATTGATGGTGCTTTAAAAAAAAACAAATTTTTACATACAGTGGACGGCAATGGCGGTGGCCCATCTGCGGCCTCGAGAAGGACGCAGCGCAACCGCGCCGCCCGCGTCGTAAACAATGTTTTCTGCTGCTGTTATGCTATATTTAGAGCTTCTCTGCCCGATTTTAAGCATTTCTGACCAAATCGGGAAGAAAGCGACTAGAAATAGCATTCCAGTAGCAGACGACACCGGTCCCGGCGCGCGCGGCGCGGTTGCGCTGCTTCCTTCTCGAGGCCGCAGATGGGCCACCGCCATTGCCGTCCACTGTACTTAGTCAACTTAACGTCAGGTGTTCAACCTCAGCAGGAGTCATTCCTAGCACCCCTGAAATGCTCAAGAGCATCAGAAAGCCACAAGTTTGCGTAATTCAATTATTCAGCAGTTTGAAAGACCTTCGTATTAGAAATATCTGTTGGGATGTTCCAGAAAACTTCCTATCGAACAGTGTCTTCATTGGGGTTCCGTAGAAATTTCTTTGTTTTGACAGTACATTTCACTTGGTTATTCAGATGAGCTTTATGTCCAAAACTATCGTCCATCCGTATACCGTAAAAACCACTAGTACCGCTAGTTCAACGTTCTTCTCTACGGTCGGATGATGACTGGATGGACGAGTTGGTCTGTAAGGCTGATCAAGGCAAACCGCGACGCGTGACCGTAACGGGTGGTAATAGTGCGCTCAGATCCCGTCTGTCCATAGTGCCACCCGAAGAATCGCGCCATACGACCGCCCCCCCCCCGGTCTCGGGCCATCCGGGCGAGAGAGTGTTTACAATGATTTGACGTTGTATAGAAGCAATGTACGGAGCAGCGTCGCCTCTCTGCTGGAGCTTTGGTATAAATCAGGTGTAGATTTCACCAGCATTGATTTCAAATGCAGTCATGATTCAAGAGGAAGACAAAGACGATTGCTTTGCAAGGACGGACTAGATGAAGACGGAATCGATAATCAGCATCTACAATTTTGGCTGAACTAAACGTGCAGCGTGCACCCAGCTCGAAAGGCGTAATGCGTCGCGTAGGAACTCTAGCAGCATCTGCTCGCAATTGCTGCCATCTTCTCTTCAATTGCTGCCGTTTTCTAGCAATTGCTGATAAAGCAACAAAAGCTTAAGTAGCAATTGACGGGAGGATGGCAGCAGCTGGAAAGAGATGCTGTTAGGGTTTCCACATGACGCATTACGCCCTTTGGGCTGCGTTCATGCTGCACAGCTATCAGAGTGATCTAAACATAAAAATTGGAGAACATTAAACTCATGTTCTTCAGCGAAATATGAAACGCTCATCCGGAAAATGAAATATTTGAATGTAACTATCTAAACCCTTGTTAATTTGATTGATTTATCGAGGTTGCTTGAGGCTTACTTGAGGAGGACTACCTGAATTGCTCTCGAAGCATATGTACTCCCCTCTTCGACAACCATTCTCAATGCCTTAGCGCTTCTGAGGAGGAGAAGAATCTGCTGCTTGCGAGGAGTACTAATCATTTGAGAAATCAGCGACGCATGTCCACGTTCTCCCTCAGAACAGGTACCGCCATATTTCTCTGCTGTAATACGAACACCTCTGCTTATAAATTTTTATTCCCGTATGTACAATGATACTGATTATCACTGTGAAGAATTTTCGCCCGGTTTTACAGTTGACAGAGCAATCACGATTGAACTGAAATGGATCGAAAGAAGTGAAAATGAATACACGAATGAATGTGAGTTTTTAGGGATTTCTACCTCGGACGTGTAAGAAAACAGAAAAGAGGAGACCAATTACCAGTTTTTCTCCAATACATACACGTGACAGACGAACTAAGCCCATTATCATAGGTAATGAATGTAGGAAAAGACAAACGTTTGTGATAGATTGTCGAAAAAGGTAGACATTTCACTTATAATTGCGTCGCTCAATTTTCTTTTTTGAAGGGGGATGAAATGGAAAAGTGAATAAATGAAACTTTTCAAAACCCCTAAGTTCCGAGAAATACAACATCGGCTTGCTCCTGTTTTAGCTGGAATGAAACTATGCAGATTCATTCAGATGGGAAGCTTGAAAGTAATCCAGGAAAGACACCTAAAAGACAGCATCCTCTTCGAAAATTTTGCTATACTATTAGGTTGTTACATAAATTTCCGCTGTTTTTGCATAGGGATTTTTGAACGCTTATAATAAATACTTCCCGATTGGATTTTGCTTACGTCCGCATACAGTTTTAAAGCGTATGATCTCCCGAACATTGTAGAATGTGAACTATAATTTTCCATCTTGTTTTGAAAATGTATTTAATTTCGGAGTGAACCCTTAAAGAATGCAAATTTGGTAACAGCACTTGCACGGATAATAAGTGAACCATATCGTTGCATGATTCTAACCAAATTTGGGTTGAGCAATCTTAAGGCCATTCCTATTCTCCTGATACTTTCTCTCTACATTTTATTGTAGTGCAGTCTCAAGCACAGGCAACAAACTTGGTAACCCAAAATTTTGATTATGTCGTTTTTCTCTCTGGAATTGAAGTGGATCGAAGTGGGATTTGTTTCACTGTGGCTACAAACATCAACCGTTTGCGGACACTAATCGGTAGTATTTTAAAATAGGTTTCGAGCACTCTGTGGAAATCACACTATTCTGCCGTACCACGGAGGGCGCCTTAATTTTGTTGGTCGAACTCTCCGCAACTGCGAAGAACTCGCAGAGGAATTTTTGATTGCGCATTATGTAGCACAAATCTAGGTCTAACCAAGCGCCGGTTATCAGATCACAAAAGCGTCTATTGAGCGAGACCGATTTGCCAAAGTCAGTGACCTCCAGCCAGGGTCAAGCGTAGTGTTGGTAAATATTCGATCCCGAAGCGACCCCCCTCTTGCAGACGGGAAAATGATATTTTTTGAATCCAATTAATTTTCGAAATTAATTTTTCACTTTTCAATTTTAATTTTTATTTTTGAATTCTAAGTTTTATCAATGAAACAACCAGATAGATAATGCACATGTCCATGTCGCACATCTACACACTTATTATATTTTAAGCAACGGGAGTGACGCAGAAGTCGTAGCCATGTTCAAACAGGTCCAGGGTTCGATCCCCGCCGGAGACTACTTTTTGCAAAATGGAAAAGTGTACGTGAAGCAGTCGAAAGTCAAGTTTCTATGTGTATGAGCAAAAACAAATTTTTTTAAGCTGTGAAAGCCGCGTGTGAGTGGTGTCTTTTCACTCAGAATTAGAATCGTACACGTGCAGATGTAAGGTTGTTTGTCACGAATTTTAAAAGGGTTGGCAGGTGACCTGGGAAAATGACTTGAGTCGTTCTGCTATCAGAAAGATTGCGCTTTCTAGAGCACATCTTCTTCTTTGAAGAAATTTGGTTTATTAGAGTTAAATTTGGGTGGAAATTCGTTGGTAAAAAGCTGGGAAAATTACCATTTTTACCACCTGTTTACCATCGGTTTACCGACGGAATAAAACTCCCCCCAGGTAATTTTGAGAGCTGAAGTTTTATGTGAACATAGAGATTGACTTCCTCTTTCAGAATCGTTTTCAAGGTTTTGTCAGCTTTCAAATGTTCGCTGAAAAAAGTCATGGAAGAAAAACCTGATTTTTGGCAAGTTTAAGATTGCGGTGTCAATCTGAGGCAAATAACTTCATGGTTGCTTTGTATGAGGGAACAGCTTCAAAGCATTATAATAGAGGAAGAATTGCTCTTTCTTATGCGTAGGGTCGCTTTTCAGAGTATCTTCTGATTTTTGTCAGTTATTGAGTGTCAACACACATCAAATTTAACAAATTTTGCGGTCATGTCTTATGTGGTCTTATAGCTATAAAAAAATTTCCAGAGAACGAGAAGCCGTGGAATTTTGCATCCTCATAAGGTTTGATTTTGAGGAACCGCTTCCATAGCTCTGGAGCACCATGTAATGTGCAGAGGTCATAGGACACCATATACGGAATTGCATTTTGAGCTACATATTCACTGGCCCTAGGAGTCGATTTGCAACCAAATAAAAAGCCCAAGAGTAAGAAGAAAGTGGTAACCGTCGATTTTACACAAGTTATCCATGGTACTAAAAGAAAAAGAGCATGTTAAAGTGTTTGCAACACTAATATCCTCGCGAGGAATCGAACTTGGATCTCAGTGATGAAAAACAAACTTCCCTACCTTGCTGTTATCATACTACCCTCTTCAGCCGACCCTTCCCTGCTCCTCTCGAGGCGACCCCCCCTTGGTAAATTACCACCGTACGCTTGACCCTGCCTCCAGCACTGACCGACTCACTTCTTTGCCTCGTAATTCATGGATTTACGGAGCAGCGGAGTCGAGCTTCACCTATGAAAACTACAAAGGACCAGCGACTGTTGTTGTGCATACTTCGACTGATTCCTGAATGTTATTTGATTTTTTATAAAGCTTTCTAGCCGAAAATTACAAAACAGCGGAAACTTATGTAACAACCTAATAGTATTGAGGGACGTAGAACCCATAACTAATGATGAAATAGCTCGAAACGCGCAAGAAATTCTCGAGAACGAGGTGTTGTTGCACACTTACTGCGCGCTCCTTGACATTCGTGGGTGGTTGCACGAGATACGTTCCGCAACTACGACCAGAGCTTTCCGCGCACCGGGAGTCCTCTCGCTCTCTGCGTCTCCGATTACTAACGGGTCTAAATGCACTGCCTCCACCCACCACCCCCTCCCCCTGTCTATGCTCTAGCCCCCGCGGCCGCCGCAACGCAGGTGGGGAACTTATCTCATGCAATCTTCGTGGGTTCCCTTACGTGGATGTCGAGTGTATATGCACAAGCGACTGAGCC
Source organism: Ancylostoma caninum (assembly GCA_037903475.1). Lineage (NCBI taxonomy): Eukaryota > Metazoa > Nematoda > Chromadorea > Rhabditida > Ancylostomatidae > Ancylostoma > Ancylostoma caninum. Next base: position 1,020,474 of record JBAJFG010000620.1, on the reverse strand, counting down.
TGTGCAAGCTGGCAAGGGCGGACATCAAAGAGGCCACATTGAAATCCGCATCCACGATAACATCTCCGTAAGTGGAGCTTCTTTTTGTTCTACATGCTCTTATAATTCTGTGGCAACCGATTACACTATAAACGATTTACTTTAAAAGTAAAAGTTCTCGCGGCTGCTGCCTTAAAAGTGTCGTTCAACCGGCTCCAGAGACTGGCGCATAAGCAAATTTTTGTTCTGTCTGAACAGAAATTTGCTTTTTGTGCCTCTCAGTAACCACAATCGACAACGATGAAACACCGTAATTCTGTTTCGTTTTCGACTTTTAAACCAACTTTCGTGCAAGGATTCTTTACAACCACATTTGCGAGCAAGAATTTGATTAGTGGAAGTACTCCGGACTATTACGTTTTGACGTCATAGTTTCAGCGTAATACGAGGTGTCGACAAACTTTCATGCACTAACTATTCAGCAGGAGGTAGTCAAAAAACAAAGCGGAAACACCCATACATTCCACTTGTTAAGAAGTGATCAACATCTTCGTTATCATTCGTTATTTCGTCCAAAATTACCACAAAATTACTAACACAAATACGCGGCACAAGGACAGGACAGCTGGGCTAGGATTAGTGAACTCATAATCTTGCGAAACCAACTTCCACATTCTGTCTCCTGGCATTACGTAGTGTATAGGGTAACCAATCATGCTAACCATCGTTGGTTTGCCTGGTTAACGTTTCATGAATTCCAGCCCTGGTTGCTGACATCGGATATGTAGAAAACTCTACTGGCTCTCATTTCACAAGTATACTACAGAAGAATGATAAGATCAACTCCTGTTGTCAACATTCATTTCAGATTTTCCAGGCATGATCAGAGTTGTTTATAGTGTGTTCATACAGCCAGTGGTCGGTTCCACAGTTACGTTCTCAATAGAGCGAGGTGATAGTCCTACCATGTTCGTTTCCATTGGCCAGAATAGCTGATGAGCCTATCACCTCGCTCCATTGCCAACATAGTCGCGGTGCTGACCGGTACGTGGAGTGCATCGTCTAAGTGAACAAACCACATGTATGTCGAGAGATGGTACTCAGACCCCCAAAAACAACATGTTAACAAGCATTTGTTAAGTTTCCGATCGCATCTGGAACTTGCTTGCTTAAAAGCTTGCCGACAACTTGTTTTCACACTTCTTGTCTTCACACTTCCTTGCCGACAAGTTATCAGACGTATAAACTTGACAACCTGTATTCAGCTTTTTTTCACTGACAATCTATCAGCTCTACAAAACTGCCCAAATAAGATTCTTGTAGAAGGCCGCAAATGTCTATTAGTCGCTAGCAGAGTCTCCCCTAGAATTGTACTACGGCAACAACTGCGCTGGTGTCCTTTGTGGTTGCATCGTAAGTTACGAGGGAATGGAACCTGACTCTTTCGTCGACAAACTGGTTGAAGGGCTGTAAGCAACTTGGTACGAATTGTTTTTTGGAAAGCAGATCGACAACTTGCTTTTCCTCTTCCTTGTCGACAAGTTGTCGGGGAAAAGCTTGTCGACAACTTGGTTTTTGGTGGCGTGATGACATAAACTTGTCGACAACGACAGTGAAGAGCTTGTTTGCAAGTTGTTTTTAGGCAACGCGAGCCGACAACTTGTTTCTGGGGTTCTTGTTATGTTTGCGTTTCAATGCTGGCTAGAAACGTCCTGGAATACTCACCACATTATCCATTTCTGTTTCGATTATATCGATTCCACCATGGCCGATCTAAAATGATGTGAAGATTAAATTCATTTCAAAGGTAATTTGTTCTACATGCTCTTATAATTCTGTGGCAACCGATTACACTATAAACGATTTGCATTTTTGAGTAACGAGTATAGTTGGCCGCATCCGCAATCCTCGTTGCTAATTTGCTTGTTCCGACCATTTCTACAACAAACTACAGATGTTTCCAAACTAGCATCTTATTCTGTCTCAGTTGCGGAAGCTGGAGGGGGAGGGGAGGATCAACCCGGCCGAAAATGGGTCAAATGTTCGAAATTACTTCGTAAATCAAATGAAAGCCTTGCATAAGTCCATTGTCATGGGTTTATTCTTATTCTTATTATTTTCAAAATCCTATTGTTAATTGTTTAATATTTAAGATAATATTTTCATGATTTTTGTGTTCCATCCGGGTTCCCAAAGCAGCGGAAATCCAACTTTTTCCGCCACCCCTTCCTGCCTATTTTCTGCGTCCGTCGCTATTGTGCCGGTACGAGCTTGGAAGGCAGCATCCCACCTCAAAATTGTTTTTTTAGATTTCAATGTGAAAAGAATCTCCAGGAGCTGGTGATCGCAACGGTATACGTGATTCCATGCAAGACTGCTGAAAAACCCCATTCCCGAGCCCCAATTTTCAAGGAGCCTTTGGGCGGAGTCGGGGGCGGAACTAAGAAAATTTCCGAATAATTCACTCCATGAGGCGCACCTCCTAAGGAAATTCATATTCCTCGTGAAAGTTCCTCATCAACTCCCCTGTAGAATAGAAAATGCGCTTCATTTGCGGCTAGCAAGGGAGTACGTTGGGCGGAATCACTGAAATCCCGCCTTGGTTCCGGAGCCAATTCGTGATTGCAGGGTTTCCGCGCCACGCACTCCCTTGCTCGCCGTACATGGAGCGCAATTTCCATTCTGTTAACGAGTGGATGAGTAACTCTCGCGAATAGTACGAATTTTACGAATTTCTCCAGAAGGTGCATCTCTTGGAGCGAATTATTCGGAAAGTTACCTGGCTCCGCCCTCGGCCCCACCTAAAGGATGCTTAAAAAGTGGGGCTCGGAAATAGGGTTTTTCAGCAGTCTTGTATGGAATCACGTATGCCATCGTGATCACCAGCCCTTGGAGATTCTTTTCACGTTGAAATCTCAAAAACGAATTTGGAGTGGGACGCTGCCTTTCAAGCTCGTGCCGTCACAATAGTGACTGACGCAGAAAGTGGGCAGCAGGCGGGGGGGGGGGGGGCGTGGGAAAAAAGCTGGATTTCCGCTGCTTTGGGAACCCGGATGGAACACGAAAATCATGCAAATATTATTTTAAATATTAAACAATTAACAATAGGATTTTAAAAATTAATAATAGGAATAAACCTTTGACAATGGACTTATGCAACGCTTTCATTTGATTTATGAAGTAATTTCGAAAGCCTTTAATGAAGCCCTGTCGTTAAGCCTCTTGATTGTTTACCGCCTCTCCTTCACGAAATCTCTCCTAATCTCTGATGGCAATATTCAGCGGACCCACATTCCTGTATGTGGTAGTACTTATGTTCCCCTATCATTTTTATATGGGAGGAGGGTGTGGGGGGGGGGGGTAAATGAAACACAAATGGAGTGAACTACTGAGACAACTGAATGGTGAACTTGAAATGTTTCGCGCGAACTGTTTCTGGGAGAAATTCGCTTTGTAAACTGGCACCGAATCAGCTTTCAAGAACCACTTCTCCCTGTCAAAATTAGGGAACGTTCAAGATTTCAAATCAGCGGTGTTGTTGTTAGCGTTGATAAGCACTCGTATGTTTACGAATGAAGTATGGTTTTAGACATAAGAATTCTGGCTTTTTTTCCTTGAAAGCACGCTCCAGAAGAACCGGAAGTGAGTGGACCGATCGCGGCCAGAAGCAGCGTAGGTGAGTGTCTTGTTCAAGCTTGTAAGGACGCAAAAAAGGATCACATAGAGAACAAGCTATGGTTCACTGTAAAAGTTTTTCTTTCCAGAAACACGCCCATAATACGGCTTGTGAATTCGCCCCACTTCCCCTCTTTGGAACACATCCTAATGATTGGACAGAATCATAGTGCATGGCTACGCTCGCTTATGTGCAAATATCATCCGTGAGTGTCTTGTATGTATTAACATAACCAAATACTCACTCTGCTGAAGTACACGCACCACTAGCAGTCGCTCATATTCGTTCACTTACTTTCATACTGATATCGTCCTCCGTCGTCTTCATAATCATATTCGTAATCGTAGTCTTCTTGTTGGCCTCTGCCGCCACCACCTCTATTTCCACCCCAATCTCCACGGTTACCACCCCGACCTGCAAACACATTTTTGAACCTGCCTACATATGTACCAATGTTGACCTTATATTAGGATGGATTGTGCTATAGTTTGCCAATGCAAGCAAATATTGTAAGCTTCACCACCTCCGCCTCGTCGATTTCCTCGGTACTTTCCTTTTCCCTTTCGTCTTCCTCCACGTCGTCTTCCTCCTCTTCCTCTGCCACCTAAAACGACTTAGTGACTCTATGCCCGTTCAGGAAACACCTAGAATTTATCAGAATTATAGAAGCTAAGTTACCTCCTCTGCCACCTTGACCTCCCCGCGGTCCTTCCCATTCCTCTAAATCGTTAAATAAATGTTTGTGACTGATGCATACATAATTCTACATATATTTGGAATTAACCTTCTTCTGGTGGATATCCTCCCCACTGTCCTGGTCCTCCGAAGTTTCCTCCTCCCCAGCCCCCAGATGGTGCTCCCCAGTTTCCTCCCCACGTCCAGTACATTGGTTGACCACCTGAAAGTTAGTGGGTCAATTCGCAGTTGGTGGCAATGTCGGACATGAAGCTCTGACCTTGGGTTTGCCAGTTCACAGCGCCGCTCCATGGAATCTGTAACAAGGGGTGATTAAAAGTATTTAATTCTACAATGGAAAGGGAAGTTAGAGAGAATAATGTTTTGCTTTCCATCAGTCTCTCAAACATTTGAAGGCGCACGGTATCAAACGGGCTGGGAAAACCCTGTAGCCTACAGCTTTCATCACTGAGAACCTTCACACAGTTTTAATGTATATTGTTGCATCACCTACTCAATAAAAAGGTATAAAAATATGAAATATGGAAAAAAGAGTGGCGGTCGAGAAATCACCATTCCAAACGCTTTCGAACCATTATGGCGAAACCGCCAAAACTAATCTCAGCTGCACTCTTACTAAACAGTTTAAGAAAAGTTACAGCAAATCTTTTGTCACTTGATAAGCGAGCTAACGCTCACATTTTGATGGTTTTCTCGGACAAACTTTGACCGTGTGTTCTCTTATGAAGCGTTTTCCCAAGCTCCGGAACCAGAGTGGGGGTACAGAACTGTGGAATTTTATAAATTCAGATGGTACGCGAGCGATAGAATCACACTAAAGTGAATAATGGATTCTTCACATCCTTATATCTCTCTGCGATAAGGAATAAATGTTTTTGAGGAAAGTGATCAGCAAAAAAGTTTGGAGGCCTTTGCCGAACATTCTCTAGTCTTGCTAGCAAGGAATATAATGAAGACTCTGGAAGCTCTATACGCTAAAATATTGATAATTCTCCCTGTTGTGATTCAAAATATTAGGTCGTCAACTATGAAATGTCTGATTTTGAATGAGAAGTTCTCGAGATTTGTTTCTAAAGCAAGATGCAGTATAAGATATCCGAGTATGCTCCTATACTATCTACACAGCCTTGCCATCTTGAATATGGCTTGGTTGGGCCAACAGCTTAGAAGCTTGGGAAGCTATAGGCGATCAAGTGGGCAGGAGCGTTTCCAAAATGATGTTTAAAATTGAACATTTTCTCCAGCAAGAAGTAAGCTAATCCCTGAAAGGTGTTGTGGTCAAATAGAGCAAGGCTTGCCCAGTACAGTGAGTGGCAGGTGGGTCCTCAACCCTGCTCCTCTGGCTTAAGCAGCGTGGATTTGTGAAAAATGGTCAAAAATTTGCACCCATTTTTGAGGGTCAAACTGAGAAAAATTCGTTTGCCGAACCACTTTTAATGGTCATATTGCCTTCAGTACCTAAAGATTATAGGATTACAAAGGTCACACCTTGCTGCTTACGCCGACATAGTTTGACTCTTATCCGCTTTGGCTACGGCTTCCAGCTCATCGATATCCAGGTTCATCATAAGGCTCACTTTGGAGCTTCATGTCACCTGAGCAGAACTTCCCTAGCAAACGCTGTTCAGTGCATTTGCTAGTCAAATGTCCCTTAACACTACCCTGATGTTCCCAGCTTTCTCAGCTCTAACGGCTGGAAAATGGAACCTATGTTCCAAAACGACACGATTTTTCTCCTTTGAGTAGCTCTAGAAAAATGCTTTTGAACAAAAATTCGAAAACTGATCAAAAACCCAGGAAGTGATTTTAAAAGGAAGAGGATCTATCTTCATAACGAAAATAAAGATTAGAAGAGATCTAGTAAATCTTCGAAGGTGTCAAACTGACCGCTGATAAAATCAGACATTTCATACTTGACGACCTAATAGAAGAACAACTCCAAACTCATAATCTTTTCTGACATGTACGGAAGATTCTATCTGAACAAAATGTCGCTACTACTACTCTAGTGGTATTTGCGAAGTTTCGGCAGACAATTGAAAAAAATATATTGAGAGCAAATAGACATACCGTTGCTACTGGCGCACCCGGTGCCACAGGGCGACTTGGTGCTACCTGTGGCACTGCTCCTCCTCCTATAGTACCTGGCGGTGAAGCTAGATTTGCCTTCGGTGCTACTGCTCCTGCCGCAGGCTGCGGATCTAAATTCAAGTATCAAATATATAGTATCACAAAAACATGTTCATCAAAAGTTGAAGGGAAGGGATGGAGGAGGTGGAGGGGTATTAGCGGAAGGCGACGAATAGAGTGACGAGAATGTCTGTAACTTCTCGTTTTTCCTGTTTGTTGAGTGAATACTTCCACACAGAAATTAGCTGAGCGATTTTCGTTGAAGAAATCAGCTTGCAGCAGTGCAATTCACTTACTTTGTTGAGCCACAGCCACGTAAGAAAGTAGTGTGGTCACGACCAGAACTGGTAATAAAATCATGGTCGTGGGTGAATCGCCATTGCACAGAATCGTCTTTTATAGGGGGACGATTTCTTGTGGCGTTGGATCGAAGCGCCGCCCACACTCGGAAAGGCGTTGAACGAGCGCGATGAAATTGGTCGAGATCACAGATAATTGTTATTCAAAGGCAGCACCCGCGGAAATATTTGTGTCTGAGATTTTCATAGTTTTGGAACCTTGACAATCGTCACAACAATTCTTCAAAAGAATAGCATGGAAAACTCAGCCTTTTCTAATATATAACGAGTTGAATGTCCAAGATCCTGGACCAGCGGGATCAGCGTGGGCTTGTTCGATCGAGTTGTGGCGGCAGCGGACTGTTGCTGGCAGCTGATCACGTGGGCACTCATTTCTTTTCTAGTGATTATTAAGCTCTTTTCTACTCTTTAGCTCTCCCTTTTTCCATTGCCTGCCATAGCAAAGTTTTCTACTTGTTATTTTGCTACAAATCTAATCGTTTAGGGTCTTGGTTAGCTGATGTGGCCTGCTTTTCGTCAACTGTTTCAATTTTGAATTCTTTCTTTGTATCGAAGTCATTTTAGAATTCCTTAGCGTTTTTGCGACATTTTGACCGCAATCTTTTTCGAAATTTATTTTCTTTCACCTCCTGCAGGAACACTGCAAAACAGTGCAAAAGACCGATTTTGTTAACAAAACAGCTGACAAGGAAGCCAGCGATATCGACTTTTTTCTGCATCAATCCACACCGAACTGATCGCGCAACTCGTCTCAAGCCCTTGAAAACGATGAGATAAGAGTTTACAGAGAATGGGAATCTTGAAGGTTTCGACTTCTTTCGACATTGTAGCGGTGTTCAGCGCACACGGTTATCCCGAATTGTGCCGAAGCGTCGAGGTCGAAAAGTTCCGTGGGTGCTGCTTTTAATGGTGGGCGGCCTCTGTAATCAAGACAAAGATGGATGACTGTGGTGAGATGATGCTCTGCGATTTGTGTGATCGCTGGTAACTGAGAACAAAAAAATCGGAGAGATAACGATGTTTTGTACTCCTTATGATGCAATGCCCCGAACTAATATTTACACTGTTCCAGCTTTAACAACTCCAACAAAAATAATATCAAATAATGTATCATGTATCATGGTATCAATAATATCATGGTCTTTTTGTCATCCTGTCTTAGGGGTAGAGGTGTTCATGTGATCACTCGTGTTCTCCCTGTGATAAATGTGCGCTAAAGCCCCACTCAGAGTTTTGTAGCTGGGAGAGTCGCCCATGTCATAACATACAGGGGCTGCTACGCAGGGTGGGCTCGCTGCGGCAGAACTCGCTAGGAGGTCACTCGTATATTTTTATTCGTAGTATTTTACCGCGGCGATATCGCCGCGAGCTCGACCAGCGAGGGTCGACAAGGAATCCTCCAGACCCCGCGAAACTCGCCGAGCGTGTTGCTCCTCGTAATTTCGCAATTCTTTTGGACTAATTGCACATCCTCAATAAGGAACAATTAGTTTTGCTATATTATGTGTTTGTTTAGCGTTTTCATTGTACATTTTCAATGTATGTTTACACGTAAACTAGAACACTTGAAGCGGTATCCTTTGTGCTACTTTTTGGGTTTCAAGTATTTTAGTCATGAATGACGGTGATGTATCGTAATAAGTCCTGGATGCCTCCTCCAGGTAGTAGCCGGATACAGTAGAGATTACGTTAATGAGGCATACATCTCCTACCTGGACAACATGTTTAGAATATTAATATATAGAAAACATGGAGAAATTCTCACAGAAGTTGCTCAGTTCTAACAAAGAACTGCAGAAATCCTAAAGAAGGGGAGAAATTCCTGGAGATGTAGAAGAGATGCTCTGGTGCTAACAACGTTGCTGAACACCAAGGGGTTGCCGCGCCCCCTTTTGCCGCCCGGCGAGAACTTGCTCGGCGAACTCTGAATAAGGCTTAAAAATGCAGGCCGAACAGCGTAATACTCTGAGTAGGAACCCTAGCAGCATTTCCTTCCAGATGCAGTCACCCTCCGCTCAATTGCTGCTATTCTTTAGCAACTGCTGCCAGAAGGACAAAAGTTAAGCAGCAATTGAGGGGAGAATAGCAGCAACTGGGCAGAGGTGGTGCTAGGGTTTCACCTCGACGTATTACGCTGTTTGAACTGCCTTCCCATCGTACATTTGTGACTCAGATCAATGCCACAGGTCGAAATCGACCAATGTCCAATCGAAAAATCTGATGGGACAGTTCCTCTCCGGCCATTCCACTTCCCTACAGGTGTTTCATCCGGAAATGAATGCACGACATTGGAAATTACGATCATTCGCAGAAGAAACTCTCAATTCATCATGTAACCAATCGACTATTCAAGGCCAGCCGTAACTACCCAAGACTTCAGTTTGGAAAATCATGAAGAAAGTTTGGACATCTTAAAATAAGAATAAGAAGAATAATAATAAAAAGAATAATAATAAATATATTGTTTATGTTCCACATGCCCTAGTACGCAAACATGATTAGTCTTCTAGTTTTCATCCAAATGTGGTTAAGAACCCGTTAAGAAAACTATCACATTTTCATAGGAATGTTAGGCGGTCGCTCTACTTCGGCGACAACAACAGTTCCGAAACGCTGCTATACTGGAACCACTCGTTTTTCCCATATTTTTCCATGTGTGATGTCTATTGATTCGATGTGATGTTCTCCTTTCTAATCGAATGATTCCTACAGGGTGCTGAAAAGTACCGCTCGTGACGTGAAAGCCTGAAATAAGTAAGAATCCGAAGATAAATACAAGGCAAAGTGTAACCGTTCTATCCAGTAGGATACAAAGAACAACACAAACAACAGAGACGGAACCAGAACATACGCAAGAACAAAACCCATTCTAGGAAGAGGTTTCATATTTACATTCAGTACAAGACAAAAAACATGGCATAACTTCCAGTCTCGGAAGACGACTCCTCGGGAACTTACGTTAAAAATGGTGATAGAGCCAAAGCTTATATGTAGCATTTTTTGTTTGCGCACCTTAGTAGTTACGATGCTCATCCTCTCTCAACCACCAACAATTTGCTAAAAATACGCAAGAGTTTCATGTTCGTTGATCCTGAGACCTTGGCGTTCCTACTGTGATTGTATTCAATGTTTCTTGTGTGCCATACAGGTCGCTATAGATTCGGGTCACGCTTTATTGCCGACCTAACTTTTGGACTCAAGGTCCTGTTCAGAGGCCCACAAGAAAAGCTATATCGACAGTAGACAAGGTTGTTTGGTGTTGTCCGGATTGAAGGAAAAGGTGTGAAGGTTTTGGTAATGTGAAGCGTAAATAGATCAACTTGAACCACTCTCGGGCCTCTGGGGACGACATTGAAGCAAAGTTAGACACAAACAGAACGTGCTTATGTTACAACCTGCGTAAAATACAGGTTGCATCGAATACCTGACAGTTGTTAAAATGTCGGTCTGGTCATCTATATCACTCAAGTGTTTCTTTTACTGAAGAGATTGAATCTTTCTTTTGTGATTGTTTTGATTGAAAACCACAAGTTGTGTGCAAAAGTGCGCAACCGCACTTCGCTTCCGCTGTCCTCTGAACTTTCATACCACGATGGACTTACCGCTATCCCCCGATGGACCCCCAGCTAACGGTAGATCCACTGTTATTCCACGGGCTGCCCCTTAACTTTATCCCAACTATCGTGTTGCCCCTCACCTATCCTGCCGTCAGCCCACTATTATTACCAATCCCATATTGGGCCGAACTTCTGGTCCATGAACTGCCATGATAAATGAGTTTGTAACCAAATCCTATGTCGTTCGATCTACTACCCGACACTGTCTGACCATCTCGTCTCCAGAACCGGCATATTTTATTTATTTATTCGAATACGACGTATAAGACAGTCGTGTAAAAACTAACATAACAAAAAACAGCCATGACACTGAAAATAAAATTGAAGAAACTTATGACCTGAGTAAGATTTTTGCCATTCTCCGTTTGAAAGAAGCCAAGGATCCGATGACCCCAGTGGCCTTAATCAAACGAATATAAGCTGAGCCGGCTCTAACGGTAAAGAATTTAGCTCTGACCGTGGTTTTAGGGCGCTGAAAGCAAATTTTCATTGCCCCTCCGCGAGTGATTGACGGTGCTAAAGTAAAAAATTGCGAAAAATTAACCGCGGATTTTCCACTTAATAATTTATGTACCATGCAAACATCATAAAACTCCCTCCTTGACTCAAGACTAGAAATATTAAAGTATTTATTCCTAATTTTGGCATTAGGAATTCTGGAATAGAGAAAGCCCCCTTTACGAACCAAAACCTTCCTTGTGTAGTTGTTCTGGATTTTCTCTAACATTGCAATGTCCTTCTTTTTATGGGGGGAGAAAATAACCGTTCCGCTTTCAACCAGTGGTCTAACGTAGATTTTGTAAGCTCTGAGCAGGACTGCGCTATCCTTGGTGGAGAGGGCTTTGAATATTTGGTATGAGCGATGGAAGGCCTTCCTATATAGCTCTCTGTAATGCGAGATGAAGTCAAGTTTGTTATTGTAAAGGAATCCCAGATCCCTAACATCCGTAACCGTTTCAATTGAATGCCTAGATATTTTGTAATCAGTAGCCAACGTGGAAGAACCAAGCCTCATATGAAAAGTTTTATTCGGAGAGAGCGGAATCTGCCAACTTTTTGACCACAGATACAAGGAATCAATTGCTGCTTGTACTACGGCTAAATCTTGAATGGAGCCAATTTCCTTGTAAATTTTTATGTCGTCAGCATACTGCTTACAAATTACGCCTTTATCCTCCAGAATACCCCCTAATTCGGCACAGAAGAGATTGAAAAGAATAGGTGATAAGACACCACCTTGAGGTACTCCGCTCCGAATGACAAATATGTCAGAGAATGTTGAGTTGACACGTACTTGGAAAGTCCTATCCTTAAGAAATTCTTCCAGCCACTTACAAATATTTGGATGAAAACCCATTTGTCTAATTTTAAAAATGAGCTTCTTGTGGCTTACCCTATCGAAAGCTTTAGCGAAGTCAAAGTAAATCACATCTATAGACTTTTTTCTGTCTAAAATCAAACTCCAGTCGTTGAGGGATTCCAGCATGTTTGTAGTAACTGACTTACCACTAACAAATCCATGCTGCGACTTTGGTATTAAAGAATTTGTCTCAATGTGTCTGAGCATATGAGATTTAAGAATTTTTTCAAAAAGTCGGCAGAAAATTGATGTAATACTTATAGGCCTGTAGTTGCTTGGATCAGACGATGGGGTTTTTTTCAAAAGTGGAGTTACATAGGAATGCTTCCACAGTCTAGGAATTTCCGAGAACATTATTGACTGGTTGAATATGTAAGAAAGGGGGTATGCAATAGTATGAGCAACATTTCTGATGAATAAGAAAGGGATTCTATCAGGTGTAACAGAATAGGAATGTGGCCATTTGACTAGGTGTTCGTAAACCTCAAGCGCATCAAAATGTGGGAAATCACTTTCATTGGCTACAGGCTCAAGTTGATAGGCAGGAATGATCCCATCATCTTCAATGAAGACGGTGTTGAATTCACGTGCCAGTGCGTTAGCTCTGTCGTGATCATTAAGTAAAACCTCTCCATTAAGTTTCAAACCTGAGAAATGAGATTTCGTTCCTAGTCTATTTCTCATATACTTGAAAAAACGCTCTTCATTTTTAGATCCCACTACCCTTTTTTCTATGCTCTTGTATATGTCGATTCTTCTGCGCTCTAGTGCGGCTCTCTGGACGAGTAGCTTGTCATCCAGCCGACGTTCAAGGTCGCATTGCGCGTCTTGTCTACGTTGTGCTTCTTAACGACTCGCCTGCTTGCCTTCCGGTGCCACCGAGAATCCTCGCTATTAGTTCCCACACTTACCGAGCCCCGCGAGTAGGCGTCGAGTCTGCCGCAGCTTTCTTCTTAAGCACACTTGACACGGCTAAAATGTCACCGCGGTCTGTCGCCGGCATTCGCCTATCGATGGAAGCAATCCCTCCCCCGCGTCGACGAGGGACTTAGTTGTTAGAGGCGGCCACAGATCGCCTTTCATGCGCTTCCCACTCTTTAGAATGCGAGCTTTTGGCCGAATCCGAACTTCAGAATACAGCCAACAAAAATATTTGTACATTCCCACGCGTTCAAACTTTTTACATGTTCACGCTCATATGCCGACCATATGAAAGAAATTCAGCTTTGTCGAACTAAGAAGTCCATCCCCTAGATCCATCCATCCCGTAGATCCACCCGGACAAGGGCAGTGCTGCGTTTGGTGTCGGTAAACCCCCTATCTGCCACCAGGGGTGGCGCCACCTAGCCTCGCAGCGAATCGGCTGCGATCTCTGGTAGAGGGGAGATCCGTGGTCCATTTGCCCACGGTTAACGAGCCCAATATCAGTCATGCGAGAATCGTAGGCCCGCCGTGGTACAAAAGTTCAGTCTTTTTTTTCTGTGATATCATTTAAGTGTACAAATTTACGGTATGATCCATTGGCGACTGCGCTCCCTTCCAAATACGCCAACACCTTTCCTTCTTCTTTTTTTTCTCTTCCTTTTTATTCTAATTCGTATTTTGACTGACTACTGCTGATATGGCCACAATTCGTACGAGTTATTGAACAAGTATTGACGAAAACCATTTGCCATTGTCAGTACATTGATAACTTCCTTTTTTTCTATCATTAAACGGGACTGTAATAGCTTATATTTTCTCTGATACGCAGCTATGTTTGGGTGTGGCACTGATTCGGCTGGCAGAAGAATCCGTACTACATCGCTATTTCAGTGTAAGTTCAATGCATGATTCTGTTTCATTCATGTACTGTAGTATGGAATGATGTCAGATTTTCAGACTACAGCACGCAGCAAGCTCACATTACAGCTGGGCTGGGAAAATCGCACACTTTATTAGCTTCAAACAAGCAAATTCATCACTCACCAGCGCTAGTTTTGGCTAATTTTGGACACCTTGGCCTGTTTCACGTTCCCTTCGTTGGTTTTCAGAACTGACAGTATACCTAGAACTGGACATCTTGTGAATTGTTAATCAGCCTGGCTAGCAAGGAACCATGACCTCTGGTGATGGACTTCTTTCTCAGACACTTGGTAGGTCTGCCTGCTCTACCGGTAGGTGCAGACCGGACGAGCGGCTGCTGATCACCGGCCGGCGTCCGGCCCATTACCGCATGCCGGCCGGGCTGCAGCCCATCACCGGCTGGCCGCCCTACCACACCCGCGACCGGCTGGGAAGCAGCTCGTGGCCTACCGGCCCGATCGATCATGATAACTTTCCGGCCAGCCTGGTCGACTATGGTAGCATTCGGGCTGGCCCGGTCGGCATGGTCGAATGGTGATAGTAGGTTAGTGGTGGGGAATGAAGGCAACAGCCTAGAGAAGTAGATCAGAAGCAAGAATGGTCGAGTGGATAAAGAAGCGGACTTTCAATCATTCAGAAACAATGGTCAGGTTGGTTCAAATCCACTTGGTGGTAGAAGAAAGCTAACATTACGAAAACACCTAGGGGCTTTGCAGAGAGCTACATTTTCCGATTCTCAATGAAAACTTGCTGATTTGTTTTGCTGTTGTATCCTCAGACACTTGGACCGGCCGGCCCGATCGACCAGTAGGTGCCGCCCGGCCGGGCTGCAGCCCATCACCGGCTGGCCGCCCTACCACACCCGCGACCGGCTGGGAAGCAGCTCGTGGCCTACCGGCCCGATCGATCATGATAACTTTCCGGCCAGCCTGGTCGACTATGGTAGCATTCGGGCTGGCCCGGTCGGCATGGTCGAATGGTGATAGTAGGTTAGTGGTGGGGAATGAAGGCAACAGCCTAGAGAAGTAGATCAGAAGCAAGAATGGTCGAGTGGATAAAGAAGCGGACTTTCAATCATTCAGAAACAATGGTCAGGTTGGTTCAAATCCACTTGGTGGTAGAAGAAAGCTAACATTACGAAAACACCTAGGGGCTTTGCAGAGAGCTACATTTTCCGATTCTCAATGAGAACTTGCTGATTTGTTTTGCTGTTGTATCCTCAGACACTTGGACCGGCCGGCCCGATCGACCAGTAGGTGCCGACCGGCCGGGCTGCAGCCCATCACCGGCCGGCCCACCCTACCATACCTACGAACGGCCGGGCGGCTGTTGATTACCGGCCGGCGCCCGTCTCATCACCATCTACCGGCTGGACAGCAGCCCATCACCGGCCGGAGGGTCGACCAAGCCGGCCTTTTGGGCGTGGCTTCCCCTACAAAGCACAAGAAATAATTGTTGCAAAGTCTTTGGCCATCCTGTACTGGTCTGTTAGTAGTTCACAAGCGACTGGTTCACACCACGAATGAGCGGAATTTTCACTTCCATCATGCGAAGCCTCTGATGTTCCAGTGTTTTTTCTTGAGCTTCCGACTTTCGAGCTTCGACTTCCGACAGACAGCAAGTTTTCGGATATTCAAAAGGCGGAGCAAATTCTCGTTTTCATCAACTAGTGTTTAGTATTATGGCGGTCATTCGGTAGAAAAGCGACGATTTCCTATGGTTTGACAGGATTTGCTCTCTTTTCTATCTGCTTTTCTAGCTGATATACTTCAAGGTATTACATAAATAAAACGGAGCGGAAAAAGACCTTTACAATGGTTATTTTTCCGAAACTATTTTTCTTCTGTTTGAAAATGAACTTCTGTCGGTTTCTTTTGCTATTGAATAAATTTCACTAAAAAGGGACTTAAATGAGCGTTAGTGAGACGACGAATGATGTTTCAGCAAGAAATGCGTACCATTTGGCGAAGACAGCCTAAATCATCTCAAATTCAATCTAAAATCCTCGAAAAACCGATCTCAGTACGAAACTGTTTGATGCCGCTATAACTCGTTGAAACTTGTTATAGGACCTGTCAGATACAAGAAATTGTCAATGGAGCGCGGTTTTTTCTCTCAAACCTGAAACTTTCCCAGGAAATTTCTCTCGTTTGGGGAAGTGTTCCGATACGCTGTCAACTCCAAGAAATGCGCCGAGGTGGTACCAACTCTCCCCCAAAGTGGCACCTTTCGGTTTTGAGAAACCATCTTCGTTTTTGAAAAAAAAACCGTCATTAGTGGTCAAAAAAATGGTCAAAAACCACTTTTTGACCATTAATGACGGTTTTTCTCAAAAACGAACGGTGCCACTTTGGGGGGATACTCATTGGTATAGTGCCCATCTACAGTCACAATTCCAACATGATACGTCTGCTACAGGTTGAGCAACACCAGATTATCACTGGAGCGCACCAGAGTGCAGGGTAGGGATGGAGTAGATGGTTGAACAACGGTGGTCTTCAGCCACGAGTTTGATGATCCTCCAGAAGTGCTTCTCTGAAATCTGCTTGTCTCTAATATCAGTAGACAGTTAGCTGTTGGCTACGCCCCGGACATTGGTGCTAAGCCCCCTGAATCTGCAGGACGCTACTAAGTCCTGGTGGTCAATGACCACCTGGTGCTGCGCCCTGGTCGCAGCCACAGAATCGTGGCGAGACCTACTGTCCCTTTTATTCGGGACACGCTCCCTCCGCATCCATTAGGACCCACCCATTTTTGCAGTCACAGAATGAGTCTTATCTTTTCGAGGACTGTATGGCTGCGCTAGACATTCTGTATTTCCTAGTTTAAAGACCTCCGGCACTTCTGGAATTCCGGTTTGTTCGGGAATTCCAAGTTCCCACATCCGAATTCCAAATCTGACTTCTGTAACAATAAAATGGTAAATGAATATAGACAATGTCAGTAGTAGGATTAATATGTTGGAAGAGGCGACTTTCCCCAATTTCTGGTTGGAAACTAAAACTGACAATACATCGGACGCATTTGTATATTCATCATACTTCAAGAAAAAAAGATAAATATAAAAAAATCATAACAACTGCATTGTTTTGAGAGAAAGTTTCGAAAAAATAAGCGACTCTTTCTTGAGAATTCGCATAGTCATTTGTGCAGTTATTAGGCTACGAAACGTAAAAAAAGTGTAAAAGCAATTTTTTAAGCACAAATGGCGCTGATTACACTACTAAATGCAGACTTGTTGCCTCTTTACGCTAAACTACGTATATATAATAAAATAAATAAAAACAATGTTCACAAGCTCACATGCACACATTATTGTTTGTCTGTTAACTTTGCGTAATGATTCTCGTTTCCCGGGTGGCTATATCGAAGCCAGAGTATGGCTTGAGATCCGTAACCACACCATCTAAGACATCGTCAGTCATTCAGAAAACTTGGAAATGTAATAGACTTTTAAGAACTGGCCAGTCTGCTTCCCAACAAAGTTCCGGACCAAATAAATCATTGAGAAGCAAATCATCCGGAACTCTCAACGATCTAGGAGAAGGATGACAAATTTGTGTACGAGCGAGAAATGGTGCGAAAGCTTGTGGGAGAAGATCTCAGCCTTTGCGTCTTGACGTCATACAAAAAAAGGTTTACTCTGGATCCGCTTCGCAACCGCAACAGCGTTTTTTCACTTTCTGGGAGACACTGGTAAGACTACGGGATGGAATGCAGGTGATTGGTCATTGGAAGGACGTGGAAGAAATCTCTAGCATAACATACCTCCGACTTGGTCTCAAATTCGAGAAACCTCTTATTGATACACAATATGTAGCTTCTGGAGATTTTTCGATCTCTGCTAGATTTTAGATGAGATGTGGTGGTTGTGGACGTGTCGCCTAACGTGAGCCGTACAGTATTTGAATATGTTGTTGTGCTTATTTCACAAGAATGTCGGCTGAAGTGAAGAGCACTTGAAAGCGTCGACCGCCTGGATTTCTGTAAACTCGACCATAAGAAGAGTGAGTGTTTTTGAATGCGACAACTGCTAGACTTGCAAGTGATGAGCGTTGAGGGAGAACGGCCTGTAGCACTTGAGTGTGGGAATAGCCTGGACTCGTACCTGATTACTCGGGAAGCGGAACGGCCAATAATACTCGAGTATATAATTACCTCATTTGATGTCGATAACCGTCGAGGGAGAACGGTCAGAGTGGTATGAGTCAACGGTCGGTTGCTTCGCAAGACAGTCTCTTCGTCAGAGATCATATGGTTCAAACGGTCAGACTATAAGGCGGTTAAACGACAACCAAAATAGTCAAGGCAGTGAGACAGTCAGAAAGAAAGTGTCAGCCTCAAACTTGCCTCATAAATTTATGGGGTGAAGCTCTGATAAGCCGCGCAACCGCAACATTCTTATCATGACATAATAGGTAAGAGAAGCGATTAAATAATTGTGTGACAATACACATCAATTACAAGACAAGGGTCAGTACTTGAGAAATACACATAAAATAATTACAGCACACAAACAAAAATACAAATTTTCCTGGTTGAGCTTGTCAAAATGAAAGATTCTCACAGCATCAAGTTTGCTATGAATGAAAAGTCCCTTTCGGAAAATTCTCAATTTGAAGAGCTTATCTGTTCCCAAAGCAGACATGAAGGGCATTTAACAGTGTAAAAGAAAATTTTACTGTGCCTTTGGAAGCCCTTTGGAGGCCTCAAAAATGCCAGATTTTGTTCATTGAGAAGGAACTTTCCACTTCAAGATCCACAAAGATGTAGTATGTGACGCAAAAGGCGCTAGCTGTTTCCCATATGCGACCGCAGTTGACTATCAGGCTCCTAGTCAAAAATAACAATTTGATCCCGATACCTACAGTGGCGGCCACATATTTAGCACACCCACGATTTTGGACCACAGAATGTTTTTGCACATCTCAGCCCTAAAATGAGCAATCAAAACCAAATTTGAGTACTTCTTGATGCTCTATGGGGGCTTCATTCCTGTTGCTTACCCGGGCACAGAGTCAGTGAAAAATAAAATTCCAATTTCATCGGATTTCTCAATTTTAAAATAAAAGATTTGCGTCTATCTATGGACAGAGGCGGTGATTCAAATCAAAAACGTTTCCCCTCAACATTTTCACGTGGAGCTTTTTTTTACTGTGTTCTCTGTACCAGCTGGAGCTAGGGACATAAAAGAATAGTTAAATTTTTCAAAAATTCCATTTCATTAAATCCTGAAAATGAAGCAAGCCTCAAAATTTCTCATCTACTAACTGGTTGCCTGGTAGCAGCTCAAATCGGAGAGAAAGCCGCAGCTGAAGAGATATCCTTATTGCTCATTGTTCATACTCTTTAATCACACCGGCATAACGAATATCTAGCCTTAGTTTGGCAGATTTCTTCACATCTCCATCAAACAGCTTCGTCTAGTCGCCGACGAGGTCCTTTCCACAGCATTGCTATCCCTCCCGCTCCTGATATTCTTGTGACGTTGATACTGACGATGTGAGGGGAATCAGTCGATTGCTTCGGCATACGGTCCACGCTTGCCAAATGCGTATTGGACCGGGTCCTTGCACAATGGTTGTAGTAGGACGTGATGGAGGCAGAGGCTGCACACATGGTGCAGAACTGATTTTCTTATAACTACAGTAAATCCTTTTTTTCGTAATTTTTCACGCTTGTTGACAATCCTTGCTCTCCCCTGAAATAAATAACTGCGCATCAAGACTATTGCGACAGAATTCGCACCTATATCAAAAGTAGAATCACATTTTGTCTCTATTCAATGAAAAGATGTAAGAGAAAAACGAAAATATTTCTGGAAATACTACTGCAATTCTAACTCTAAATGCGAATAATGAGTGTAATTCCATTCGGAAACATTTTCTTGAGTAGATTAGACCCAGAAGAAAGAGAGCACCATGCCTCATCACATTCTCGAGCATTGTGCTAACAGCTCATTCCAAGCTTGGAAAACGTATTTTATACTTTCATCAATGAATCGCTCAAAATCGGCGCTGTGCTAAATATTTGACCGCCAGTGTATTTCAAGTACATACAAGTTGTACTTATGTTAGTTGAAATGAGAATTGCATTGTGTATTTGCTGCCGGTTATCATGTAGAAATCTCCTCCGTTTCCATCCCATGCCAAAAACGTGCTGCATAAAAGACGACTGTGGGCACAACGCCTTTGAAGCGTTCATTATATGTAATAAAAGTTATATTCATAAGTGGTAGAAGTTGAAGTCTCGCACGGCATGTAACAATTTTCTCTGTCACATGCCTCGCGAGACTTCAACCTTTATGTACTCCCGCAGTAAGATTTTGCTACAAATGAAGTAGAGAGGATAGGTGAAAAAAGGCAGCGTAACCGAGTTTTTTGTTCTAATTCATCTCCAAAACTCAACCACCTTGCTGTATCTCAGTCAAGTGGGAGTATCAGAATTAACCGCTTTTTCTATATTCTTCGGTTTGCTGAAAAGCTTTACATAAAGAAAGAAGAGGTAGTTCGCCCGTTAATTGAATCCCCCCCCCCTTATCCGCGAAGAATTCAAATGTCTCGGAAATGGTTACTTCCGGTTTTTCCAAAGAATGACGAGTATCTTCGGGAAATCCTAGCAATAGCAATACTTCATAGCTAGTGCGACTATTCAGCAAAATGTGTAAAAATGTTTCTTCAGAAACTTTGATCCGCATTAGTTACCAAGCGCTCGTGCAGCAGAAAATCGCTAAGTGTTCGCCAAGAAGCTTTCACGATTCGATTAACAGGTGGCTCATCATTGGCAAAGAAAGTTTTACATTAATTCCAAATAATTTTAAATACTTTCTTGAGAAAATACAACTTGGAACAAATCTTTTATTTTCTGCTAGACAGCAAAAATTTCGCACAGACATTGTCGTAATGGCGACAACCCCTTACGATTCCAAAAAAAAAAATAAACCCGATTCTATTCTCTGTTCACCAAGTAAATTGATCAGGTGAGTGAAAAATTTAGGAAAGCATCGAACGCCAAAGTCACAAAGTATGGGAGACAACACTTCAACACTTTTTCTGCAGATAACCGGTTAGAGAACGACGCTGCTTTTTCGGAAACTGCAAGACGTTCTCGAAAAAGTAGGAGTGGAAACAAACGGCGATTTCGACACGTATCATGTCATATGTCTGCATCAGGAGTTAAGTTTGTGGGGTTCTAAGTTCGCAGAATTCTGTTTCGAAGTCAGTTCCTGTCACAATTGATGTTCTTCGCAACATCTGCGTGTTCTCCGGCAGACGTCTCGATAGTTGAACCAGAGTAGGAATTAGTGAGCTGCAGCACCTCCCGAGGTAACTGACATCGGTAGATCTTAATGATTGTATGTACATAGATTAGACAAGCAATTTTGTAATTGACATAGCTCTTCACTTGTTACAAGTACGTTGTAAATAAGACGCAGCGTTGTAAATAAGCATTGTAAATAAGACGCAATAAATCAATAGACAGTGAAGTGCGTTACTGAGATTCTAGGTAAATAACTAGCTGTAAAGTGAATTACAAATTGCATTTGGAACAAAAACACGAAATTCCTACTTCAAACCCGCAGAAAGGTGATATCATTGATTTCGCAAGACGTTGTTGCTCTAAATACTGAATCCAGATAAAGTCCTTACGCGCAATCGGCCAAAAATTTTCGAGCGCGCCCAGCACGCGGCGCGTGCGCGGTGCGGCCCTCTTGTGGCAGCAGTCCCCGGTCTTTCTTCAGATTCTTGGCCCAGGTGAGTGTTTTCTTCCATTTTTCCTTTGACTGAAGTTTATCTGACACTCTGAGGCCTGTCTGTGACCGATATCGACCAAACGGCCCCGCATGCCCCAGATTTTGCACGTTTTCTCCATGCATGCCCCAAATGCGTGTTTTTATTGTTTTTATGAGGCGTGCGGGGCCGTTGGCTCGACATCGGTCACCCACAGGCCCCACACCTTCGGATCAACTTCAATCAAGGAAAAAAAGAAAAAAAAACACTCACCTGGGCCAGAAATCTGACGAACGACGGGGGACTGCTGCCACAAGAGCGCTGCGCCGCGCACGCGCCCCATGCTGGGCGAGCTCGGAAATTTTCCGCCGAGTCAGGCAAAGCTACAGTAACCCAGCAGTTCTCACCCATCATACATCCGAATTTCTCTCAAGATACCCAAGGTTTTCAGAGCGACAAGACCAGTGGCGCGAGCAGAAACGTGCAGCCAGGGTGGTGGAGAAGCGTGGGAAAAAAATGCTGTGTCAGCCACCTTGGGGACGGCCGGAATTTGAGAAGTTATCATTGAATACTCAAAAATAAATGTTTTAAAAATAATAATAGGTATAAAGATTGGAAAACAATTCAACACAAAAAATATAAAAACAAATGAACATGATACGGAACGTGAATCATATTTCCCTGCAGGTGCCACTGGTCGTACAGGTCCTTATTACGTCAAGAACATCACCGCCCTACGCTTAAGATTGGGAAACAAGTGGAGTTTTTATTGGCTATGGATATTTGTGTTCCATAATGCAGTGATGTCTCTCGGTTTCGAAAGAAAACCACGCAGCGAAACGTGCGCGCACTTTCGCTTCGAATAGTCTCTGCAGTAGGGAACGAAGGCTTCGGTGTGGAAAAGCGAAACAAGAGGCTTTTTATATCGGATCGGTGAAAAAGGAGATAAAAACTATAATGAACTCGTCAGGTGCTTTTTGCTCACCTGATGGGCTCACTATATCTAGTGATGTAATATGCCCCGCCTTCAGAATCAATAGCAAACATCTAACTACTAGTTATAATTCCGTTTGGAGAACACCGTTTGTTAAGTTGAATCAGATCCGTGTAGATTTCGAGCGTTCAGTTTCTGTCGCAAACTAATAACGTTGCGGACAGCTCAAGAAATGTTCAAGGTGATCCACCAAATACGAAGTATAAGTGCTTCCATGTGCATAGAAGAGTATTCAATATATCATCACGAACTTATGCATTCAAATGTACTCACGAAGAACCAATGCATCTCAACTGCTCAGTGGTCTGCTGTCAAGTTTAAGTGCAAAGCCTCCTAAGGTTACTTTGGAAAGGTGACTATATACAAGCATGTGTGATTTCGCGATGAATAATGCTCAACAAATAATGCTCACCAGATACGTAATCAGAGTGATCACGATGAGTCCTGCCAAGCAACTGCCAACTATCACAGGGACCATATCTGTGGCATGTTGATCACGGGGACACGTCTCACCTAAACGAAAATTGATCCTTTGCCACACTTTGCAATTTTCTTCATACAAGCATGTGTGATTTCGCGATGAATAATGCTCAACTAACTCAACATTTTTCAGTGAAAAATCAAACATGGATTATCCATTTTTAGCACCGGTATTTTAAGCAGAGGTGCAAGAGCTAAATGCGCACTATTACTGCGATTTATCTCTGATGTTCATTGGCGATGAATTTGGCGAGATTTGTTTGGCAAGCTAGCAGACGAGCCTAACTATTTAAGCTTTATTCGCATTTGTTCTCCGCACCGCTATAGTAAGCTAAGGTAAAATGCTTTCTACGCTTGAATTATGGCTTATGATTGATTTCGAAGGACTATTGTTTGAAACTGGTTCTAATTCTCTCTTACTGAGCATACTCATTACATAGCTTCTCAGAATTTTGGTGAAGCATTCACAATTTGAAGGTATGCAAAGTCGGTTATGGAGAAAGAATAGAAAATCACTCTGAAATACAGGGTTTGGGAATAAATTAAGGGAATTATGGCTTATGATGGCGTGAAGACTTACAAAATGAACACTCGGATAAACGGAAAAATTTATCTATATTCCAAATAATCCTCTAGCATTGAGTATGTTACACTGAAAACCCCGCATAAACGAATCGAAATAAAAGAAATTTCTAGGAAAAAGAAGCAAATGAGCGATTCAGTCGCGTCACAGCGTTCTAGAAGTAGCGACGCGATTGCATGAAAAATTAGGGAAATCGCTGAAGACTTACAAAATGAAGTATGCCCAGGCCGCGAGTAACCAGCAATTTGGTCGCCACACCATTCCTCGTGAGATTTTGCAAAAATCGGCCACGCGTCTACGGATTACTTCTGAAAATCAAGGCGCGTAGAATGACCACGGCAGCTTTTGTGTTCTTTGCAAGTTGAGTCGCGTGGCCACCAAATCGCAGTTGCTGCAGGTATGCCCAGCCCTTATCGCCACATAGTTCTTGCCATCGCCAAGCAAACCTCGTCATATGTATTGCCACACGAACCCTGCCATTCGTATGGTCAAATAAAAAGATGCCATTCGTATCGTCAAACAAAAACAAACAACAACCACGCAAAAATTTCGATACCATCAGGAATCGCGATATTGATAGCAATCTCCGGAGTCCATAAGAGTGCCTTACCAGCTGAGTCATCTGAGTCCACATCCTCGATGGCTAAGCCTTTAACTAAGAATACATTGAATGCCTTATCAAAACACCCGTAAAATGTATCGCCACGCAAATCTTGCCTTCTGTATCGCCAAACACCCGTAAAATGTATCGCCAACTGATTCTCTTGCCTTTGTCGCCAAACAGGCTCTTCACTCATTCTCCCGTAAAATATATTGCCAAGCAAAATTCTATCCCGTAAAATGGATTGCCAAACACATGCTCTCGCCAAATGTATCGCCACCAAACATCAAATATCACTTCACTCCCGTCATTCCACTTCATAGACATATCCTCTGCATGCGTTGTTTTGCACACCGCTAAAATGTCGATCTTTGTGTTGTGCTGTTTGTTGAAGAAGAAGCTCAGTGCTGATTTAGAGTTCAGAGTCCATGTATACGTTGTATGTTCCAAGAGTCATACCAGTAGAACTGAGCATCTGGCTAAGTGTTGCGAGATTCTTAGCACCCCCTTCCTTCCTCTAGGGTGCTCCGGCTGCCATCAGTGGGAGAGATGGTAGGCACGACAATGGGCCGTACTACAAGAGAGCGCTTTGAATGTATGGTCTAGGAGTGGCATTAGCGCAAGATAAAAAGTAGATTTGGCAAAATCATCTAGAAAGAATCCTAGAAAAAGCAAAAAGAATGCTTCGGAGAGTGCTCTTTTGCGTTTCTGCAACAATAGATCCTCTGCCACACAGCTTGTACCGGTTTAGGCGTTTTGTGTTCCATCTTTTGCTGTTCATCTGCTCATTCGTAGGGATCCTTTCGAAGCAATTCCCTATACCACCCATTCTGCGAATATCTGAGGCTTCAGTCAGTCGTAGTTCCAACCCTCAATTACACTTTCTGTGTAGTCGAGGCGTAAGTGTTGTGCTAATGTGTAAGATTTTGCAAAAGTACCGCTTTCGAAGAGCAGGGATGGAAGAAGAGAAAAACATCAAAGTGACTGAAAGAGTGAGTGAAAGACCACCACCTACCGTGGTTGTGTGGTATAAGAACAGGTAAGGACACGGCGACATTCACAGCGCCTTGAGCGTGTATGTCAAAACAAATCACCATAACTTACTATATAATAAGGGAAATAGTGCTTGGAGAATAAAGACGGGAAATTCATTAAAACAGTAAACTCCACTCTGTCACCTAAACCCTAAAAAAGGAGTGGGAATAGCTCCTATAGAAGTTTCTGCGCTGATTTTCCCCCGAAAGCCACGCCTGCTTCCTCGTTATTCTGAGTATCCACTCATGTAGAATTCTTGGTATGGTATTCTTTTAGGAAAGAAACGTTAGTTAGCTCTCGAACAAATGTTCAATCTTCTGGGCGAACGCTTCCAAAAAGGTGGGTTCATTTGTGAAGAGACTACCTCCGCGCCGCCGCAAGCGCCTACTTCGATTTCTTCAAGTACTTTCGCTGGTATCAGGAGGATTCACAAAACATGGGGTAGTCCCTGTTCATGGGTGAGTGAGAAATACTACG
Source organism: Ancylostoma caninum (assembly GCA_037903475.1). Classification (NCBI taxonomy): domain Eukaryota; kingdom Metazoa; phylum Nematoda; class Chromadorea; order Rhabditida; family Ancylostomatidae; genus Ancylostoma; species Ancylostoma caninum. The sequence continues at coordinate 994,912 of JBAJFG010000620.1, read as the reverse complement.
TTCAAAACAGAATTGTCAACCTTCTCTTCAACGCTAGATATGGATCTCTTGGTGAGTCTCCATAATTCTGGACGACCCTGTATAATGACTCAAATCATATCTTTTGGAGCATATAGCTCACATATGACACATGAGTGTTGGAGTAGGGAACAATTCTCCTAGAAGCAATTTTTAGCGGCGTTCCACAAGACGTTGTTACCACTTTCCCTTATATACTGTCATGGCTCAGCCACTGTACTCGAAACGCTTCCAGAAGTAAAGTGACAGATGCATGCGATCGCAGAAAGATCTGAGCGCCTTGCAATTATGTAGCTTCATCGAAATAAAATTCACAGTGCCTTCTAGAATCTATTCAAAAAGCGATGGAATGGTCTTGTTGTCGGAAAAATAAAATGAACCTAATCAGAACATTCCTGTTTCAAACAGAGAATATACCAAAAACGGATTATGTGGTAAACGGTGTGCCAAATCCGAGAGAGGACAGTGCAAAAGAGTGTGTGTATTACATTGTACATATAAGGTTGGCAAAACAGTAATGTCCGAAGAGGACCCTCGTTTCGCTTGAAAAATCAATAGATACAGGGCTCTAGCCCGTATAATGTTAGAGAATGTTCTTGAAGCTATCATATCAAGGGTTCATAACATAATTAGCAAGAATACTGCTTCAATTATGTCTCAAATCGGAAAGGACTACCTTCGCTCGATCTGCATCGATGAGCGGCTACGTGGCACTTTTGCGGCAACGACTATTGCTAACAACGCTGCATTAAACGAGAACTTCATCAACGAGCGCATGGTGATTCATATCATTTCCCTGAGGGAGAAAAGGACCTCGAAGATCGACCTCGTCCTGATCGACCACAGTCACTCAACAACTCAGTTCTGCCCACGGCTATCAAGGAGGATCCGGAAATGAGTGTGCTTATCTGGCGAGCGGGCTTGGATGCAGCCATCGGATTGTAGAAAACCACCTCCATTAGCTTGGCTACCGGGAAGTTTCAGTAAGATGGATCCCCCACCAACTGACCGACCGTGCTAAGATGTGCCGCCAGTCTCTCATTCTCCACCCACGCCACCAGGAGTTCCTGGAAAATCTGGTTACAGAAGATGAGAATTAGATCCTCTGCGACTCCAATGACGCCTTGCCGTATGGTTCCCGCGGGGAAAAGAGCCGCCAACACCATTTCGGTCAGCCCATTTCGGTCCCCGCCCCAAGAAGGTCCTCACAGAAGGACTTTAGAACACCTCCTCCATGACAACGCCCAGTTTCATATTGTCATCGAGACGCAATCCAATACCTCATCAACCCTACTCTCCTGACCTACCCCATCCCAATACCGTTTACTCCTTCCTCTCAAGACTTTCCTTTTTAAGAAATCCTTTGCTAGATTCAATGATGTCAAAACGGCGGCTGCTGAGTTCTTCGACTTCCAGACCCCGCATTTCTGGGAGAAGGGAATCAGTATCCTATCCGATAGGTGGAGTATTGCCACAGCTAAAGATGGCGATTATATTGCTGATCGAGTGTTGTTGAATAGAATTACAATAAAAACAAAGGAGACGGAAATTCAGCACACTTCTTTCTCGGCAACCTAATGGGAAGTCGACTAAGTTTCTAAACCCACATTTGCATAGCATTGATGAGATCTGTAGCTACAGTCTTTGCTATTTTTCCGTAACGTTTTCCTGAAGAATGCAGGCATTTTTTTTTTAGATACTATAAAAATTATCTTCTTCTGCATTTAGACTGTTCTGTCCCCATACTTGAAATCCCCATAACGAAACACTACGGAATAAAGTTGAGGAAGTACAAGAGGTACCTATTGAACTAGTATTTAACGAAGCTCTACCGAACTACCTATTTACACCATCTAATTACAGAGATCGAATGGGTATTTGGGGATGTGGAATTCGCTCCATGGGTTTCCAAGTTTTTTTTTCTTCCAATATTTGTTTAGCTTATTTAGCTACTTCTATCTGGTTTATATTTGGCAGTTACAATTTTCCCGATTGTCTATAGCGCACTTTGAATGCGATAAATGATTACATGAATTACATGCATTGGAAGTGATATAGGTAAGAAACATCGAGAATAAGTAGGAATCCGGCTCATGGTAAAATGGATTACCTTCGCCGAAGGAGAAAGCCAAGTGAATGCGCCTTGGTGTTTAGTATCCGCGAACGCAAACAGTCACCCCTGTAACTGTACATATGTATGGTGGTTTAAAGGCAGCACTCAAGCTGGAAAAAGTTCTCTCGAATTCGCGCTCATTTCAAAGATGCCATCAATTGGAGTGTAACTGCAGAAGGAATCAATCCGGATCCTGCAGCTACTCGAGTAATAAAACTCGTACGCATGAACAAATGCGCCCAACCAACCCCGCCCCATTCTCTCTGACCGTGTGCGGTTGTGTTTCTCAGCTGATACAGGATCGATCAGGATTACATACAGGATACAGGATCGATCAGGAAGGGCGGTCTGAGCTGAAAGCTTCCCTAAGTCTCTACGAACCAGGAGTGGGGTCGCTCGGCAAATTTGCTGTTGTTTGCGGGAGGAATTGCTCCAGCTGACATACCCACAATATGGCATGTGAATTCGCTCAACCATCACTGATTGGGGCTTGAAAAACCACGTGCCAAAAATTTGTGCGCACCCTGTAGGTCGAAGCGGCCATTCGCAATGTGATGCGTAGGAGCTCCCATGAGCAATTTTTAACCCTGATTTCTAGTACGATCTGGATTTCCTGTGCTCTCCAATATAGCTAGTTTCACCTATTCTTTGCATTGCCTGACTTCAAGTATGGCCCTCATGTACGAGATCAAATCGGGGTGAAGGAAGGGTATCGGCAGCGCAATAGCAAGAATCCCGTCTTCTTGGCAGGCGTGCAGTGATTTGAAGACACTAAAACAACCACCAAGCACGTCTTGAAGTCCGTACATGAGTACCTTGCGCGGAAAAAAAGATATAGGCATAACTTACTATAGACAATCCTACGGGAAACTCAGGAATGGAATCCAGATCAACGTTATAAACTGTTGATGTAGTAGCATGCATTACATTCCCAATGGCCACTTCGACCACGTTACCTTCCTTTGTAAGCTATATGCTCTGCAACACTTACTTGGATCAAATTTGCTTGCAGTTGGTGGAGAGATCTTGAAAGCCTCTACTTGCAGATAGGAGAGCTTGAACCTGTAACGAATTGAATAGGTACGGTTAGAGCGAAGAGGTGAAAGATGTGATGCAACATGGTTTCTAAGTCAATCACAGGTTCAGAGCAAGGTCTTCGTCATTTAATGAAGCCATTCCTTGGAATGAGTGAACTCGAAGTGAAGATTTGTTCGAGAAGACTATGCAGAGCTTGTGCAGAGCTTATTCGAAGCTTATGCAGAGCTTCTTATGGAGTCAAGAACTGTAGTAAGGGCAGTATCGGCTAGAGCCTTACTTAGCTGCACAACATTATTAGGACTCCCATCTTTTGCCTCAAAGAAAGATAATATAGAAGTACATTTATAATGTCACTATAGAAACACGAAGTGTCCGTATCCGGGTGCAGGCTTGCAGCTCCACATCCTCTAGTGATTCACGCATCACAACAGATCTTTTCAAGGGAAACAAGTTGATTTGAAGTCAAATGCCGAATTTCCGACCAAGAATCTCAGCAGTAAAACATACGAGGCCAAAGGACCCTGCTTGTGGTCCTTGTTAATCCAGAATTTCTGTTCTGAAGTGCAACTCAGAGAAGTGTTCAGATGACCGAATATAGTGTCAGCAATGGTGGGCGGATTCTTGAGATCGACTGGTTGCATGTAGTAATAGACAGTATCTGTAAAAGCAGTCCATTCGTTCAGATGTCCTTTGCGAACAGAAATAAATTACCTAATGGCTAGGCTATGTCAAAATAGAAGCAAGTTCCATGTTGGAGGCTCTGCAGTACGACTAAGGAAAAGCACACCTGGCGCATTCTCAAAGAGTGTTTTTGTCGCAGGATAGTCCGCTGTAACGTTGATCTGGTAGAGTACGAATTGGTTGACGGCATTCAGTCGTCTATCGTTAGTGAAAGCAAGACGAACGTTCCATCCAGGATACTTAAATTTCGACTGTTGTGAGTTAGTCAGTCTCGTTAGGACTATCTATCTTTAGCACAAAGTCAACGAGATGGTTCAAAATCCACTGCTAGAGTGAATCAGAAACTGCTACACAATGGCTGTTCAGTTATTCTCCTGTAGCACCGGGAAAGGGAACAGAAAAAACCAAGAAGATCAGATCCGAGAACCAAAAAAAGCCTAAATAATCGGAAAGAAGTGAAAAACCTGCCTACATGATCGAGATTTATGTGGAGAATCTGGCTCAAAACAGGTTGATTCTGCACGTACAAATTTCTGGAGCAGGAGCTCTGGTCTTCGTCCACGGCAGAGGTGGGCAAAACGTGCACAACAGTGTCCACCTGAAGACACCACCATGGATTATACTATCAATCCTCAAGCCTACTGTTCATAGAGGGAACAAACATACCTCCTTGCCAGTGCTATCAGTGTAGGTAAGGTACAGGTCGATTTGAGCTGTCAGTACAATGCACGGATAAGGCGGGAAATGCACCGGAAACTAAACAGGAAAGACAAATATGGATGATCACATTCTGAAAGATTTTCTCTGTTTTATGTGTGTGATCTCTATGATGAGTGAGCATGCCATGCGTTACCAGCGTAATGTACGGCGCAGCGTTGTAGGACTGGGCCCGGTTTAGTTTCGTCTATTCACTAGTCATTGCTCGACTACGCCTGTGCTACGCTGGTCAATAAACTATTCGAAGCTCGTGGATCGCGGACACAACAACTCGCGATCAGGTTGAAGAATTTGGATCATCAATTCCACGCCGACTTCAGGATGCCAAGCTCCTCCCAGGCCAGGGAGTCTGAACAAGCTCCAAGATGGCTCGAGGAAGTACTCCAAGTGCAAATGCAGCACTTGCAGCTTCTCCAGCAGCAAAACCAGAGGACCCTGGACCTGGTTTCGATGCTGGTCGAGGGAGAGGGTCTCGACCAGCGCTGCCGACGTCACGTCAGCAGCACCCAGGGTCGATCCTTACGGAGATCTCGTGCGTGATCTCTTCACGTTCAAATTCGAAGGGGAAGAAGAAGAGGCTTTTAACGCGTGGTACGCGCGTTACGATCTCATCATAGACGATCGAGGGAAAGCACTCACCGTTGATCGAAAGCGGAACCTCATCGTCGAGAAGCTGGATAAGGCAACGTACAAGACGTATTCCGAGCACGTCTTGCCTCTGAAGCCTCAGGAAATCGATCTGGCTAACACGATCAGTAACCTGTGTAAACTCTTTGGACCAAAGAAGACACTCATTTGCCGCAGATATGGGTTCCTACTCTGATGTTCATTGACGATACATTTGGCGAGGTTTGTTTGGCAACCTCGAAAACGAGCTTGCCATCTAGCTAGGCAAACAAAGCCCGCCAAATGTATTGCCAAACAAGAAGTCCCGTGAAATATATCGCCATGCAAACCCCGTCAAATGTATCGCCACGCAAACCTCGCCAAATGTACCGTCAAACAAAAGGGTTATCAACCGCGCAAAAATTCGATATCATCAGGAATCGTACCATGATATCACTCTTAGGAGTCCACTGCCTTACCAGCTGAGCCATCCGGATCGACACCGCCGATGGTTGAGTCTCCAGCTAAGAATGAAATGAACGCCTTATCAGAACACCCGTAAAATGTGTCGTCACGCAAACCTTGCCATTTGTATCGTCAAACAAACCTCGTCAAATGTATCGTCAGCAGATTCTCTTGCCAAATGTATCGCCAAACACCCGTAAAATGTATCGTCAACAGATTCTCTTGCCAAATGTATCGTCAAACAGGCTCTTCACTCATTCTCCCGTAAATCATATTGCCAAGCAAAATTTTATCCCGTAAATCATATCGTCAAACACATTCTCTTGCCAAATGTATCGTCAATGAACATCAGAGTACAGTCAAAATGTCTGCCACTGATCGGCGCGTACCTTCCCTACCGTGAGTACGGGAATATGATCAAGAGGAAATTTGAAGACGCTTCCATGAAGGACGTTGACAGCGACTCTTCGAAATGTCTCTTTTTCCTTTCGGGTCTCACCGACCCGTTCTCGTTCCAGAACGCGCCTACGACTTCTGAATCAGTTGAACCGACCGAAGGAATCTGACCCAGCTCCTCTGCTCGATGATTTCATCAACGACTGCGAGACGTTCGTAACACCACGAACGGATAACCGAACAATAGAGAGCGAAGAGGTTGATGCAGCCTATCAAAGGACACCGACGAAAAAAGACAAGCATCCGTACTCGCCGAATAAGGGTTTCCGCTATCGTCGTCAACCAAGGTACCACTCGCTGCATTCACCCTCGCGCAAAAGCAGAAGTGCATCTCACGCCAAGAAGCATGAGACCAAACGACCGAAATGGAAACACAGATGCAGAAGCATTGCCGAGAGGGTGAACTCATGGAGCACGCACAAACATGAAAGTACGTGCAAATGGTCATCACAAACGACTTCAACTGGACACTGGTGCTGATATCACAATGACATCTCGTCAAACGTGGGAAAACATGAATTCACCTAAATTGGATCGCGGCACCATCACTATCAGAACTGCAGATAGACCCGCCCTGAACATCCTTGGATCAATTAACGCTGCATTCACTATTTTCGACCGGAAGGGTCCACCTACAAAAGGAACAGGGTGCTGCTACATCGCGGAATCGACTGATCTCCTCGGCTTGGAGTAGTGCATTCAACTACAAAGAACTGAGAGAACAGTATAACTGCAAACTCGCGAGTGTAGCCATTGGAAACGCTCGTGATGACAGCAGCCTAAAGACGCAGTTTGCAGACGTTTTCGGCCCAGAACTCGTGCTCTGCTCTAAAACAAAAGCGAAACTGCTTCAAGATCCGGAGCACGGCCTGTCTATCGTCAAAAGCGACCAGTACCATTCGCTTCCCAGGCCGCTGTAAATGCCGAGATCGACCGCTTAGTCAGCGAAGGCGTTCTTGGCCCAGTCGATCATTCCAACTGGTCAGTCCCGATCGTCGTTGTGAGGAAAAGTAACGGAACGATCCGAATATGCGCGGACTTCTCCACTGGATTGAATGACGCGTTGATGTTGCACCAGCACCCCCTGCCTACAGTTGAGGACGTGTTCAATCTTCTTATCGCGGTTTATTCCGTCACAACCGCCTTACCTTCGGAGTAAAATCTGTTCCATCTTCCAGCATATAATCGACTCAATGATTGCCAGACTAAATGGCGTTGCAACATATCTTGACTATATCATCTTCACAGGCCGCACTATGGAAGAGCATCGTGCCGACGCGTCGCGGACGGGAAAATCCGCCTCATCGCAGATGTCCGCCTCCTATGTGCTCTGCGCTGGCGCAGGGAGCACATACGTGCCAAGCGAATTCATTTTTGGGCTATTTTTGTAGTCACCAGTTGCAATAGAACATGATCTGCCTTAATCCTACCATACCCACAGCAGGATCACGACTGACGCAGTATTGAAGAAGAACACATTCTTTACATGGACCCCCCGACTGCCAAGATACGTTTGGGAAAGCGAAGAAAGTGCTGGCTTCTCCGCTTTCGATCCGAAATTGGAACTCATAGTTGCGGCCGACGCTTCCATTTACTGTATTGGAGCAGTGACAGTGCATCGTTTTGGAGACGGCGCAGAGAAAGCCATCTGCCATTCCAGTCGAAACTTGACGGATGCAGAGAAGAAATACTGGCAAATTGAGAAGGAAGGGCTAGCTTTAGGCTATGCCATGTGGAAATTCGACCGCTACCTTCTCCGATGACACTTTACTTTTCTCACAGACCACAAACCGCTTCTTGCTATATCCGGAAGCAAGAACTCAGACGATGGAGCGGGCTGACCGTGGTACCGAAATGTGCTCCGCGGGCCGACCGCGGTACCATGAGATGCGGAACGGGCTGACTGCGCACAGAAAGCTGGCTGACCGCGGTCCTTAGCCGAAAGTTTGGCTGACCGCGGCCCTTTGTCGGAAGTTTGGCTGAACGCGGTACTATCCGCGGTCAGCCAAATTCGACCCGTAGGACCGATGCAACCTTTGTGGACATGGTGACAGTGACAAGTGGGATGTACATGAAACGACAGTCTTTCTCTGGCCATGTTGAAGAACTTAGGAAGAGTCTCGCTTTTTTGCTTAAGTAGTGGAACCAACCCCAATTTGCGGGGAGTGGAGGCCACTCCTTAGATATTTTTGGGATGAAGCTCTCATTAAAGGCAGCAGGAGATAAAATTTTCGACTCTGAGCTGAGCTGCGGGCAGTGAAGTACAGACTCAGCACATCATAAATGTGGAACGAACACAGACAATGATGGCTTACCTGCAGAGAAAATGGAACATTCGCCGCGAACACGCCTGGCCGTGTTCGTGCGCGGACGAGTTTTCCCCGGCGCGAAAGCCATTACGGCGCGTGGTTTTGGCCGAGTCCCGCTATGAAACCCAGTGAATTGAATGCATTTCGTTTTCCCTTTGCGCCAAACCACGCACCGCGATGGCTTTTGCGCCGGGGAAAACTCGTCCGCGCGCGAACACGGCCAGGCGTGTTCGCGACGAATGTTCCATTTTCTCTGCAGGTAAGCCATCATTGTCTGTGTTCGTTTCACATTTATGATGTGCTGAGTCCGTACTTCATCACCCACAGCTCAGCTCGGAGTCGAGAATTTCAGCTCCTGCTGCCTTTAAGGGGCTTGGCCATCGATATTATGCACTCTGCTACAGAAGGAAAATGTTTAAGCGAAGAATCTCAAGAATTAGAATGAATCCTGGCAATGTTGGCCTTTCTATTTTTCAAAACTGTTTGTACTGCGCAATTTCCAAAAAAGGGGGATTGTCTAATAGCAAATTTGATCGCTAAAATGTCATCCATACATCATCAGTAACTATTGCTGCGGTAATCAGTACGCCACGACATCATTTTGAAGGGCTGACCGCGGACTTCTCGCGGGCTGACCGCGCACTGATATCTGGTCGACCGCGCTTAATTATTTGGCTGACCGCGGAGTTGGCTACGCCCCGGCAAATATTGGAATCGCGGTCAGCCCGCTCCATTATGTGAGAAGGGCCTTCCTACCTGCAGTGCTAATCGACTTCAGCGCTGGTCCCTCATTCTACGCGGGTACGACTTCACGATTGAGTACCGCAAGACTACTAACTTTGGACAAGCAGATGCTCTGTCACGGCTAATCATAGAGCAAACGACACCCTCGGAGAATGTCGTGATAGCAGAGGCTGTCCAAGAAGCAGAAGCTGACGCAATCACGAGCACACTGCCCGTCGACATGAACATGATAGTCGAAGAAAGCGCCAAAGACGACACGCTCAAGAACTTCAATTGTTGCGTTCAGAAGGATAAGTGGCCACACGAACCTTCATCTGAGTTGCAGGATATTTTTCCGCCAGTCGTCCGCGATTCAAGACGACTGCCTCTTCTTCGGCCCCCAAATAGTCACCCCTCCGAAACTCCGCCGTCGTGTGCTGCAACTCTTACACGATGGACATCCGGGATGAAGATGCTCGCCAGATCGTATGTATACTGGACGAACATCACAAAGGACATGGAAGAATATGTCCGCGGATATTTCTCGTCATTGTCGATGCTTATTCCAAGTGGCCAGAAATAATCGGAATGACGTCGGCTACTGGTGCGGCGACCATAAGGCAGCTGACTCGCCTGTTCGCACAGTACGGCAATCCAACTACTCTGGTGTCGGACAATGGAAGCCAAATCGCTTCTCAAGAGTCCGACGAGTTCTGCAGCGCCAACGGCATAACGCACGTCCGATCACCACCGTTCCATCCTCAATCCAACCGATGGGCAGAGCGATTCGTGGACACCTTCAAGAGAGCTCTGAAGAAGCTCAAAGATTCTGGCACAACGTCGAAGCACTCCAGAAGTTCTTGCAGACGTACCGGAAAACGCCATGCTCAGCGTCACCAAGCGGACGTTCTCCAACCGGAAACTTCCTTGAACGTCAGCTGCGCACACCGCTCACAATGCCGACGATGCCAAAGAGTGCCGTGAAGGAGCGAAATTGCAGAATGGAGCGTCAATTCAACCTCCATAACAACGCCCTTCCGAAGAAGTTCGAACCTGACGACAGGGTCTGGGTTCGAAATTTTTGTCGAGGAGGGACGAGGTGGACGAGGTGATTTTTGCTCACCATGGCCACGCGACGTATGATGTCCTCGTAGACGGACGCGTTCGCCGACGGCAATGCTCCAAAGAACACAGAGAAGACACTGCTGGATCTTTTCGACAAAACGATACTTCCAGTCCAGCATTCGCCAAGCATGACGCCTGCCTCCACCAATACGCACGCGCAAGACACAACGTTGAGACGCCCCGACAGCTCCGAGCCGAACGAGGATCCACCCCATATGTCTCCAGCCTCCGACAATGCTGATGCGACAACGATCCCAACGCCGACACCTCAACGACGGCCACAATGCAATCGCCCGCCACCGATTCGATTGCACGACCCAACCTAAGAAGACCTACAAAAACTAGCCATAGTTATCTCGGTTTATCGTGTGTGTGAGACGAATGTAGTGACCCCTTGTGCCTTCTCCTTCCGCCACTACTATTCATCTTAGCGGAAACGTGTTAGAACTCAGATCCTCGATACTATGTAAGAGGCATTTTCTCCGTTGTATGTGTGTACTCTCTGATCTTCTCTATATATTGCTCAAATGAGAGTTTATCACAATATGTTATTCCAAGATCGCGTACTGAATGCGAAATAGTTAACTGGTGTGTTCCTATAGGAAAAACGAGCAGTCTCTCGGGTGGTTTCGACCGATGCACATGACGGTAGACCTTTCATGTGGTACATCCAGTCGCCTTTTGTCGGACCAAGTGATCAATGCGGTTAGTGCGCGCTGAAGGGTCTCGACATCATCAACTGCGAAGAATTTGGAGTCATCCGCGTATACGGAACAGTGCACCCCTTCCGTGAGGTTCTGAGGCAGATCTTACTCTATATAAAGCGCAGACCCCCCCCCCCCCATCGCCGCGCGAGGGATGACAGGCCACGCTGTCCCGCCGCCACGGGCTCATTTGCGAAAATTGACACGCCCATGTATATGTATGTGTACAACATGGAAATCTTGAATTAGGACATCTAATTTGCGACGAAAACGGAATATCTTGGATCTTTAAAGCAGAATGGGAGATCCACTGATGAAGCGAGTGTGATTTCGCAATCAGAGCCGTGAATCATCCAAATACAGCAGAGTTGAACGGAAATTTTCACCGCACTCCTTCTAAAGCATTAAGTAGTAGTAGCAATTGGAAATTAACGGTCAGGGGAACAAATGGTGACTCCATGAGCATAATACTGTGCTTACAACATAGGAATAGAACGTTTACGCTGTTTGTTCCTGTTAAAAGCTAATTGTGCCCGAACCATAACAATTTCGACTTTCAGCGCTATCCCAAATGAAAACGACTTGACCACGTGAAGATTTGTGTTGCTACTCATACAAGGGACCCGTGTAGAAGCTCCTTATATTGAACATAGTGAGAGTTAACCTACAAACCGTTTAGGAGCTACACAGTTTCGCAGAAAATCCAACGTGGCACACGGGTCCGAGTCAAAGCGCCGCGAAGCGGCGCTCTGGCTCGGTACAACATATTCCATGTACATCAAAGAAGAATATAAGGATGTTTTCTGCAGAAATTACCGTCAATGGGTAATCATTGCCATGCAAACGCGGACATTAACTGTTCAACCTTGGCAGAATAACCACTCTGCTATTATGCAGCTCGTACACGTCTTTTCAGAAGTGATACACGTATATCAGAGCCCTTCTTGAGCGTGAGGTGAGTCCGTTCTCAAAATAGACTTTAAAATTGAGGTTTCGCTAAGGAGCCTGCGTGACTTAGAGTATCACACAGATATACAGAAACTTACTGCTAAAATATTGCAGAACAGATTCTATGAGTTGTGATTACTGCTAATGAATCATCTTTTATCAGTTACTACTTGGGACCCTTTACTGGCTTGGGATTAACAGCTACTTAAGCCTTGAACCTGCTTGTGTGTGCTCTTCAACAGTATAAGAGGGCAAAGTGAGATGAAAGGGAAGCAACAAAATCCTGTGTATAGCCACAATCGAGGAAGAAACTTCATTGCACAGTTTCACCGAATTCCAAACTAAGACCAACCCTAGTAATTTCTGCGCAGTAGTCAGCGTGGCCATTGAAAAGCAACTAATGGTGCGAAATATATAGGGTCCTCATAATCAGTCAAAATTTTGAATATCTGTCAAGTTCTGATATTTGCAAATAGAAATACTAAGCATAAAAAGGCTGACAGAAAACTCATAGTCGAAATTCGCACTTGCAAGAGCAAAGACATCGAGGCTGCTGGTTCTTTGGGCAAGATCCAAACCATATTACGCTTAAGCTATTGTGCATGCTATACAGATGGAGGAGGTTCGGGGAACCAAGGACAAAGAATGTTGATAGAAAAACAAGGCGTTTTCCTAAGAGGCGAAAACAAGGGCACAATAACGAGCGAAGCCACTAAGGCCAACGCCTGGAGATTGCGCATGTTTTTGATGTTTTCCCATGCTCATCTTCAGACTGACGAACCGCCCCAACAGAACATGAACAGAGCAATCGACTGGCGCTTCAAATTAACGAACTTGCCAATATCCCTTGTTACTCGTACCGGATCCAGCATGAGCCACACTTGCAAGTCCTGGAAAAGGAAAGCTATTTGAAGAAAAATCACTAGAGAATATTTTATTCTGAAACGTTTGCAGGAAAACTATACATGGCTCTAGTAAGGCAGTGGATGAAATGCGATTCCTCCAACGTGACAAGGAGATCGTCAACAATCATGTTAATTTAAATTTTTAGCTATTGTATCTCGGAATCTTACTATTTTTTTTGTTAAACTTCAAGAATTCATGTTGAAGTCCGACAGTGAAACATCCATATATGTATTATACATGCTAATAGTATGTATACTAAAACATACAAATACCCACACAGAGTGAAAGCAACTGACAAAATTTTAAAATTTACATCTTTCCTAAAACCTGAACTCATAGATGCTTCAAAAATCTAACATAGATTTCCCCAGAGTAGATGTGTGGAAACTTCAAGGGAAAGTTATTTGAGCAAAACAATTGTGTATTGTTCATCCATCAGCTTCATCTGGACATTTTCCCTAATAACGAGCACAAAAGAGAATGAATTAGTGGCTCACCAAGGAGAACATGGAAGAACAACATGTCTTCACGCGAGAAATCCGTAATGATCCAACTCTCTGGAAGAAAAGTGTTTTTTTTATTGATGAACAACAATCAAAGCATATGGAGATGTCTGCCCTAAACTTGAACAATGAGTCTTTGAACAATAGGGAACTCACATCAGCCTGAGCGCCTTATCGGCAGCGTTGTTACGATCAATGAGACGTATTGCTCCCAACGAGGAAATTAACGAGCGTAGTTTCCTTACGTATTCATCTGATATAAGTACGAACCATCACTGATATAAGTAGTGCACAACTGATATAAAGATCTCGAAGTAACGGTTGAACGTCTGCGCTGGAGTTCCGCAAAGTTCCGACCAACATCTGCATCAGAATAGTTAGTGTAGTGAAGCACTGCTACAAGCCTCCAAATTGAAGGCACTTCGCGATTTTAATCTCTTCGTCCTTTCCTGAAAGAGGTATCTGCAACACTGCTTAGTAGCTCTTTATAAGCTACTACAATACTCGGCATGAACATTGAAAAACCGACGGTGAGTGACGGTGCTGCACCGTCGCTCGCCGTCGCTCGCTCATAACTCAGTTTATACTGGATGCTTTCCGGAAAAATTAGACGGTTAGGTAGAAAATGTTGAGATCAACCAAAATATTCCACTAATGTGGTGACACAAGTGGAAATGAGCTGCAAAGAGGGCGAAAACTCTCTGATAAGCGCTAATTATGGCCTTAGGGCATATTTAGAGCGAATACACGGGAGAAAAGTCTATCGGAGACTTTCCAATTTAATGAGAGCCCGAACTGCATTTTTTACTTGGCTTGAAAGCTACGTTTGGACGACACACACAACATTGAACCAAAACACAAAAAGATGATGTCATTCAATTTTGGGCTTCTGTAAAAACCTTTGGAAACTCTAAATTTAATATTTCTCTCTTGAATACATCTATACAGTATCTGGATCCGAATCCGTGAAGGTGGTGCTCACGCACCTCCCCTAATTTAAGAAATAAAACAGTGCAAAGTCAAGGACTCGCTCAGTTTTACCATGAATATTTGCGAATATCGCAACTTTGAAGATGTCCAAAATGGAAATAAGGGGACACTGGAAAGATTGCCTCCACTACTTCTGAGAACATGAGGAATACTCTGTACTCACCAAATGCCAAGGCTATAGCTAGCCCTAACCCCTCTCACTGGGTGCCTGAAATCAACAGCTCATTGTATTTTCGCTTAATTTCCTAATCCTGATTTTAATTTTTCTAAAAACCACATGATTTACCTCGAAAATTCACTTGTTTCACACTCGAATAGCATTTAGATTACGATTCACAAGTTTTCCCTTGTTTCCTAATGTTTGTCACTTTCCATTTTTTTTCGTGGCCCGGCTATTTATCGCACCTCTGCCGATGCATAACAACGCTACTCAAGGCGATGGCTTAGGCGATACGTTGCCCTGTGTCGATATCTTTTGAATATTATAGCAAATGTATAATGTTTATTGCTAGTTACTCGATTATAGTGATTTGAGTTAGAAGTTTTTTTCAGTACGAAATATAGAACTTTTTGTAGATCATTTGCTTAGACCATTTCAGAGAACTTTTCAATATTTCAACGAGGCCACCATCTCCAAGTGAAAAGAAGAGAATGACCCCATTGTGGTTTAGTTCACTTAGGGATCTTCTTCTACGCTGAAATCCTTGAAGGCAATATGGCCTCAGGCATTCCTTGAGGGTAGAGTTCTAGAACAAGGGTCAAGCTGCGATAGTCCGACAATTATAATTGCCTGTAATCACTCATCCATAACTCATACTCCATTCCACCAACCTCCATTTACATTTCACATTTGAATTTGTTGGAACGCTTTTTTTTCTCTGAAATGGTCTAAGCAAATGATCTACAAAAAGTTCTATATTTCGTACTGAAAAAACTTCTAACTCAAATCACTATAATCGAGTAACTAGCAATAAACATTATACATTTGCTATAATATTCAAAAGATATCGACACAGGGCAACGTATCGCCTAAGCCATCGCCTTGAGTAGCGTTGTTATGCATCGGCAGAGGTGCGATAAATAACCGGGCCACGAAAAAAATGGAAAGTGACAAACATTAGGAAACAAGGGAAAACTAGTGAATCGTAATCTAAATGCTATTCGAGTGTGAAACAAGTAAATTTTCGAGGTAAATCATGTGGTTTTTAGAAAAATTAAAATCAGGATTAGGAAATTAAGCGAAAATACGATAAGGTGTTGATTTCAGGCACCCAGTGAGGGGGAACAGGGCTAGCTACAGCCTTGGCATTTGGTGAGTACAGAGTATTCCTCATGTACTCAGAAGTAGTGGAGGCAATCTTTCTAGTGTCCCCTTATTTCCATTTTGGACATCTTCAAAGTTGCGATATTCGCAAATATTCGTGGTAAAACTGGGCGAGTCCCTGACTTTGCACTGTTTTATTTCTTAAATGGGGGAGATGCGTGAGCACCGCTTTCACGGATTCGGATCCAGATACTGTATAGATGTGTTCCAGAGAGAAACATTAAATTTAGAGTTTCCAAAGGTTTTTACAGAAGCCCAAAATTGAGTGACATCATCTTTTTGTGTTTTGATTCAGTGTTGTGTGTGTCGTCCAAACGTAGCTTTCAAGCCAGGTGAAAAATGCAGTTCGGGCGCTCATTAAATTGGAAAGTCTCCGATAGACTTTTCTCCTGTGTATTCGCTCTAAATATGCCCTAAGGCCATAATTAGCGCTTATCAGAGAGTTTTCGCCCTCCTTGCAGCTCATTTCCACTTGTGTTGCCACATAGTGGAATATTTTGGTTGATCTCAACATTTTCTACCTAACCGTCTAATTTTTCCGGAAAGCATCCAGTATAAACTGAGTTATGAGCGAGCGACGGTGAGCGACGGTGCAGCACCGTCACTCACCGTCGGTTTTTCAATGTTCATGCCGAGTATTGTAGACTTATACATTAGACCAAATGAAAAACGAATAATTTTGTTACTTCAATTACCAATTCTGGAAACCAGTTAAACATCCAGGTGTTCGAGATTGAGGAAGCTCTGAAGCCCTTCTTCTCTTCCACAAAGTGTATTAGCCTCCTATATTGGAACATTCGAATTTTCCATTTATTCGAAGTATTCGGTATCTGGAAGCAAAAATATTCGACTTCGAATAGACGGAAAATTCGAATGTTCCACCATTAGAGACCAATTTAATGCTGAATGAGGAAGAAGAAGAGCTTTCGGGATTTCTTATTCTCGAATATCTGGACATTTAAATTGTTTCTTGAATTGGTAGTTGAAGTACTAAAATTAATCGATTTTTATCCGGTCCAATGTGTAGTACATACCCGGCTTCGCAAGGTTGATGCCGCACATGGCGCACTGCCAAAAGGCGTACTATGTACCTGTTGAGCACACGGTCGATGCTTTGACCGCGCCCCTGTCCAGCAAAGCCATCCATCCCTCGGATTCGGTAAATTGGTACCGAAGGAGTCTAGAATGATGAAGCGCTAACATGGTACATCGGATGCCCTGCGTAAGTCACTGTACAGGTCACATGCGCATCAAATGCCTCTACAGTAGTCATACAAAGTCGAATGCGTGGCGCATCTGACGGGATGATTGAAGCCGACCACTTCTTTACTACATTTTTTTTATATTTTATATAATTTATTATATATTTTCCCGACGCATTCTTCTTCTAAAGGAAGAATGGAATTGCTTGAATTCGTGGTTATCTGTAAGTGATTAGCCCATTGAGTAAGTTGAGTGAAGGAAAGTCTCGAATTCCGGTTGCGTTTTCTTCGAAATCTTGTGAAGTGCAACACTACAGAATAAGTCAGAGGGAATCCACCATCGCAATTTTTTCACCATTCCTGTTCGTACCAGTGGACCAGAAAAACAACATATTCAACATCGAGGTCATCTTCGAGACATGCGCATCAAATGCCTCTACAGTAGTCATACAAAGTCGAATGCGTGGCGCATCTGACGGGATGATTGAAGCCGACCACTTCTTTACTACATTTTTTTATATTTTATATAATTTATTATATATCTTCACAAGATTTCGAAGAAGATCTTCTGATGATACCTTGCACCAGTGCCTTCAGAATGTCGCTAAAATCATCCACGAGTCCACGACCTTGAAACACGTATCTTCATAACTGCATTACTTGGACCAGCTTTAGTCCAAGTAATATAGTTAAAGCGGCCCTCCCGGTTACGTTGGTAATACCCATCCTCATAGCATGCGCGTCATTACCGATACAGCTTGGAACAAATTCTTGCAAACGACTTCTCATCCAATGACACTCGAAAAAGCGCGCAGAAGTGCAGCGCTGGGAGAGAATAAAAAAGGGAAAGAGGAAGAATTAAGCTTTTAACACATATAAAACATGCAGTCGGAATATCGCCTTTTGTATCAAAGTATTATTTCAAAGTTCATAGTTGGAAAATCCGAAATTCGATTAGCTACAACCCAACAGTTTCTGGTGGCAGGGCGTCAGGAGCCTGTGAACTGGTCAGCCGAAAAAAAATGAACTTGCAGTTTCGTAAGGGTTTATTTTGAACTAAATAGTATGTTGGCTTGAAGAAGCATAATTCCATAATCTCATGAGTGACCCTTTTGCAGTGATTTTCTCACATCGTTAAAATAGTAAACTAAACTGAAGAAGTAATGAAGTGCTTCCGTGATGCCCTCTCGGGTAGTTGGGGTCATTGATCGTTTATCTGATTTCAACTGTACCCCGAAAAGCTCTGAGATTTCGGGGAGTTGCTTCGTCACAATTGACTGCTCTCCTCTTCAGATTTCAAATACTGTTCTTGAAGCCGCTAACAATCCACAGTCAGATAGCACCACCGATTTGTTTTCAATTTCTTTCTCGAAAAGCTCTGAATTTCGAACTAATATTTTAGCTCAAGGGTTGAATTTAGCGATACAATGTGCCCGACACATTATCCTCAAAAACCACAGCTCTTGCCAGACTGTTCTTTTTGGAACGTACTGGTCTTTGTGCAAACTATGGATTCAGAATAGAAAAGAAAAAGAGAGAATATTGCAATTCGAGTTTTTTGACAGAGGCCACATTTTTGTTCACATGTTCTCATTTTTTTCTCTGCTTGCTGACAATAGGTGTATTCAGTAATAACGACAGATATAGGGCTCACTTCTTGGAAATCGTTTACGGAGCAAAAAATCGGTTGCTCTTTGTTTGAATCGGATTTATCGGGCTAATCACAGTTCCTCACGAACTAATCGCTCTTAGTCCCGCGAGCACCAATGAAATCATATGAATCCTAGCGACTTGATGTGAATGGTACACCATCGTTGAGCTGTCCTTTTTCTCGACTTCCACGACATCCTTTTCAAGTTAGCTCTACATTAGTTTCCAAACCAGGACTCCAATTAAATATCTTTATACAATAAAGAACAGCACAAAACCCCCTGAATAAATTAATGTTAGTGAGGCATTGCTTCGCCAAATTTACTTATGTGAGCAGAGGACTTGGCGGGGATGAGTTTCTCGTTATGCACATAGGCTTCGCACGGGTAGCACCACACGGTAAGGTCAGCAAGCGAAAGAGCCATCGAGTGTGACGGCTCGGCGAGGTGATGCATCAGAGCGTGCTCGTGCACGTAACGGCCACAGTGCGCCTGTGAGGAAAAATACATATCTCTAACGAAACATCGAAGTGGCTTCAGCTCACCTTATAGCAGGTCAAGCAGACCCACGGCTCTGCGGGGCACTGGCACGTCTCGCACACGGACTTCGCATCAATTCCAGCTTCGGGCACGTCCATTATCTTGAAAATCATGCATGAGTTACAATTCCGTTAATTCTAGACGAACATTAGGAGCAGATGTGATACAATGCCGAGACCTTGCGAACGGTTACTGTATCCGGGCGTTCAACATCTCTTTCTCCGATCTTTAATCGATCCAATCAAAAGACTACCAAAAACTCAGATGATTCGTACACTTCTGATCGCTTATCACTAAGGATAGTCATGATAACAGTGGTAACGTACCCAAATTCACCTTTTCCCTGGCACTAATCAACATGTTCAGCCATACGAGACGTTGGCCTTACCCAGCTGCTACCCTTGGCTTATCGTGCCCATATGTATGAGATTTCCCATCTTTCTAATGATGACCGGTTGACTGCGGCGAATGATGTTAAGCCCCAGGTATAACATAGCGGCAGTCGAACAGTCTCCCATAACGAATCCACCTTCACCATGCAACCGTGTATCTGTCAGTATACTTCGGAATATTCGAATTTTTTTTTCGAATAATAGAATTTCGAATTTATTTGATTTTTCACTTTTTGCGTATAATCGAATTTCGAATTCATTCGATTTTTAAATTTTTCGAATAATCGAAGCTCAAATATATTCGATTCTCACTTTCTTTCGAATTTTCGAATTTATTCGGTTGCTCAAACTCCGAATATTCGAATAAATTCGGAACTCGTTTTCGAATTTGTTCGAATATTCGGAGTTTGAGCAACCGATTAAACTGCTTATCTGTTGCTTGTCTGGGCAATTCGACCACTTCGGAATTGGTATGTATAACTTGCAAAGACTTGATAATTTTATTTTATTTTATGGGTGGGAAGACTTCTTTTGCTCTCTATCATGGATGCTTTGCAAGAAGGGCCGACTTCAGCCATTTGTCATAGACGCTTTGCAAGAAGGGCCGACATCAGCCACTACCCTCCTAAAAGACTAGTCCAGCGCTCTATTTGTTCTAGGTGGAATATAATATGAAAACAAATCAAATCTTCACAAGGTGAGGTTGTTCTTTCTTATTTCCTTCACAGTGATCCTTGCAATCGCGAAATATCGTGGAAACGAGGATTCTACATAGTGACATGCTTGGACAGTGATTGGTGGTTAGGGTTAGAAAATACAAGCTTTGGATCGATCATGACGATTGCATTACAATCTCGTATGTAGTTGAAAGTTCACGTGGGAAACTAGACCGAATTGATGTCCAAGAAGACGTGTCTGTTTTATTTCAACAGTGACATGACTGTTTGACAAGAACAGAATCTCTGATTGGTGCATTTTTGAATAGTTGTACACATTTCTATTCAGTGTCCACTCTGACTATCCAGAAACAAAACGAATCCTGAAAAAATGTAAAACAATGCTGAACCTGAGTGCTGACAAGTATACTTCGGACCAAATAACCTATTCGAGTAAAATATGTATTCGAATAAACATTCGAACTCGAATATTTAGAAATTTGACTATTCAACGAAAGCATGTTTTCGAATTTATTCGAAATTCGACTATTTGAAAAAAGTCGATTTTCGAATTTATTCAAAGTTCGATTCGATTTCGTCTCGAATAATCAAATAATTCCGAGTAATTGAAGAAATAATGTGTCCGCAAAGTCTTTGTTTCCTAGCCTCCAGACTTTGCGTAATATTATCAAGTTAAATGTTCCAAAATGTGGGGATTCCTTACCTGGTGAAACCACCTTATTACAGCCAATCAAGAAATCCCCAAGAATTTTCGCCTGAAATAAGCGTCACTCAAATGCGATGAGGATGACATCATCTTCATTCTCATTGCAACGAAATTTCTCACATAAAAATGAAAATCTGCCAATAATTCACCTGAATTTCTCACATGGGTAATTAAAGCGAAGAAGAACAACAAGCTCCCAAAATTTGGTTATTCTCTTGAATCACTGGTTTCGAAGCTCCATAGAAACTCAGTAGAACAGGTAAGCTAGGAGAGTTCCGAAAGTGGAGTAGACAAGTGAGCACCTCAGTGAACCTCAATGTAACACCCAGAAAAATCAATCGGTGATAATGATAACTCCGTAGAACCCTTCATGCGTCTCAGGCTACAAGAGTGGTGATCTGCCTGAACCGCCGCAAGCTGCCACTCAGACAATTGTGGCGTCGAACAGCAGGTAGGACCCCTATCGCCCTGCCTGCTTTTCGAGTTGGGGGAGCGGATATCGACATTCTGCTTTAGCAAGACGTGTTGCTCATGCCCTCAGACGTGCTGCATTCCGCAGGGATACCTCAGACGTGCTGAATTATTCCACGTTGAATTGAGGAAAATTCACCATCTTAATGTACAGCGCGCGTCAGGTGGACGTACTGAGGAAGGTCTTCGGCGCCTCAAAATGCAAAATGCTTTCTCCTTCATGAGCAGTATTTTTGTTACAAATACATGGCGGTGTTACTGTGTGGGCTGTCCCCGAGAATAGAATGTCGAACATCCAGCGATCTTTGCGTACATTACAGCAGATTTCGCTTAAAGGCAGCACCCACGATAACCTTCATGTCCAGAATTTTGAATGTTTTGGAGTCTGGACAGTCTCAGTAATTCTACGCAAGTTGCACTGCCGAAGATATCTGCATTCCCAAGATTTAACAAGTTAGACTTGGTATCCGGGTATCCGCGGGGTGAGATGTGGCGCGATCCGAATCAGCTGATTTCTGCCGCAGTCACTCAGTTTCCCTAAGAAAAAGTTTGTTTTCCATACTCATTTCCAGAAGTTTTACATTGTGATGATCTGATTCCCCCACCTATGCTCTTCCAACTGTTGTTAGACAGTACGATCGCTTTCCTCTTAGAACTTTTAAATTTTCAATTATGATATCGATTTCTGTTCGTTAGCTCTTTACACTTAATCATAAGTATTGTTTCTTTTCCCAAGGCACGTCTCTGTGGTGAATATTCTATTAGGTTGGTGCAAAAATAATGCGCGTTTTAATGCCTTTGATTCCGAACCTCGTAACTCCTTTCAAAATCGATCTTTTTCAAAAGGCTTAGAAATATTGTAATCCGCAAATCTTTAGCAATAAGATAGATGTTCTCCGACTACCGTGCATTTCTGATAGGACCTTCTAGAATCGAAGAACTTCCGGAGGGCAGTTTTGGTATCACTTTAGTCTTCGAGAAAATTCTCCCGGAAGAAGTCGTCCAGGTTCTCGTGGAAGTGGTAGTCGATGAGCGAGAAGTTTGCTGATTATGATGTAGGAGTCCGAGCTTCCTAGCTCAGTTGCTCCAACCTGTCAAGTATCTGTCGTGCAGGGTGTGCCTGGACGGTGCCGTGTAGGAATGAAGAATCCATTTTATTGAGCAACGCTAGGGTCACACAGTGAAGTTTCTAACTCATCTTATTTACACCTTGAAAGTACTTACCATATCAGGAAGAATGAAGGAGCTGCAGTGAGCAATTTTTGCAGCAGGTCACCACAAAGTCGCCATGACCTTATTTTGGTGCTGCTTCGGTTTCTGGGAGTGTTTCGGTGCATCATCCTTGTCCAACTGTTGAGCAAGGCACCTCATTTTGTCGAAGAGGGTGTATACTTCATATTTAATCACTAAGCGACCGACTGTTTGGTCGCAATTTTTTCACTACAAAGGTGCGAAGCACACCTCTCAACGAGGATCATTGTGGTACTCATTCAGTATGCGCGACATCAACTCGTCGAGCTTTTTCATCCTCCCATTTTTACTGAAGGGAGGGATGCTCTGACAACAATCACCGGCAATGTTCCGCGAAACCAAATATGATGTTTTAGATGAATGCTGTTTGATGATTTTCATCAGTTGGGGGTCGGAAACCCCAGGAAGACCTATGCGACATTCCTTACTTTCGAAACAAGGCACACCAAGCCGAAAAATCCGGGAGCAGCTCGGCGGAATGCATTCGCTCACACCCCCTTCGCCAAAATTATGGTGGTATTCTGAGCGATTCCTGCTGTGATGCCGCCGAGTATCAGCTCGCTGAAAAGAGTTTGGCAAAAAACTTGTTGTTTTGGCGCCTTTCGTTCCACAACTGCCAAAAACATGAACTTCGCTCAAAATGCATGAGATATTTCAAAAGGCCATGAAATTTGCTACAAAACCATGTGTAACTTCTCATACCGATGATGAGAAACACAGGAAGTTTTCTGCACCGAATATGGAGCAGCGAAAAACGCGCATTATTTTTGCACCAACCTAATATTTCCCTTTTGTTTGCGCTTTTTCTCCTCCAGGAAAGCTGGAGAATTAGTCGATTAACTAGTTGCGCCAAGAAATTCGTTCACAATAAGGGCACCGTCGTCGACTTCCTTGATCTACTTCACCAGCATAACTCGGCCGAATTGCTATAATGCAGCAAATTGGTAGTATCCAAAAACCATTTTAACATGAGTTCTGAGAAAATTGACCACATGCTCCACATAGTCAGAAACCCAACATCGCTCTAAAACCTGAGTGACAAAGTTTTTCGTGGGTGCTGCCTTCAATTTTCGGGCGCAATTTGCATCCAATCGAGAGTATTTCGCTTATTTTCTGGAGATTTACATGTTTTTTGGGTGAAATAGTGAACTGACTGAACCCCCGCTCCAATTTTTACATTACAGCAAAACCAGAAGAAACCCGAAGTGCGAGTTTTCTTGTGATCACAATGGATTTTTAAAAGACCTATGAGGAAATGGAGGTATGGCCTAAACCACAATGCAATGAAGTGTCATTACATAGAACTCTACATAAAAACATCTACGGAAAAAAGGAAACCTAAACAGACACAATAAACAGTGTCATGACAAACGCCGTTATCAGCCAGATTTTTTTTTTGAAAATTGGTAACAGGCTGGAAAGGATTATATGATTTCTTTCTTCGCACTATATATATACGACTTCAATCATTCCGTTGAGATCGCCACACCCCCACAGCACTAAGTAAAAAGTTGGAATGGGGCCACATTGCGGTTCACATTTCTCAATATCCAAGACGGAATCTATTAAACAAAGCGCCGTAAGGGTGCTAGAGCGGTTAGAGATACGGGGCGGCACTCATAGACACCGCAATCTTGAGGCGCAGACTGTGGGGCGAAATGGCCGATTTCCATGGACGCAGACACGTTCGTTTCGGGACTCGCAATTATGTCACTGCTGGCTCGCCCGCATGCACGAGTTGGTGATTTCGTCACCTTCGCTGGCGGTCTCGCAGCATAGGGGTGAGGGAATGCTTACAAGCTTTCGGGCTGCACAATGTACGCAGCAGGAAAAACACCCTTCCACTGCTGCGACGCTGTATGCACTTCTAAAGGAAGAGTGGGCGGGTGTTATGAGAGCTGCAGCGTCTAGGAGGCGAAGGAGAGGCTACACCTACGTGGTCGCCCAGCTGGTGGATGCTATTGCCGCATCCCCTGCTGAATTCTCGCAGTCATTCCTTAGTCACGACAACCGTTCGTTTAGAAAGCGTCTGCACTAACACAGAGTAAATTCCTCAATATATCAAGGCATGACGTGTAACCAATCAACAATATACGGATACGGGTCCACCGATGGGGAAAGGGCCCGCCGTTACCCAGTGGTGTGATGAACGCCAGGATGCGGGTCCACCGATGGAGAAAAGGCCCACCGTGGCCCATGGTGGGGGGACGCCAGGATACGGGTCCACCGATGGAGAAAGGGCCCGCCGTTACCCAGTGGTGTGGGGGACGCCAGGATACAGGTCCACCGGATGAGAAAGGGCCCGCCGTGGCCCAGTGGTGTGGAGGATGCGAGAATACGGGTCCACCGATGGAGAAAGGGCCCGCCGTTACCCAGTGGTGTGGTGAACGCCAGAATGCGGGTCCACCGATGGAGAAAGGGCCCGCCGTGGCCCAGTGGTGTGATGAACGCCAGGATGCGGGTCCACCGATGGAGAAACGGCCGCCGTAGCCAAGTGGTGAGGGAGGCCAGGATACGGACCCACCGATGGAGAAAGGGCCCGCCGTGGCCCAGTGGTGTGGGGTATGCGAGGATACGGGTCCACCGATGGAGAAAGGGTCCGCCGTGGCCCAGGGGTGTGGGGGACCTCAGAATACGGGCCCACGAGGAAGGATCCGCCGTTGCTCAATAGTGTGGAGAACACCAGGATACGGCTCCGCAGATGGAGAGAGGGCCCGCCGTGGCCCAATGGTGTGGGGGATGCGAGGATACGGGTCCACCGATGGAGGAAGGACCCCTCGTAGCCCAATGGTGTGAAGAACATCAGGATACGGGTTCACTTTGGTCCGACAGTGTTGAGAATGCCGGGATGCGAGCACGCCCCTGGAGAATGGATCCGGCTTCCCCTAACTGTGAAGAAGGTGCCAGAATGCGGGCGCTCAGATGGAGGAAGGGCCTGCCGGACCCAGTGGTGTGGATACGCGTCCTCCAATATAGAGTTGGTCCGCTGTGATTCAGTAAAGTGGAGAATACCAGGATACGGTTCAGCCGATGGTGAACGGGTTCATTGTGGCCTAACAGTGAAGATGACGCCAGAATACGGGTCCACCGACTGAAGAAAGCCCGCTGCGGCCCAGTGGTGTGGAAAACACTCGGATACAATTTCACCTTGTCCAATAGTGTGGGGAACGGCAGGATACAGTTCCGCGATGGAGAACGCGTCTGCATTAGCCCGGTAGTGAGGAATACGCACGAATACGCCATACAATGGAGAACGGACTTCTCATACTCATTCTCAACTCATAAGAAGGATTCCATTTTTGGACCCATTCAAAGATTGGTTCTGCTTCTTTATCAATTTTCCTGAGATTTGGCAAGAGCGAAGCGTTTGCACATGGTGGCTGCCCCACCCCACTTTCTAGCGTCCCGAAGGGGCGCTAGTCCACAACATATCTAGGGAGGCAGGCCTTAGAAACCCGGACCCATTCCTTGCACCTTTCTTCGCACCTCCCTGCTCTGCCAGCGGGAGGGTGCGAAGACACTCGTCTGGCTTGCACGCAATCAGGGTGTAGCTAATGCCGGCTGTCGCTTCGGTGTTTGACAAAAATGACCCCCAGAATTTGTCAAATTACCAATATGCTCAATATAACAGGGATACCTACTTCAACTCTGAGAAGTGCAAATGAGGTAAATTGTCAGAAATCTAAATGTAAAGATTTTTTTTGGAATTTTTATGGGATTGCTTTTTTTTAAAGTTTTTAAAAGGTATCAATGCTGGCACTCAATCTTATCATCTTTCTGTTGGTTAAGTTTTGGGCAATTGCTGGCCATGCACTTGACCTAGGCCAGTCGACAACGCCAACGGAGGTGAGAATTGCCCCCTATGGGCATCTAGCTCCCGTTACGGGTTATCCTACGGACATTCCTGCTTCGGCCCTGCAAAATTTTGGCCACAGAACAAAGAAAAAAAAGGTGTTTATTATACTGCTGGACACATCGGCATAAACAATCTGATATAAATTTCTATAGTGTTTTCTGCGATGTCCTCACCCGTACAGGAAAATGATGGTAATAGGGGTGATACTGCTCAGCATAATATGTATGGATAGTGAGCTAAGCCTTGGATATCCATGGCTATTTCCCTGATTCTCCTCGTTTTTCATTTTCTTTACATACATCTTCCTGTGTGTGTTACCTGACCTTGATAGTTCGTAGGTCAGTTTTTGAGGTATCTATTTGGACTGTTAAAATGCCTAGAGAAATATTTGTTGCAGTATCTCAACTCGTTCGCGACAACATGCACGACCGATCGTGCACGCAGTTTCTGCCGCGTGGGACCGCGTGCACGATCGGTCGACCACGTCTTATTTAGCGTCCTATCTTGGTGAAGCGTTCTTATTTAGCTAATTCCTATGCAATAATGTAATAATAGATATGCAAGTTTTCTATATACGCAGTCGGCAGAGCAGATCGTTTCTCGAACTTTTCACTAGTAGTTTGAGCTGGGACAGCAATAAATTTTCAGAAAAAAACGGTAGTAACAAAACAGCAGACAACAAGCACGGGAAGGAGTTCTTAAAATTACGATTGGAAATATAACCTTCATGAAAGAAGTCAGCGTTATTCACGAAAGGGAAAAATTACTGCCCCGTGGGACCACGTGCACGACCGGTAGAGCACGGTACCCAAGCGCCCGAAAGCGCGCGTGTCCGACGCGGCGATACTTGCAAAATCGGCTCGTCGCGAACGAGCTAACATCCATGCGAGCTGGGTCACACATCCACGTCAAGTTTGATACCATCCATTTATCCTGCTCAAAAAAGTGGATTATTCAGGTTTGTGAAAAGAAAAATTTCGAAATAAATGGGTTTGGCGATCTGAAAAAATACGAAACATGACTTTTTTCCTTCAATTTTCCTGTATTCCAAAGATTTTTTTCCTCGTTTCTGCAGCTGCCCCTTATTGGCGGCGAGGTTCCAACGGGAGGGGTGGGGCGTAGTGAGGCATCGCTGGTCTTGTTAACCTGCTGGAGGGGTATGCCGCTAATTGCGTGGGTTTCTAACACGGCTCACATATCTAGCATCAACTCACAGTTTAGGATTCAACCGAGCTTTTTACGAAAAAAAAAAACCTGTTCAAGATGAGGACATGTCGGCAAAGGAACGACTGCATAGAGGCCTCCAGCGTCATCATGCTCCTGTGAGCTACTTCCTTGATGCATATGGTCGTAGAAACCAACAGCTGACCACTGTTCTCCAATTGTTAGGGTTGAGCGAGGTCGAGTAACTGAAGGCACTAAGGACACCTAGAAACCAATTAGAGTAAAAGAGCAACTCTCCAATCGTGTTTTGGAAAAAAGGAATGAGTTCGATCAGCACATGAGGAAAGCTCCATGTAGCTCTACAAAATGGACAATTTATAGCTATGACAAAATTTATTTGCTTTATTTGATATATGCAAAGTAATATGTACAAAGGTAGTCAATTGTATTTACAAAATCACATGACAAAGGTAAAAGAGAACGTAGAATCACACAACCTGGACAAGTTGATCTAAAATAGAGGTAGGTAAGAGGTATCGAATCATTCTATCACTACAGCTTCAAGTTTTCCAATTGTTTTTCAATTGCACTCATAGCTGCAATTCGTGGAGATCTCCTTACAGAGGTGACGTTGATGGGCTCAGTGGATCGACGAGGGGTAGAGGATGGGTTGACGGCGGATCGACGATCACATTTCGGACGTGTGGGCATCTTCTGGGCGAAGCACTTCTGACACAATAGGGCGGTGATAAACTGCTCCGACCGATATCAAAGCACAAGCCGAAAACAATACAATCATTACAACGCGGTAATCACTCAGCAATTTGAAGAAGATCCTGTTCTCAGACAGCTTTGGTAGTGAAATGAAATGCAACAGATGCAAAAAGTTTTTCTCTCTTCCGCCCCCCAACCCCCACCACCCTTCCCTCCTCTCTCGCCCCACTAGACCTATTCGCAATTCTCGAATACACAACTGTAGATCAATCTGGTCCCTTCCATTTAATAAATCAAAAAAAATTTTTTTTCCAAATGAGTTCAAGAAATTTCCTTGCTCAGGTTGAAATATTAAACAAAAATTCATTCTCACTACAGTTACGTTTATGTTAAATAGTGCTGATAGCTTGTCAGCAACATTGCTTCGGAAGTGGTGATACCTACATCGCCTCGCATACTAGATGAAGTAAGGTCGTAGACAGATGAAGAACATGTTAATAAAACTGCTAAGAGACACAGAACTTAAGAAACGACCTAACAGAGTATTAACCCATCCATTATGTCACGCTTATTGTTTTTACACCCCTACAATTTTTACAGCACAGCTCCAATCTACAACTCATTTCTGCCGATGAGTCCTATCCTCATCACTTTCGCTCTTTAAAACTCCCACAAAAGGCAAATTAAACCCCATTCACAGATCCGGTAGACGGAGACTTCTTTAAAGTGAACACACACAAGCTATAAGCGAGAGTTAACAGAAGGAGCACAAGCATGATGTGAGAAGACAGAAACTCACTTGGAATCCTTGTAGACAACGCCAGTGCGGCTCGTGAGCGGCAGCTGTCCCTCTTAAGCTATCCCAAACTTTGCTTTGGAGCCGTTTCCTGCAAGAAATGAGTTGTGGTGAGTGACCGACAATATCTACAGACTAAAAAAACGCACTTATGAGGTGTGCCTTCCGATTCAGATTTGTAGGATTTCCTGAGCGATCCTGCAACCATGGTTTCGCAAACTGCACTCGCGCATTCGGCTATTGAATCCAAATTGTAACCTGAATAACAAATTCATTTAAAACAACGGAACAGAATCATATCACATATGCATTAGATCCACTCTTCACTTAAGTAATACTGACAGGAGCACGTGAATCAGGAAATTTCATCCCTTAGCCTCAGTGATCAGTCTTCTTGTACAGTGACCTTAACGGCAGCGCAACACAGCTTGAATATAGAGCGAGATCAGTGTCGCCAAAAGCGGATACCCAATATTTGGAGCTTTGTTCGGTCGAATGCGAGCTTCACATTTCACTAAAATTTTATCTGCACATCCAACCATCCCGAAAGTTTTCAACGATATTTAAAAAAAAGAAATGAAACGTATTCTGAACTTCACATTCACCAACTAAAGAAATATTGACCAACTCTGGAGTTTTTTTTTCAAGTTTTATTTTCCGACAAGAATCGACCCCTTAATAAAGCTTATGAGTACCTTTTCAAATGCAGAACATGCACGCAAACCTATAGACCAACACAAAAAGAAAATCACGTGAAAAATCTTGCATATCACGCAATTTTCGGCGAAAGCCAAACAGAAACACTACTTTAATATGTGCACCATAATAGAAACCACAGATGACAAATGGTGCTAACGGTAACAGCCCATATAAAATCAGGGGTGGTTGTAATTTGGTCGAAACCGATGACCGTGAGGTAACCGTCGAAGGTTACCTCGAGGTCACCTCACGTCAAGTCTCCCAAAATCTATTATAAAACAACTGAGACCTCGAGGTAACCGACCAGTCACTTTGCGGTCTCCCTCTAGCCTCGACCTCACGGTAACAGATCTGAGACCGTGACCTATTATCTAACCACACATATTTGGGAAAATGGTATCATGAGGCAAGAGACGCAGAGCGGTCACGAAAAACCACTCGGGAATACTTTTTCATTCTGACCTGCAGGTCTTGAAGGCAGTGTCTCAGCTCATTGACCGCGTTCGAGATTTCCATGTCGGTCGAACATATGCGAGCCGCTGAGCACAAAGATGTAATTTAAGTTTCGTGAAAACGTCGAAAACCCCATAAGTTACGGGTTTCTTTGGCCGAGAATTTCAAAATCAATCAAAATTCAAATCCAGTGGACGAGAGACTTCATTCCGCAGCCAGAGCTAGCTGAGGGTGCGGCATGTTTTTTTCCGACACGGTAGTACTTGATCAGTTGATAATAGCACTGCTTAGAAGTTCATTTTAATGTGCAAAATCAAACTTTCAGCTCCGCTTTTGCTAGCTTACTAGTGAGGAAACTCGTCCGCTCCAGTATTGAATTTGGTTTTCAAAATAGGGGGTTTTAGACTGTTTTTGTCACATTTCAAGCACATTATTGGAATCAGCACGTCGAGCAGGACCAGATTCTGTTGATATCTCGATACTCATCATGAGATGAGACACTGCCTTTGAGCTCTAAAGAGAACCTTTTACGTTGGAGTGGGATCTCTCGCGTTTAGAGGACTTCTAGCTATTTTTTTCACTCAAACACCACGAATACTCTCTCTTACAGGCAATTGGTTAATCTGAAGATGGAAGAAATCCAGAGATCTTTTAGACCTATTGAGGTGATAAGAAAGTGTTCAGCCGACTTTCCAGAAAGTTACAGAACTTCCTATCCAAACTTTGCACACGTTTTACCCAAGCACTGGCGAAGGTTTCAGGCTACTTTCCGCGGCTAAGTATCGATTGATGTATCAATTATATCGGTTTTACTGGTTTGTCGCTATATTTGCGCATATCGGTGAAAGCATGTACCGAGGTTTCTTACTGCAGTAACCCGAATAGTATGACAACCATTTAGCACGAAATTTCGATTTATTGATTTCCTTTCCATTTTCGCTCACGAACGGGCGAGTATATGTCCATTACGATTATCCGATACACGGAACACAAATGTGATAATCGTTTTGCTCGAGATATCGATTTGCCGATTTTATTGATATATTGCTTTTCCTGCCCGTGGAGCAGTGAGTACATGTCAACTCGGGTATCTTAGCACGCTGGACACGAAAATGGCAAATATTTTTTGAAATATCGATTTGTTGACTTTCTCTGTTCTTTTTCCGCATCTGGAAAGGTATAGACAAGAACGTACTTTTTGTACTCAAGTGAAAAAGTTCAAGTAGAATTCGAGTAACTTCGAGCAGAAATCGAGAGAGCAGACTTTTCGAGAAGAAATCAACACTTTTCTGAAGAATTCTACTCGAAACTTTTACAAACCAGAAAATCTTCAAAAATTAGTCTGTTTCTACTCGAAATTACTAGAGCACCTAGGGTCTGGAAATCTCTTGTAGATCTCTATAGAAAACCTCTCGAATTCTAGTTGAATTTTTAGACCGCGCAATTCCCAGAAAAAATCTGGGGTAAAAATTGGACACTGCTATAATTTTGAGAGCTCTGAAACAATCACAAACAGATATTTTAACCATGCGAGGACTGGTCCCCAAATGGCGTTGAATGCCGAGACAGCTGAAAATGCAATTCTCGTAAAAATGTTGATAATAGTACTATTACTGCTTTTTCCTCATTTTCCATCAGTATTACGTGCCATTAGAGTTAAAACAAGAACCGGCGCCCAGGAAACCTGAATTTGGTTCTTCGTGAATACCGCCCGTATTTTGCGCGCACGAAGTCACTAATTTTCTTCAAAAAAAAAAAGCCTCGTTTTTCGGGAAAACGAGAACTGGTCCCCAGATGGTTTTACGCTTCTAAATAACGATTATTGGCGGAACTTTCCATGGTTACGACATCTTCACAAACTCCGCTACCTTATCTTCGTTTTGATTCGGTGTTATGATTTGTCCTGGATCACGCGAGATTTGGTTCCCGCATATTTCAAAGCCTGTTTTTTGGAAAATATCGCGCACACTTTGCACAGCACCCTTAACTTTCTCAATTTACGAATTTTCTCTACAAAAATGCCTAATTCCATGGAGGCAAGAACTGGTCCGCAAGTGTTTGTGAAGCACAGATAACAGATATTGTGAACAGTGTGCGTGAAAACTTCGGTCCTTCCAAATCCAAGTTCTTCCAGTTCACAACTTCCGGTGAATCTCAAACGAATTCTATAGATAGTTACCCGAATTCTACTCGAAATTACCTGATTTGTGCTCGAACTTTTTCACCTCAGTATGAATCGAATAACCTAAACACTTAAGCGCAAATATGGCAACTGCCTTAATAGCAAATAACATTACTGACTTTTCGCTTACTGGTCGGTAAAAATGGTCATTTGAGCTTTTCTAATGAGCTATTAGTGGCCCCGTACGTCATTTTAGTGTACTCTGTTCCGAAAACAGTGACAGTATTGTTCCGGAGTCACTTCTTTGTATGCTCCAACTCGCTGTGTAACATTCATGTCCAAGACTTGCTGGATTGAATGTTGGATGACCTGAACCCCAGCCACATGAGCGCCGCGGGCAGCAAACTCACTCAGCACCTTGGGTCTATTGTGGGACCTGACAGGGGATATCCGGAGGTGAAGGTCGCCTTCTGTAAATATGTCCTAGCAAACATAAATCCACAAATATGTTTCGAATCACGTATAAATTCTTTTTCGGTATGCACTTATCTGTATGAATGCCTGTATGTGTGTTTGTGTGCATATGTCTGTGTACATATGTGTGTGTATGTATGTTCCGAATATAAATCGTGCAGTGTCATCGATCGGGACCAAACCTTGAACACATGTTCCCCACAGGCCGACAGGGGTTCTAGGTTATTTTCACGAATTATTGACTGATTTTTCGATTATATCGCCTTTATTGATTTTTCACTATTTTCGTAAAAGGGCAATTGAGGACATGCCTACTAGGGTTCTTTAATATGCTGAACACGAATAAGACAGCCATTTTCCGCAAAGTGTTGATTTGTCGATTTTATTCATCTTTCGGTATTTTTGCCCAAAGGTCGGTGAAGATTAGTAATCTAGTTCCTATTGGGGTTTCTCATTACGCTGAACATTAATATGACAATGATGTTCGGAGAAAACTTCGAATTATTGGTTTTACGGATTTTTCTTTCTTAGGTACGGGTTAGAAGATGTCCAAGGGGGATTTCAAAGACGGTGAAAGCGAATGTGACAAGCACTTCCGAAAATTATTAAACCAAACAACTGCCCAAGCTTTTCTCATATTGTCTCCAAATTTCGATGACAGTAGATTAGTAATCTAGTCCAAATGACTGTCATTAAAACGGTATCTCAATTATATGAGGTTCTGGCTGCGTGAAAGAGTACGGCGGGGATCAATTCTGCAGTATTTTACATTTCTTTGAGGGTTGCGACGTTCGGGGATGATCAGCGATTCCATCTTTAAAGCGAACAATGTTTTGTCCAGATTTGTTGAGCGAATTGTGTCAAGTAAGCGTTACAAGGAGTTCATGAGAACGTCATACCTGTTTATGTCAAAAGGGTATACCACCGCTTGGTCGTCCTCTATATAGTGGATACTCTTACATCAGTGCTAATGATGATATGTTTTTGATATATTTGATAAGTTTCGCGTAGTCCTAAACAACTCAATATCGATCAGGTACAAGCAGCCGAGTGCGATGTGGGCTGTCTCCGAGTCAAACCCTCACGGGTTCGGATCCTCCTGAGACAAAATGAGTTGTTCAATTAAAATTAAGCACTTCGCGGTTTCAGCTCGGTCACCTTGAGGTCAGGCCATGGTCTCTGTGTGAAACTGCGAGGTGACTCCGAGTTTAACATTATGGTTACCTCGAGGTTTCAGCTAAATTACTGCCACTCCATGAAGTGAGAGTTAGGATGAAACAGCAGGTGAATCAGTACACACCTAAGAGGATGAGTTAACATGGAACTCTCCCCCAATTCCTTAGTGGATAAAATTGGTCCTCCATTTCCGAATTTGAGAGGATGCAAGAAGAAAAGTCAACACAACTAAAGGGATGTATTGAATGCAGTTTTCGTCGCATAGTTCTACAGCACAAATGTGTAGGCATGCATGATACACACCTCCTTCCAGGACAGTGATAAGCCGGCCACCGGCTAAACTCATCAAGTGGTAGGTCATCAATGCGTAAGTGTCAGCAGTGACCTGGAAGTAATTTCATCATGTCCTGTGATTCTGTGACGACAGAAGATGTTGAACCTCCGAGAATAGTTCCGCCCGTATTTCGCGGAGTGTGATAACATAAAGAAAATAACAAAGGGTAAATTCTGAGCAAGTCTCGGAAACGTTTTTGTGGCATACCTACCGAAAAGTACGTTACAATTCGGAACGAATGAAATATTCATAGCCAGTAGGCCAAACATCTATCATATATCGTCTTCTCATTGTGCATTTTTCTCTAGTTTTTCGACTACATCAACTGGAATTACACCGATAACTACCATAGTTTCGGGTTGTACATTTAAAAAAGCGATACATCAACTCACAAAGCACTCGCCGAGTGGATCTCCAGCAGCAGCGTCAAACCCCGATGAAATGAGGACCAATTCTGGAGCAAATTCGTAAGCTATCGGCATGACTATCTGAATAGCCCCAATAACAGAGAATTGACAAATATTGTCAGAAAATGAGGCGTCCACTAAGCGCACACCTTGGCGAATGCTGCTCGATAAGCATCGTCACCGATCTTAGCGGCGTTCCACGGTATGTTCACGGAGTAGCCTCTGCCTTTGCCTTCGCCTACATCTACGTAGTCCTTGGGCTCACCCATAGGGTAAAACATTCCATCATCGTGTCGGTGGAGTGATATGTACAAGACGCGGTTGTCCTGCAAGACGAAAATGACGGCACAGTGTTTGAAAGCGGCAAGATGGAG
Organism: Ancylostoma caninum; assembly: GCA_037903475.1. Classification (NCBI taxonomy): domain Eukaryota; kingdom Metazoa; phylum Nematoda; class Chromadorea; order Rhabditida; family Ancylostomatidae; genus Ancylostoma; species Ancylostoma caninum. The sequence continues at coordinate 959,829 of JBAJFG010000620.1, read as the reverse complement.
CGCACGATCAATGGAGAAAAAGTATAAAGCCGAGAAAAAACTTATTACCTGGTAAAATCTATATAAGAATAACAGAACTCTTTCTTTTCACTCTCTTTAAATTTTAAACAGCGAAGTTTATAACAGCATGAGGTCGAGTAGAACGTTATACAGTGGACTCCCATGCACCACTATACAGTGTAGTGTCAACGCAAAAGACAAAGAAATTGGGATTTCCACCGAAGCAAACTGGCAGATTACACATCCTGCTAGCCATGCTGTTTAAGGGTATCAGCTATGTACATCAGCCTTGGTCACCTACATATGTTGGCCTACTTCTTTTTTCATCTTAGACAGCGATTTTTCGGAATCAACTCGGGCTTTTTTTGGCTCGCTTCGCCCGCCTCGCTTTAGTGTACCCCTCTACTGAGTGCTGGCATACCACTCTCGCGGGTGCGGACCCGTGCATAACATTTTCTCTACTGAACCCCCATGTACCACTATCGCTGCTGTGGAAACATCCATGATATCTTCCCCACTTTTCGATGCCGGCGCACCCTTATCACACTATTGGACCCGATTCCAGGCATTTCCCACTTTCGAACGCCGGCCCCGCTTATCACATGGTGGTACCCATGGCCAGTTGTGTCCCACTTTTCGACGCTATCGTACCCTTATCACACCGATTCCAGGCGTTTCCCCTCTTTCCTCTTTCGAACGCCAGCACCCCCTCCCCACATGGTGGGACCCGCCGCCAGGCGCTTCCACTCTTTCCGACGCCGGTGCACCACTATCACAACGGTGAATCCGTTCAGTGACGTTCCGCTACTAATGGACTCCAGCGCATCGCTTCCACAACAGTACCCGTTTCCTACCATTTCCCCAACGCCCGTGCCGGTGCAACCCTCACCCGTGTCATCCCTCATTCGCCTGGTTCCTCCTCTTCGTTAAAGGGTTTTTACAGTTTTCAGCAGTGTGCGGTGCTGCACAGCGCGAGAAGTGAACCGCTGCGAGCTCATTCCTCGCCTCGCAATGAACTTCCAGTTTGCCGCGTTGCCGCAGCGGCAAAGAATGCCACAGAGCATTCCTTACCGCAGGCAGCAGGGCGAGCTCGCAAACTGACGCGCCGCGTCAAAAACTTTGAAAGTACTCCCCGCAGATGACGCTGCGAGCTCGCACTACGTTGACGCTGCCTATGCTTAAGCATGGGGCGCGCCGCGGCGCGTCTAGACTGTAAAAACCTCTTCATGAAGGTATCTAACCGTCTCTTTCTACGGTCCTGTAATCATAGACCTACCTCATTCACTCCGACCGTGATGAAAACAACTTTTGGTCACTGAGAGGACTTCACATGTCTGAACATGACAAAAGTGGTCCGAAACACCTTTAGATCAAGGTAAAAATCAAAATCTATCACAATTTCGGAAAGAGCTCGACGCTCTGAACACAATGGTGTAGGTATTTTCCACTTTTGATGGCTGGTTCTCGTGCACAGACTCATACACACACATGAACTGCCAATTAATAATAAGTAGATTTATTGGAGCAAAATGTAAAGTGAACACGCCGTAGCAACCAGACGTCAAACGTCTTTTAACAAAAACCCCTAAGTAAATGAACTAAGCTGTGTCTCGCTCCTTTTTCAGGGGAAATCCTGTCTATCACCTAGAATAATCAGCTCAGACGCACGCGTTTACGGCCTCGTGGTGGCCGCACGTCGTTTTCATTGAGGATGAAAATGCTGGGTTGCCCTGTGTTCATGGAAAATCCTTCGCAAATGGATGTGTGAGTCCGACGCACGCACACTAGTATAAATTGCCCCATAACCATCGTTTAATGCATAAATCCCAGTCCCACTACGACGAAATCAAACAGCAAGATACTACTTCCAATTGCCCTCTCTTACCTCCCAGAAAATTTCCTGTGTTCCATTTCCATGATGTACGTCCCAGTCCAAGATGAGCACACGACGTAAACCGTATTTATCAATAGCATACTGAAAAAAGTGATGTATACATAAACTATAGGTGTGGGTTAAGGCCAGATCTTAAAACAACAGAAGGTCAACTTCAGCGGTTTCGAGCATTTCAACAAAAAACCTGTTCAAATCTCAAATTAACTATTCACTGTGTGCAGTCTAAATCACATTTTCACGCCTTCACACATGGACAGCATAAGTTTAGGGACGCTTTGAAAGGTCCACTGAGAACGTTAGACTGAATTCTCAGAAAGGGATTAAAAAGCATAGCTAGCTGAATCCTTTTTTCGAAGAAACTCCCTTTTGATGCAAACTATCCCAAGCTATAGTCAAGAACGTGAAATATGTGTAGATGGTTTCGGAATTTTCAGACAATAATGAAAAACTGCAGAAGCCAAGAAAACAAGCATTAATATCTATAATAGCAAGAAAGAAACCGCCTTTTTATCGCCTAATATGCTGATGATGAACAATGTTTACGTTTTCTTCAAAGTTCGATGGACACGCCAAGTTTTCTTCCTAGCTCATACCCCATTATCCGTGAGAAATAGATGAAAAAAGGCACGTATTATCCAACCACACTCAAAAATCACCTTTCGTGAATAGATTCGTTCTTGGTTCTCAGGAAGACCACTTCAGCCGAACAAAAGCAAGTTTTTGTTGAGCCGCTTACCAGCTGGAGTGGTTTTTCGTTGAAAAAAAAAAGAAATGGCGACCACAAAAAACCCAACGCATCCTTTAGTGACAATGTCGAGTTTCATGAACTGCATTTCTTCAAGTGCACGGTGCTACAAGATCGCAGCTTTTCCTTTCAAGAACTCCTAGAAAACTCTCCAATGTGTGGCAAAAACGCGCTTCACGTCCATACATGTCCATAAACAGGTACAAACGTGCATAGCGTATTCATGCGGTTCCGAGAATTTTCTGCTTTTGACTGAAGAGGTAAAATGGTGTTGGGAGGGGCACTTGGTATTGGTCGATAATATGACCCGGCCTACACGTTCTGACTTGTTTGCATTCTGGGTAACTACTGCACGTTAGCGGAGCTGAGAAGTGAAAGTGTTCTGGACGTGTCAGCTAGCAAGTCAGAACGTGGTAAGACAGGTCATATTATCGACTTCTCGTAGGTGCCCCTTCCCACTCCATATTAAACGACTGAAGTCCTTTTTTCATCCTTCATCGCTCTTCACTTATGCTTTCACCTCTTCCGGATTCCTCTCCTGTTGTTCTCTGATATGTTTTTTTTGTTTTGTTCCTTCTAATTATCGCCTTCTGGTGCAAAACCATAAGGCTTACGACATACTTCACAGCGACGCTGTCGTCGCGTGCATTCGCCACCAACTTTTTTCGAACAACTGCCCTATGTCGACGTGCTATACCATGCAGATTATCTAATAAGATGTGAGATTTCGTAGCATTTTCTTCTCTTCATTTTGATTATTTTTATAGCGGCACCCACACATGTCATATGCCTAACAAGTTTTGAGACGAGGGAATTATTTGCGAGCCATACTATAACACACCCATTTAATGATGCGGAACAACTCTGGCCTTTCATATATCTCGGGAACGCCGTTTCGAGGAAGTGGAGCTGTATACCCAAAAGAGGCGGTGCGATCTAGCTCTGCGATTGACCAACTGTCCAACTCACCAGTCGCACAGCCGTGTCCCACCCCACTTTCCAGGTATAAGGCTCCAAATGCCTGAGAACTTACAAAAATTGCCAGAGAACTTCCGTAGAATTATCGGGACTATTGACCAAGTTCCGAAGCACTCGCAACTTTAGGTGTGAAAATTTCTGTAGTTGTTTGGTGCTTCTGTAGGTACAGCAAGCGTGAAAAATTTTACAAATGATGCGAAAGATCAGCGCCGAATTTTGCACTTGTAAATCAGTAAAATATTAAAACAACATGAAAACTACCTGTGCAGCAACTGCGACATTGTTGAATATGCAGAAACCACTCGGCTCAGCAATTCCAGCGTGATGTCATGAAATAACAAAAAATAGTCCCAACTGAGCGATAACAAGCGGAGAAAAACAAATCACTAGCTATGCCAATAATGGTGTAGAAAAAAGGAAAAAATACCTGGGGGTCGTATGAGGGCAAATGCGTTCCACTCCCCTACGTCCGTGGTCAGCACACGATCAACGCACTGCAACAATTGAAACATTACTCCAGTTGTGGAAATCTCCTGAACATTCAATTCATCACTGCTGTCATGTGTGTTCGTTTTTTGTGCTTGCTGTTGCTTTTCTTTTCTTTTCTTCTAGCTCCAAGATATTGTGGCGGATAGAATGAAGTAACTCGCAAGTTAAACCTTTTTTTTGTACTTCGACAACGGACGACATCGAGAGGTCACCTTTTGGGCTCGAGAAACGTCTTGAAAAAATCCAAAAGCGGCTATTCTTAGAGGTAGAGTTACATCAAGTTTTTTATTCTTAAATGTTAGAGTATCCCCAGACTTCCCCAGCAATCGTGGCGATCGCCACATGGATAAAGTGAATGAGGAGACCCCAGACGTCAGAAGGATGATAATAAATGGGGCGTGGTGATCGATAGGCATCGTTTCCATTATCGCTATCACTCACATCGCCAGTTCATTTCGGGTACATTTTCGAGAGTATGGGCGATGAGCTCCGTTTAGTAGCGGTCCATGGCGATGTAATGTGGCAATCGATACGTATCATTTTCACGATCCTTATCTCTTATATCGCCGGTTCATTTTTATTTATTTTGAACTGGCGAAGTCTGGGCATACTCTTAGGCCAGGGGTAAATTCCTCGGGGACTACAGCACCTAGCATCGCGAAAGATGGGCGACCTCAATGTTGATACATATTGATTGTGAGAGGGTCACGAAGGTCAGTTGCCAATTGCCAACGCCCACAATCGATACGTATTAACACATTCTGGACCTTTTCGACGTGCTGATTCTATTAGTGTAGCTCCGAAAATGGTTAAAGGCAGTGTGTCACCTCTTTTCGATGGGCGGAAAATACCAAGAGACGCTAGACCTTCTCGTCACGCTAATTCCAAAGATGTACGTCAAAGCTCTTAAGAATGACGAAAACCCCGTTTTCGGAGGGTCCGAAAGTGCAGTTCACGGACCACCTGGGCGGAGCGGTCCGTGAATGTGCTGGCTGCACGCCACGTTTGCAGTGTTGGCCAACACGTTTAGACTTGTTCGATCGATGAGATCAACGGCTTCAGGCGTCCACTCGGCTTGACAAACTGTTACAAACCCCGTCCCGAAAAATGTTTAAAAATAGGGTTTAAAGACCTTTTTGTAACATTTTAGGTATACCGTTGGATTCAGCGTGTCGAGGTGATTCAGAATCTGGTAAAGGCTCAGACAGGAAAACGAGGTGACACACTGCCTTTAATGGACAGTTCTACCAGCGCCAACCCGATTGTGACTTGTGCCAGTAGTCCGTGTCTAATCTATAGAGCAAACCTGTTCCATCACGTCAAAAACGCATAACTACAGCCCATTTGCGATCGGGTTCACCGACCCTCTCGCACAACCCAGAGTTTCGAAACTCGTGGTTGCGAATACTCTTTAGAGCATAGAGTTCACAATGGGTTTGAGACCTCTCACGTGTGCCGACGTTCTTGGCAGCCCCTATTTCTGTACACATCTCCACATGCAAATTTTATTTCTCTACAAATCTCGAAAACATTTTGGTATCCATCGCTATCTATATATGAGGTGCGAACAACCTCACAACAGTCCTACACTTTGAATGTGCAGGTGACTGTATGTTGCGGTACCCAAGTCACCGTTCAATATTTGATGACTTCCACCCTTCGATCCCGATAATATTGCTCGTCACCAATCACACCACATACTACTGGTATGCACAGCAGTAGGAATGTGTTGATTGACCGCGTCGAACAAAAATATTGCAGAAATTGTGCCTCTGTGTAGATTCACCATTGCAATACAGGGATGCTGAACGCGTTTCTATGCCCCCACCATGCGATGTGCTGAGCTGTCGCAGGCGGACGCCAAGTATACCTTTCATGGTAACTTCGGGTTAATCTGACTCAGGTTCTCGGCGGAATCTTTCTGAACCTTTCTGGGAAATTCATTAAAGGCAGCAGGAGCTGAAATTCTCGACTCCAAGCTGAGCTGTGGGTGATGAAGTACAGACTCAGCACATCATAAATGTGAAACGAACACAGACAATTATGGCTTACCTGCAGAGAAAATGGAACATTCGTCGCGAACGCACCTGGCCGTGTTCGCGCGCGGACGAGTTTTCCTCGGCGCAAAAAGCCATTGCGGTGCGTGGTTTTTTGCGCCGGGAAGACGAAATGCATTCAATTCACAGGGTTTCATGGCGGGACTCGGCCAAAACCACGCGCCGCAGTGGCTTTCGCGCCGGGGAAAACTCGTCCGCGCACGAACACAGCCAGGCGTGTTCGCGACGAATGTTCCATTTTCTCGGCAGATAAGCCATCGTTTTCTGTGTTCTTTTCACATTTATGATGTGCCGAGTCTGTACTTCACCAGCCGCAGCTCAGCTCAGAGTCGAGAATTTCAGCTCCTGCTGCCTTTAAGGGTTTCGTGGTAGCGCTCTCACATGAGGCTGGATATCTAGTTTGCATATAGCAGGAAAAAATGCAAATAATTGTTTGTGACGGATCTTGGTTCTTCCTTGTCCTCATTATCGTACTAGAGCATCGAATAGGGGGGTGTTGCTTACTGGATGGTTCATCTGGCGTGAATTTCAGGACGCATTATTTTATACTTCTATTTACCTTGAAAGTTATACTTGGCGTCCGCCTGCGACAGCTCAGCACATCATATGGTGGACGCACAGAAACGCGTTCAGCATCCCTGTATTCTAGTGCATTGCCATGGTAGATCTGCACAGAGGCACAATTTTCGCAATATTTTTGTTCGACGCGGTCAATCAACACATTCCTACTGCTGTGCATACCAGTAGTATGTGGTATTATTGCTAACGAGGAATATTATCGGGATCGAAGGGTGGCAATCATCGAATATCGAACGGTGACTTGGGTAACGCAACATACTGTCAACTGCGCATTCAAAATATAGGACTGTTGTAAAGTTGTTCGCACCTCATCTATAGATAGCGATGGATAATAGAATGTTTTCGAGATCTGTAGAGAAATAAAATTTGCATGTGGAGATGTGTACAGAAATAGGAACTACCAAGAACGTCGGCACACGTGAGAGGTCTCGAACCCATTGTGAACTCTATGCTCAGAAAATATTGGCATTGGATACAGTACAAACTACGGAAGAGGTGATGATCGTTGCTGCGCCCTACCTATTGAATAGGGAAAACTTGCACAGAGCATGGGGGAAAACTGGTGTCACCGTCAATCCGGAAACTCGGAACCAGCTGTCAAATTATTATTATTATTTATTGAACATGTACAAGTACATGCAATAGCCACTCAAAAACAGTCAAAGAACAAGTAATCAAGTTAACTTATTCAGTCTTCTCTCAAAAAGAGTGTCTCTCTCAGGAAATACACTAGAATGTATTAATTGAATAATAAAAATATTGATTTCGTAATTAAATTTGTTAATAGATAACTAAAGTAGATGCATAGGAAATAATAATGGGAAAACTAAAACTACGTTGATACAACGTTTTTAGATTTACACAATACTCGTAAAAATATGTCGACCTATTCTCGGGAGCGGGGGAGGGGGGGGGGAGTCATCTACCCCCTGACTTTGTCCGCCACAGCAGTAATGTGTTCAACCACCACCTCGATATCGGCTTGCTACTCATCTTACAATGTTTTCACACGCAAAAACATCTTGAAGCGAGGGCAAGCAAAGTAAATTCTATCCGCACGTTGCTGTGCCTTCAAAGGAAGCACGTCTATCCCCATGCCAACCAGGAATTCACGATTGCACAAACAATCTCGTCCATTCATTTTTACAGCCGTCGGAAGATCTCTTTTGTGATTCCCTAGCAACAGCTTAGTGATGAATCGAGGATTAATCGCCGATGTTTAGTCTTTACCACGACGATACTTGATGTTTTACATAGAGCTTATTTCAAATTATTCTGCGATCCCCGAATATTTGGAGAGAACCTTCTTTGGAACGTTACTGCTTCTGCGTCTTTCAAAGTTGCAACTGTCCAACCAAGAAGGAATTTCTATGCTCTGAGAAATTTGCATCAAGAGAAAAGTTAAAGGAACAAATCTATGGGGTGCAGAATAATAAAAACACATAATACGTTCCATATATGTCCACGTCATACTCGAGATCGTTCTAAAATGCTAATGCAACTAGAAACGCAATCAATAGAGTAGAACGCGCGTTACTTACCAAAATTCGCTCTGCGCTCTCCAAGTAGGAAACATCAAAAATCAACTATTTCCTAACCCACTCTACATTATGACTTCATCAATCGAAAGTGATAATTCCAGAACGTCACGGCGCTTCATGTTAGTTCTCTATTATAAGTTTTTTTTTTTAAATCAGTTCTTTCTAGTCATATATTTCTAAAGCCCTTGTCGCACTTCAAAGCGATGCCTTCGCTGGTCATTATATAATGTTACAAATTCGCTCATTTCATATTAGAAAAAGAGATGCGTGGATACAGAATTTTCGAGAACAGAGCGCAACATGTGGTGGTCACTGAAGAGAAGAACTTAGTAGTCGTCGAGCAGATTCAGGAAAACTTAATACTAGTGCCCGAAACGGAGCAATATGGTGCGATTGATAGATTGGTTTTGAGCTGTATAGATTATGGTCGTGCTGATTGATGGCCATAGTTCCCACTTCCGCTTCCTGCTGAAGAATTTCCCTCGAAAACCTTCCAACACACTGCACTGCAAGGTCGTAGCTTCTCCTCTTTTCGAGAATTCCCAGACAACTTCGGGGAACTCCAAAAAGCCAGGTGAATACGGACCAGTGTCGCGGCGGGGCGTAGGACTTTGACTGTCTGCTACACTCCTCGACCGATAATGCTATGATGACGCTCTCTGACATTCTGTGCCCATGACTGCCGCGTCGCTGCAGTGGTACGTTTTCACCGTTTGAAGTTTCATGCCATTCCCTGAATGAAAATGCCGCACAGAGGATGCCGAGCCGTATACGCGTAAAATCTGCGTGTGAACCCGCAAGAACGAAGGATGCTACTGTAGGGGAGACTTCCCCCCCCCCTCTAGTCTAGCGTTTTGGAATTGAAAGCGCATCATCACATTCCCTAGAACTTGAGGGATTTCCGGAACATGTTCCCGCATCTGATCCAATGACGATTTTGGCATGTCCTCTGACGAGTTTTAAAAAGTTCTAGCGGCTTCTAAGAGTTCGTTGCCGTGATTGGTTTTTCAAGGATTTCAGCTTGGATTTTGGATGAATTGGACTAATCTTCATGAACTGTGCAAATTTGTAGCTATAATATCATTCTTCTGCCTCATTAACGGCTATGTACCTCTCTTTCTAGCGCTTCCTTTTTTGTCAAGCAGCCCTAATATGTAGGTACACAGTAGCCCATTTCTGAGCGTGACTGAACTTGCTCAGTAGTCACCTATCTCCAGAGAACGTTTCGTCCTGATCCCTGGGTGCAACGCTCGAAAAAAAAAACATGCTGCCAAGTCGGAAGAAAAAATGGACAGATATTGTTTTCTCTCCCTTTAGATGCCATTCAATGTGACTTATTGCCTAGCTTGAGCACGACGAAAGTGGTTCACAAGCCTTTCTTCCTTTTTGTATACATTTTGCTATTGCAGCTATGCATAGCAAAGTTTGTACAATCGAAAACAAGATAAGCTGACAGGAAACCCCTACGGAAGCAGTTATGAGGCGGCGTGAATGGATTGATTCACAGTGCAGAGTGCTTCAACCAAAGTTGCAATAGTTATCATGACCAGTTAGTTCTACAGGAGCCTTGCGTTCTCCTGATGATGGTAATTTGTATTGGACATGTTAGGTGGATGGTGGTGGAGGGGGTATGTTGTGCGGCAAAATGTTGCTGAGTGCAGTAGGTGTATGTAAACATTCACGCACACGCACTAGCATAATCCCTGAGCAGCGCGCGCGTGTATATAATAACGTCGAAGCACCTCCACTCTCCAATTTGACTCCTTCAATACTTTTTGCTCTTCCGAGCCGACGCGATCGTAGATGAACGTCGCCGCTCGGAGCCGGAGGAGGAGCTCCGTTGATAAGGGCGTCGACAAGGCGCAACGTGGCCGAGTGACGACGGCATGATTCATCCGTACAGTCAGCCATTCGAAGCGCTGCGCTCTTCGAAATCGTTAGGCCGACGGTGGGCGTGGTGTCCTCGCCGCAACAAATCCAGCGCCGTCAGACTCCGACTGCCATCGAAACCATTTCCTGCATGTGCTCGTTCTCCATTCACCTTACTTTGACATTTTGTGCTACGGTCTATAAACGTAACTGTTTTCAGCCAGGTGAAATGACCGCCGCTCGCAATCCTCTCCACGATCGAGCGGCGTTCGAGATGCCCCCGTTCTCACACGTTTTCCATTCGTCGTTTTTCGTTCCATTTTTGGCCTATTTCGCATTTTTCCGTCTCGCCAGTCTCTTTGTGAAGAACTTCATGTGGCAGAGTTACACGGGTTTCAAGTAGGTTCTCATTAAAGTCTTCCTGTTTTTGTTTACTTTGGAAGCAAACAAACCCTGACATTCTCTTGGCTATAGCTCGATTAATTGACATTGTTCTAACAATACTTAAGCGTTCCTTCTCGGGCTTCCCGCTAATGTTTCACTCTCATTCATGCTCAAAATGGGCTACATTCCATTGCTGTTTCCTAGGAAAACTAATCGAATCATTGTGTGGTCAACAGCAGCGGTATTGTAAGCGACTACTCACAATTTCATCCTGACGACAACTGATCCATAATCAATATTACGGGGACCCTAGTGGAAGCAAAGGATGCGCCTCGCTAGTTTGCCAGAAAGGCAATTCCTGGTTGCATCCGAAATATTACACTTCCATACCAATTATAACCAAATATTAAATTACCCATATGTATCTACAGGGTGCGCAAGAATTATTGGCGCGTGGTTTTTTTGAACCCCAGTCAGGAAGGATTGAGCGAAATCACAAGTCATGTTGTAGGTGTCCTTCCTTGAGTCATCTCTACCGTAGATATTAGTTGGTTTCCCAAATGACCTTCTCCTGTGCCTACACAGGCTTCAGGAAATCTGGTCCGACCGCTGGTGACACGGGGTCCGTGACAGCGCCCTTGCTTCCAACATTTTCTGAAGTAGACTTTAGAAGACTCGGACCATACATGTATGACAGGTCACGGCTATGTCTCAACTGCCCTCACCGTTGACTGGACCACCAAATGATTACCGTGGTAAAAAAGGCGTTGTATTTAACATACCGTTTTTGCTATTTTTAGGAACTCAGGACTGTTATCATAAGAAGAGCAAATATAGCAGTCGTTTCGAAACGTTGGAGGACTCCCAATTCTACTAGTAAAAAGTGGCTTTTGCAAACTCGTCCGTCCCCAGTTTGCAGGGCAAAATTTGTCCAAAAGCGGTTTCACGGATAATTTCCTTGAATTTTAGCTTGAAGGGATTGTCTACATAACTCACTTCATTTGCATTATCATGAGCTCCGCTTCGGATATTTTAGTGGGCAGGGTATCTACTACTTAATGGATTGGAACAGACCGCTTGAAATTCGTCCCTGAAGAATCTTGGGAAAATCTTGTGAAATAATATCTGCGTGTCAAGGAAGGTGTTAGCTGAAAGCTTCCCCAAGTCTTTACAGACCAGCAACGAGATCACTCGGCAAGCTCGCTGTTGTTTACGGTGGATATTGTTCCAGCAAACATGTCCACAAAACGAACTATGAATTTGCTCAATCGCCGCTGATTGGTTCTCAAAAAACCACGTGCCAATGATTTGTGCGCACCCTGTATGCGAGCCGCTCACACCTAACACAATGCAGAGCGGAAGATTCTGCAAGAGGCGCATCAGTTTTGCCGAGGCCTTTTTTGGACAGAAGATCTACTTACGTGATAATGAGGGCAACCTCATTAATCTGCTTTCGCCTTTTCCTCTTTTTTGTCGCCGATTTTCAAGATCAATGCAGAATAAGGCAAACCTATATAGCCCTTCATAACTGTTCAAGGACAAAATCGCTGGCAAAGTATTAGTTTTTTTTTGCGAGTGCCCATTCCTAGTCTCGTTCTAAGCCAGGCAGAACGCATGCGTCAAATTTTAAAATCCGTTGCAATCTCCACCTTTGCTATACTCAGAATTCGAGAAGATAAAAATTTTCTCACATTATGGATGATTGTATTGATATTGTGCGCATTTTCTGCGGTCTTGCTCCCACTCTTTGTTTCGCGGTCGTCAAATTTTACCGACATATACCAATGAACTTGAAAAATCGAAATGCACGAATATGTGACGATTTATGAATTAATCTTAGAATAGTGTGCCCCCACCGAATTTTGGATAGTTGTAGATGCGGCTACAGTTGCTCTCAAAGCTTCTCTGGTAGGTTTTGTCAATATGACACCGTCGCTAAGAAATCTCGAAAGAGCTGTTTCCCGTCGAATTAAACATGGGGCTTGAAAGTACAATTCCCAGTCTAAAACTGCTGAACGCTGCTTTGAAGTCTTGTAAATATTATTTTGCGCGAGAACTGTGTTAATATTCTTGATTCCGAACAAGTCGAAATTTGAATTGTTCAAAAAAGGAAGAGCTCTACAGCTCTGAGGAACAGGAAGGAAGGAATGTTCAGAATCCTGTTCTTGGAAGACTCGATTTTTCACGTGGGCTTCGGAATTATCAATCAAACTAATTTGATCTATTTTATCTATTTTCATTCCATCAATACTCTACTTGTGAGTAGTTGATCTTCCTCACGATCTTCACTTCTACTTAAATATTTGATGCGGTGCATTCATGAACCCTGTATAGAACCTGTCACTGTTCTGTTTTACTGATGTACATGATTGAAAACCAAGATTTTGGACAGCTTTCAAAAAAGAAGGATGAAAAGGTTTGGCATGGATATTCCCACTGTACGTATTCGCTTTAACGTCACGTAATAGAAAAATCTCCGAACAAAAGCAACAAAGTCAGCTCCTTTTTTGTTTCAGAACGCAGCCACTTAGTGAGTTTATTTGCCAGTGAAAGCATAGCTCCAGTGCCGTTATTGCCTTTCTTTAGAATGGCTCTCATTATGCAGCCACTTACGATTTTAACAAGTACCACTTCAAAGTTTCATTTTTGAGCACTGAACCTTCCAGCCAAAAGTCACAAGATCGCTCTTCAACAAGTGCTGCTCGTCGCCACAGCCATATTTTCTCTAAATTTATAGAACAATCAGTTCAAAATATCTCTTCTCGTTGCTGAAGCCCTTCACCACTTCCGTTATGTGCTTTTCGTGAAAGTTCTGTTTTTTTTTTGCTTTTTAGCGCCGGAAGCATAGAAAATTAATTGCTAAGAAATAATTGCTTCAAATGTATTTGTTAAAACTCTTTGTGTAGTAACAACAAAAGAACCGAGCGCAAGCGGTCTTCCGTTCTTCTCGTCATCCTAATAAAGTGGCAGCAGAAACTAGACTGAACAGGCTGAACTCCACGAAGGAAATCAGTCTCTCGATAAATTTTTTTTTTGTTACAAGGAATCTTTCCTGAACAATGATCACACTCAAAATTAGTCCTGAATTATACTGTGACGAAAATTCTATCCAATCACGTGCGTATAAGATCAAATGTCATGTAGAATCTTCAATTTTTTCTTGTTTGTATGATTATCGAGGTTTGGTTGCTGTTTTTTCAACTGCTGCCTATGCCTTGTGGTGCGCCCTGTGGCGTACATGTAAATAAATAAATAATGATTACGAACCTTAAAGAATCCATAGCGGCTTTTTTTTTTTTGAAAGAAAAGGTCATTCCCAGCGCTAGAGTAATTCGAAACGATGACGCAAAAAAGATCATTGCAATAAATGTAGTGAAATAAACTAGTGGAACTATTTTGATGAACAGCACTTATTCGCACTCATTTCAGAAGATATCGACTACAGAACCTATCAGTCTGTCTTCTCCACTCCATCATTTCGGGACTATGGTCTACCCTATTTTTTCTCACTCATGTTAGAGAAATGTTTGAAAACACTATTCACTGGTATGAACCCTGGGCTGCGCATCTGCCCATTCTGTCAATAGGTAAGACATATAGCTACGAGCTGAGCGAACGAAACAACAACCATCTCTCTCAGCATACTTCCTGCATGATGCTCTTGACATGCTAAACCACGAGTGGTCAAGATGGACACTTGAGCTGCTCATACATCATATTGCAACCTGCTTCGCCTTGCTCAGCGGGCTTCTTCCGCAGAAATTCCTGCTCTGCAACTACTGGGCTCTTCTTATGGAGGGAAATAGGTAAAATTCAAGCACTTTTGACTAGCACATTTTTGAAAAGAAATGGAAAGCTCAGAGGGATTAGTTGGGAAGAGTTGTGTGTCTCCATTTACAACATCGTTTCAGCATATTCTTGCATACTCGTACGATAATGCAAATATCTGGGTTGTCGCTGCAGCAGCCAGATGCTTTCAAGAGGATCGTTCGTTGCAACGTCATATCGTAAGTACCCTAGTTTTTTGCGTAGCATAGCAAAAAGATCCTGCTCATTTATAGTGCTGGGACGAGTTCATAGGTTCTGAAACAGAACACCACATATAGGCAAGAAAACCTTGAATAAGATGTGCTGACTCAAGCGAAAACTTCGTCCGTTCCAATAAAATTGAATTCCTTGGATTCCCCTTCCTGATATTCTATGTTCCATGTAGTAGGAATTGGTGCAGTGGATAACAGCATGATTCTTATAGTAATGCAATGTAATGTAAGAACACGAACAAACTTTTATATTTTAAGCGACAGGATGTTCAAAGTAATGGTTCTGCATGAGAGTATGAAGATGCCGGGAAATGCTACGCGCTTTGTTTCGCAATTCTCCATCAATATTGGGCCTATTCAGGATCCATCCTGAATTTGCACAATAACTGCTCAGCGTAGGGCTTTCTAGCAGCTTAACTGAACTAACTCACAAAAGCAATTCCTTTTGATGTCAGGCGCGAATGCAATCATAACACCGCAAAAAACTTTGCTAACTGCTCTACGTATTTCCAATTAAATATCTTTTTGCCTGGAGACGACCACTGCACTAGGAAACGCGGCGCAATTAGCTCTCGGCAAGCAACCTCACCGCAATTAGGGACAAAATTTATAATAATGGTTTGGACAAAACTCATGCCTTGGCGTCATTACAGCTCATCCATGGAATTTCCACACGTTTTTAACTTCTTTTACGTCCTTATTTTATAAAATAGTTTAGATTTTATTTCACCGAAAACTGATATATAAACCAAAGAGTTGAATGTGTTGCGAACATATACGCGAAAAAAAGGCTTTAGATCGGTCGTACACTGAAATAGTTACATGATGCCAATCATATCTGCAGGTTCTACCCAAGAGCAGGCAGGAAGTCTCACACCTCTGTAGTCGCTCTGTGAGCAGAATTGCTGCTGCCAGATACATAGAAACCATTGAGGGTTGTCAGCAATGAATGAAAGCATCTAATCGACTTCACTAAGGATTTTAGACTCCGATAGGTTGAGCAGTAACATCTGCCTCTTCCGTAAACCATGCCATCACTCACGGGGTTCTTCCAGTAATCTGCCCAGTTCTCCAAGGTCCAAGAAGCAGTGCAAAACTAGGAATGTTTTTGCAATCTGTTCGAAGCTTTGTACATAGACGCACCAAAATAGGGGCCGAATTTCTCATATCTGAAGGTTCTATCCAAGAGCAGGCAGGAAGTCTTTGCGAGTTCTACTCACAATTTTGTACCTGCTTGCCGATCTACACATACTAAACAAGAATTTCCTGCTATGCAAAGAAATCTCAATCACAAGCGCGGGAATACAGCAACCTCCGTTTCCATGGTGAACTTAGCCTAGCAATCTGCTACGGAAAGTACTCACTACCAGTGGAAATCTACATCATTACGAAGTAATAATGTAGCTATCGAACATCGGAATTGTGTTATGAGAATTGCTGCAGGTTGAGAACCTTGCCACTTTTTGCAGCAATCTTGCACCATCTTTTATGTGATATGTAAAAAAGGGATAGACAGGATCATGCAGAATAAAAAATTGAGAGACCGAATATCGTAACATCCTCTGCAACTGGAGATGCGGTCTGATGAACTTAAGACCTTCACGGGCACTTTTTCAGATCCACTTCCCCGCTACAAATACAGTTTCCAACGGTCCAAGAAATTTTCGAGTTTCTATTCTCCCAGAAACCATACAATGATTACGTGTAAGTGATTTGGCAGACTCTCGAACTTCTCGACATGCTGATTCCTGTGGTATACATAAAATGTTACGAAACGGTCTTTACGCCCATTTTCTGAACGTTTTTCGGGATGGGATTTGGAACACTTGGTGAAGCCGAGTGGACACGTGAAGCCGTTGATCTTCTTGATCATACATGTCAAGACGTGTTGGCCCACGCTGCAGCTTGGCGGACAGCCAGCATTCACGGGGACCGCTCCGCCCAAGTGGCCCATGAAGTGCACATTCGGACCATTGGAGAGTTTCCATCACTTTCATAGTTTTGCGGCACATCATAGGAACCAGCGGGACGAGGAGGTCTAGATTCTGTTAATATATCTACAACCCATAAAAGAGGTGATCAGGAAATCTAGCACGATCATTTTCAATTAAGAAATGGGATGGGATTTCCAAGAGAGAAATGTCGAACGAGGCAATTCTAGGGACTACACTTCCGCTACCCCGCCTCCCCCCCTCCCTCCATGACTCAGATTGCAGCTTATGAATAATTGAACAATTAGATATAAAAAAAGAAAACACAGAGAATATGTACGGAGCTAGAAATAGAAGACTAATAGAGTTGTGGTGAAGTGGTGAACGCTGTGGTCAAATAAATGTACAAACGACGTTACTTTTCAGTTTCGTGATATGTCGCTTCGTATCACAAGCGCTGTTCGTACAATGGGCTATTGCCCATATACATAAGATGCATCCATTCTACGTGGGAATCGCCCTGGGAGGACCAGCGGTATTTCTCGTCATCAATGCTATGCTGTTCTTCAGAATTCTAGTCTCTGATGGATTTCTCGATCAACGATGGAAATCAAAAGCGGCTATTAATAGGTACGTCGTTGATCTAAGAGCTAGAACGCTTATTTACACTGCTTTTATTGCTTTCGAGATACAAAACCAGCATATTAAGGGACGACGACAAGGGCACGCTCAATCAGAAGGAGAAGCTGTTGTGATACAGAAGAACAGGAATCAACAGACACCATATCTCATTTACAAATTACGGTTAATTACGGTTATCCTTCTGCAAGCAAGCACTCACATTGCTTTAGCTGTTAGGTTTTTGGGATATCGAAATAGTTATTCTATTCGAAGCACATACGAGTTCAGATATCATCTACATCAACTTTTTGTTATCGTTAGCATTGCACATAAGTTGCATTGCCGGGATTCGTAAGTGCAAGACCAGCCCCACATTATCAAACAAAAAAGATGTGAATGATATTTGAAAATCCTGATTTTTTTCAATCCTTCGAGAAGGTTGTATCCATATAGCGCACGTACATACCATTCTAATGAGCTAAGAGACTAAATCTGTATGTTGACGTTATGTGATTTGGGCATTATCGTGATCCAAATACGGCTACTACTCATTTGTGATTTCACTACCTGCCGAAGTGAGTGGAATTGTATGATCTTTGTGAACAGAAATGTGATAAGAGAACGAGCAAATTAAAAATTCAACAACTGAAACGCTGTTTTTTCCTCTTCTATGGAACATTCAAAGAGAATCGCTAATGCCGATTGATAATCTGCCTTTCAAAAGAGGAACCGTCAAAATATGTGATCACCGCAACAATATTTTCCCTAAATACTGCTTGGAAAGTGTCGGCGAGAAACTGATATTGCAATAGTGTTGATGCAAAAAAAGGAAAGTCTTGACGCAGCTGCATTTATGACTTTCCAACTATCGCTCGAGTACTCATCTCTCGGTGAAAGCATTGTTGTTCACGTAGGGGTATTTCAACCCAACTAAGACCACGAAATGTCTCGCAACCACAGAGACATAAGCATATCGACTATAAGGAAATGCAGGATCGCCCAAAATTAAGATAACAAAAAAGAAACCACAGAGGAAGTTTTGGCGTTATTTGGAACATCGTCATAAGAATTATATTCGCCACCTCTCATTCTCAAAATACTCCATCTAGGGAATGATATCTCTATTAGCTTCGACATGGATCCCAAGACGCTAAGAGATGTCCGAGATCATGGCGCACAGGTGCTCAGGTCCAATCCACCCTATATTTTTGGAGTGTTCCTCAAACAAATCTTAATTACGATGAGGTACTGAGCAAGGCTGTCTGAGGCGCTGCCAAAAACTACTAATCAAATTCATAGAATTTGAGGAATGTGGTAGTCACTCAACAGTAGGTCGTGAATTATTACTGCCCTATACCTGAATTGAACGAATCTTGTGCATAGGAGCACTATCCTGGTGAAACGTCCAGAAACGACCTCCCAGCTAAATTTGACATTAAAAAGTAAGTCTATCCAAAGGCAAAAGGTATCTGAGGTACTGTTATCGTAAATTCAGGTCATGCTTTAGTACTGCTTCTTCCAGAACAGTGAGCAGTGAAGTCAGTGTGGAAGACAAACACACGAACACAGACACATGGGTGGGTTTGTATGACCTCTGTGACATTTCGTTCTTATCATATTCACTCATTTCCTTCACAGTGTCGCTATGAAGTATGTTATAAGCCTAATGTGCTTCATGCTATACTCGTTCTCAGTAAGCGTTTGCAATGGTCGTGTTCGCAGTACAGCAAACCCAGCCAAATATGATCACTAGATAGAACACAAAAAGAGAAGAAGTAGAAAAATTAATACCTCGAGCACGGCACCAACACTTCTGCTTGCTATAGAGAATGTATCCCGAGTGAGATAAATAGAATTCAGCCCCTCTTCTGTTAACCGTAGCTCGGAATCAGTCATCTGCAAATACGAGCGAAACACCGCTGAGATGAACAAAACTACCAAAAAAGAGAATTTGGAGCTGTAATTCCACCGACATTTTTCATTTCACCGATATTTTAACTCAGGCTGTGGTAATCAACACCATCTGTTGTCTGCTTTGTGAGAAAGGGCTGCGCAACAGCAGATGTGACCCTTTCGGACACATTTTGCTCTCATCGTGAATTGACCAACCCCGTTCAAAGCCAAAAATAAGAACAGGCTTCCTGAAGGAGGATGCAAACATGAAACATAAAACTGAAGCGCTTTTGAGATTTTCGAGACAGTGCGCTCTTGAAACTTTCATCGAAGTGTTCTCATGATTGCCCATATATTACAGAGAAATGTACTCATAAATTTGTCTTGCTTACCTCAGCGCAGCGCCTCATTTTTTGGATGTAAGGCCTCTCATGCACAGCTTCCAACTCAGAATCAGTTGCCACACGCTCGTTTAGTAAGACTTCACACTTAGAGGGAATGCCACAGATTTCCAACTTCGACATGATCTACAACCGTAAAAGTACAGATTAAGAGCACTGGAACAAACATTGTGTTATGCCTATGAATCTAAACATGAAACATTGTAGCCTTCTGAATAGCCGCCAGACGCTACACAAAATTCATATAAAAGTTTTCCTTTCTGTTATCTCCCATACAGCAAAGCAAACTATAAGACAAAATCCAAGCTTCGCACCAATATTGAACACGGTGTTAGGAAAGGTGTCGCAGTACGCCCCAAGAAGGCCAAATACTGCTTGAGAACACGAAAAAATGATAAAAAACATATATAGTCGAATTCACACTAGCGGTCCTGGCCGGTGTTTCCGGATGATCTTCCTCAACGCAGTTGAAGTGTTTCGTAGAATCACCGTTATGAACAAGCAACATCTTCGATGGGGCGGTGGATGCTGACAAAAAAAAACATTAAAATTACTACAGTCATCGTATAACTTGATGTGAAAATAGCAACCACATCCTACCTTTGCAACGCCACTCATTCTTGAAAAGATCTTCTTGTGAAACGTTACTGGTATTTTCTTTTTCTTCTTCTTTGGGGGGGTCGAAATTGATGGTAGGATGATGTCTAGAACACTAATGATTGGAATTTCAGATAAGGTAGGATGTTTGGATTGGAATAATAAAAGATTTGAATCATAAATGGAATGCTTTTTTCCTACTGTACATCAATAGCCCCAAGAATACCTCGCTTCAATAGGATACAGGATAACTTTCAATCACAATCATTAACATACAATGGGATCAAATTTTGTTAACGAATTTTCAATAAATCCTAAAAACTTCAAAGATATAAGACACGCATTTCAAATCACGTATAAAGAGAGAATCACGTAAATGTTACCCAATAAGCCCGGTGCATAGAAATGGAACGTTGAGGTTCTGGCTTAACGTTATGGCTGGTAATAGGAATATGTGCTTGTGTGGGGAGGAAAGGGAGCCACTATGATAAAGGAGTGGACATTGTGTATGGAAGCATGGAAAGGGGCTTATTTTAGATAGAAACTTATGCGAAGACAGAAGCAAAACTTGTGCTCTAGTTACACAGTGAATAACTCTGGGAAAAACAAAAAAAAACTTTGCAAAAAATTTACTGTAAAATGGCTCTACAGCGAAACTGTTGTGACTGTTGCACGCACATATTTGGAGAGACGTCAGCACGTATCAGATATTCAAAAGAAAAGATAAAGAATATTCAAAAGAAATTAGAAAAAAGTGGAAAAATTGAGATAGGGCTTGATTCAGATATTACGGATGACATCATAGCCATTCTTCAATAAAACGAAAGGAAGAGACAAGAATGAGCAACGGCGATTGTCAAAACGGTTTCATGAAAGACTCTGCTTGGATAAGGAAAGTAAAAGATAATTTCATAAAGTGCAAATATGGCATTACTTGACCTTTTTCTGCACAGATCAGCGTTACATTCGATGAAAAGTTGAAGATGCAGGTAAGTACAGGACTAATGAATAAAATGTCACAATTTCGTCAGCAAAGCAGCAGAAGAACAAGAGCTGGCTCTAAGGATCAGAAGAAAGTCTCAACTAAAAGTTAAAGAAGCTACAAAAAGAAGCCTTGGACGCAAAACCGACGATTTATTTATGCACGCGTTCAAATCTTCAGATTCAAAAAAGACCATAGCATCGAAAGATGGTAAAAAAGCAAGGGATTCTTCGGAAAGCCAAAGCTTATTTCTATGAGAATGAAGGACTCTAACTGTGAGCTGCAGGATGGAATGGTGATAACAGAGTGATAGAAGAGAAGAAATGAAGAATGACAGAGGTGAAATGCAGAAATGGAAATAACAAAAGCGGAAATACGAAAATGGACTGAAGTAGAGTGTAAGACCGAAAAGAAAGCCACAATTACGATGTGTTCACAACTCATAAGAAGAATTAATGAAAACTCACAGGCTCCAAGGTTTACCCTTACAATGTCCACTGACGTAAAAGTCGAAGCAGTTCCAGAATCCTCTCAAAACCGAGATGCTGTTCAGGCAAGACACCACTGTGCTGAAACACAAAGTATTCCCAGAGTTTAGATTACTGCTCATCAAAACATGTTGGACCACACGTTAACAAACCAAATTTTCAATAATTTGTGGGAGCCAAACTTCGCCAGATGAGGGGAGCTACCATGCCACACCATCAAATCCGAAACATTTTGAACCACTGTCTCAATCACAATAACACAATTTCTCTCAATCCACTATGCGTACAATCAAGAACGGTGATAGCACAACTTAAACGAACCACTCAAAGCAACAAGATGGGAATACATACGTAGTACATTTTTGGATAATTATAAAATTTATTGGTGGTTTCGGTTTCCTTCTTCATCTGCAGTACTAAGCTGGCCGTTGTTTTCGAGAACATATGCGTATAAAGAGTGGAAAAACCAACGTAATTACCTCGCCTTTAGAGGCTCCAGTAACGAAATCGGCAACGGCTTGTATCCGCAAAGAACCCGCAAACATCTATGAACACCCACTGACTGGACACTGTGATTGTAACCACCCTTGAAACAAAAATTAACAACTTCGGGAATGCTGGTAAGAATCTTTCTTTCTAAACAACAATTACTGAGAGGCGATATAATAGAATGAATACGTTGATGCTCTGAAGAATAACAGACTTCTTAAAACGCTGCCTACATGCAGACAGTGTTAGCTTTTGCCACATCTAGGCCAACTACTTCTTGGACTCCCGCAACTACTTTATTCATGAAAACTCGACGAAGGGAGCTGTTCGCGTGATGGGTGGTGCATGCATGCGTAGTTTAGATTAGATGTATCTGTTGTGAGCAAAACGATGCGCGCAATTGGGAAGTGACTCGCAATCTTATTTCATATTTTATCGCCTTCCAAGCTTCTCAAATCAGTAATATGTCATTTTATAATTAATATTACCTCCAGTATCAATAGCAGCTTTCCGTGAGCCAGACCACGCAAGTGGTACACAATATGTGAGTAAGCATCCGGAGACAATCGCATTTCTCCTAGTGGATCACCACCACAACTATCAAAACCTGGGTATATGGTACAATAACTCGATCGCGTCTATGTATGTTGCAATGACACAGAATGTTACCTGCAGAAATTATGACGAAATCGGGGCTGAATTCTCGAGCCAGTGGCCAGAGAACATTCCAAAAAATTGCAATATAATCAGCATCCCCGCAACCGGTCTGTAAACGGAACATAGGAACTAGTAGCATGCATGATTTTTGCTCATTCTTTCTCGAGATAATATAGCTACCCTGTATTTTTTTCAAATGGCGGAGCCGATACTATAGGACGTATTGAAGGTAAGAAGGGTAAAGGTGAAGAGATATGGTCTGCTAGGAGACCCGAAAACGAAGACGGAAAGAAGAAGAGAAAACTGAGATCTCCGTCAATTCGGGGAACCGATCGACTGGTATTTCAAAAATAAAGTTACTAAAAACTAATTTTAGCACCAATTGGCTAGTTCCACCCCAAAAGTCTCAAGATCGGAAAATTTCTCCAAACTTGAATCTGGGGGTTGTTTATGCGCGGGTCACAAAATCATTTCCATTGTGTAGCGTAGCCGCTCCTGACAGAACTAGGATAAGTATACAATGAAAGCTCACAGAATCATTCGAAATTTTGCAAAATGACTCATTCAAGATATTGATCATGATTATCAGCGTCAACTCGCAACATACTGTTAATTTCTTGACAAAATTAGCTTCTTTCTTTTCTATTGCTTTTCTTTTCAAAAATTCCTGAAAATGTTGGAGCGGGGATGTGGAGTAGGGTCCCTCGCTCAATACAATAGGCCTATCGCAACCTTAAAAATGGCATTGTGGAACATTACGCTCACGACTGTCGTGATCAGCCTATCAAATAAATTCCAAAGGTTGAGTCTGAGCGGAACTTCTAACTTTGATTTTTGGGGCGAAACTAGTCGAACACTGCCAAAATTTTCACCAATTTAAGAACTAAATTTAGTATATTACTCGACCAACTCTAGTAGAGGCGAAACATAGCAGGTCATCTTTTGGAACTAGATTAATCAAAGGAAAGTCATGATCTACACTCGCAATTCGGGATAGATTAGTTGAAAAACCAATTGTAGAAGAAGCTAGATGTTACAGAAAGACTAAAAACTATGTTGAACTAATTTCAAGACTTACAATTACTTTATCAGCGCACAAGATATACAGTACAAGTAGCAGCGCAGAAGATGAACAATAAGCAACCGATCACAGTAAGAAAAGTCACCTCATTCAAAGTGATATTGATATTGTAACCAGCTCCCTCCGAATCACCGACGTGATCGAAATTCGACTCTCTTAAATGTGGCCAGAATTTCCCATCCTCGTAACGATGTATGGAGAAAACCATCACTCTAGAGAAAACTACATAACCATACAGGATAAATTTGAGAACATCAAGGACGAACCGTTTGTCCTCATAAAAAATCTGCTGAGTGCCCTGTCCATGATGGATATCGAGATCAACGATTAGAATCCTCAAAAGTATCTCATTAAAATAAAGAAAATGAACAATGATGTGGAATAATAACAGGTCGGCACTGATGGCACGAATATCAATAATGGAGGGAATCAAAAAGTATGAATTTAGCAGAGAAAGAGACGGACATCGTACAAATACTCCAAACATGAATAAAAATGGTTCAGAAAGCTATCTCAATTCGAGCAATGGATGAGGGAACTTGAATAAACATGTCAAAGAAAGTGAGGTGCTGCCCCACAGTGTTCAAATGCGATAGTAAAACTGTAATTAGTAGGATAATATTTACATGAAGCACAAGAATAAACCACAGAAGTGAACCACCCATATCTAAATCGAACAAAAGCGATGTACATATCTACTCGAAACCACTACGTCATTTTCAAAGTTGCTAGCATCGCTTTCACAAATTCATTTCTCTATTTTTCGTTTGATGCATTTCCTATTTGATCTCTTTTTTTCTAATTGTAGCACAAAGCTTCCAAGAGAAACATCGCGGAAACTTCACACCACTTTTCCCCCACGCCCAACTGGTTTGTCACTTCTTCGTCTGGCACTGGCCTGCCGATATGCTCCTCGTGCACCTAGCACCACCAGCCAGGCCGACTTCATCCCTGATACGTATGTGGGAGGTCCAACATCGGCGAATGACCATCCACATCCGATAGGTACCAAAAATGAAACTGCGGCGACGGCGAGGCCCGGGGGCTATACTCCTCGAGGAGTGTAACCGCAGCCCATAAAACTTCTAGGTGTAGCTTTCAGGCGCTGCTATATAAATGGAGTATCAGTTTTTTGAAAACATCCGCTTGCACGTTCACCTCAGGTAACCACTAGAAAGCCGTTGGAAAATCCTTCTCTAATGGGTGAGCTTTAACGCCATAGGAAACTGATTTTACGATAAGCATATGCAGAACTACTGCTGCTCGATGGAAGTGCATAATAATCTCGCAAACCAAAAAATGATATTCAGAGAAAAAAGAGAAAAACAGGCGTGAACTGATAAGTGGTAATAACTAAAAAGTTGAGGAAAAATTAAGTGCAGGATCACAGAAACGAGTTGTAACAATTTACCTATCAGCTCCAAAGTTGAATGCTGCTTCAGCCGCTTGCGCAGCATTATTGAACAGACAGAAACCACACGCAGAATAACGATCAGCGTGATGTCCTGGCGGTCGTACGAGAGCAAAAGCATTTGGAATCTAAATGAGAGCCAATAGGAGATTTCCTAGGGAAACAAATACTTGTTATGAAAGCCGTAAAGCAGTGATGTGGAACATAAAAGTAGGAACCACCACCTTGTTCTCAACTATATTCTCAGCCAACCAACGACAGCAAGAAACAGCTGATTTCGCAGCTTCAACTGAACCCTGCAAAAATGAAGTGAGAATATTGTTACAAAATGTGACAAGCAAATGCAGCAAACCGGAGTCATGAACACAGAGTCATAGTCTTCACACAAATGATTCAAAGAGTCTTGGTCCATGGATATCGCCTCCTTCAGCAGCCTGTTAACATGCCCTTCTGTGTGTGTTTGACGGAGATCCAAGTCGTCGAGTGAAGGGAATGTCTAAATAAACTGTGAAAAATTTGTTCAAAATTTAAGTGCATCCATACGACTCACATCGACCTCTTGGCATTCTTTTATTAATCCACTTTCGGTCAGAAGGTTCCGGCAAACATCAATTCTGTTAGGGTTTTCGGGATGTCCCTCATATATTGGATTGCGATGAAGCTGCTGGGTCTTATTAAAACCCAGCGTTGTTTTGTACTCCAAGGATCTTTGTTGATCCATTGGTACTTGAGGGTGTCTGTCCTGAACTGGGCACGGAAATAACATTAAATAATGGAAACATCAATGGATGGCAGTAACAGCGTGACATAAGTGGTTGAAAGTGAAAAAGCAGCCAAAAAGAAAACGGGCAAAAATCTGTACCAAAAAACAGCCCTTCTGCAGCCCAGGTGGTAGACGCGGTTGTGGAGATCCCGTGTGCGTGGTTTGTACGGTCTAAGGGTCTGATTGTCTTAACTGAATACGGATGAAAACTTGATAATTTTAAGAAGAACGACAAAAAAATAACAAGACAAATCTCACAATAGAAGATCAGCGGAATACGAGAAAAAGCACAAAAAATACTTCTTTGATGTAATTTGGATGAAGATGGCAAATCAGTGGTTGAATAGGTATTTTCTTACCCTTTCTCGAAAATGAAGGTTTGTATTCAATTTTAAGCAGTAATTGTGGTAAATCTTAGCGATGGGGAGAATCACGCAATTAGGGAACACTGTATAATAACGAGTCGTCCAGTGAAATTGTATAGCTTAAAAATCATGAACATAAACACTGCAAACATTGGAAAAGCACTAGAAGCAGAGAAGAAATCGATACATGCACATTCAAGTAGAACACCTAACAATATAAACAAAGAAACCAGGAGTACAATAAAAAAGAGAGAAAAAGAAACCAGTCTGTGTTGCGAAGGATCAGACTTGTGGACCTTCCGGCCCCCGAACAGCTGATCTCGTCGTAGGACGCGCCCCATTGACGCCTCCGATGCGAAGGCTGGAGGCAGAATTTCACAAGATGAATTTTGCACAACATCCACGGTCAGTGCGACCGTATCTCAGTCGTGACCTTAGATGTATTGGCAGACCGCAAACACACTACGGGCTAAGTATCCCACGCCAAAGACTCCTAAATTTGACTTCGAGCTATTTTTGCGCCGAGGACTATTGATCTGGCTACTATGTTTGACGATAAATGTCCTTTGAGCAGGAAATGCGCGAATTACACGAATATCTTGGTAAATCGGGGAGTAACGATCGTGAATGACGCTCCCTGTAAGACACGAAAATTCCTCCTAAACAGGTCTAACCACCATTCACGTATTAAACTAGTCAAAATGCGCTTTCTGTATTGATTTGCCGTCGAATTTTGAGCCCTTGGTGCAATTGCAGTCCGCCAATGCACTTAATTTCACACCTAAATTACGGTCAGAGTGACCGCGGACGTTCTGCAAAATTCATCTTGAACTCTTGTTCCGAATAGCGCTTGCGCGGGTCCACACTTTTGAGACTACCCTGGCGATTTGATATTGTCTACTAGCGATTTCCGAACACGCGATCGTAAGTTATATTTATACCGAGCAGAATTGGAATGCCCCACGAAAGTCTTGCACACCTTCACTTTGAGAGTCAGGGCGCAGCACTAGGTGGTCAGTGTCGGTTGGGGAGTACTAAGTCCAGCAGGATTCTGAAATGGGGTATTAAGTACCTACATACTAGGGTTCCTTCAGGAAAAGCAGGTAGCACTGAAAAAGTGGCTTAAATAACCGTTAGTGAGACGAATTTAGCGAAGACAGCCTAAATCACCTCAAATTCAAGCTAAAATCCTCGAAAAACCGATCTCAGTACGGAACTGTTTGATTCCGCTAGAACTCGTTGAGACTTGTTATAGGATCTGCCAGATACAGGAAATTGTCATTGGAGCGTGTCTTCTCTTTCAAACCCAGAACTCTCCCAGGAAATTTCTCTCATTTGATTAATGTTCCGATACGCTGTCAACTCCTAGAAATGCGCCTAGGTGGTATCAACTCTCCCCCAAAGCGTCATCTTTCGTTTTTGAGAAACCGTCTTCGTTTTTGAAAAAAAAACCGTCATTAATGACCAAAAAATGGTCAAAAACCACTTTTTGACCACTAATGATTGTTTTTTCAAAAACGAAGTTGGTTTCTCAAAAACGAAGTGTGCCACTTTGGAGGGATACTTGTTGGTATAGTGCGCATCTACAGTCAAAATTCCAACATGATACGTCTCCTACAGGTTAAACAACACTTGATTATCACTGGAGCGCACCAGAGTGCAGGGTAGGGATGGAGCAAATGGTTGAACGACAATGATCTTCAGCCACAATTTTGATGATCCTCCAGACGTGCCTCTCTAAAATCTGCTTGTGTCTAACATTAGTATACGCTCAGCCCCAGAAATTGGTGCTAAACACCCTGAATCTGCAGGACGCTACTAAGTCCTGGTGGTCAATGACTACCTCTTGCTGCGCCCTGTTGAGAGTGGACCCGGAAGAGGATAACCACTTCAAGGAGATTGAAATGGAAACTCCCCTAATTTTCGGTTGAATTTTTTCGGGGAGAGGGAGTTTGCATAGCGGACCATCTACGTTGTTCGAAAATGGCAGCAGCAGTGGGTTGCTCCAGTGATGGTTATCGCACATTCAGACAAGGCAGCTCTTTCCTCGATGAGCGAGGCCTGTTCCGCCCCTGCCCCGCCCCCAGCAGCACAAGTGGAGCAGTGCTGCGGCGAGCAGCACAAAATGAAACTAGTTTGACGGCCCCTCTTAGTGAGGGGTTTTGGAGAGCTTCAATTTCTTAGAGTTTCGAGTGCGTTCAGACGCGTGACTGGTGGCGCAGTGTGCTGCTCGAGAGGATTTCCGAAAATGCGTCATTGACGTCGTTTTACTCGTCTTCCTGATGTTCTTCATCGTTTTCTGTTCCGTTTCGTGTCGTTTTTCGCTCATATCAGTGTCACTCAAGTGAAGGCGAAGGTAAGACAATTGCGTGGATTAACGCGCTAATTTGATGTTTCTTTTCAGAAAATGGCAGGAATGTCTGAGCGGTTGCAGCACCAGGAGATCGTTCAGGATATGGAGGTCCACGACGACCGCGAAACAGCGTTGATGCTCCTTGAGGACGTGTGGCTGTACCCGGACATCGAGGTGAGTTTGCTTTTATAGAGAATGCGGCAGTGGGAGAGCATTTGTGCACACATCCTCGTTTCTCTCTCCACTTCATCAAGTTTCCTCGCAATGTTTTTTTCTCCTTGTCTCTATAATTGCCTCGACATCTATTCAATCTACCCCGTTGGTGTTTTTATTGATACTAGTAGTAGTTATTTGTTTCTATCTCCACTTTATCGAATTTCCTCGCATTGCTTTTCTCTCTTTGACTCTATAATTACCTCGACGACATTCATACGAAAAGTAACTGTATAACGAGGTCGTCCAGCACCTTGCTCACACCTTGTTAAGGGACAGCTGACTTAATTCTAATAATCGACTTGAGTCGATATTTCTGACTATCTTGATGACTCAATGAGTGACTAGCCAGTTCATTTGCATCCTGACTAGTACATGCTAGACGTAAAAGTTGCCTTATTTTCGCCACAATAACTCGTTCACTCATTTTCAGGTGATCAAAGTTTGATGACGGGCAAACTACTCTTTTTGATGCACGGTGCTTGTCCACACACTTTTGTAATTCTTGAAACAGTTTCTTGGTCCTTCTTTTGGTATCTTCTACTGGCATTGCTGCTTTTTGTTTCACCTCTTCCAAAGCGGCAAAACGTCTCTAATTTTCCCTTGCCCGAGAACTAAGGAATGAAAAGTGAAAAGGGAAGTTGAGGTAGAGAAATTTCCACGGAATGCTTGATTGTACATGGAGAACGAAGAAATCTACTCATTCCATAGCAGAAACGGTTTCCAAATTAGGTGCAAGAGTGCTCATAGGTTGCTAATTGATACAGACTGACTGATAAGTTGAGATACAGACTGACTGATGATTTCAAAAATTTGGCGACCGATTCCCGGGGGGGGGGGGGTCGCTCCCCGCCTGCGTCCGCCGCTGGAGTGTAGGTAAGCTTAGGCTGGTAATTGGTAGGGAACTAAAAATCGTGTTTTGCATGGGACTGTTTTCCCTGTTGAGAAGTTTTTTTCTGCATCCATACCTTTCCAATTGCTTAACCTTACCTAATTCCGTTTTTGACATTTTCAGTTATCCACACCCATCTTCGTGTAATGTGTGTGTGTGGTGTGTGGTGTGTGTGGTATGTGTGTGTGTGTGGTGTGTGTGGTGTGGTGTGGTGTGTGTGGTGTGGTGTGGTGTGTGGTGTGTGTGTGTGGTGTGTGTGGTGTGTGTGTGTGGTGTGTGTGTGGTGTGTGTGTGTGTGTGTGTGTGTGTGTGTGTGTGATGTGTGTGTGGTGTGTGTGTGGTGTGTGTGGTGTGTGTGGTGTGTGTGTGTGTGTGGTGTGGTGTGTGTGTGTGTGTGTGTGTGTGTGTGGTGTGGTGTGGTGTGTGGTGTGTGTGTGTGGTGTGTGTGTGGTGTGTGTGGTGTGGTGTGGTGTGTGGTGTGTGTGGTATGTGTGTGTGGTGTGTGTGTGGTGTGGTGTGGTGTGTGGTGTGTGTGTGGTGTGTGGTATGTGTGTGTGTGTGTGTGTGTGTGTGGTGTGTGTGTGTGGTGTGCGTGTGGTGTGTGTGTGTGTGTGGTGTGTGGTATGTGTGTGGTGTGTGTGTGGTGTGTGTGGTGTGTGTGTGGTGTGCGTGTGGTGTGTGTGTGTGGTGTGCTGTGGTCTGGTGAGGTGTGGTGTGTGTGTGTGTGTGTGTGTGTGTGTGTGTGTGTGTGTGTGTGTGTGTGTGTGTGTGTGTGTGTGTGTGTGTGTGTGTGTGTGTGTGTGGTGTGTGTGTGGTGTGTGGTGTGTATGTATGTGTGTGTGGTGTGGTGTGTGTGTGGTGTGTGGTGTGTGTGGTGTATGTGTGTGTGGTATATGTGTGTGTGTGTGTGTGTGTGGTGTGTGGTGTGTGTGTGGTGTGTGGTGCGGTGTGGTGTGTGGTGTGTGTGTGGTGTGGTGTGTGTGTGTGTGTGTGTGTATGTGTGTGTGGTATATGTGTGTGCTGTGTGTGTAATGTGTGTAATGTGTGTGTGTGGTGTGTGGTGTGGTGTGTGTGTGTGTGGTGTGTGTGTGGTGTGGTGTGTGTGTGTGTGTGTGTGTGTGTGTGTGTGTGTGTGTGTGTGTGTGTGTGTGTGTGTGTGTGTGTGCGTATACAAGAGGAACCAGCCCCTACCGGAAAAATCTGATTGCATTACGACGTTCAGCGTGTCATGGTATGCAGGAAAAGTCTGCAAATTTTCATTTTTACCTTAATTGACAGGTGTTTCGGTCTACTTTTCGTCGGCTGGAAAACCCACAGTTGTTTACATCACAATGAGAATGAATGAACCTCGGTATTTATTTGTCTGTGTTTATGAAGTCATATGAAGGATAACATCCGGATGAGTATGGTTTAGGGAGAAGGGTTCGAGCCAGGTAGACGTGAAACAACAAGGACGGTGTGGAAATTAGCGGAAACGGGATACTGCTATGGAAGAGCTGCGCTGGCTCCCTATAGTGGAGAAGATGCCACTGTGAGGGTCCACGGATGCGAGTTTGATGTACCGGGGTCCAGCAGTGGGTAAGATTCCACTGGACGGGTCCACAGCTGCGAGAGGGGTGCGCCGGCGTCGAGAAGTGGGAGAGATGCTAGCAGAAGGGTCGATGCATGCGAGAGTGGTGCACCGGCCAGTAGTGGAGGACGTATCACTCGAAAGCGTGGCGAGCGAAGCGAGCCTAAAAGAAGCCTGAGAGTCCAGCGTTAGCCGGACAATCAGGCTGCTCTTTTTGATATGGGCATTCAGAGGTGTACCTCCGTGATTGCGCGTTGAGGTAAGAAGTTCTTTTTTACTGTGATCGTGAATGCTTCTTTTTCCGTTACATTTCATTTCCCACCGTTCTTTAATGTTTGTATTGTACACTTCGTTGATTTTGTTTTATCCTTTACATCACGTGTATTTTATTTCTGATACTGATACTTGAAGTTAGTAGTTTTTTAAGGCCTTATTTCCATAATAGACTATTTCACTATATATTGTGTGTTTAGGTGCTAGGACGGGCTGTCCACGGCCGGCTGGCCAGCAGCGGCAGCCCCTGCAGGCAGCCTGGCCCCTGGCCCTGTAGGCCCGCGGGCGCGATTTTCCCCCATGCTTCTCTATACGACATTCCTCCTATAGTTCAGCAGTACTATCCCCTCATTGTATGAGGGAAAGGGCCCCGATAATCCCCTTGGCTAACGTGCCAACTAGACTGTGAAATCAGCTCTCTAGCAAATGTAGATCGAATAGAGCTGATATCGGTGGAGGGAAGAGCTGCTAGTTAGTCTGAGCATCTATCCTCGCCCGCCTCAGGCCCCGGTCGGACAGTGTGTAAAAAACTGCAGGAAATGGCAATCACGATTGAATATCTGTGAGACCTGGAGCACTGCATCGCACCATCTATGTACTACGCGGCGCGAGCAAGGCAACACCCGACATCCGCATCGTTTAACCGCGCCGTGTTCATAGGTGATGTGGCGCTCAAGACCCGGTAGATGTGCAATCGTGGTTCACCTTCCCTGTATCGGGTCTTTTCCCAGCTAGGACAGCTGAGTTTTGGTCTAACGCGATCATTAAAGTCCTAAGATGCCTGAGGACATCTTTCGATCCATGTTTGATCAACATATGGTGCGTTTCACCGACCACGATAGTTGGTGAGACGGCAGAGAGAAAAAGAACGTGAGAAAGTACAGCACTTGGAGAGGAATGAAAGAAATGCAGGCCATCTGCGCAGTTACTCTACTATCGCCGTTTTTGGAACAGACTTTATAAGCTTCGCACGTCATCTCGTTCCCTGCCACCCCGTGGTGTAGCATACCAGGACGCAGAGGGTTAAACAGTTTGTGTTCCCTGTTCGTTGGATTCTTTCCGGAGTTATCCTGGATTTCCAGCCTCGTAGAGATACGTTGTCCAGGAGTTCGTATATTTCCGAAATTATTTTCAGAGAAGAATCTTGCTCTATCTTTACCATATCACCTTTATAGAGGCGATAAAAGTGTAGCAGAAAGTCTTACTACTCTCGCCATGTCCGACTTTCCATGAACCTCGGCATGATATCATCGTGTTTGCAGGGCAGGTTAGCGGTGTAGAGCTGTACACGAGGTTGTTATTTCTTTATTAGCGGCTAAGGTTTCGGCGAGTTCGCCTTCATCAGAGCCTGAAAGGGTGAAATCGACATGGATTTATCCGGACAAACGTCTCACTAGCCTCTTACTACTCTGACAAAGAAAGACAGGGAGATGAAGGCCGTCACGGCTATATGCTGCTATTAAGATAACTGTTGGGCTATCTCGTAAGGACTGTATTTTTTTCCCAGAAGTCGCTCTTGTCATCGGTGACAGGCTTCCGATCAAACCTCAGTTTTGTGGTGCTTTTCACCATAGACGGCAGTTGGGAAGACAGCAGAGCGGAGAATTACGAGAGAAAGTGTGCAACAATTGGAGAGGAATGGGAGAAAATCAGTTCACCGCACGGATACGCAACTAATATCGCGTTCGGGACAGTACTATACGTTTTCACCAGGTTTGCGGGATTATTTGTTTATTTTGGAAAACTTTTACTAGGAGAAGTTATAAACAACTTGGAACAGACTTTATAGGCTTCGATTTACGCTGACTCGCGTAGTTTTGTAGCAGTTGGTGGTATTTCTGTGGGTCGGAAAGTGGTCTTTCCTAATTGTAAATATGGGGAGAACTAGCGAATGCCTCCACGATTTTGATTTTTCGGCTCTCATTCAGTTGAAGGAATTTCAAATGATGCAGATGGTTCATAGATATAGCTCTTTATACACGAACACCTGGATTTAAAGGCAGCACTCACGCTGAAAAAAAAGTTAACTTGCATTTGTGCTTATTTTCAAGATGCCATCAATTGGAGTGTAACTGCGAAAGGAATCACCCCGAATCGTGCACTTACTTGAGTAATAAAACTCGTACGCATGTACAAATGCGCCGCCATTGGAGGCATGATGGATGAGGATTTGACTTCGTAATCTGTCGCATGACTCAACTAGGCGGTCAAAGGTTAAGCTGGAATCCCAGTTTTTTGCCAAAATACCAACTATCGTGAACTAGCATTGATTAGTTTAGGATCGAGTTTTGTGGAGTAGCATACATTATTTTAGGCAAAATATGCATCTTTACATTGAGCAAAGATGTGGGAAAGTTGGTAAAGGTTTCTCTTAGGTGCGTGCAGAACTTCCGGGGCAGTAGGTGGTGTTTCACCGTTCAATGTCATTTTGCTCCCTGTGGTTGCGACATCTTGCAACGGTTTTCATTTGTGCAGCTAGCTTGAAACTTCTGTTACCAGTACCACTTTTGGCTCAGATCGAACGTCACAGCGTTGCTGCGTTTTAGTTACCAAACTAATGCTATGTGCAGTGAGCAAAATCCAGGGATTTTGCTTTATGAAGACAAATCTGGAGGATCAACAGGGGAAACGACCCATACCATCAGTAGTAGGTTAGTGGAGGATATCTTCTCTGAAATGCCAGGAGCTCGTGGGTTGATAAGAAGTCTGAGCTCAGGTGAGAGTTTGCAAAATGCCCCACAAGCTGCTCAGAGACTTGATCTTCACAAAGGCGCCCGGAAAGAGCAGGTTGAACCAGGTCCTACTGAGTATATGGATTTTGCGTGAGTCCAGCGAATAACACTAACGTTTACACTGGCAAGCCAGCAGATATTCGACCTACAGATTCTCCAACAACTCGTTTCTTGGAAGAATTGTTATTGTTGACAGAGAATGGGTTATGTACAACAGTAAGAGGAGGTCGTCCCCGAGTCTAGGCTCCAGCGACCCACCTAGAAAATAGGCAAGCCATCGCTACATTCTGAAAATTTTTTTGACCTTTCATGGCCAGTTCCGAGAGTCACCCGCAATGAATTTTTTTTTGAAACGAGTACCAACTAATTGCCCACCAATATGATCTTTTCTCTGAAGTAATTATGGGGAAACTCTCAAGTATAAGGCCTAAATAGGCGAACGTACGCGGTCCGATACTTCTGAGGAATGACGCATACCAGCATGTTGCAGTGTCAACCGTGTAAAGAACTGGCCATTTATGCTTCAAAAGTCCAACCTAATATTTATTACTTCCTGGACCTGTCTCTGACATTCTTCATTACAAGCTTCTATAGCCCTACAATCGCTGTAAAACTTAATGAACAGATCCTTCTCAAAAATGTCTTGTGCCACTCTTCCGAGTATAAACTTGTCAAGTTTCCAGCTTCTGGGGCAATCTTTTTATGCCATATTGGCAACATTACGCAGATGCCGATGCTCTTTGATCTGAGTGGAATTATTGACTTTGAGCCAAGTTATGGCGTTTTGAAAAATTAGCTACACTGCCCCGGAACTTTTGCACGCACCAATATTTCAGAATACGAAGAGGATTTCACAATTCCATCTCGAAAAAGGTATTCAGTTTAATGCGTTTGATCGTCTGTGGTTGCTTTGTCTCAACTGCAAGTACGGTTAGAGTCCAAATGAATAGCATTGAAGATTAGAGTAATATTCATCGTATAGTGGATTTCCCGACATTTTCGTTTCACAGGATAGTACCAGCCTGATCGTCCGGCTAAAGCCGGACTCTCAGGCATCTTTTCGTGCTCGCCTCGCTCGCATATTTTCATTGTCCTCAGGTCACATTAGTGCAGGTGAATCAACAGACACTATACCCAGAGAGGTATTCTTTACCGCGGTTCATGGAACCATTGACCCACTATGAACAGCTCCTTTTCAACAATCTGTGGTGACGCTTTTCGGTTCGCTGTGGTGGACGTAAATAGTAAAAATTGTCCGAGGTCTCCAGAGGTTCCTCCACTTTTGAACGCCTGTACACCCTGATCACGCCGTTGACCCGACTTCAGACGTTCTCCCGCTTTTGGACGCCGGTGCACCCTTATCACGCCGTTGGACCCGATTCCAGGTGTTTCCTCGCTTTTGGACGCCGGGACCCATATTACGCTCTTGGACCCGACTACTGGCGTTTCCACGCTTTTAGACTTCAGACGTTACTTATAACACGCCAGCCCAACACTACGCTAAGGCATAACCTTCATCCGTGTCATCCCTCGTCTGTCTGGTTCCTCCTCTTCGTTATAAAGGCACCCTATCCGTCTCTTTCCTTTTATAAGGTTCTGTAATCACAGGCCTATCTCATTCATTCCAGCTGTGGTGAAAACAGCTCTCGGCCATTAAAATGTCTGAACATGACTGAAGTGGCCCGAAACACCTGTAATTCAAGGTGAAAATCGAAATCTACCACAATTTCGAAATAGCTCGACGCGCTGAACACGATGGTATAGGTATTTTCCATTTTTTGGCTGGTTCTCATACCCACACACACATGAACTGCCAATTAAGAAGAAGCAATTAAGAAGAAGTAAGATAGTATCACTCGCGCTGCACTAAAGCTTTGTAGTCTGTGAAGTAGGAGAGAAAAAGAGGTCGTTCGGAATTGTTTCAAAACCTTGCATCAGTGAATAGCTACCAGAAAGGCATTTCATTACCATGTGGCATTCATAGAAAATCCTCTTATATAAATTATGGTCGTGAAGCAAAATTTTCTAGAGCGCAGGCGGGTGGGGGACCAGCACGTCACCGCATGCGCTCGTCATGAGGCTCGATTGTAGACAGTGCCTCGCGAAGATGCGCAGTTGACGGGAAATTCGACCGATGATTCGTCATAGTTGCATAGACGTAGTGGAAGTCGGGTGCACTCAGGATTTCGGGGTGTGACCAGAGGCTAGCGGTACGAGCCATTCGGGTGAGACAGTGTTTACAACGATCAGACGTTGCATAGTAGCAATGTACGGAGCAGAATAGCCCCTCCACTGGAGCTTTGCTACTGATTTCTTCTGATTTGAATACAACCACCTCGAAAGGATGGGCGCATGCCGTGGGGAAGGCTTTTGTTGCGATAGGATTCACTCGGTTTCTTCGCTCGGGATACGCTATTTGCGCCCCTCTCATTGATGTGCCATGGAAATTATGCAGCCTTAGGATCCGCTTTTTTCATACGGGCAGTACAATCAAATACACTGGATGAATGAACGAATAAAGCTTCATCATAAGCTGTTGTGACATTTTCTGAGACCACTTCTGCAATTGATCTAAGTTTCTGAATATTTCCTAACTTTCTCCTATTACTCTCAAGATTTACGAAGAGTGCGGGTGCTCTGATGACGGATAGATGTGCCGGGGCCCCATAGTTCAGAACAACATCGGTATAGGTGTCCACCGATGTTGTTCTGAACTATGGGGAAAGAAAACGAAAGGCTCCGCCGTGGCCAGTAGTGGAAAAATGCAGGATACGGATCCATCGATGGAGAAAGGGTTCGCCGTGGCCCAATAATGGGGAAGACATCAGAATGCGGGTCCATCGATGGAAATTGGGTGCGCAGGGGCCCTTCACTGGGTAAATGCCAGGGAACGAGTCCGCGAACGGTGGTTGGGTCTGCCTTTTCTCAATTGTGGGAAGAACGCCAGGATCCACGTCTGCGTAGAATAGGGGCACCCTATGCGCTCATTTGTGTCTCAGTCGACCGCCTCTTCTTCTTCTCTGTACATTGAAGCAGAAGCTCATCAGTTGTATTGTGCACAAGTGCTAAAGCCATGTTTAAGATATTCCTGTGCAGAGTTGGAAGTGGTTGCTCATAACGGGTCCGTAGGCATGTAAGAAATGTGAAAAAAGGAGTGGGTAGTATCATTGCATCAGAAATTAGCTTAAAATATAGGTGCGTGGTTAAGAATTTGCAAGCAAGGCTAGGATTGCGAGAAGAATCCAAGCCCGACGTTGAAGAGGCGGCCAAACCTGTAGAATATACGCAATTTATAGGGAGAAATTTGTATTTGAGCTCAGCTTATGATTAGTTTTGCTTATTTGCTAATTTTCTAAACATTTCTTATGTGTGAAGCTTCTGCATATATCTCGAGTGGCTGCCATACCCCACTTTCTAGCGTCTCGAAGGGGCGCTAGTCTTCTTTGAATATCCTCGCAGAAAATTTTGAGCATGAAGATTTGCAGAAAATCATTGTTATCCACGTGAAGCACGGCGAAGCTGCGCTTTTGCTCGCAATTATTTTTTGTGGGTTCAGATGGTCCAAAAATAACGTGGCACACGTGTGTGAGAGAAAGCGGCGCTTACGCTCGGGATTATTATTTTTTGTCACAAACTTCGTCACAGAGGTAGCCTCTAGAATTCCATGGAAAAATCGACAATGTTTTTTTAAATCGTGAGTGCTGTCTTTAAGGCCGCTGAGGGAGTACCAGAACACGGAGTAATACCTTGCTTGTAACATTGTGGACCTGGACTATCATTAGGAAATTTCTTACGAACAATCCAAAGAGAATCACTCACTCGCGAGTTAGAATACGCATCCTCGATATAGTCAGCTAACTACTCAGGCACTTCTAGAGGACCACCCGCGCACTCTTCTTCATTTTTGAGGACCGCTCGCTCACCCCTTATTATCCATATGAACAGCTGCGCACCCGTCACTTTTCTAAGGCCTAGGGCATACTACACAGCGACGCTGTCGCTGCGACCGTTCACCACCACAAGTTTACTCACAGTGGGTCCTATGCCAGCACGGTATTCCATGCAAACTGTGTGATAAGATATGAGAACTCCTAACATTTTGTTCTCATCATTTCCATTTATTTTCTTCACAGCGATGGTGTTGCTGTGAAGTATGCCATGAGCCTAACGGACTAGCCGCGCACACCTTATCTTAGTGGACCGCCCGCGCCACCTATTTTGTGGGTGGAGCAGCCATGGTAATAATTATCATTCTTTGGTTGGTGGTTGCCGTATGAAATACTGATGCTGTGCAGTGTTCAAGCTTCCTCACGAATTTCCTTTTTGCTACGTCGGCTTTGCAAGAACTGTGCTCGTTCCAGAGCTTCGAAGGTGGGGTAATGGGCTCCATGAATTGATGAAGAACTAGTTCACACTTTATTTCTTCTCAAGTTCGATGGAAAAGTGTTTGCCAGGCTCCCTAACCTCAATCTTTTTGAGCTTCTTCATAAAGAAAACATTCATGCATGGAGAGTATTTAATTAAAAGGCAACTCACTTCGATCTCGAGATGTTGACAGATTCTCGACCATCTCGATGCGCTGACCTCGGTGATATGCATGAAGTACCCCAAAATGGCCGGCAAAATTTTTCTACGGGGCGCAACCAATAGTAGCTTGTACCAGCAGTCCGTTTTTAATGTATAAACCGAAAGCGTTCCGCCAGGTAAAAACAACACAGTCATTACAGCTATCGATCATTTCCCGCAGTCGGCCCAGAAATTTAAAAATCAAAAATTGTTTAGAAAAAGAGAAGCTGTTTTCTGCTGCTCTGGAGATTGTATTTTTTTATTACTATACAAATCCCGGGAACAATTTTCGTAGTGAGAGACTGCCTTTGAGGCTCACAATAAGACCAGTACCTCGCAGGAACGCATACGCCTGTTTTGACAATTAAAAAAAAGTTAAGCTGCTGTATTTTTCTTTTTCTTTTCATTCTAAAGGGGAAACATGAAAAACGAGAAGCCAACCATTGATTCAATTCTACACTCAGAGGGCAAACTTTTCTTACTAGGACTGCTTATTTGTATGGGAAGAGAACAATAAATAAGTAAAGGAATAAAATAAATCTGAGTCCAAATGTGATGTGTATTATGTTGCTGTAAGAGTAGAAATTTAGTGGAGTAGTTGAGTGGAAAGCAGCGAGTACTGAAGCTACCAAGAACATTTCAATAAGCGCGCGGCCCGTCACCTACTGGGTTCCCGGCTGGTCCGCTTTCAGTCAGAAACTTACCGCCCGCGCACCCAATTGCTGACCAGTTTTCATCCCTTGCGCGACCCGTAAGATTTAGGAAAGCGGCTGATCCTCTAAAAGTGCCTGAGTAGCAAATCTTTCTTTAGAAATATTAGGTGGTCCCACAAATAATGGCCGCTTTATAGGGTGCACATCCCAAGATGCGTAACTCATCTCAAACTTAAGATTTTCCCTTGGGATAAAAAGCATTTTGGTCAGTACTTCTGGAAGATTTTTGAATGCTGTGAAATCTATGGAAAGAGAAAAGCTGAAATTGCTGGAGTCAACGAAGTGCGAAAGATCAATTTTCAGTACACATCGATCAATATGAATTTTCAAGACGAAAGGTGGGTTCACTTCAAGTTCAGAAGGATATTCTATCAGGCAAAGGTCTGGCCAACACAACATTACACGGACAGATCCATTGCCTCGTTCAGTGAAATTTTTCTTGGTAGGATGTGAACCTGTGTGGATTTGCCCGCCTCTCCAGTGGACATGCAGTTCTTCGGATCACCAAAACTGAGGCATATTCTACCGAATCTTGAGGCAGAGGTCGAATTTGTAACAGGCGAAGCATTTAGTGAATTCTTATCTTGGCCTGATCTAGCTACTGTTGAACAGCTCGAGCTGTATTTCATCTATCAGAAAAAAGTTAACCTTTTTCTGGGATGATGAGGTTTGTTGAATATATCCAGTTCTCCCTCAGCGAAACAAACGAAACAGGGCTCCATTTTATCAAGCGATGTCCATTCATCGCTGAAAGAAGTCCAATTTTCCGGAAAATTTCGCAGCACTGGTTTCGCAAGTTAAGCACCGACCGGCAATGCTTTTGTTCAAAAACCACTTTGCCCATTTTCGGCGATATTTAGTTGCCAAGAAAGCAGAGCAACCAGTGATTTAGTTGTGCCCAACCTAGCTGCTCACATATTTATGGTCTGCCTCACAATTCTTCTTTCAGAACTATGTTTTCGTATTTGATAAGTTTCATGACCATCACCTCGACTTCCAGAACAAACGAGTTGAAAACTCGTTTTGTTCTGGAAGTGCATTTCTAATCACAACGTCTATGTACTTGTAACACGACTACCTGGCCGAAAGCAGAGGTAACACCAAATCCGGCTCTCTTTCTATTTATGCAGAGAAATAGTCTAAAAATTGGGAGAGCACAGAAACCATGTTCTGCCTCATTGTTATAATGTCGTCTGCAGAAGCCATAAAAAGGGGGTAATTGAGGAATTCTTTTGACGATTCGGATAGAGCAGGCCTTGCTCTTTATAATAGTTTAAAGTTTGTGTATCTAGCCTCTGAAATAATAGATTTATGAACTTCCAAACATTTAATACTACTCTGATGTTCACTGACGACCCAAAGAGGATGTGCTTGGCGACATGATTTACGGGATGAAATTTTGCTTGGCAATATGATTTACGGGAGAATGAGTGAAGAGCCTGTTTGGCGATACATTTGGCAAGAGAATCTGTTGACGATACATTTGACGAGGTTTGCTTGGCGATACAAATGGCAAGTTTTGCATGGCGATACATTTTACCGTATCCCCAGACTTCGTCAGCAATCGTGGCGATCGCCACCTGGATAAAGTGAATGAGGAGACCCCAGACGTAAGAGCGATGATAATAAATTGGGTGTGGCGATCGATAGGCATCGTTTCCACTATCGCTATCATTCACATCGCCAGTTCATTGCGGGCACATCTTCGATAGTACGGGCGGTGAGCTCCGTTTGGCAGCGATCCCTGGCGATCTAACGTGCAATCGATACGTATCATTTCCACGATCCTTATCTCTTATATCGCCGGTTCATTTCTATTCATTTTGAACTGGCGAAGTATGGGGAGACTCTTACGGGTGTTCTGATAAGGCGTTCATTTCATTCTTAGTTGGAGGCTTAAAGGCAGTGTCTCAACTCATGTTGGGTGCCGAGATATTCACAGATTGCGGTGTCTATGAGTGCCGCCCCTATCTCTAACCGCTCTAGCCCCCTTACGGCGCTTTGTTTAATAGATTCAGGTCCAGCTCGGAGCGCTGATTCCAATGATGTGCTTGATGTCAGAAAACACCTTCAAAAATCCCTACTTTTAAGGCAAAATTGGATACAGGAGCGGACGAGTTTTCTTGCTACGTAGCTAGCAAAAGCGGAGCTGAGAAGCTGAGATTGCGCCGCCTTAAAATGAACTTCTCAGCAGCAGCTATTATCAAACAAACAAACGTTTCCGTGTTGAAAAACCATGCCGCACCCTCAGCAAGCTCTTACTGCGGAATGAACTCTCTCGTCCACTGGCTGAGAATTTCAAAATTCTCGGCCAAAGAAACCCGTAACTTATGGGGTTTTCGACGTTTCTAGGAAAAACAAAGTACATCGTTGTGCTCAGCGGCTCGCAACTGATACATCGTTGTGCTCAGCGGCTCGCATTCTTTCGACTGACGAACTTTGTCCCTGAGGTGAGACACTGCCTTTAACCATCAGCGGTGTCGATCCGGATGGCTCAGCTGGTAAGGCAGCGGACTCCTAAGATCAGTATAATGGCACGATTCCTGATGATATCGAAATTTTTGCGCGGTTGATAAACCTTTTGTTTGACGATACATTTGACGAGGTTTGCGTGGCGATACGTTTGACGGGGTTTGCATGGCGATACATTTTACGGAACTTCTTGTATGCCAATACATTTGACGGAATTCGTTTGCCTAGGTAGTTGGCGAGCTCGTCTGCGAGGTTGCCAAACAAACCTCGCCAAATGTATCGTCAATGAACATCAGAGTAGCTTGCGGCCATTTATGTTTGGGACAACCCAATATATACATTGACAACAAAAACATTTCTTCGCATGCACTGCCGCTCCTCATCACAACAACTAGAGCATGAATGATACCATGGTTGTGGAAATCAGTTCGGACATGTTTTCTTTTTGACACCACCACCGTGTGAGGAAGGTTCATTTCGAGTCTAACAGTCAGAAGCCAGCAGTCGTCGTGCCAAATGAGCGTGAGTACTGCGCCTCGCTTTGCTGATATCCGCATGGAATCACAATTGCAGACGGAGTGTGGTTTTTCTTTGTATGCAGAACATCTCGGCGGGAAGCTTGGCGGTGCAAGGTCTCCTGTCTGCGACCTATTGTACGAGCGGGCTAGGCCTGCTTGGCAGAAGCTTACTGCACATGAGAAGCAGGTTCTGTGAGCTGTTACGCGTGAAGGACAAGGTCTAATTTGCTTCTACTGACAGATTTGGATAAATCGTGCAATGGAGCTGGCTCGGTTGGACCCAAGGAGACGATGCTTCGACTTACAAGCGAGTCCAACTCGAAGTAGTGAATTTGTGTAAGTAGTAAGGATATAATACTTAGAGCTACGCAGGAGTTCTGGAAGAAATGTAAGAACCGGCGTCATGTGATTGCGTTTCAAAGGTAACCAGCCTGATCATCCGGCTGACGCCGGACTCTCAGGCTTCTTCTTTGCTCGCTTCGCTCACCTCGCATTCGTGCATATGTTTCCCTCTACCGAACCCCGGCGCACCACTCTTACTGACGTGGACCAAACTCCCCACTTCTGAGCGCCGGCGCACACTGCGGCAGTTGTGGACCCATCCAGCGAGTTCCCCAGCTACTGGACACTAGAGCACCGCTTCCATAGCAGGTTCCTTTCCTACCATTTCCCCAACGCACTTTCCGGCGCTATCCTCATCCGTTCTCCTTCTGGCTCGTCCTCTTCCTTGTAACGGTATTAAAGGTATCGTACCCACGTCTCCCCTTTTATACGGTCTTGTAATCACAGATCAGTATCACTCATTCCAACTGGGGTGTAAACAACTTTCGGTTGTTAAAAGGACATAACATGCCTGAACATGACAAAAATAGCCCGAAACCCCTGTAAATCAAGGTAAAAACCAAAATTTACCACGTTTTCGTACATAATTCGGCGCGCTGAACACGGTGGTTTAGGTATTTTCCTTTTTTGATGGCTGATTCTCGTGCACACACGTACACACATATGAACTGTTAATTAAGAAGAAGTAAGATGGGGCAATGTATAGTAGTGAAGTGCAGGGCGAAAAGGGAGTTGGGGGGGCACCCTACAAAAGGTCATAGGCTTCACCTTGTAAGCCCAAGTTAAGCCTAAGCCTAATCCTACGCTTAAGCATGGGTTTAAGCCTAAGCCTAAGGCTTAGGCTTAGGCTTCACAGGAGTGGCTCCCTCCCAACTCCCTTTTCACCGCAGTCGCAGCTCAAACGCACGCGTTCACGGCTTCACGACTGCCGCGCGTTCTCTTCATTGAAGATGTGCATGCCGCGTTGACCGATCTTCATGAAAAATCCTTCGCAAATTGATGCGTGCGTCTGTCGTGCAACCGACGCACGCAGCTAGCATAAATTACTCTCAAGAGGTACAAATCCATTTGTGGAGGATTTTCCGTAAGGATGGGTCAACGTGCATGTACATCCTCAATGGAAAGAACGCTCGGCTTCCACAAGGCCACAAAGGCCTGCGTCCGACTCAGACGATTTCGGGGGTAAATCCCGTTCCAACCGCTGGCAAATCCCCGACGAAACGTTTGAACGAGTACCAATAGCGGGGAAACGGCGGGCGAAATCACGCATGTTGCGGGCCAAACGCGCTGTTGGGCGAATCGCGGGCTGAACGCAAACGGGCTGGTGCACGACCGTAGGGGTTCGGCACGCTAGGTGAATAGTGTCGGGCATCAGCCCACTTTTCGCGCCCACTGACCACCGGCAAATATCTCCAAAAAGCGGCCTTGACGACTACATATAGGAAACTCCAAATGTACGCGGACAAGGGTCGGGACCAGGGGTGTGCGGAA
The DNA here is from genome assembly GCA_037903475.1 of Ancylostoma caninum. Taxonomy (NCBI): domain Eukaryota; kingdom Metazoa; phylum Nematoda; class Chromadorea; order Rhabditida; family Ancylostomatidae; genus Ancylostoma; species Ancylostoma caninum. The sequence goes on along the minus strand of JBAJFG010000620.1, from coordinate 915,439 downwards.
GTAAAATTTTAACTCTCGTAAAACGTAAAACGGAAGGCCAAAAATGGGCGGAAAACGGAAGGCGTAGAACGGAAAACGAAAAAAATTGGCCAAGCTTAGGTTTGTGACCAAAAGTCCTCCTCAGCATTGGATTTCCTAAGTATCTTTTTGATGAGCATAAGTGGTGACTCTTTCAAGTAATTAGGTAACTTCAAGTATACTGTTGGTACTTAGTTCAAACGCCTAGAATATAGGGAGATCGAGGAGTATCTATCCTTCACCTATTTACGAGAGATTATCAGAATTATATAATCAATGGGCATATTTCTCACTGAACTCACTTACTAAGACGAGAAACTGTAAAGTGTGAAAAGTGCGACTTCTTTGGTTTACTTTAGAGCAGAGTTATTCTGCAGAAATTCAGACGAAAAGGTAACTATGGTAGTTAATAGATTTGCAATCTGGGGAGGGGGGATCACGTTATTCACAGAGGATCCCGTTGGAGCTAGTTAGCGATGGGGGAGGGAGGAAAAGAACATTGTGTGGCGAATGTGAAACACAGATACCCTAAATATCGCGCAAAACACCAGGCGCCAACGGCGCCAGTGTGGAGCTGGGGATCATCGTCTGACTAAAACAGTGGCAATTGTGATGTAGCCTTATGCTTCTGTCAACTGGAATAAAAGACTACATCATGCGTTGCTACGCAGGAATGCTTGATGCTCTTACCTGGCACGTCACACTTTCATGGAAACTTTATATAAATTCACCCCATTTTCAGTTCATTCCTTTGGAACCTTGTTCTTTTTGAGAATTTTGAGGAGAGCAGGTTGTATGGCATATTCGGATCAATGATGAGAACCAACGAAATTGCGACGGTAAATGGCGGTTGAACGTCAATTTTGGCGCCATTGTTGTGAACTCATATATATTGCGCATCGAAACATGTGAATTCTCTTCAGGATAGGGAAATACCCCGGAAACAAATACCTTGTCTACTTCCATAATTTCCGGCATTCTCCATTTTCCGGGCTAAAAACCCGTAAAACGTAAAACGGAAGGCCAAAAATGGGCGGAAAACGGAAAGCTTAAAATGGAAAACGGAAAATTCCGCACAACCTTGGTGGGGACCGCGGCGCGGCTCTCTTGAGCAGAGAAGGAGGCACTCAGCATGCAGAGCTCCCGTGTCTCGTGGCCGCGAAAAGTGGGCCAATGCCAGATACTCTTCAAATAGCGGGCCGAATCCCGACGATCATGCATCAGCCCGAATGATTCTGCGTTCGCCCGACAGCGCGTTTGGCCCGCAACATGCGTGGTTTCGCTCGCTGATGGTCCTCGTTTAAACGTTTCGTCAGGGATTTGCTGGCGGTTGGAACGGGTTTTGCCTCCGAAATTATCATCATGACTTATAATAACGGGCTTAGTCTGTGTGTAAGTGTGTGTGTCTGTGTGTCACGAAATTCGTTCATCCTGTTTTGAAAGGATAGTAGGGCGGTTATTCTATTCCAATCATACCTGAATGTTGTTGGCAGACTCACTGCGGGTCCACTGTTGTGATAAGGGTGCGCCGGCGCCCAGAAGTCGAGGAGACGGGCTCACGGTGAAAATGGAGTTGGGGGGGGGCCACTTGGTATAAGTCGATAATATGAACTGTCTTGCACGTACAGACTTGTTAGCTGGCACGTCCAGAACGCTCTAACTTATTAGCTTTCTTAATGTGCAGTAGTTACCTGAAATGCAAACAGGTCTGTACGTGCAGATCAGGTCATATCATTGACTTATACCAAGTGCCCCCCCCCCCCAACTCCCTTTTCACCGGGCCCACTGCTGTGATAAGGGTGCGCCAGCGCTCAGAAGTGGAGGGACGAGTCCACCGCTATGAAAAGGGTGCACCGGCGCCCAAAAGTGAGGGAGACGGATTTACCGCTGTGGTAAGGGTGCGCCGCTGCCCACCAGGGAGGGAGACGGGCCCACCACCGTGATAAGGAAAGCGCCAGCGCCCGGAAGTGTGGAAACGCTTGGAGATGAGTCCCACTGTGTGATAAGGGTGCATCGGCGTCCAAAAGTGGGGATACTCCTAAGAATGGGTCCGTCGTGATAAGTGTGCATCGAAACTGCTATGAGATAGACCTCGATTGTGTTGCTAGAGCCGCAACACATAATAGTGCAAATTCTGGAGTTCAGCAGCGAGCAAAGTAACATGCATGATTCTGTCGCCATCATGTCCGCTTTTGTGCTCACCTTACACTCATCCCATACTGCACACCGCACCCTCCTCTTTTATTTGTTCGGAGTACTCTTATCTCCTGATCAACCAAATCAGACATAAGGAATTAACCATTTCGTGTGGTTATACCATGTTGAATCGGTTATAATCGCTACATTTAGCCACTCCTATCAAGCGAAAGGAAATTTTCCCTGAAGAATGAGGTTAATCATCCTTGCATGTGAAGCGCCAAACTAAGGAAAGCTAATAAGACAAGACGGAGAGCAATATTGGAAAGTATGGCATAGTTATTACTCCTTCAAGAAGAGCACAAAGAAGTGCAAGCGAAGCGAGCATTAGGAGAAGTCTGGAAGTCCAGCGTTAGCCGGATGGACAGACTGGTCTGAGTATACTCCTAGAGGAGTATAGGATCTGGCATCGGCATCGGCATTTTAATACGTATCGATTGTGGAGGGACAGTCACCAATTTCGGAATTCGTTCTAACTGCACAGTTTTCAGACAAGTGAATCATTCACATCATCACATATGCTTCCACATAAGATTTCAAAAAATATTTTTTAAGAAATGAGTTCAGCCATTCAAACACAAACTCCACGTTTATATGCCTATCCAAAATTTGGGATTCAGGGAGTTAATTTATCACTGAATTCCAGAGCTTCCAGACCTCGTCGACGTCGCAGAGCAGAACAGCGATCCGAGGACTTTCGACGCATTTCATTTATCACAGACGACGAGATCGAAGAGGACGAATTCTTCCCTATTAGCCAACCTGCCATTACCAGCGGAGACGGTAGGGGTGAAGATGACCTCTCTCAGTAGACCTACAGTAGCGCAATTATTTTCTAGGAGATGGGGGTCTTGACCAGTTCTTCGCCGCAAAGATGGAAAGCGATCGCGCAATGGTGCGAGAGGCGATCATGAACCAAACAGACGGATGCGTTGAGAAAATAAAGGTGAAGCTAGGTGATGGAGATATGAGGTGTGCGATAACAACATCACTTCCAGGAGCTGAGGTTTCTTCTTGCCGCGGTTCAGACATTTGGAAATGTTGATGGGATGTGCCTGATGGCCGAGTACGCTATGAACGAATTCAATTTGAGGGATGGAGTCGTTGACAGGGTAGAACACTCATAAGTCGCTCATAGCGGATTTTGCAATGCATACTGTTGTGTCAGACGTACTTTTTTTGCAGTTTACAACCATGGTTGGCCCGTGGCAAATCTCTAACGATATCCAACGGAGCAGAGCCGAATTTCATTCAAATGAAACTCACCGAATTCCCCTGAACATAGTATCTACACAGCTCGATAAGAGACAGGTATATAATTTTTGTGGATGTCTTCCTAAGTAAATCGATTTAGTGGAGATGTGTGGCCTGTACATATAGGAGCATTGACGACGTATGTATTTCAAGTCAGTACTTCTCAATGGTCTATTGCTAACACAGGAGAGTAATCATTTATTTACTGTGACCTCTTTTGTACAAATTGGCAACTCCGCCCATTACATACCTAATGGAAATCGTTGGAATATCAAGTCTGTTCTCCGCGGTTAATGAGTTTAGTAGAAGTTTTGCTACGTCCAGTACTACCCTAGCCAAGCATTTAAAATCTATCTTCCTAGATTTGGCGTAGTTTCGTTGAGCCGAAACGAGGTTACTGAAGTTCTTTATTAGGCTGACGGGTGAAAAGGGAGTTGGGGGGGGGGGCACTCCTCTGAAGCCCTAGGCTTAAACGCATGTTTAAGCATAGGATTAGGCTTAGGCTTAGAGTATCCCCAGACTTCGCCAGCAATCGTGGCGATAGCCATGACAGCCGGCTGTAGTCGCGATCGCCACGACCGCCGGCGATCGCCACATGGATAAAGTGAATGAGGAGACCCCAGACGTAAGAGCGATGATAATAAATTGGGCGTGGCGATCGATAGGCATCGTTTCCACTATTGCCATCATTCACATCGCCAGTTCATTTCGGGCACATCTTCGAGGATACGGGCGATGAGCTCCGTTTGGCAGCGATCCATGGCGAAGTAACGTGCAATCGATACGTATCATTTCCACGATCCTTATCTCTTATATCGCCGGTTCATTTCTATTCATTTTGAACTGGCGAAGTCTGGGGATACTCTTAGGCTTAGGCTAAGCTTAAGCTTAGGCTTAGGCTAGTGCTTTTGCTTAGGCTTATAAGGTGAAGCCTATGACCTTTTATAGGGTGCGCCCCCCCCCAACTCCCTTTTCGCCCTCTGACGCATTTCGGCGAAATCGCCTTCTTTCAGAGCCTGAATGGTTAATATCGAACAATTTGCCCGGTCAAATGCCTCTTCAACTTCAAACAAATTTTTGACCACTCCAGTAATAGCACAACCAACCGGAAAAGATGTAATGCCACAGCTACTCCATCGTTCACGGATGTTGATGGTGGACACGATCGCTACAGAGTCAGTAAGGAGCTATTGGAGACCCATCACAGATCAAAAGAGAATCTGTAGATAGAGTGCTAGTTCCCGTGTGATAGAAGTGCATTCCTCTTTGCGGTTCATGTTACGACTCTTGATGTTCATCCGAAGTGCTCCTAGAGTTTTGCGGGCAGATATTTGTGACTTGTAGGCCAGGATTGTAACCTTTATATCAAAATCGTCTCCGTCGAAACAGTTTAGGCGGTGGCTACCCAGTGCATTAGAAGGGCGAGATTTCGATTTTGCCTCTAGATGTTCTTTTTCTCAAAGGAGCACTTGTCAGACTATCTACAGATTCTTTTGATCCGTGATAGGTCTCCAATAGCGCCCTTACTGACTCTGTAGCGCTCGTGTCCACCATCAACATCTGTGGATCGTGGAGTAGGTACGGCATTACATCTTTTCCGGTCGGTTGTGCTATTACGAGAGTGGTCAAGAATTTGTGTGAAGTTGAAGAGGAGTTTGACCGGGTAGAGTGCTCAATATTGACCTTTCAGGCTCTGAAGAAGGCGATTTCGCCAAAACGTGTCAGACGAATAAAGACAACAACCTCATGTCGGCTCAACGAAGCTACGCCAAAAAGATTACAAGATGCCGAGGTTTAATGAAGGTCGAAAGTGGCGATATCTTCCTAGATGTTTCTCGAAGTCCCTCGGTGTATCAGGGATGTGAATAGCACTGGGTCTTCGAAACCTGGAATGATGTGTTGTTATACCTTCTCCGAGCTTAGAGAAATCCTTGGGGTCCCCAGGGTGCGCCATTTCAAGCTTATCCAAAAGAAGCCGAATATGGAAATGCTGACGTTGGTGGGAAAGATACGCATACATTGCCATGTCGCATCGCTTTCCAACGCATCCTATCGCCGCGATGTCTGACAAAGTCCGGGAAAATTTTTCTTACTTGGACTCGAGCATTTGCTGGTAACAAAATGATTATTTGCAGCTGGTGATGGAGATTTTGGGCAGATCTGAGCCTGAAATCGCACGCCGACAAGGAATCCGCGTTGGACTTTACACGGAAGAGGTGCGTTGAATAAGCGTCAGTGGAGATGCCCGAGAAGCAGGATTCGCCGCTCGCGCTGGAATCACCGTCGTAATAGCAAATCATACGGTTTTCTTGTTCCTTCTACCACCTAGTTGACGTCAACTACCAGGAAAACCAACTGTCGAGAAAAGCCTACGATTTTCTATCGTGGCGACGATTCCTGCGCCAGAGGAGCGTTCGCACCTCGAGCTTTCCGAGTCCACGAAATAGGCTCACTGTGCCTGACCGTCGGATTTCTATTTTATCCACACGTCGCCTAACTGAATTTCAACATAGTAATTTTTATAGACGGAAGACATCGATGACCGCTTCAACAGACTCTATGTCGGTGATAGAAGTGAGCGGAGTTCTGTCCTATGAATTTTGGATGACCTAGCAATCTCAATGGTTATTTCAGACCCATATTTGTTGGCCAATGACGAAGGACGTCGCTGGATCATCTGTCTGAAACAGGAGTATCGTAATATGCTGGCAGCCACGCAACATCTTGCGCGTTCACTTGGCTTGGACTACACAGGTAAATAACATAAAGTACCGGCCAGAATTGTATGGCCTTTCCGTGATTGGCACTTCGACGCGAACCACGAGCAGTTGCAAAATTTGAAACTACAAGGACCTCGTGGTTTCATTATTGCCTAACAAGATGTGAGAAATTATTGGGAGAAGTGCTGATCTCGTACTATTCAGAAAAATTGATTTAAGATCATTGATATGCTCGTAAAACGTTGTTGTTGATTGATGCATTGAAGGTCTCGTATATGCTTACCACTCTCCATTAAATGCCCGAATCCTACAGGATATGAGTCTATTTCACCAGAGTACATTGACATCATTCCGAGATTCCAGCAAAGAAAGTCATTTCATGGCTGTCGCTGGATACCACGTTGTCACAGATTCTGAGCCTCATTGTCAGAGAAATTTTTCCCAGAAAACTCATCCACGAAATGGAAGGCTTCTGCTGGTTTCCCATCACTCGCGAGCATCTACATACAACTCTTATAAAAATTTGAGCTCCCAGACCTGGCTTTAACACAAGTTATGACTGAATGTGAGTGAATGGAAGTCTGAAAGGCTATATATTTTTCTCGGTAGTGTATATGGTCTAAGGTATCGTTCTGATCAGAGTTGAACATATTTCACAAAACATTTTTCTCGACCATGGTCAAAGAAGGGGCTTTTGCTAGAGGTCCAGATATGAGGAAACGTTTCGATGCGGTAGCTTCTGTGGCTCTAGAACTTCGTTTAACCGTTTTCAGCTGGAAGTTCAAAGGAGCACGATGTTTACCTGTGAAGAAATCGTCAGAATTTAGGGTTCCCGACCGCGGACGACAGATACGTGCTAGCCGACGCATTTCTGGCTGCTCTGGCTGACTGTCTTCAGGGAGAAGCAGTGGCTGAAGCTGGTGGATGGCTCGCTGCACTTGGGAAACACCTTCCCGAAGAGGCAAGTTTGACTCTTCCGCTCACCACTTAAAGGCACTGTGTCACCTCGTGTCGTGAGCTGAAAATACCAACAGAGTCTAGATCTCCTCATCACGCTAATTCCAAAGATTTACGTCAAAGCTCATAAAAATGACGAAAACCCCGTTTTCGGAAGGTCCGAAAGTGCAGTTCATGGGCCACTTAGGCGGAGCGGTCCGTGAATGTCCTGGCTGCCCGCCACGTCTGCAGCGTTGGCCAACACGTCTAGACGTGTCCGATCGATGAGATCAACGGCTTCACGCGTCCACTCGGCTCGACAAACTGTTACAAACCCCGTCTCGAATAAACGTTAAAAATAGAGTTTAAAGACCTTTTTGTAACATTTTAGATATACCGTTGGATTCAGCGTGCCGAGGAGATTCAGAATCTGGTAAAAGCTCAGACACGAAAACGAGGTGACACACTGCCTTTAAGCATAAACCGTCACAGCCATCCGTTCGGGAACGTGTAACTCTTCAACACTGTTCTTTTTTGCCGTTCATAGCAACTCAACTCTCTTTTCTTCAGTTCGCCACGCCGTGGGAGCGAAGCGGAGAGCTGTTCTGTTCCCGACACCGAGCGGAGAGGAACTCGTGTTGTGCTACGGTGACTGCGTCAAGGGCCACGTTCATCATTCTCTATGCGGTGGAGCAACTGCTCAAGTAGAAGAGTCGTTCAGTCTGTTCAATCTAATCAAGCAGATCAATCCAATCATCTCTCACGCAGCACACATATCCGAGTTTGTGTTTAATCGGAATCTACAATAAACGATTCAAATACCGCCTAATCACTCTTGTTTATTTATTTATTTATTTATTTATTTATTTATTTATTTATTTATTTATTTATTTATTTATTTATTTATTTATCCGATGCATTCTAGGTGCGCACATATTAAGAAAAATAGAAAACTGGGGACAAAGCAGTTGCAGAGTTATCAAAACCAACAACTAGGCAGATATTCAAGATCAAAAAAAAGCTTATGTATTGTAAAGGGAACTCGAATATTTTTCCATCAAACTCCTGGAACTAAAACTTGAACATCGAACCTTGTGTTGAGTAGAGTTTAGACCTTGTGTTGAGTAGAGCTTAGAGGAAACTATGTGGCCGACATGTAATCATCCTCGTCGTAAGTATACCTCCGAAAAGTTGGGGAAAGAAAAGATTAGCACTCACTGTTCGGGTGTGAAGCGTCGAGGCGTTGTACTCTAATCACAACATCCCAAACTTCCAAGACCAGCCACTCTGAGACCAGAAGTTGGCTGGCGATACCCGAACAGAAAAAGACAGCGCTTCGAAACACAAGTAACGGAGCGTTTCCATGGAGAACGCGTTTCTCGTGCTGGATTAAAGCGTTCACTCAGGGAACACAAATTGTCGAAATATTTAAGCACTCTGGCCAGTATTTTAGGGTGGTGAAACATACAAACAGTCATTATTATTCATGAAAATCTCAAGTAAACCCGCAAAAGAACCGTAAAAGAAGAAAGCCAGAAGGACCGGCGTTCCGTTTGCACTACAGTTGCAGTCACTTTGAGGCCCTTCGTATAGCTTCTGCTGTGTTTCTGCATTGTCACCGTTTTATTTTCCGAGTAAGGTGCTTCACATAAATTTGAGTCTCAGATAAGCACCAAGGGGAGAGCTCAAAATTGTCAGCTTGGTGAAAATCGCCGGAGAAGTGCACGATCCACCAGTGATCACATCCACATCTGCTACTTCGAACCTGTAGTAGAATACTATCTGTTAGTAGGAACAAAACGGAGCTGATGCAGAGATAATAAAACGCAGAAGAGCAGAAGAACCACAGCACGCAGCAGGATGCGTAAGAGGATGTGAATTATCGTACCCGCTGGGTTTGCCCATTACCGAAATAATGCTATGTACAACACTGGTCAAAATTATGTAGCCTTTCGGATGCCCCTCCATAAATTTAGTTAGCTTCGGAGCTCATACTGTTATGGACGTTGTAAATGTTCACAGGTGATAGAAACGTCATGAAATCAGATCAGTTTGTCAATTAGTTCTCTCTAGACAAAACTTTTATTCACAGATGTAAGAATCCGGGATTGCGTGGCAGCTTTCAGATCGCTGATCGAAGCATACGAAGTAAACTAAGTGTCATTCTGGAAGTAATTCAATGTGAGGATTTCTGCCAAGTCAGCTGCTCACTCTTTCTCCTTAACGGTGTTACGTTGGTCACGGTACATGCGAAATTCCAAGCCACAAAAAGATGCTTCAGTTTTTTTTCATGTAAAGTTCTACTCTACCGGAATCTATGCAGGGAAGTCGAAAAGGCTGTATACATAATTCCTGTCGATATTGTATGTAACACTTTACAGAAGGCTAGCCTTAGAGAATATAGATTTAGTAGCTCAGGACTACAAACTGCATACATCGCGTTACCTAATGGTATCACACCGTGTGGTATCCTACTATGATCAGATGTGGATTGGGAGCGAGTCTTAGGCTTAGGTCAGTACAGCACAAAACTGTTCTCGCGGGAGCTGTGTTTGAGCAGTTTCGGCCTATCCCAAGGTGTTCGAGAAATACTGCAACCCGTGGTGGTCTTGCATTTCCACACCTTTGCTCTCAGAATACTTACTTTGATACTTTGATGGTCCTTTTCAGCTGGCGATCTTCTCAGCATGGACCACAACGTTTCCACATGGTACGATTTCTGGCGACCTGCATGCAATGTAGTAGACCTCGGTTTCTGAAGAACTTTGTAAACGAGTCGGCCCATAGTGGCGGTGGTCGCCCCAGTGGTCTCGTCTTGCTCTAAGGATATGAATGAAAAATTCAGAAAAAAATATAAAATAGCTTTTCAAGCTCATGTTTCCTGCTATTTGTGTCCATGCGAACAGTGAGTGGCATTATTTCGAGAAATCCAAGATGAGTGTATTACAGCACTGCTTCTTTCCTTAAGAAAAAAATCACGTTTTTTTAGAGACTACGACCATTTACTGAGTGCTGATAAGGCGGTGCCTCCAATTCTATCCCATGTGTTCGCTTGGAATGCGCGTTGTCTCATACAGAATGATACGTCTCTTTATGCACTCAGCGACTTTGTGTGCACAGGTTTCCATCGGAAGTTTGACCGCATTGGCCGTAAATTCGAGCTCGTCCTCTCTGAGAGCCGTGTTTGTTCCCTTTCTCTTTGCAACATTACTCATCGTCAATCTGAATAATTACGACAAGCCTTCTGGATGCAGAAGATCATAAAAGACACAGTCCTTCAAGTGGCTAACCCACAGCTTACCCGTCTCCATCCTACCAACATTTTAGCTTGGAAGCTGATGAATTTTGCGCTTTAGAAGCGCATTAATCTTTTGAAAGTGTCATCAGGATCTAGAAAGGGATGTGTGATTGCAACGGTTGAGAGATGACTGTTGCTCCCGAATCCCTCTGGTATATGCAGTATGTCCAATCTATTATGATAGTTAACACATTCAGCATGTGTCAGCCATTATTTGCTCTATTGAATTCCAAATGACATAATTCAACTGGCTCGCTTTATTGCAGTGACGTCCTCAATTATGCTTGATATAATAATTGCTGAACAATTTCTGGAATGTTCTCCATTGAAGGAGGCGTAGACTCTCGTAGGCTAAATTTTCAGCTACCCTGATTCTCCCTTTTTTGTTCATCTTCTTAGTTCTTGGGCAAAAACTTGTATCTTCAGTATAGTCGAGCATTTTCCTCACAAATGAATTGTGAATTCGTGAGAAAAATACCTGAATATACTAGTATAATATAGTATGTGACGTGATGAATTCGATTATCTTTCCTCTCAAATGCTTAGTTCCCCTTCTACGTTCAATGTTGCGAGCTACTCCCAAATTTCTGACTTTAAACAACAGAAACCTCAAAAACATGTACAAGCCCTTCATCTCAAAAATTTCAAAAAAAAAAAAACTTCTGCAACAAAATCCTTAGAAGGAGCTCAGTCTGAGGCTGGTTGTTCGCCCTAGGGCTACGCCATTGAAAAAAATTCGCGTGAGCCCAAATCTTTGTGGGTAATGTGCGAAATAAATCTGTATCTGGAGGCGACTGTATTTTTTGTCAAAGCACTATGCTTTTGAAATCTTCTGCACAGTGATTGAGAATGAAACTTCTATGATGCCCCTACTATTTATTCATTCATTCATTTATTCATCTGAACATTTTGTTTATCACTTTATTTGTTTTCATTTTCACTATAAATCAGCTGGGAAAGTTCCCCGCCATCTTTAAGTACAACAACAACAACAACAAATAACAATTGGGCAACAAGTGGACGCTATACCAGTGGATCCATTGTACTTCCTCCAAATAGTAGTCACCATTTTCGGGAGAAACTCCCCGCGGTAACATCAGGGCTGATGTTTAGCAGCTCCGTGTGAATAGTTCCGTTGTGCTTCCACCCAACACTGATGGTTGTTTCCTGATGTTCTCGTTTTGGCGCTGGAATCCCAGAAAGATCCGAGCCACTCACGCTTCCACGTGTAGTTTACTGAAGACCCTACCTCACGTCACCGCAATTAAGTCGTCCAGTCAAGCGTTCACCAGAGAGTCAAAAGGTTTGAGCACGCATTTCCCGGCAGTTGAAGCTGGCAGCTCAGATCATGAGATACGAAGTGTTCCTTGCGCCTCAAATACTATACCAACTGAACGATGTTTTTCCACAAATTCTCCTCCTTCGGCTCGAGGAAGCACCTGTCATCCACTCCATTCGACTGCTCAGGTCGTGATTCGCGCTTAAGTTTAAGTCGCTGCGTCTGGACATGCGAGGCCATTCTTCTGTTTTATATTTACTAAGAGACAGCTGGAGCGCCCATGGCATCACATATGCTCTTGAGCGAATTGCTTGTGTAGCTGTCCCCGTGAGTTAGCGAAGCGGAAGCAGTCGAATAAAGTTAAGCACACTTTCACTCATCATTGCAATCAAATGGTTTAATAAAATTTAGTGCGAGCACACCATCGGCCAATCTTTGCTTACATTTCGCACAGGAGACCCCTCAACATCTCCGAAAAACTTGGCAGATTGTAAAATTGGGTGGTGGGGATTTTTCCGACCGCCTACTTTGCATCATGAATTCACTCCAGTCAAGCGTGTAACTAACTAATAACAATAGAGATAATGCAGGTTTAGATATTGTTTTTTAGGGTGCTATTTCTGATAATCAGTTAAAAACATAAATTCTTTGACTGTTTTGATATGTCACGTTATCCAAGGAATGGCTAAAACTGATCGATGGTGATGGAATTTTTAAAAAAAAGTGGAACCATCGCCATAGCGAAGAAGCGAACACCAAGGAAAGCAGGGATGAACTTGCTCGAAAATGATTGGCATAAGCAACCATTCGAGAAGCTTATGAGTAAGGACTCAAGCGAAGGAGTTTACTAGATCTACGAATTCATGAGCGGAACAATCTTTTACTTAAGTGCGAATATCTTTTTAAGGACGTTTTACAAACGAAACAACGTCCTTGAAGCGGGCTGGGTCGATGTGATAGACAATGGGAATGGTGAAGTCCCGAATCCGAAGAAAATTCTGAAAAAAAAAAACAATGTTCTACATGATTGTTAACGCTTTTCCGTCATAATCAGTTAAAAATAAATGGTTAGCCGTGATACTCCTGCCATACTCAGTTTGTGAAGCTGACATTACATTCGTTTCTATGACTTATTGCGGTACCTTCCGTGAAGAATAACGTGATCTGGTTCTGACCAGCTTAGGCTTCCAAGGATTGTTTTGCCAGAAAATCGAGCAAAACTGTGTGATATATCAGCAAAATCCGAAAGTTCTAGTTATTATCTACATGTATTCCACATAATTCTTCACACAATATAATTATCATTAGTTGTATTAGGTGCGTGCAAAAGTTCCGGGGCAGTTGCACGTAATTTTCCAAAACGCCATAACTTGACTCAAAGTCGGCAATTTTGTTTAAAACAAAATGCATTGGCATCTGCGTAATGTTGCTAATATGGCACCGAAAAGATTTTTCCAGAAGCTAAAAATTTGACAGGTCTACACCTGTAATAGTGGCACACGTCGTTTTTTAGTAGGGTCTGTTCATTAAAAGTTTTACAACGGAGGTAAAGCCATAGAATGTTGAAATGGGAGTAGTCTGTTAGAGGCAGATATAAGGAGTAACATAGGTTAGGCTAGAATTTCGGAGCACGAATGGCCAATTCTTTATACGGTTGACACTGCAACATGCTTGTGTGCGTCATCCCACAGCCGGACAGACCACACATTTCCGCCTGTGTCGGCCATATACTCAAGTGTTTTCCCGTGATTATTTTAGGAAAAAGAAAATACTAGAGGGCGATTATTGTGCATTCATTAGAAGAATAATTCATTGCAGATGAGTCACGTTGCTGACCATGAAAGGTCAAATTTTTCAAAAAGAAGGTAGTGATGGTTCGGCCACTTTTTAGGTAGGTGGCAGGAGTCCGGACTTTGTGATGACGTCCTCCTATTGTTTGTGATGACCCATTCTCTATCAGCAATAACAATTCTTCCATGAAACGAATTGTTAGGAAATCTGAAGGTCGAATATCTGCAGACTTGCCAGTGTGAACGATTGTGCTCTTCGCTCAACTCACGCAAAATCCATCTACTCAACTTTCTCTTTCTGTCCGATTCTCTTCCTGTGACGGAGCATGGTTGGCTAAATTTCCTGTTATGTCTTCCACAATTTGCATACGGTCTGGTTCAACCTGCTCTTTCCTGGCGCTTTTGCGATGACCAAATCTCCGACCTACTTATGTAGCATTTTCCAAGCTCTCATCTGCGCTCAGAATTCCTAGAAACCTTCGACCATCTGCCATTTTAGAGAACATACTCTTCATAAACGCATTATTGATGCTATGGGTCGCTTTTCTTGTTGATCGGCTAGATTTGATCTCATAAAGTGAAATTCCCCAAATTATTGCACAACTCATAGCATTGGTTTTACACCCAAAACAGAGCAACGCTGTGACATAGACCCGAGCCAAAAGTGGCATAGGTAGCAGATGTTTTAGGGTACCAGCACACATGAAAACCGTTGCAGGATATCGCAAACGCAAAGAGCAAAATGACGTTGAACGCTGAAATACCACCAACTGCCCCGGAACTTTTGCACACACCTAATAGTTACTGTGTACATACACGTCCAAGAAGAACTGCATTTTTATGGATTCCTTCCACGCAGAGTAGGAAAGGAAGTAAGTTTGATTGGAGCATTGTCAATGGACACCGCTAGTCGTGCCCATAAAAGCCGTGAACTCGCGACATCGCATAGGACGACAATGTAGATAAGATAAGAGTGGTGACGAATTGGCATCAAGCCGTTCATACGCAGAAATTTTGACAATTCCACGCCAACTCATGGGGCGTATACTTCGTTTTGGTATGCAATCTGTTTGCTCTTCAAAATTTTGCGCAGTTGTAGAATGTTCTGCACAATTTTAATTTCTGCCATATTCTCAAAATCCATGAATTTCTGTTCCTTGGAATGTTGAGACTAATATTCGTGGTACTTCTATAACTATTGGTTTTAGGGCTCAAGTTGCGCACTGCTTCAGTTGTTCCACTAGGAATGAAAGTTCAGCCAGAGCAAGGTGCGACCATCTCGCAGCAAAATTTTTCTATGTGGACCAAGGTGAGCGCACATTTTCTACAAAAAAAGGGTAACTGGGTAGCAGTGGCGGATGCAGGGAGGGTGGGCGGGGGGGGGGCGCCCCCCTCCGAAAGTGGGTCGCCAAATTTCTGAAATTACTTTAGAATACCAATAAAAATCTTGCATTAGTTTATTTTTAGTTGTTTGTTATTATTTTTAATGTAGGTTTATGTATTATTTATTATTATAATTGATAATTTTATTAATTTCAGTTTCTATCTGGGTCCCCAAAACGGCGGAGACCCCACCTTTTTCCCTCGCCTCCCCCCCCTCTCCTGCCCACTTTCTGCGTCTGCCCACTGCTGGGTAGCCGTGATAATCCTGCCATCTATGCATTCTGTTATGCTGACACTAAATCCGTTTCCTTAACTTGTTGCTGTTCCCTCAGTGAAGAATTACGAGCTTTGGTTTTGGCTTGATCACCATGTCCAGCTTAGGTTTTCGAAGAGTGTTTTGCCAGGAAATCTTACGACGTTGTATTACACACGAACAAATTTCGAAAAATCCAGTTATAAAATTGAAGATGAGAGTGAAAGCGCACAGGAATGCAAAACGGGAGCAGCAACGGGATTCAAAGCCACGAGCATCTCGTTGGTAGTATTGTGAGCTCCTGACTGGATCACCGTTACTAGTGCTGATATACGAAATCTCTGATGTGCTCTCCTGATTTTCTTAGGACTAGTTACGCAAAAGAGATGGAAATATAGATTAATACCATCTTAGACCATGTTACCAAACATGGATGTCTAGTTTCCAACTGCGGTGTAACCTTTGTGCACTTCCCTTGTAAGTAGAGCAATGGTGAAGACAATCCATGGCAGAGCTGCTGGTGGAAAACAGCCCCTGTTCAGGCCTTCGCTTCAAAGCCCTGTTCAACAAAAGTCCTCGGGAAGCGAGATGTGTTTTTACCTAAGACAATGGGTTCCAGAATCTCCGAGCATCTCAAGGTAAAATAAAGGGGATCAAAATGAGGCTGCGACGGGGTTGAGGATGAGGTGAGTGTGATGGCCCCGTACCCACCTCTTGAGGTGACTCTGAGACACACATCCGGTTTTTCTCCTGCTGGAAGATTCTATCATTCTAACCAGACTAGCATTGACATCTGTGTCAGCACTTTATATCCTGCAGCTGCCGTGAGCCTTTTCTCGAGATCCAACGGAAACAGGACTTTTCTGCTGAGGTCACAGTTCTCAACAAAAACTAGTATTGGGTGGTCAGAAAGTCTTGAGCCGACTTTTTTAAAAGTTTCAGAACTTTCGATTCTTGACCGGTACCACGATCTACCATGTGGTATCATCCTCTATCAGTATCACTCTCGAAACCGATAGATATATATACCCAGGTTGCCTTTCTTAACTTTAATTACGATGTCAATTCCACAAGTGCACATTCGAGCGATTATCTTCTATGAATGGCGCCGCGGCACTGGAGCGACGGAAACCGTTCGCAACATCAACAACGCATTAGGAGAAGACACTACTTTCATCAGCACTGTCAAACGCTGTTTCGCTCGCTTCGAAGGAGGAGATACGGACTTCGAAGAAAAGCCTCGGTCGGGACGCCCCCTCAAGGTGGAAGACGCTGTCATGTCATCGCTGTCAAAGAGGACCCGGAAGTTAGCACCCGCAGTCTTGCGACGAGACTCAGATGTAGCCATCAAACAGTCCTCAGTCGCCTTCAGGTCCTCGGCTACAGAAAAGTGCTGACTCGATGGATCCCTCATGTCTTGACCGATAGTACGCGCTTCACCCGGATATCCATTTGTCAGTCTCTCCTTTTCCGCCCTCAACGAAAGGAGTTTCTGAGGGATCTGATTACCGGAGACGAGAGCTTGTGGCTCCCTCAAGGAGAAGACCCTCCAACGCAAGCCAAATCGGGCCTTAACCACAAGAAGTGTCTCCTTTGCTGCTTTTGGGATTCGCGAGGAATGCTGTATCACGAGCTGCTCCCGCAAGGACACACCGTCATCGGTAGCGCTTACGCCAATCAGCTCCAAAAATTCACCAAACTTGAAGATGTTGGAAGGGCGGTCAGCGACTTCTTTGACTCCCAGTCTCCCCAGTTCTGGGAAAAGGGGATCGCTGATCTGCCCATTAGGTGAGATATTATAGTGGCTAATGATGGTGATTATATTGTTGAGTAAAATTCATTGTGTGCTGAATAATAAAATAAAGAAAAAACTGTCAAACGGCTCTGTGACCACCCTAATAGTTTGATTGTCACTGTCTGAAATTCCAGAAATGCTACACGATTTGTTTGCTCATCTCATTTTACCTTAAAGAAGACTTATTGTGACAGTTAATCCTCTCTCCAGTGAATCCTTACGCAGAAAATGCTGGTGGAATATGATGCCGAGGTACTGATGTCTACGGCGAATTCCGCTCTGGCATGTGTTTGCTTCTGCTCAACAATTAAGGAATCAGCTTACAAGATTTGAATGCTACTTATCTATTTGGTCTATTGGCTGTAGCTTTTCTAATAGATCGCCCCGCTAGTTTCATCATCACATCTTTCTGAATAACGTTTTTCATTGCAGTTGAACACTGTCCAAAGTCTTTTGAGCAATATTGTGTATACGGAGGGGAGCATATCCCCACAGGTGGGTGGGTGAGAGGCAAGTAGTAGCCAATTCAAGCGAAAAAGATGAAAAACTGCTCGTACGAACTCAAGAAGGAGGAGTAGTCAGAGAAGGCATTTTTGTCAAAGCTGCTTGACCACATTTCGATAAACTCACTGAAGCGAATCCTCATCCAACCCTCCCCTCCCCCACCCCTTAAATGAAATAGCGCTCAAAACGACGCCGAAATGGATGGGAGACGTGACGTATCCTCGCTCATAATAACGCCACATCATTTTGCGTGCCTACAGCGAAGTGTAACTGCACTCGGAGACCTCAATACCCAGCATGGAGATTTCTCTGAAATCTACTATCCTTCGCAACATCAAGAGGACCAAAGGCCTGCCGGTGTCGGGGTCGGAACTTCATTTGGCGACTTGTTGTTAAAACCCAGGACCTTGAAGCTATTGAATCTTACGAGAAAGATGTTCGAACGCAAGCACAAGTGCTCAACGCTTGGTCGGGGTTTTAAGAGGCACCTATTTTCGTTGTTGTGAAAGCATAATTGATTCGCTGCAATTTTGATGCAATGTTTCCCTCCTGAAATAGGGTTTGGGAACGATTCACTGCACCCTCTTTTGTGCTTTCCGTGATAGCAACAAAAGCGGTGATTGAGGCGCTTGTGCAAGCGCACTTCCAGTGAGAGAAGACCCCAATTATGCGCAGTTCCCAAATCGAGAATAGTCCAGGCCTAGTGCCCGAGCTCCCGACCCAGATATTTCAAAAAAGCGTGTTTCCCGACATCTCCCATCATCGAATGTCCAACGCAGCGAATTTCGGTGCTCCGTGCGCTGCCACGCACTATCCACGCATGCACGCCAACATGCTGACGAACAGCAACAATCTATGCATTGCGTTTGCCGAAATGCTATCGATCCGCCCTGTGATTATTCTGCTTCAGAAGTACCCGCCTAGCCAGGTGCGCGGCAGCAGAACCGGAAAATGTGATGTGTTTGAGCTCATGTACTCGCTGTGCTTCAGATTCAACTTCTGCTATGTTCCGTACAGTTCTCCAGTATGCTGCTGCTCGTTATTCAGCACACTGGGATGCCGTTCCTGGTGAGAGCGACCAACAAGGTAAGCTAAAGAAGTGCAACATCGTTCCTACTGTGCCACTCGCTCTCTTGAATTTCTCTGGCTAACAACAAACTCTATCTCATTTAGTCGCCTTTTTTGTGTTAAGACAGGGCTGTAGTAAATTTGAAATTGTGAATTACATGCATCCCTTGACCTAGTCACCACTCCTTTCTTATAGGCAAATCCATAGCCAACGGAGCCTAACTGCTTTTGGCTTCTTTTTTAAAGTACGAATACTGCTCAGTCTTTCTTAATTTAGTATGTTTCATCGGTTGATGAGAACCTAGTAAAATATATGCAGTGAGTGTTTTTGTGTGATATCTTGGAAAAGCTGTAAATTTTTGCTCGCATATGAGCGGCAGCGCTGAACCAAGTACACTCCCCCCCCCGCCCCTTAATGTGATCTACTTTGGTTTCCATGAATGCGGAACTTTTTGAGTCAGTGCACATGTCGTAAGAGTAGGTGAAACTCGTTCATTCGCAGCGACCTAGCAGGAACTTTGTTTGTTGCCAGTTGATCCGTGAGAAAGCTCGGTCTTTTATTTGAATTCCTTGGAGATCCCTGTTTTTATTTCCATTTTATGAATTCAGCACTTCTCTCTAGTAACATTTAATCAAGATAGTTGTATAGCACGATCTGTCGTGTCGTGCCCATCCTCAGAATTTTCCACACATCTCGTGCACTTGATTTAAAGTAACTCCTGTCTAGGACAAGACCTTCTTACCAACGACATGCGTGTTCTTTATGGAAATTATCAAGCTGAGCATGTGCGCTTGTGTAATTTTCTACTCGAGCGGCGGCTTCGTGAGGTTAGTACGGGGTACTCGACGATGCCCTCTCAAAGCAGGCCAGTTTCAGCTTCGCGCAGAAACTGCACACAGCTCTGTGGCTGAACAAGATGGAGAGTCTCAAGGTATTCGATCTCATGCTCCATGCAAGCACTCTCAGCTGTATAGGCTCATCTCAAGGTCTGCGTCCCTGCTATCGCTTATGCTGTCCAGAACAACCTCTACTATATTGCTCTGGGAAACATTGACGCTACAACGTACACGGTGAGTCTACTATATTACTTTTTCGAGTCTAGATTGGCTTTCCTTTCTGCCAAAGTTGCTGTAGAGTGCATATTCATACCTATCTCACAATCAGATTACTTACCAACTACGGATATTAACCACGGCCATTCTGGCAGTTGCCATGCTCAAAAAGGAGATTTCCGCCTGCCAGTGGGGCGCACTCAGTCTGTCAGGCTTAGGAGTTATACTCGTGCAGGTAAGGTGCCATAAGTGTGAGGAACAGCGAATTACTTGTAGTTATCTTCCAATAAAGACAATTTTCAGACGGATGTCTTAGAAGACAAGGGGAGCACCGAGTCAGGAAGCCGCTGGATCGGTGTGCTCGCCACGGTGGGAATGTGCTGGACGAGCGCCTTCGCCGGTATGAGGTCACCCTACTAAATCACTCGCGACTCGTGCATTTTGCAGTGGTTTTCAGGTGTTTACTTCGAGAAGATGCTGAAACACGCAAACAGCAGCATGTGGATACAAAACATGCGCCTCAGTCTTATGACCCTAGTTTTTGCAGCGTTTACAATGTGTAGCAACGATGGAGCAAAAATAATGGAAAGTAAGTTATAGGCCTTCCGTTGGACAGCTTGGACACACGCGACACGTATTTATAGCAGTTTCAAGCAGGGGCTCGCTTCGGAAATTCTTTTCTGGGAATTTTTTCCACTCACGCAATTGTATTCCGAACTTTCTATTTTTTCATTTCCATAGTTCCTCCATTAGTACTCACTAACGATCAAAAGTCAAGTCGTTCTACTGCTCCTTGTGTTAATATATTGCGGTAAAACTTCCAATAATGAATTTTAGGAAATCTTCGGATGCTATTCTCAACTCATAATCCTATCGATGCTTGCGTCCAATGTTCTTTTTTTTTTTTTTTTGAAGTTACTCTGCGTTCGCGATTGCGTTGGATAAGGGCGTTCCCACACCAAAAAAGAACGTGGAACTGTCAAACGATACATCGGTCCAGTGCTGTGATAAGGGTGTCCCAAAAAACAGAAACGTCAGGGAACGCAATCACGCATGCCCTATAGCCTGAAATCTCTGAAACGGGCGGGGTTGGAGCGTAACAACTAACCGCCTTGGTAGTAGGATTGAGTACAATGGTACCTGCTGTTGTACCAGTTCACCAGGAAATGAGAAGGCTAGGTGGTTGGGGGGGAGCATGCCGGAATTTGTTGGAATTTTTTTTTGTTAAAAAAGCGATTTTTCGTTGAAACGTACAGTCTATTAGCTCACAGAGGGCGCCCGATCTGACTTTGTCCGCAACCACGACTTCATCATTTTTCGGCTAACTGATCTATTTTTTGCACTTTTTTGATATGGTGTGGTTCCTTCCATTCTAATGTTTCCCCATCCGCTAAAATATCCTTCCAGACGCATTCTGCAGGCAAAGTCGTAATTGCAGACAATGTCAGATCAGGCGCCTTCTGTGAGCTAATAGACCATATGTTGCAACGTGCATACTCAATCTAATCAGAATATTAGATAAATTTATTTCAAAGTCGAGCAGCTGGTTATATAAAGATTAGGATACCACATTTGTGTTATCTGAGCAGTTCATATACATCATATTCATATTCATATTCAGCTGCTCTTCTCGCCCGCAAAATGTCAAGCACTATTCCGCTTGTTTTGCCCTAAAATTTCGAAAAGGACATTTCCGCCCTCATTTTACCCAAGGAGTCATTTGCAGTGCTGAACACGAATATCGTTCCCGTTTCGTACCGTTACCTTATTTTTACAGGGCTATGGTGTAGATATGATGTCTCTTTGAATCCTCTCGAATTCTGCATAGAGGGGTTGTTATTCCGCTTACCACTTCAGCTTTTTTTTTTTCGAAATTGGCATTTTCTCTCAATCCTGTCGTATTCCTACCTCATCCTCACGAAGATAGTGCAATTTATTTTTTTTTGTAAAAATTGGGTTATGATTTAAAGCGGCAGTGGCGGACGCAGAAAGTGGGCGGGAGGGTGGCGTGGGAGAACAAGTGGGGTCTCCGCCGCTTTGGGGATCCAGATGGAAAATAAAATTAATAAAAATATTAATCGTAACAATAAATAATGAATAAAAATTATATTAAAAATAATAATAATAATAAACTATTAAAAATAAACTAATATAAGATTTTTATTTGTTTTGTAAAGCAACTTCGAAAATCTGGCGACCCATTCTCGGAGGGCGCTCTCCACCCGCTCCCCACCCACTCCCCACCCGCCCCCTCCCCTGCATCCGCCACTGCAAAACGGGTACGCCATTCGTGTTCGATGCTTTAGATATTCTTCTGTGAGGAATACCAGAAGATTCCTTGAGCTACCGCTCCTGCCGTATGCCTACTGGAACCGTGCAAAACGCGGTTACGGTGCAAAACGGATACGGAAATGGCGCTCAGCACCACAAGTAATCCCCCTCCTCACCCCCAAGCGAAATTTGGGCGAAATGTTTTCTCGAAATTTTGGAGCAGAGCTAGCAGAATATCGGACCTGCAAAATGCATCCGTTTTCATTCTATTCTTCTACATTTTAATTATATTTTACTTTTATCTATTTAATTTTTGATTTTTGTATTACTTTTATGTTCTCAATGAATTGTTGCTAATATCAATTAGGTTATTATAGTTTATGTTTATTACGAATATCAGTAAGAAAAACCTCCTCTGAACGGAAGGCAAAGGAACCGTTGGTAGCGCGAACGGGGAATATAACTCACATTCATTTCCAGATGGCATTTTCCAAGGATGGACAAAGCTCGTTTGGACAGCCACAGTGGCGGCCGCCTTAGGCGGAATAGTGGTTTCTGCAGTGATGAAGTACGCTGACAATGTGCGAAAGACCTACTGCCAAACACTAGCCATCGGTGAGCACAAAAATTCTTTGAGCCGTATGAATAGGAGCCAATTGCTGGTTGCAGGACTGACGGCGGTCATCTCCATCCTGATAGGGGAGCGGATCCTCACAGTGAATCTCGTAGCTGGCGTGGCACTCGTGATGTTCTCGCTGGCAGTGTACGCCTTCTACCCACCAGCACCACGACTAACAACATCTCCGGCCGCTTCTAAATCGCAGGAATATGAGCGACTGGTTTAGGTGCTCTTCATAAGGCGTTGTTAAGTGAAACTTAGAGAGGAGATTATTCTTCATGATCGTTAGAGGCGAGCAATCTTATCGATACTCGCGTTTTCACTACGGCTCGATCCCAGCATCGATCCATGAACAGGGAATGCCTCTTGAAGGTCAAAGCAGGGTGATTGCTTCGTGTGTAGAACTCCTGTTGTGTAACTAACCTTGTTTTGCTTGTGAAAATAGAGCTTCTACTTAGTTATCCTACCTTGAATTTTCTCCCGAAATCTCGCTGTTTTGACTAGGTATCATCCAAGCGTGTTAGCTGTATCGACAACACGGATCCTATCCATTACCTTTCGCTACGGCTGAGGCTTTTCCACACTATTCGCCCGTTTCAGTATTTTGTAAATGATCTACAAGTGAGTGCATAATAAAGATCATCATACAGAATGTTTGATTGCTGAACATTGACACTTTTTATTATAGATTCTCTGCATACATCTACTGTTTCGTCCTTCGGCGATGAAAGGGACTATCGGTAGAATCTTCACTACAACAAAGATACAGGGTAGACAAAATTTATGGAAGAAAGCTCCTCCTTTTCATGACCCCTCTGTTTGCCGAAGATTACGGAGGTCTCCAGTAAGAAAATAAATCATCGTCCATAAAATTCGTGAATTTACGAGTGGTTAGTCACTGTGATCACCGGCCATAACATCTAAGGAAAAGTAGAAAATGACAATGAGTTTTGCATCGGCATGGTTCTGCATGGGATTAAGAAAACCATGGGTTTCCGTGGGTTTTGCACATGCACTGGATTTGGAAACGCATGAGTTACGCATAGACAATCTCATCCAAAACACAGTCCCTGGGTTTCCTGAGACCTTCACACAATATCGATTTCAAAAGTCCTCATCGCTCGGAATACTCCTTACGATTAACACTCATCTCTTCTACGCTTATGTTGGAGATGGAGCAAATCTGTAGCGTACACATATTGCTCCCTTTTTGAGAGAAGAGCTTGTTGGAATGCACTTTTGAGATTTGAAGTGGAGAAGTTAGCCACCGATTTTTGCAAGATATTTCAAAGTGTTCATTAGGCTAATAATGCAACATGAAGTGAAGGAGAGAATAATGTGAATGCGCAATGACCAAAGGAAACTTTGATGCCCATACGCAGTAAATTTATTTATTTGCTCACTTATTTATTTATTTGTTTACTTATTTGTTTATCTAGTTTATTTATTAATCTATCCAATTTCTTCAATATTTATTTATTTGCTCATTAGTTGTTGATTTGTTGAACAAAGTGTGGGCAAAATGGAAAGTATTTGTATTTAAGCAAATAAGCAAGCAGAATGTTGCACATATAGGTTCCACAGCTAGCTGTAGTGCTCCATAGGCACCACCTCAAGAGGATGCCTTCCCCTTGCTTTATTCAACCTTCTCCTGTAACATGCACAACGTGTATGTACATAACCCGTCCGCAAAAACTGCCGGAGACATCTTCAGCGGCCCAACGTTTCGCTGCTATTCATTGCTGACTCCATAGATGTTTGCTTACAATTCACTGCAAAGTACACAGTCTGACACCTATCAACACTTCCCGCAGGAAACGTGCGGGCTGGTTGGGAGATCTCTGATCATATTCGTTTACGCCCATTTATCTGTAAATACAGTTAATTATAGCCGCGATTGTCGATAACGATGATATCTATCATCCATGGTTAAGAAGAAGCAGAGGAGAAGAAGATGGTGAAAAAATCCGGAATATTGCTGAGCTGAGTGGTGCACTACGGACCTCTGGCGAGGCTACTGGCAGCCGTAGAACCATTATTCCAACTGGATTCCGCTGGTGATCTCTTCAACGGCGGAATGCTTACTTATTGCGTCGGTTCTCCTACTCCGTTGTTCCCGGCCTTTTGAGGCTATAGTGCGTATCAAATTTACCTTCCATCTCATAAACTAAGTGTAAGAAGGCTCCAAAACATTCTATTGAAACAGGACCAGCTCCATTAGCTTCAATAAGTGCGAACCCTTGCAGAAATATTACCGGGCCACTCATGTTTTCTCATGACGAAAATGCTCA
Organism: Ancylostoma caninum; assembly: GCA_037903475.1. Taxonomy (NCBI): domain Eukaryota; kingdom Metazoa; phylum Nematoda; class Chromadorea; order Rhabditida; family Ancylostomatidae; genus Ancylostoma; species Ancylostoma caninum. The sequence goes on along the minus strand of JBAJFG010000620.1, from coordinate 890,711 downwards.
CTGACACATTTTTTTTTGTATCAAAACATGTATCCACCACTTTGAAGCAAACCAATTCCCTTAGATCTAAGTATCGTCTGAAAGGCTGAAACTATGAACTGCGTTGGAGGTTTAGAGCTTCAGTGCAGCATATTCAGATGCTCTCGATTCGGTTTTATCTGCTCCATAGTAAGATAAGGTAAATTTATACCAGTCAGACTCACGCATCCATTTTTTTTTCAAAGCATTGTCCATTGATATTGGTTAACGCCGTGAAGCGGTGAACGCGTGCGTCTGAGCTGCGTTTGCGATGCGATTTGTCCTACCTATCCTTCATCATATAGACGTATGCGCGTCAAACGCACGCACTTAGTATAAACCGTCCTATATGCTCTGCCCATGAGATTCATATTGCCGCTGATCTCTTCCTCAGAGAAGGAGGCTCTATGATGATCTCCTTTAATCTGGAATATGAGCAAGAAAAATTTTCAGATTGTCCGAAAATTCAATCTCAGAAAAAAAATTGAAGCTCAGCTCTAGTAAAACCTACATGGTACAAACATCAACTCCTTGTTTTTGTGAAATTTCAGCGATTTCTCTATTTTGGGAAAATGAGGCGTAATAAGGTAGCGGTGTCATCGAAGTCTGTTACCATACTTTTCTACTCTAGTTATTTCCGACAAAAAAGAACACTTGGTACACGAAGTTGCGTCCTTTCCGTTCCATCGCTAAGAATAATTAGCTGTTAAACTTGTACAGAAAAAAGACACTTCGCTGCAGCTGCGATCTTGAATGATCAAAGCTAGAGTCCCCTGCTGTTGCTGTGCTGTAGCCCGATGTTCCCCACACTCACGAATGCCACAACAGAGTCTTGTGAAAGAGATTTCGATGACCACAGCCTGTCCTCTCGTTGCCCTCTCGCGCTGTGATTACGACCGATTTAACTGCCTGTTTAACACATCAGTTGATCACCACCTCTTGTCGGGATAACTGCCTCGCTAGAGCGCGACAGTAGAAGTTCGAGTACTTTCATCTGACCAGGTGATGCGGAAGTTGCACTCCCAGTTAGTGTATGATTCCAGTGGTCCAGGATCGCTCGCACGCGAGGGCCAAGAGACGCATGGTGCAGCCCGTGCGAGCGAGTTCGAAACATTGCAATCTCTTCTATGTCCATCTCTCTGTCGTACAGCAAAATGTTAAAAGCATATGCATCCTACACATTCTCTTTGACCATTCTAGAACCTTAAACGAAATAGGAGTAAGAATTATGGCTGAACATAGCGTCGATTTTTGACTATAGATCCTAGAAATCACTCAGAACGTCGAGAAATGCGCTAAAAAAAGGTTACTTGAGACATCGAACAAATATTTTTATCCAATTATCCGCATGCTTCTCTCCAGAAGTCAGATCGGAGCAAATGAAACAAATGATGCATCTACAGCTAAACAATGAAAGAGTAGGGACTGATCCGACCGCAGAGAGAGAATGAAGCGCGATGAAGCTTGCTGAAACGGACTATTGACGATACAGCTACATACAATAGACATGTCAGTGAGGACAAATTGTTATCACAAGACCGATGCTGAAGAAGCTACTGTCAGGTGTTGTCCAGTGGGTGGGCGTACACACAAAAATCATTACAGAGAACAATTCAAAGCAAAAAGTGAACCAAAACACTGCAACACACCTCTACTATACAATATGTACTTCCACTTCTTGTTTCCATGGTCGTAATACTTTGGCGTTGCCCTTTTCGAGAATGAGCGCTCGTTGAAGTGCTGCTTCCTTGTATTCGTCTTGGGAGGTAGGTGAGATCGGAGGGAACACATAAATATTCAGGAAGACACTGTAGAACGTTTCTAGAGCCATGATGGAAAGCACTGCAGAGGCGATGACCTTCCAGTAGCCGCTGGGAGCTTCAAACTCAGCAAGGGCTGCTTGAAGCTGTAACGGTACAACATCTTCTTCTCCTCAAGCGACGTTGATGATAACGACAATAGTTGGTTGTCGCGGTTAGGATTAGAATGCAGGCGCCGCGGTCGCGCTGCTTGCCTCCCGAGTTGGCGAAAACCGCACCGCCGTTTATGTATAGCAGTCTGGCCGTCCGGCTAACGCCGGACTTCCAGACTTCTATTGATGCTCGCTTCGCTCTCATACTGCACGTTGAAAGCAAACACAAAAGTGCGAATAGATTGATAAAATCTGCATCCTTCCACGCAGTTCTATCGCTCTCCTGAGAAACCCTTGATCCCGTAGGTGGTAGCTTTCCCCCATATGAATGAAGTTATTCTCTTCCATATGAGCTAAGTTAGTGGCCGTGAAGAATTGAGTGTAACCAATTCAGTGCAAATGTTATCTTGAAATGATTTAGGCTCAACTGCTTGTTGTGGTAATTCAAGTGATAAGGGTCCACCGGTGTGTATAAATGGAAACGAAGGAGTTTCTCATTCAGACACAAACTGAATGGGGAGAGAACACGGATACGAAAGGAAACAATGTACATCTAGGTGGTTTAGGTAGGAGGGTCCGCCGAAACAGGATAAGCGTACCCCTCATGCAGGAATAGACCCGCCTAGCGAATTCCTATTACTTGTGGAAGCCGGCGCACTTTTATCACACCGTTGGACCCGACTCCAGGCGTTTCCCCACTTTTGTACGCCGGCGCACCCTTATCACACCGTTGGACCCGACTCCAGGCGTTTTCCCACTTTTGGACGCCGGCGCACCCTCCACACTGAGGTGCACTCACCCCTCTCCACTTCCCCATCCTTTAGAGCTTCTCTTCATTATTTGAACCTCACCACACCCGTCCCTATCATCTTGTTGACCTCGTAATCGCCATCACTGACCAACCAGGGAATTTCGTTTCACACATCATACACACACACACACACACACACACACACACACACACACACACACACACACACACACACACACACACACACACACACACACACACACACACACACACACACACACGTGACAGACGAAGTAAACCCGTTATTATAAGTTATGATCCTGGATGAAAATATCTCATCTTAAATATTGTCTTCATTAAATAAACGTACGCTCGTCGAACGCATATATTATATTTAGTATAAACTGCCTCTGCGAGGAACAAACCACACTGAAGACTTTTGCAAAAATGATGCACGAAAGAAGGACTAGGACTTTGCAGCTAGAAAAGGCGAAGAAGCAGAACTTGACAGAAGAAAGATTTGTTACTGAGAGAAGGACAAAAAAAGCAATGAATAGCAACTTAGTAGCAAATTTTGGGTATGTGATGTAGTTGGAAGTAGGAGGGGGAGGCAGTAGCATTTTAGGCAGTACCAGATGAGCCACGCATTTTGCATTAGTTCTATATCTCTTTTAATATTTATCTGTGGGAGAAAAAAATTTATTCTTCGACTCTCCTCACTTCCCCTATTTCTCTTGAAGGCTGAGTTTCACATCATTTCAATACTCTGTTGTTAGCATATTCTGGACCAGCACGATGGCCTTCTGATGTTTGTGATAAGCCTCAGGAATGAAAGTGCACCATATGCCACACATCAACCCACCAGAAAACAGGAGAAAACCCTTTTTTCGCTATTACTTTAAAAAGATCGAGAGGACTCCGCTTAGTATCGGAGGCAGAGGTAATTGATACTTACATTAGTAGCTGTAAGATATATTACAACATTTTACATTGCCCAAATAGACCTTGCCCAGAGTTTACCGTGATAGAGTTATACTCATAGTAATAATCATCTTCCGAAGGTTGTCTAAATACGGATTTGGAGATTGTCCAGTTTTTGATTTTGCAGGTGGCATGTACATATTCTCCTCCTGACATGATTTCTGAGGATTTGGTACAGGTACCAAGTCCTTGGAAATCATGTCTGGAGGAATTGTGCCTTGGAAAACAGTTCTTCTGGCATGGACCTCAGATCCGCGTGGTGTTTACGCCCCGGTACTGGCAGTGCCCTTTATGATGAATGAGTCGTCGCCTCGTTGCTGATTCTTTCGCGAGTTCCAAGCACACTCATAGAATCGTCTAACAACTGTTCCACTTAATTTCGTCGTGACAGCAATGACACAGCACAGGCAGGCGCGATATATTTATGTAGTATATAAAGTATTCGATGTACATCAACAATAACAGGTAATCACATGCGGTGATCAAGTGAGCAATACAAAAAGGCATGCCCAAATAATATGAAAGAATTAACTTTACAGTAGTCCGAGTTACCCTTCTTAATCACAACTAGACTGCGTATGTACAAAACACGAAAGACAACTCCTAACACTACCAGCACATCCGCAGATGTGGACCCGCAAGCGTCTGAGAAGAGGCGGCCGGAGCGGCTAGACCTGCTCGACGCACTCGTCGTCGCTGAAGTGCACGAGCCGAGGCGACGCAACGCTCCTAACGCTGCTGGCCCTGCTGACGCCCCCGGGCTGGGTGGCGGGGGCGCTGTCGCATGTGGGCGATGGGTCGTCCACCGGGGAGTTCAGCGTCAAATCATTCACGGATTTGCCCACTGTATCGATTTCCTCCTCGGCCGGCTTGGTTTCGGCCGGCGGCGCGTCTTTGCTGGGAGCAGGCCGAACATCCTGCTCATCCACGACGGCCGACTTCCTCGAAGGCGATCGCTCCACGGACTTCTTATAGCGCAAACTGGAGCGGAACGATCCGGACGAGCGTCTGTTCACGTAAAACTGATCGATCACGAAGTTCTCCAGAAGGGTGACCTGCACGAGAGAACTCTAAGCATTTGTTTCGTGCCATGGAAAAAGAAGAAGAATTACCTTGTCCACGGACTTCGCAAACTCCACCTCATCCAGCACGCGGTGGTCAAAATTATCCGCATCTGCGAGAGCCTCCCGGAACTGTCGACTGGTTGGGTCATCCTGAAAAATCGGGGATTCCTAGATTTTTCTATTTTAATCATTAAGAGAAGCGTAAATTGGTTTGAGATGAAGTGGAAGAGGTTGCTACACAGGCCAAAAATTCGCGGTGGACTACTAAAGCCATGTAATGAATTGGACAATCACTTGCTTGACAATCACTTGCTTGTCATGGCCTGAACAGGCATTTTATCTGATGTGCCAATTTTACTGACTTTCGCGGTCTAAAGCGTGTATTCCAGGAATGGAAGAAATACTGATGAATGTTTTGGAGTCTATGCTGGCCCGCAAATCTGTCAGCAAAATTTGATTTTTGAGAAGTGATTGACTGCCACTTTACAGATTAGTTAAAATGCGACCTGATGATGAATTTTCCTAATTTTACACTCAAAGAGGTTGTCATCGTTACTCCTTCTGTTGGCATTCTCACGGCTCCTATTCAAACCTGCATTCAGATGCATAACTGAGATGACCCATGGTAAACGTGCTAACGCATTCAAATCACACACCAACCTTGTTTACCCATTCGCGACGTTGTCGACACTACCTACGTAGCTGGTACCCATATGAGGATATGGTATGAGACCACCTATCTATGATGTACCTCGGCCCAACTGTGAATTTTGCACGATTGTCTCCTCATCACAATTGATTCAATGCTTTACTAAGCATGACCATAAGAAACTTGACCAAAAACTGCATTTTCACTGTATAACACGGAAGTTGTGGACCGAATCAGCGCACTTGGCGATGCCGAAAATTTGCGCTAAAATTCTGTCTTGAAATTTTTTGGCTATGCCTAATTTCCAATGTGATTCTGTGGTCAAAAAATAGTTCAAATCCCGCTCTACTAAATACAATTCAGCTCGACAAAAACATGCTGAACAGCCATCATACGTTGTTGAATAACATACAATACTGCTCCCAATCTTTGCAAAAAGTACGCGCGCGACGCGTTAAACCGTCGCAAAGTGTCGCACTTTCATAACATCCTTAACACATTCGCGACAAGGCAGATTTTCCGCTCAGGGCCATTTTGGACCAAAGCGAGTTTGCGCTTGTTTCTCACCGGATTTGCGAGAATTAGGGCATATTTGACATGCTGATCACAATTATGTCATCTATTTTACTTGGTAAAGCACTTCTGTAGTGTTACTGTATGTATACTGTAGAAACTGCAGAAGGACCTTTTTCTATCAGAATTCAACCAAAATTTGCACAGACGGGTTATTTCACATACAGATTAAGAATATGAATTCCATTGTCTACCGTATCGCCTCACTGCAGGGTTACTGTGATCATACTGTAAGAACTGTGGGAAAGGTTTTTCATCAGAATTTGCCCGAAACTGGGGCTATTTTACACTCTGAACTCGAATATGGCACCTATCTCGAGTATGGATCTTAAATTCGTGTTCAGCATGTCAGAAACCCCCACCTGCCAAAGTTTCAGTGGATTTGGTGAACAAAATGAATCTACAGTATGTCTACAGTAACCCTACTGTACTGCGCTACGGTACGAAATGAATGTCAGTTTCGTACTCAGCATGTCAAATAACCTCACTTGCCAAAGTTTCACTGAATTTGGTGAATAAAATGCATCTACAGTATGCCTACAGTGATCATACGATAACGCTACAGTAGCCTTAGAGTACTGCTCTACGGTGCAGGACTGATGGCGTATTTATGTTCAGCACGTCATGTAACCCCAAAGTTCAAATTTGTTGTAGATGCTGTGAGATAATGTATCAACAGCATCTACAGTATGACTACAGTAATCCTACAGTACCGCAGTTACGGTACAAAATGGATGCCATTTCCATGTTCAGCGGGTAGAATAACCTCTAGGGCCAGAATTTGGGGAAGCTCCACCTAAGAAAAAGGGATAAAACGGATACGACCCACCGGTGGGTCGTATTGTCCTCTACGTAACTTCCCGTACGACCCACCGGTGGGTCGTATTGTCCTCTACGTAACTTCCCGTACGACCCACCGGTGGGTCGTATTGTCCGTTATGTGTTAAAATGAAACAAATTCCAATTTTCTTAAAAAGCCAAATTGTGCATTTCATGGCGAATCTTACCACATGTAAACTTTTCAACATCTTGCTTTTTACCCTGCAAAAAATACCATTAAAAATGCAGTATTTTGATCACTCTGGATTAAGGCGCTCAAATATAAAAAAGTCTGCTTAAATTTGTAGTGATGTTTTTGACCGGTATAGAGAACAATATTGAAAAATTCATGAACCGTTTCATTCGTTGTAATACAGAGAATCCATATATTCAGAAAATATTCAGAAAAACATTGGATATTCTCATTCCTAAGAAAATTACGAAGCGGAGACGCTTTGCGACGTATTAGTGCGTCGCGCGCGTCCTTTTTGCAAGGATTAAGAGCAGTATTGTTTGACCCTGTGTAGGTATCACTTTCTCCACGGGTCCTGAGAAGAATAAGGAAATGGCAGACAATGAGCATTGGCGAGTCACAGATCGGTTACGCTCTGCTTCACAGTAAGGCATGTTAACTACCACGCCACCATGTCTCTTCAGCCTTTGTGCAAGAGCTCCTATAGCAGCCTAGTGAGAAAATGGACGATGCTTTCAGGCCTCGAGGACAAAAATGGTATACTTACTACACACAGTATGGCGTCTTGTTAGACTAGGCTTCAAACCAGACAGGTTTCACTTTGATCTGTTGAGCTAGCATTTTGTATGCCTGTGTGAAATGAAAGCGGCTTCAGAACGTATTAAAGCGCCCTCTCTAAGACACTCGTGTAAAAATATTATTTCGGCAATAGGGTCGTTCGCAGCAACTCTAGCACATCCTCGATAACACCTCATGTAACTGAACCACTCTTGCAGACTAGTAAACAGCCGTTATTTACTGCCATAACCAAGACCAACTTCAAAGCGGCGCCGCACTCACCTCGACGTTTCCGAAGCGCACGCACAGCATGGCCATATCATAGAGCACTCGCAGTCGGCTCGGGTGACTCGGACGGCGCCAAATTCGCCTGCCCATGAGGAAAATCTGCGCGTACTCTCGCTTCACGTCCGTCCAAATCTTTATTTTCTCCTCGGTTTCCACGATAATTGGCGCTAGTCGATAATAACAGGCGTAGATAGCCGCCTCGTACCTCAAGCAATGAAAATAAGCCCGTGCTGGCTGATGAATGGCCGGCGGAGGCGGTAAAATGCGCTCACCATGCCAGATAGCAGTACTTCTTGGCGATGGCTTGCAGACGCTCCAGCCAGGCGTAGCACAGCTCGCGGCGCTCCTCGGTCGTGCCCCCCTCGGGGTCGCTGTATTGGAATCGGAACAGGTCGTTGGCGGTCCAGTTATCGCCCTTCTTCTTCAGCCTCTCGATCTCGTTGGTCGGTTTCCTGATGAGCTTGGACGCTGCGCGACGGATCGGGCGATCTGGAACAGAGGAAGAAGCCTATTTCTGTATGACAAATGGGCAAGCACGGGTGCCTGCACGGCCAGGCCCGGCTTTCGCCACTGACGTCAGCAGAGGATCGTCCAGCGGGTTGTAAAATAAACTCACTGCAGGCACCCTAGCGCGGCACAAGGCGTTTTGCAGAAGAACCCACCTGGTAAGGGGTGCAGCTTCGCGTGACTCTTCTTCCGATGACTCTGCGCGACGTCCTTGAACGTCAAATACTTCCTTAGTCTTGATAAGCACATCTTGTATTTCAGCAGCCACACGGACAATAATTTCGACTTCACTTTCCGCCAACGCTTGTTGAAGTAGGACGATTTCAGCATCATGTCCTCAACTAAAATAGTTGACTCCGTGTTCATAGAGGTGTTAGTAGGTTAGTGTATTGGAGCGCATGCATTTTGCTAGTGAGAACTACTGAGAACTCAAGAGATGTTTTTGTTTCTGAGTTATGTTCTAAATCCTTCTTCCTTAGCTTGAGTTTAAAATCGTGACTTATTCCAAACATGAATGAGGGAACAGCAAACCAAAAATTTCTCAAAAATATTCGCTCTCCCCACTCATCTTGAAGTACAGAGTAGCTGCCTACAATATTTCGCTAAGATGGTCAAATACTGATTCAAAGGTGATGAGAGCGGAGTTGTGTATACTAAGTCTTTCTCGCTCTCTGAATACCGCACACCCTTCTTCGTTCTTCTCATCTAATATCTCTCTAAATATCTTCCGTTGGACAAGATTTCGACTCGTCCGACACGGTCAGATTTGATCACCAACTCCTATTTTTCCAAGAAAAAAAAACACCAAGACCAACTAACGGTTCAAGCAAAATTGGAAATAGCCGCCATAAATTTTAAAATTCTAAGTAGGTTCCTATCAGGAGGGACAACATCTACTCGGGACATTTTTTTGCATGGCATTTCACATGAAAAAATTGGCCATTTTCTGCGACTCGAAATCCAGCCTCCGTGACCTGACTACTTTTCCCACTACTTTTCTTCCAAAGGATCCGGATGCTTCAACCACATCAACGACCCAAAAATGACTAGGACTATGTCCAAAACCCTCTTCGCTAACCCTTACTAATTGGTTGCCGGTTAGCTTAATGTGAGAGTAGCTCGCGGCAGTGGTGCGAATATTTGGAGACTATTATTATACACATAGGACAAACCTTTTGAGCAAAATAGATGCGAGCACGACTGTGACTTCCCTGAGATCTGGTTGTCCATGACTGAAGCAAAAAAGGAGTTTTGATGTGCTCTCGGCACGTAGTCATCGAAAAATGAGAAACAAATTGGCCTCAAAGCATGATTTAATGAAGCGGAAGCTACCCATGTGTTTTCGAGCTCGTGATTCGAAGGGCAAGTGGAACATGGCTTCTGGGGCCTGTTTACTCTAACACATCGACTGTCGAAGTTCATAGGCTGACTTGCTTTTCAATAGCCGCGGTGACGTAATATTAGATAAAAACATGGATAGATATCTATCTCGACGAAGCAATACCGGAATTTTTGGAAAATTAGCTGTACTAAGAGATTGCGAGACGAAAAACGTCGACATACCTTCAAATTGAACCACGATGACTTCTCTGGCATAGAGTCTTTGTTTTTGATCTGAAAAGGAGATAGTAGAAAGCGTGAGGAAGTGAACACACGAATAGGCACGAGTAGAGAGCGAGAATGAGCGGGAACAGAGGATATAGAGAGCAGCGCATGGTGATTACATCGTTGGGTTCTCGGTTGGCGAGAGGAGACGGACAACTGCCAGCTCGGAGGGAGTTTCGGCCGAGGGCGGATCGCCGCTACACCTCAGCAAAGCCACTTTTCGCACGCAGCACACCTCGTTCCAGCAAATCGTCCGATGGCGAATAGATCGCCGCGTTCCAGACCTCGACCCCGCATGCTGCGGCTCCACGAATCACCCAGTCAGTCTGAGTTGAGAGAGGCGTTCCGCTAAGGGCTGGGGTCCACCGAGAGTGCAAAGAGCAGTGACCCTCTTCCACGACAGGGTTAATGGCGGCTACTCATGGCATTCCTTTGATCAACCAAATGCTCACGTGGTTTTGTTCGAGTCTTTTTAGCTGGATGTGCAGGGGTTGCCTCGAACGATCTAGTAGAAAGGAAGAAGGATGTGCATCATGTGCAAATGCACAACAAATTATTGGCAAGGACTTGTGCTGAAGTAGCGTTGATTGATTCTCGCCCATTAATTGGTGGTAAGTGTGCAATAGGGCAAAAACGGAGGGGAGAGCGAAGGTGAGGGAGTAATGATTTTGGTTCCAGATCCATTGATTAGGAAACTACAACATAATGTTCATGGTTATCATGTGTTATTTCATTAATTTAAAAATGAAACGTTGGCCGATAAACGATAAAGAATATATGTATCAATCTGAGGCACTGTCCAGCAAAAAGAACTTACCAAGTTAAATTATGCCGAAATAAATTATTCCGAGATTTGAAGATGGTCAAACCTGGAACTTAAAAATGTTCTGGCAGTGGAAGCACACTTCACCTAGAGTGTCGTCTCCTATGACTGACCACTCTGAAGCTCTGAAAATGAGTGGAAAATTGCCCAAGCAGGAGAATTACCAAGAACAGTCAGTCTTCCAAATGTCAGAACATAGATTAAAGAAAACTAACAAAAGTGAGTTCAGCGGCTACACCAATGCATTAGCAAGCTAGCATTGCTTCAAAAACAAAAGTATGAGTAATCTAGCATGCTTCCGGCTGGAACATGTGCTGTAAATCGGAGAGGGGGTAGGGAGGAGTTTATAGAGCGTAAAAACAAAATTTTACAAAAAACAGAAGCAGTGCTCTAGGTCAGAACGCTTTTTAGGATTTTTGTACAACAAAATAGTCAGATGACATTGATCCTAACATTGCTAATTATTCTCCGAAATTCAAGGGCAGAAAAATTAGTTTTCAAGCACTTTGTCTTGAGGAGAATGGGGCAGGGGAGAGGGCAAAGGGTAGGGGGGAGAAGTGGATGGACTCAAGGTGCGGATTTAGACATCTGCCACAAGTAGGTGCAGCTTTACTTAGTGTTACACAACCGGCAGAGAGCGGATTGAGAGTCGACTTCGGTGTTGCGGGATGGAGGTGCACCTCTTCTTCGATAGCTGTCTCAACGTGGCTTTTCGAATTCTTCACGGGAAATGCTCAAAATCTTTTCAATTTTCACAAATTTCAGCTCGAGTGAGGAATTTTTTTCCAGTCAATGGTAAATTCGATTTTGTGCAGAACTACTATGTAAACCATAGGACTTGATACAAACTAAAATTTCGGAAACTCAGCCGAAACAAAACGAAAAACTGTTTTTCCACGTGACATCCTCCCATAATGTTTTTGGTTCGCAGACGCAGAGGTGTGGACCAGAAATAGAGTTATAGAAAGAAGGACAAAATCAAGAATGGAAACATGGAGACCGATCACACTAACTTGAGAAACAGCTCTCTAGAACCCAGAGGAGTACGAGGAGAACAAAGAGAGCCTTTGTGGTGAAGAAATGCGATGGAGGGAGGTGGAGAGGTTGTTATTGGACTACTAGGACGAAGAAGAGGCCTTTCAGCCGCAGAACAATTGTCCGCAAAGCCTTCAATCCCTCCTTCCCTCCCATTGTGTGTTGATCTATTCGCAGACCCCCACATCAATTTTTCATGATACACTCGGAAATCTTAAAAGTGACGTAAATCGTGCTATTGTTTTTGAGCTCCTGAGGTTTACGCTGCGGTGGGTGGAATACCAAGGGCTCCATCCCGAGGCAGTGCAGCAGCACTCACAATGTACTGAAATGGGCTTGACGGCGCAAACGAGGAAGACCGAAAGACAAAGAAATGCAATGTATTATAAGATCCCCACGGCACTGGCCACAGAACAAACTGGCACGTGCTTGTGGAAATTGTCACGCGGGTGCTGCTCCGAGGGCTCAAAACACCCCCCCCCCCCACATTCCCCGAGCAGCAAAGGTAGCGATCACATGCGTACGTGCGCAGCTGCCTCTCGGCGCGATGTTACTGCTCGTAGTAAAGTCCCAAATGTTAGCAGCCAGCTGATGCCGTCTTCGCTTGGATCGGCATGACTTTGAGTCCAAAGGCTTATGCCAACGCCATTCTGTGTTTGACAACATGTGTTAGCAGACATGTGCTTGCTGATTGTTGACGCATAGGACATAGTTCCAGCAATTTCGGCACCTCTGGAAGCTGGTTTCACGTCTCATGATCGTTTTCTGGGTTTGGGCAGGAATGAAAAATCCACGAACTATTCAAGGAGGCTTACGCGATCCTAGGTCCTAAAAGGACCATCATGCTCTCACATCATGCTAGCGCTTTACCCTATGGCCAAATCAGAACCCCTAACGTTGACTTGATCCAGTCGGATGAGCGCTCTCACAAATATGTAAAGACTGTTAGCTCAGGGAGGATCGATGGAGGGACTTTGGCCGCAATCGCGGCAGACAGTTTGGCACGGTTCTCCGGTTGTTTTTTTTTCTTGGTTTGTGTTAAGATTCATTGTGAATCAATAATGACGTTGATCTTATTTTCGCTGTTTCCTTTCTGTTTGCAAAATCAAATGGGAATGAAAGAAAACTAAAACACCATGGAAAAACTATGGAAAACATAAGCAAAGCATCAAAACCGACAGCGCCGAGTTGGTCTGCCGCACCGTCGCGCGAAACCAGGGGCCGCATCCAAGAAAGTTGGAAATATGGGTTAGAAGGGATAAACCGGCAAAAGTGGGCGTGGCCGCGTTTTCCTGCGATCCAAGAAAATTTGTCCGCCGAAATTTTTCCTCCTAAAAAATATTAATCCGCGTGAAGACGTCCTGATATATGGAAAAAATGGAAGGATTCCTCAGTGAAAAGTACTCGTTCTACTAATAAGCGATAGTTTAGCAACTATGAAATGCATTTTGGTAAAAAATGATGATTGGTTAATGATTTTCACTGCATGTCATTTTCACCCATGTCCACATTACTAATGATTGCTTCACGCTAAGCATATTAAGCAAAACGTTGTTTTGTTTTGCGTGTCGTATGGAGAGATAGTGCTGTTTGAGCGGAACACTTAGCAGAAAAGCACTAGTATACGGGATAAAAACACTTTTTCTAGTATTTCAACAGTAACTTAGCTAATAACTGTAATGGTAATCACTCCTTGAGCAAGCACCCATGATATCACACCTACCTGCAAATTTGGGACACACCAATCTGTGATGACCTCTTCAGTCAAGTTTCTAAGGATGTCGTTTATAAACTCAACTGACGCTTCTTATATGGGATGGTTTTACACTTCTAAGCAGAAGTGTACACCCCATACGCATCTTCTTATACTAGAACAGAAAACTTTTCCGGATCAAGTAGTAATGTGGGTGTTTCTAGAGAAGGAATACCGAATGACTTCCTATCATTTCCAAAAGTGTAAACGAGCCCTCACTTCACGATTGTAGGGAATGTGCGCGCAAACAGTTGAGAAATCAGATCCATTCCCGAAATTAAGTCATTTTCAAGCGTATAACATGCGATATAGTTCAACCACGCGTCAACAAAACTCTGCTCCAATCGCAGAACAGCGAACATTTTCGAATCTTTGCGTTGAAACGGAAAACTCGTACACGGGTATGTTCCCAAACTGGATAAATCGTTCTTGGATCGCAGGATCGGGAAAGTCGCCATTACGAGGTTACATTTCCGTCTGGATTTCGTTTCCAACGAATATGTTCTTGGATACGGCCTCAGATGAGCGATTTTCTGCGAGAGTCCCTAGCCGGCGCTGCATCTGCGGATATGTATAACCACTCTTTTCACTACAGGATATCTTTATCCGGGTTGGTTTTCGATTGATAATGTATTATTATCTGCCACGTCATCGACTCTCAGTATCACTTGTCAGCTCAGCGTATTCCCGCTAAGGAGTGATCGTATAGGTGGATAAGTTATAAAAGTGACCGACTCAGGGGAAGAGAAGGGGGTGCTATTCCCCGGAATGGGCGAAAACGTCGAACTTTCTGAAATGTTCTATAAAATAAACAGAAATATTGTATGGGCTTATTTTTATTATTTTTATCACTACTTTCAAAAAATTTATTATTAATTCTTCAATATTAAAACTAAATTTTTAGTAATTTCATTATTCCCTCTGGGTCCGCGCACTTTTTTCCTATCTCTCCTTCTGCCTAGTAACTCTTGCTTCTAAACAATACTGATGGCAGAGCGGACAAAGGTTGGTGGGAACGGAAATATCAATACCTCTCAATGCTGAATTTGTACGAAACAGCTTCAGAATCAATCGTTGTCAGTGATTTTTGGTACATTTTCGAGAGAAGGGAGCATTTAAACGCATGGTCATCTTGATAACGTGGTTGTAGCTGATCCAAAGCAGGTCGCCAAAAGGCAAAGGCCTACATTTCTGGACGTCACTGCACTTCCTTTGTGGATACCCACCATTGTTAAGCGAGGCGTTCACATGACATTTAGGCAGCACATAATTGCTGCACTCCCGAGACATATGTAGCTCATTTTTCCTACCAGTGGACTAGGAAGGGGGTGAATGTCCATGTCCTAAATTTAGACGCACGGTGAACTAGCAGAAAAAAATTTCAAGTCGATAAGTCCGTCATTTGAGAAGGCATCCGAAATGAGAGCCATGGTGTGAAAATAGCGTGATCAGCCTAGTTCTTATCTAATGGATGAGCTGCTTCTTCTATTTTGTAAAGTCTGAGCATTCTGTTCAGGTTTTTTCATCTGAATTGCATTCAGATAGACAGGTGTTCTAGCATATGTTATCTTGCTCCATTTCCTCATCAAAGAGGTGTTGAAGTCAGTGTCTGGACGGAGAAATGGTCTCTATTATTGTTCTGACACCTGAGATCCTACTCACAACTCCAAGAACAAGTTGTCGGCCTACCTCTGCCTCGAAACAACTTGCAAACAACATTTTACCCAACAAGTCGTTGTTGACAGGTTTGACATCATCACGCCATCTAAAAACAAGTTGTTGGCAGCCACATCCACCGACAACTTGTCGACAAGGAAGACCCAAACAATCTGTCGACAAGCCGTGGGGCTGGCAAGTTTCAGATGCCATCAGGAACTTGTTTGCCGAACGTCTGTCAGCAAGTCGTCTTTGGGGTCTCAAATAGGTTTCCAATGATGAGAATGATGGCAAGCACAACAACAAATCCGTTTCATGACAGAACTCGACCGGGGATAGAGGGATAGGCATCTACCCTCTTATTGTCTCTCTTCGTTGGGAGAATTACTCTGTTCTACTGCTCACGTTTCGAAACGGTCAGAATCTGAGAAATGCATTTAGATTAAGGTCAGTGCCGCCTTTGAGCACTCATACCTTACCCTAAGCGTTGATTGCTTGGAATTCTAGGTGAGCCGACACCAAAAGAGAAAAGCTGCATTGGAAATCAAAGAGAGTTTCTAACTCTAGTGCTCAAGTGAGAAACAGCTGCTACACTGGATTTTTTGACTATGTACACCTGTCGTTCACGCACAAAGATTTGTCTTTGCTCTTCAAAAACAAGCACACTGAATAGTGAACAACAGCGCTATTTATAATTGCCTGGAGTGAACAGGTGTGAATATTTTAGTGATAAGATGAGGTTGTGGAGAACGTTGTCAGGAAAACTCTGAGAATCGTTTTTTTCTGCGTTGCTAAAGATTCGGAAAGGCGTAGCTTTCCAATGTGATAGGACGCTATTGACACTATTGCATGATAAGGTGCTGCAGGTCAATTATTCCACTGTGCACCACCGATCTGCTCACTTCTATTCCGTAGACATGGGAGGCGATGATGAATGCAGGGGAACGATCAGACAATAGTGCTGCCAATAGAACCTTCCAGGTAAAGGTGTTAGTTCCACTTGAGCTCCTATTAAACCATAGTGGGGTCATCGAATTCGAAAGGGATCTTGAACTTCTGTAGAGTCGTGAAAAGTAGGAGGTAATACTGTTACATAGCTTATGAAGTCATGAATTTGGCCCGAGACGTAGGAAATGTTTCAGTGCGAATCTGTAATAGTATACATGTACGTAATATGTAATCACTTTCTTGTGAAATCTGGTGAGTAATGCCAATGAACTGCAACGGGAGCAATTCTCAATTATTCTGCGACATTATTAGTAGGGTTGTAAATCGGGAATTTGCGTTTTTGCACACGATGAAAAACTTTCTAAAGCAAAGCTACAACACCGCAGTCCAAGTTCTACACAGATTTAGTACTGCTGAATCTCCCACATCTTCCACACAGAGAGTGACCGCTCTTCTGTGGTATGTCGCCGTACCGTGACCTGAAATAGCGGCTCACCTAAATTTCGGTTTCGTCGCGGTTTCGGAATTTTTCTCTGCAAAGGCAAGCTTCACCGAAGGAAGAACATGCTTGCCTGATAGCGCATGTGCTCGGCTTCTAAGCAGTCACAAAAGCGACTTCTGATTCCTGATGTTAAGAGCAAAGCAGTCCAAGGATCGATTCGAAGTCACAATTCCAGTTCAGTTACCCAAGCTTGTGGCCATTTTTGAGTATTCGATTGTCACATGGACTAGTCAGAAAACATAGCGAAAATTTTCTTCATCCCTCACAGGCTTGCAGTAGTGCTCATAGGAAATGGGAATCCGGAAATTTTTGTCGGTCTTCTTGAAAATTTGCTTGAAAATCAGGAATGAAGTGCTATTCAATGATCTGTATACCGACAAGTTTTCCAGAAAAGCTCCTTCAGATGGTTCTAAAGGTTTGACAGGTAAGGCTTGGCAAAACATTCATAAATACGTCGAAACCTCAGCGCGTATTCACAATTTACTACCCTTATGAGTATTCGCTCTACTACTTTCGATATTTCATAAAAAAAGTGAACTCACCTGGCAGATAACAGGTTTTGAAAGAAATGTGATCGAAAAAGTGCACCTCGCCCAAGACATACACTAAAGGATCGTCACCCTAGTTATGCTATAAACTAGTTATGCTGTGCAGTAGCCTTGCGAATATCCGGAAAATCCACAGAATCAGCTGCACTAAGAGACGTAGGAAAACAGTGAAGATGTGCTATTGCTAAAGAAAGCAGTAGAGGCCTAGCTGTCAGCCTCACCAACAGTCTAGGAAGCAGAAAAATACTATAACAAAAATAAGGATCTCAGGAGCCGAGCCTCGTGAGGTTTCCCAAAGTTACTGGCAACAAGGTGAGGGAGTCACCGGAGTGCGATGGCGGTATGACGGATAAGACACCTGATGCATCACGCGTGCTGACAAACGACGGCAGCTGTTGCTGCACGACCGCCTTGCGCAGTCCAACGTTTGTTCCCCCCTGAAAAACCTCTACTAAGCATGCTGCTCACAAAAATTGCGGTTGTAAATGCACAACACCTGTCTTGTTGGCGACAACGCCAAAAAAACCTCAGGAGCAACCGACTACTTCTAGCGACAACTGTGTTCTCTACGTTTGCCACACTCTTCGCGAATGCAAAAGCGCTTGTGAAAACTTTCAGTTGCTATTTAAATGTTCACCACAGGAAAAAAAAGTCTTGTGAGGGGGTGTGCACTTGAAATGACATGAAACCTGATCGAGTGGAGCAACAACAAGAACAGGCAACCTATCAGGAAGAGGTGTACTAAGGTGTAAAGGAATCCTGAACAGCGGTGGCTATCCAAACAGATGGCGGATAGAACACCAATCGCAACTCTTTTATTTAGCATTAATTTGTCGAAAAGATGCCACGTCACTTCACTCCGTGTCTTGCCTCACTTCCCGAGACTGTTCTGGAACTTTCTAATCAAAACGCTTACAAAGGTTGGCCAAAATTCTTCTTATACCTAATTTGACTCACCACTCCACTGAGATCACAGACGAAAAAAACCATCCTTGGCTCCATACATTTTCGGCCACTCCTTCTTCGCGAATCCAGAAAACGCAGCGACACAAACAATGCGGCAAAACAAATATAGGGTGACCCAGAAGGCTTTGACCGACTTTGAAATGTCGCAAAAACTCTACGTAACGAGGAAGGATAACCAACCTACAGAAGCGATTTAAAGAAGGAACGGATACCGAAAGTTTGCTTCTGAGATCTCGGAAGTCCCGCTCTTCGTGGTGTTAGTGGAGCGAAAACGTCCACAGTAGACTTGCACGTTGACATCGGCACCTCGTCACCATTTTTACCTCACGTTTTCTTCAAGCCGGTCCTCAATCGTTAAACCTAAGGGCAAATTGGCTTTCGTTTGGCATCGTCGTCAATTTGAACCTAAGAAAGCAATCAGCCCTCTGCGATCTTCAGAACTTATAAGGGAAGTACACGAAATTAAGCTGCCAATCCAAGACGACACCTGTATGGTTAGAGAGCCTGTCAACTATGATGTTACAGGCTCTAATTGAAATTTGCTGAATTGTTTACAGAAGCTCAGAAAAGAATGCAAGATGAACGCACACGGCAGAAGTTGGTCTTGCGAACATGTTCATAAAGTCCCCAAGTCTGGTCGTCTTTGAACTCCGGCGTCGTTCTTCAGTATGAGACTCAGTAGAGTCTTTTTTGTGTTCATAAAAACCCAGAAACCTACCTTTGCTCTACATTCAACCAGTATTGCTTCTCAGTGCTCCTCCATGCGAGCAGCGCTATCATACGCATTATTACGACAAACGGGATTAAGTCCCTTAAGAAACTAGATTAAGGAAGGATGAAGTCAGATTTGAAGCCAGCGTCGCCAGCTGCACAAGAAAGTGTGTGCACCAAGCCGAATTTCTATAGCATCCGTAATACCTTCCCCTAGTCAGCATGGTTGGCAATTATCTACGTGGGATTCTGAGCTTTTGTAGCCCATTTAGCAGATTTGAAGTATAGGACCTGATATCATGTGAGAAAGGCTCTCTACCCATATAGGTCTCGTCACGAAATGGTAGCTTTTCTTTACGTTAATTGTTGATCCCAACTCCGAATCTGATGAAAAACACAGGTTAATTAACAGACTTCAGCCAACATAATTTTACCGCCTTCAAAGGATCAACCAAAACAGTAGGTCCATTTGCTGACGTCATACTCCCCTGTGACACACAAGCACTCTCCTTTTTCATCTTCCATTTGGTGAAAAATATTCTATGTCCGATCAGACAGCTTGGAAGCGGCGCACAACGGAGAAATGAAGGAAGAAACAGAAAAGTGCAAAATGAACGTGTTAGAAATAGATGCTCAAATGCAAACACTGTTTCTAAAAAAGGCCAAGGCCATAAACTGTCACGAACACCGGCCAAAGACTTTTGAATCACCCCGTATATACTCTCAGGTAATCACAAAAGATTGATTTTGCTCAAACGGCTTGCAGACTTCTAGTGGTGACACACCATCTTCTAACAAGGCATCGTTATATGACCTCGACGCCACAAAAAGCTCGCTTATCAGCTTGTAGAGGACGGGTCTCGGTTGTCTAGTGGTGTCCGGTATTGTGGCACCTGCTGTTGACCCACATGGCATGCCCACGGCGAGCGGATTAGGCCCGCTTTGCTGACAATTTTCATGTGGGACTTGCCCAACACCGGAGACGACGAACTGCCCCGGGTTGCAGCAACCCTGCTGTGGTGCTAGGATGTGTCCACAGTTGTCTCGGTTTTCGAGCTACGAGATTCCTCAGTGAGAGAGCGCAAGAATCGTTCCATAGCTGGGATACTTGTCGCCGGCAAGTATAGCTTGGCGTCGCAACAGCTAGAACGGCGGCAGACACTACCCTGAAACAGGTAAGATTGCAAGTGCCCAGAGGTTAACTCCACGTGACAAACACAAATGCAAATATAATGGGTAAGGAAAATGGTTTGCAAGGCATCCATGGCCGGTTAGACACACGGGTAAGTTGTAAGGGTTTATTACCGAACCAATTAAAGCGCTTCTATAGAGTGACTAAATAGAGAAGTTAATAAGGCTATAAAATAAGGCCAGAATGAATTTATGAAGCTAATGCGAGTAAATAGGACTATGTACAAGCACGTGACTACACGTGCACTACAGCTATATACGAAATACACCATATGCGGGGAAGCCTGAGAGCAAAAGGGACGCGAGGATTTGGATGAGGATACGACTGAACACGATAACCTAACACCCTAGAGCTAACAATAAGAGGGTTCCTCGAGGATAGAGACGGTGCTGGCCCAGTTGGAGTTCACCCTTCTACACCTACCAGCCTAAGCCGGAAAGGTTTCGGTTATCGTTTGCGAAGTCGCTCGAGGAGTGGAGATGCCGACTTGGAAGGCGTTACTTAAACGTCCTCACTCTGGATCTCGCTGGAATCCTCTTCTTCTCCTCTTCCTATTTCGCCGCTCGTCGTTCGCCCTCGATCGTCCGCTCGCGAAGTTGACACTGAATCGAATCAGGGCCTGTAGTAAACCCTCCTCAGCCGAGATCAGATCTTGAAGTGATGCGCGCGCAGAATTTTACGTTACTTTGTTGTTGTGACAAATTCGTGCCTATGTTGCTAAACTGATGTGATTGAATTGATAAGCATATGTTCAACATAGGCTCCTTCAAGCTACTGTGTCAGATTTAGCGGAGATAGGATAATAGAATGACAACAAGCGCGCGGTATATAAGAAGCGCTAATTGCAGCAAGTTTTTTTTCACATTTTTTTGTATACACCTCATTTAGAATGTAGGCCTGGTACAGACATTAAGTTTTATAGACTACTTCCAAACTGTACGCATGTTTTAATCTTAATCATGGCTCGTTTTTTATTTATTTATTTATTTATTTTGAAGACGAGAGACAAACCCCCGTGTAAGGCACAATACAAAGGCATTGGTACTAAACAAAAAAAAACGAACTCACAGAATGCAACTCAAGGACAAACGTAAACGTTGGAAACTATAAAGAAAGAAAAAAATATACGGAACTGGAGAACACAACATTAAGGTCAAAGCAATAAGAAAAAGAATAAAGTCGACATACATCTACTATGCAACTAAAAATAGTCTGGTCGTTTTTCAAGAAATGCTTTAAAAGATCTCAAAGATAAAGAAAGCACATTTTCTCCTAGTAATCTTCTGAATGTATTTTATGGATTTATCCAGGTAACACTTCTTATTACTACCTCTTTTATCGTGCATGTGCACTTATCCGCCTGTAAATAAATAAATGAAGCGACAGGCTGTGACTTGAAACGGTGTATGGGAGGTCTAAGATGCGACAAGAAGATGACAAGGTGCAAGCACTACTTCAGGAGGACAACGGCCATGATCCACCATTGTGTTTCCAGTCGCTAAAAGTGAAGAAGCTCAGGAGCAGCTACAGGCGTTGAAACAGCAGCAACAGCAGAGTGTGCATCAAACTATTGAGAAGACAAACATTTGGTTTACAAAATTGAGAATAGTTGTTCCCTGTTGAGTTTTTTTAGTCACAGGCTGCATCCGTCTTTTTCTTAGTGAAGTTCTGCTCTTTTGTGCCAGGCATAATGTAGCGGAAAGACGTCATTCCTCGTCGCAGCGCCCGGACACTCGCGAAATTCTATCCTCGGAGAATTGAGCTTATTCAGCTCTCAACCACTTCTTGTCAGGACGATATGACCTTGCGTTCACTTTTCAACTCATACGACAGTTGGAGTACTATGGAAGGAGAGTATGATGAAAGTTGAGCGGCGAGAAGTTTCGTACCAGCACTCGCCCTACTCAGATATCCGCTCAGCTCGATCGTTGTCGAAGGTGATTTCTACGGACAATTAGGGCGGAGCGGCAAATTTAGCAGTACGTCAGAATCCGCGTTGCTCATGTGTGCCTGAAGCTTTCCTGTTGTGCCGCAGAGCGTTACAACACTAGGAATAAAGCTGCACGAGCGTATGAGTAGCGTTGTGACAACTCTGCTGCCCAAACAGAATAACTTCAAGCACACTTAATGCAACGCTGATTCTAACATGCTACTGAATTTGCATCTCTACCCGAAGTATCACGGCTGTAGAGCTCACTTTCGATGAGGGTAGAGCTGCGCAAATGGCTGAGAGCTTCCATAGTTTGTCACGTGGTCTACATCTTTCTTACATCTATGATAATCTCCTCTTGATTTTTTTCACTGTTCCTGTTTGATTCGTAGTGATTTCTTATTTTTTGCCTACTTTTTGCCATCGGGATTAACTACCCAAGTTTGAGGTGATGGTGGTGGTGAGGCGATAATAATTAATTGGTTGGCCGTTGTCGATAGGTTGGAAAACTTGGAGAAATCGCGTGGCACGCTCGAGATTTTTTTTAGAAAATATGGTCTACATATTAGCTCAGAGAAAGCGCCTTATCCGTCTTTGTCTGCAATTGCGACTTTGTCCGCAGGATGCGCCTGGCGGGAGATTCTACTAAATGGCAGTTGGGAAACATCAAAATGGAAAAATCTCACCACATACATACCAAAAAAAATGCGAAAATTAGTTCATGAAAAAAACGAAAAGGATCGGGAAGGATAATCCGCTGTTGCTAGCATCTCGCGACACGAAGGAAGGAAAACTTGCAGAAATGAGTGTGAGCTCCGTTTCGATCTCGCATCTGTCCAGCATAAATCTGCATAGCTAATCGTATGAGGGAGAACGAATTCAATTTCACGACACACGAGGCTGCCTCAGACCCGTAGTGTTCAGATTTAAGCCATGAGCTCAGAAAACACGCCAATAGGAATCAAAGAATTAGTATAGTATTATGTTTGTCTGTATATGGCTGCCCGTTCAACCGTCATCTGCGGATTTCGGCCTTTTCATATCCACTTTTGGGGTTTTGCCATAGGATAGCACTTCGGATGAGGCCAGGGAAAAAACAGCAGCTTCAGATCCTTGCAACTTCTTGCTGCTTTTTTTGCGAAACTTAAAAACAACGACTTTTCTCCGGGTCAACTTTTGTTCAATTAGATCTGAACTTCATTATCACTCTCTAATGCAACTATACTTTCATACTTATTCGCTGTTTCGTTTAAACACTTGGAAATCTCGAGATATTGGAAGATTTCGAGGATTCTCTATAGTTCGAACAGCTTCCACAACATATGAGGGGCAGAAAAGCACTGCATTTAACTGCAGAACAGGTAAGAGTGCGTGTCAGCGTTCCATTCCAGCGAGTTTGCGCCCTGATATATCAGCTGATAAATCGCAGTGGCATCGATCATAACAGCCGATACCGCAACGAGCGGATCAGTCGTCCAATAACTCTCCTCCGCCTTGCCTGAGACGTCATTAAAACCGTAGATTCCAGTACTGTTAGTGATTTTTGACGTTAGATCTGTACTCAGCGCAACCGAGAAGCCCTAGAAACCGCCTTGTTCGGTTTTCAAAAACATGGTGTAGAAAATGGCAAAAATCTCGGAGACGAATCTTCTCGCGGATGCTGCCTTTAAGCGACGAATGGCCATCTACACCAAGTCTTGTATGAATCTGGACAAGATTAATCAATGTATTTGTACTCATCTCGATTGGAAACCCAAAATTACGGTTAGACCTTAGATGCGAGCATTTCCGTGAGTGTAGCCTTTAGAGACCACTTTATGCTTTGGCACCCTTGATGTAGAACTTTGAAGTCTTTCGCAACCCTATTGTACGCCTCACACACTGCCAAAAGTTTTTGGAGGAGCAACAGAGGTTGAAAACAGTAGAAAAATGGAGTTGAAGAAGGACTAGTGGTTGTAGTGGTGGTGCATTTGGTAGGTTCGTCTACACTGCTGCTCTTCCTAAGGAATCCAGAAAAGGCTCAATATTAAGCTGAATTTGACTTTGATGATCTGCATGGCATAGTCGACATCTCTTTTTCACTCCAACTTTGTACTACTACTATTTTTGGTAGTGAATGTAGTATCTGCTCTTCATATGTTATCTTGTATTTACGTTCGTATGTTGCGTTATATACATGTGTTACTTCTTTGAGTGTTGTTCCATGTGACATGTTCGCAAAGTGCACAAATAAAAACTCTCTAACAGGAAGCTTTAATAGGAAAGAGCAGTGATACTCGTAAATTCAACATTTCAAGAGCAATTTCAACACATTCATAGCATAACAGACGTTATAAATCCTAAAACAGCATCGACATCACGGAGATTCTGCGAGCAGTCGTTCAATTTCGGCAGTCATTCCAAGAGGAGATGTTGTTGGGGCGTAGCTGAACACTTTCGAAGTTTCAGTATGAAAATGTTTTATAACTTGATAGTGGGATGCAAATTCGCAGGATTTAAGCAGAGGTGTGCTCCGAAAGTTTTTCAGAATAGGTCCAAAACTGCTTGAAGTGGTGGTGACTCTCAACCTTTTACGATCCCATCGGGATGTCACCTTCTTGATCACTAAGAACGCCGTTGGGTGCAAAAGCTAAGCTTCTTAAAATTTTCCCTTAGGGAAGTGCCAAGAACATATGGATAACTTACCGTTTCACCACGTAGCCTTTACGGTTAACAAGAAACTTGGTGAAGTTCCATTTGATAGCATCTATCAGTGGGCCGCCTTGTTCGGTTTTCAAAAACGTCCAAAAAGGATGAGCATTGTCTCCGTTTACATCAACCTAAACAGCGAATACGGAATGAGAATGGAAGCTGCAATCGTCGATAGCAGGTACCTTGGAGTACATATCAGGCTCGTAACGAAAAGTTTCCTTCACAAATTTCTTGATGTCCGCCTCGCAAGACGGTTCCTGAAAACAATAGACAAACGTAATTCGCATCATACAAGGGGAATTTCATGGAAAGGAGAACACGTACTGCGACAAGGGAGTATCCTACTGGCAACTGTGGTCAAAAAGTCGGACGACACACTGTTTTATCAGTCTACTTACTTCAGTACATCACATTTATCCAATTTCAAAACTTTTTGTATGTCATATTCAGAGTTACTTGGTTTCTAATCTACTATATTGGGCGATCATTTTTGAAGTGCGTATTAGCGCGAACAAAAGCGGGTGCGGGTCCTTAGTTACCCGTGGCATCTGGCACGAAGGGAAGCGGGCGAGCTCTGCAGTCACTGTCGGCACTAAGACATCAATGCAATGCTTTAATTTTGGTAGTGATTGTCATGATGAAGTAATAAAATCGTTCTTGGCCACTTTTCTCACCTGTTTGCTTTTTTTTTCTTCAAAAAAATGTTTTGAAGAGCCTTGCCCTTACTTTTGACTATTTTCGGTGATAAATCTTTTTAGAATTCATTATCCTCCCTGAATCTTTGATTCCACAAATTCTCATGTAATGGGAAGGACTTAGAGTTTTCTGAGAGCTAAAAGATAGTTCTTAACGCAGAGATATTTGCTATGATCGGTCTATGCAGCAGGCCTCGCTGCGGCTGCACCTAACGTCTCGGGTAACTAAGTGCCGCCTCCCAACAAAAGCACCGCAGTTATTGCAGAAATGCGCTAACAACTTTGGACCTGGATGCATCATCGAGATATCCATGGTAGAAGTGACCCATGGTCAACGTACCCACATTCACCCTCTGCCTAGCACCCAAGGCATATTTATTCATACGAGACGTTGTCTACACCTAGCTGCTAACTATACCCAAAGGAATGAAATTATCCATCATTCCAATATCCGGATACTGGTTCAAAGGATTTAGGGTGGACTGTGGAGTGTATCCAGAACGAATACATGGTTCTCTAGCGATTTGCATAGAATTTCATGGTGTTCGTCACCCATTGGCAGAGCAAGGATTCGGGAAGGGTTCTGTCGCTGGGCAAATTTCTCCTCAGCGGCCAAAGCGAGATGAGAATAGCGAGAATTTGGCCATTTTTGATTTCTGCACCTT
Organism: Ancylostoma caninum; assembly: GCA_037903475.1. Classification (NCBI taxonomy): domain Eukaryota; kingdom Metazoa; phylum Nematoda; class Chromadorea; order Rhabditida; family Ancylostomatidae; genus Ancylostoma; species Ancylostoma caninum. The sequence continues at coordinate 864,678 of JBAJFG010000620.1, read as the reverse complement.
CTGTTCGGCATACAATTCCTGTTGAAAACTTGCTATTTTGGAGGGGAACAGAACTTATTGACATATTCTCCGTAAAATTTTCCACAGAACTTATCTTTCATATCGACATTATGTGGTTTCAATTCGCACATTTTGATCATTGATATCTCCGGGAAATGCAGGGAACTCCAAATGTACACAGACAAGGGTCAGGACCAGGGTTGAGCGGAAGTCAGATTCAAAATTCGGAACTCGGAAGTCGGAAGTCGGAACCCCCAAAAAAGAGTCGGAAGTCGGAAGTACGGAAAGTCCAATGTGTGTAATACATACACATGCATATAGTAAGGGCTCCTAGGGTTGGTGTAAACCATGTATTGTTATAATAATTGGCGTTCATTTTGATAATTTCATCTAATTACTCTCATAAGTAGTGGTATCAATTCAGAACTGAAGGATAAATAAAAAATAAAGGATCACTCAACAAAACCTAGGTCGTTGAGCAGGACTGTAGCAAATTCGTCAGATATCATGGGAGTTATCTTTGGAGGCGAGTGTTGAGTAATATTGCATATTTTACATCAGTCCTTCATAATTTTCCACTCAATCATCTTGTTAAGCTTTAGTATCTTTTCAGCGGTACTCAGTGCGACTCTCCTACTTCGAAAGAACTGAGGTTTGCCATATTTTGGTTTGATCCCATGCTGTTTAGTTAGTTAACATTCAAAATTCAAATTCGAACAACTTCAAATTTTTCATCGATTCTTTTATAAAGTGATGAACATTGAGTGGATCCTCTCTCATTCCTAGCTGAATTCTTGGCAAAGTGATCTTGTTAATATACAAATGATGTGTAGCATCGAACCCGCAACAAAAACGTTGCAACTAAAACAACATAAACTCATCTCCAGAAATTTCAGGAAAAAAAAATCCAACGAAAGTTTTGGTTAAAGACTGTTGCTCCCCTGTATGACATTCTATCTAAGACAGCAAAACTTGCGTGGAAACAGTGCACGCATAGGAAGCGTTACTTTTGGTTCGCAACTACAGTATTGTGCACAAAATGCCAGTCAGATCTTGAAAAACTGCACAAAATTAGCGGCAACCTTGAGATAAAATGCACTTGCATTAGTCCAAGACTTCGAAAACTTACGGCTCTTTTGGCCATTTTTCGGAATTCGGAACTCGGAAGTCGGAAGTCCAAAAAACACCGGAATGTCGGAAGCTTCGGAAGTCGGAATTTCGCTCATCCCTGGTCAGGACGCGGCGCGGGCCCTCTTGAGCGGAGACGCAAGCGCACAGCATGAAGATCGCCCATGTCACTGCTTAAAAGAGCCGCGCTGCAGCCCGACCCTTGTCTGCGTACATTTGGAGTTCGGTGTATGTACACGGTATCAGGAGCAATATTGATAGAGGAACACGTAAGAGAAAGCCAGGAAACAACGAGACAGTGTTTCCACTTACCTGAGCTCCAAACTGGTTACATGGGAATGCAGCAACCCGAAGACCCTGGTTATAGTACTTTTCTTGCAAAGTCTTCAGTTCAGTATAATGGTTGTTTGTGAAGCCGCAGTACGACGCCACGTTAACCACAATCACCACCTTCCCTCTGAAAGTTCAACTCTGTAGCAAGTTGACATCCATCTTCTAGGTAGCAGCCACGACAACGTACTTGTACTTGCTCAGTGAGACCTCCTTGTCATCGATGTCCTTCACTGTGAAGTCATAGATCGTCCTGTGAGCAGACATCGCATCGTCATCGTTACTGCAGTGAGGACCACTCATTGATTGGTAGGAATTTTCTCGTGGAACAAAAGCTGGGAATTTTATTGTGTGGTTTGAACATAGTTTCATTTCTACGGACAATATAAAATTGAGGGAGGAGCCTTTTAAGCTTTAATTTTTTATTAGTGCAACTAATAAACTAACATTACTGCAGTGACCATTTAAATCCAGGACGACACTAACCTATCATTTGCGATTGCTGCTGAGACGATGCAGAAAACTAGCCACAATAACATTTCGCCTCTTATCTGGCCAGATTCCCCAGGATCGGCTGCGATCGATCGACGGTTGCGTTCGTTCTTTCGGCGAACCCCACTGCATGTTGTTTAAAGTGACTCAGGGTACCGCTATTGGCAAAATGCCATTTCCCAATTTGATCAGGCATTCTTATGCGAAGTACTTCATCGCCCTACTCATCAAAGAATGATAGAAATAAATATGCGAGAATAAGAGCATAGGAATAAGAGAAATAAAGCAAAGTTGCGAGGTAACGAGACAGCACCCCCACAGAGATGAATGACCTTGTTTACAGGGGAGTTCTGCTTGCGAAAAGTGAGAGGGTACTTGGGTGTGCAGCATCCGAATCCATATTGTTGACCTTTTTTTCGTTGTTAGTATCAAAACTTCACGGTTTTCTATTCAATTCCACCCCTATCTACTGCAGTACTAACGGCGGCCATCCTAGAAGTCATCCCTAATAGACAGCACCCACGAAAAATTTGGTCATCAAGATTTAGCTGTAGTCATAGGTTTGTTGTGATGATGAACACGAACACATCAATCATTTTCGTCTGAACGCCCCCATGCCAGTCCTTGGGAAAAACGTGGCCGAGTTGAACGGGTACATCTAGGTATGATGGGTGGGCACTATTCGGCTAATTTCGGCCAAACTTCGCCTAGGAGGGTTATTTCAGGTGCCGAACACGAATACCGTACCCATTATGCACCGTAACTCCGTTTTGAAGGGTTACGGTAGGTACACTGTGGGTAGGTACCTCACAGAATCCTCAAATTTTGCATAGAGGGGTTGTTTTGAGCGTTGATCACGAATATCGTATCCGTTATACCGTAACCTCATTTTCATAGAGGTGCGGTAGTTTTCCGGTAAGAAATTGGGAGAAAATGCCGATTTCGGGGAGAAAATGAAGCGTGCATGCAAAATAAAGTTGATATTCGTGATCAGCGCCTAAGACAACCCCTCTATGCAAAGTTTGAGAGGATTCTGTGGGATACCGCATCCACGGTATACCTACCGTAACGCTACAGAAACGGAGTTACGGTACAAAGTGGATACGACATTCGTATTCAGCACCTCGAATAACCCCCGTAAACGAAGTTTGGGCAAATTTTTACCATCGAAATTTTTGGGGCAGAACTAGCCGAATAGTGGCGATGGGTGGCAATCGGTAAAAACAAGTTTTACAGAGAAAGGCAGTTGTAGCAAATGAAACAGGCGATCTTCTCTCATGCTATTGTACTGGCGAGTACCTGGACATCTAACTCGAATATATAAGGTTTCACTGCCCACCAAATTGTAGTGTTTAATGTTGACATACATGCACTTAAATATGACTGTCGACTAGATTACAGTGTCTTCGATCCGCTGTGTCATCCCGCCGCACCGCCTGAGATCACACGTGGAGTCCTGTTGGCAGCGTTCCTGCAGATAACCGGCTGAGTGTCAATCGCCAGCAGGACGCCACGTGTGATCTCAGGCGGTGCGGCGGGAGGACACGGCGGATCGAAGACACTGTGCTTGTATCGTACTACTAATATTTGTATTCGAACCTGTACATTGTACTCATATGGATATGCCATGTAATAAATGAAATGAAATGAAATGCTACAATTCATCCAGAGGATACTCTGAACTTTTTGCCCGAGGTGGAACCGTGGTACGAGGTCAATCAGAGGTGGATCAGCGGTTGCCCGCGATCCGCACATGCCCGCGGTGCACCCGCAATAAAATGGCTATCCGCGACCCCCACATGCGTGCGGTGGGTCCGCAGAAGAGCTGATTGGGTTATCAATGCCAACAAAATCTCCATGCACGATACACGCACGGCGAGTGGGTAAGAGACTTGGAAACATGGGCCACCAGTAAAGTGTCATTGCGGTGAGATGAGCTCCAACGCTTACGCTTTAGGCGATGATTGCATGCCAGCTCACATCCGCGAGGTACAGGGTAGCAAATCATCGCCACCCACGTCACTGCTAGAGCATTCATGTGGCAACAGAGGAGATCATCGTCCCTCTGGGTGCTGATCGCCTTCTCTAGCTGTGCAAGTAGTGGGAGAAGCGAGTGGATGCAGAATTAACTAACCCGACCGTCTCACTCTGCATCTACTCACCTCTCCCACTCTTTCCAGAGCAAGAGAAGGCGATCAGCTCCCAACAGGCCGATGATCTCCTCTGTTGCCACATGGATGCTGTAGCAGTGACGTGGGTGCCAATGATCTGCTATCCTATGCACCGTGGATATGAGCTGGCATGCAATCATCGCCTAAAGCGTAGTGATGAGTTTTGGAGTTCATCTCACCACTATGACGCTTTACTACGGGCCATGAGTTCGAGAAGATACGTGGGTTCGAATCCAGTGATGAAAAAACGCTTGCAGGATGAAGTGTCAATGCCATCGTAGAGTTGCCTCCTCCTCACGACAGGGTCTTCGATACTGGACCATTTTTGAAAAATAATCAGTCCCTTGAAAATGCATGTTCCCGCGGTGGACGTCCGCGGTTGATCCGCACATGCCCGCGGTGGCGAACCGACGCTCCACCTCGGGCGTACCGCTGATCCATCGCGGGGAGAAAGTTCAGAGTTGATGGATTCCTATCTACGCTCCTATATGGATAACGCTGATGTCTACGGCGGCGCAAGAGTCGTGGAATTATTGAGACCATTATTTAGGGACCGAGGCACTCAAAATCTCGGCTATCAAGATGTTCCTGGGTGCTGTGAGCTCAACTTCTTGGGGAGAGGGTCTTTGAGAAGATACAATATAATCCCTGTTAGTTTTGCAAGCACAGACGCAAACACAACAAGGATAGAGTAGTGCCGTTAATTTGGTAGGGTAACTCCAAATTTGCCTGTCAAATCTAACTGGTAGACTACTCTGGTTTTCAATGACACTCCATTTGGTGGAAGATTGTTGTTGCTCACAGTTTCTAGAATAAAATTTGCTATACGCTGCAATTCTCTGAGGAATCAATGATGAACTCAGGGCACAGCACGTGCTGGTCATTGACCAACAGGATAAGGGTTAATAGGGGTCGGGTATATAGGGGGGAATTTAGTTTCAGCGTCCCGGATGATGTGGTGCAATCGAGAGATTGATTTCGTGGTCTATGCAAGGGCGATATGTCCACTGATAGCTGTAGTTTCCACTCCTGCCGACTTTTAAAGGATTCCCCTTGAATGGCATCCAATGCGACATGCATACTCTGGATGAAAATGCCGCAGAGCCGAGTCGAAGCCGCGATCGTGTACTTCTCACCTGCGTCTGAAACGCGTCAGAGCTGCGACTTGTTCTATCCTTCATGACACAAATAGGTGAACACACCCATCTATTGTGAACTATACTGTAAATTACTGTAAATCCGCTGTAAATCACTTCATCCTCTCCTTGTACTCTGGCGCGCTCCACTGATAATCAGGTGTTGCTCTTCCTGTAGATGGCGGAACATGTTGAAATTTTGGCTGTCGATGCGCACTATACGAACAGATATCCGGTGAAAAGGGAGTTGGGGGGGGCACCCTATAAAAGGTCATAGGCTTCACCTTGTAAGCCTAAGTAAAAGCACTAGCCTAAGCCTAACCTAAGCCTAAGCTAAGCCTAAGCTAAGCCCTAGCCTAATCCTATGCTTAAGCATGGGTTTAAGCCTAGGCCTAAGGCTTAGGCTTAGGCTTCACAGGAGTGGCTCCCCCCAACTCCCTTTTCACCCAGATATCCCTCCAAGACGGCATCCTTCGTTTTTGAGAAACCGTCTTCGTTTTTGGACAAAACTGTCATTAATGGTCAAAAAGTGGTTTTTGACCATTTTTTGACCACTTTCGACGTTTTTTTTTTCAAAATGAAGACGGTTTCTCAAAAACGGAGGATGCCTTTCTGGGGTATAATTGGCACCCCCTAGGCGCACAGCTTGGAGTTGACAGAACATCAACACGCTCCTTCGAAGCAGAGAAATTTCCTGAAAAATTTCCGGGGTATGGATAAAAACGTGCTCCAATTACACTTTTCTGGTTCTGACATTAACATGTTCAAACAAGTCCTAACGGGTTCTTAACATTTTCGTGTTTTGATTAGCTCCTCGAGGATTTCAGCTTGGATTTGAGATAAATTGCATCAAACCAATTGCAATTGGGATAAATCGTTAACGAACTATACGCATTCTTAGGTGAAATTTCATTCTTAGACTTCGTAGGAGCTATGTATTTATATCACTCTTCTAGTACTTAATTTTTTCTAAGAGAGACCTATGGTGGCCAAGTACTTAATGACCCATTTCTGAGTCTGACTGGACTTAGTAGTCCGCGACCTCTAGTGACCACATCGTACTGTGCCCTGAATGAACTCTGGATATACAAGGAAGAATACAGTTGGTTCAACGCTTATGATGTCGCGATTGAGGCTGAACCTTTTGTTCCGATCAAGATAGCCAATACATGAAAAAAATTCACCGACTCGTCCTCAAACACATGCGCTGTACAGCAGAATTGTCCACTATTTGCTTGGAAAAGTGATCGAAGAGCACAACGACCTCAGCTACCACATATTCCGAAATGGAAAGTGAATGATTTGAACCCACTGATAACGAGGGCATAACTGTTATTGATTCCGATAAAACTTATCGGTTCATTCATGGCAAATTTCAGAAATGTGCACACCGATCACATCCCTCACAAGGGAAGTGCAAGAGGCTAACCCCAGGGATCCCAGCGAGTCACCCATTTTCAGAAGCCTTGTCTAAGGTGATTATAATGCATACATATTATTTTTGCCCAATGGTCAGGATGCGCCCAGGAGAGCGCGTCCAAGATTTTTCTTCTTCGCTGCCATAGGGGTCAATTTAACAGGGGATTTATGCAACGTTGACGGCTCAAACTTACTGAGATTACTGTAATCAACTGTCTCATGGACTGTAGAGTGTTTGGAGACACAATTGTGAACGACCCTGCTCCGCGGAGTATGCGATCATGAGCAATTGCCACAGGCATGCCAGCCGTGGCGGAGTGGCCGAGTGGGTAGCGTGTCGGATTGTCAGGCAGAGGATCGAGGGTTTGGATCCCGTCCGCGGAATCCACTTTGCATTTTTGAATTTGAGGCTTTTACACTTGTTTAGAGTATTTCTAATGACTAAAACACATCAGATATGTGCGCCATTACAAGAATTACTGCAGGAACTTCGTCCGATTCGTTACTCACTCGGCCACCTCATCGCGGCTGCCATGATTGGAGCAAGGACTCATGATCGCGTAACCAGGCGGAACCAGGTTATTCAAAAATGCGTCTGCAAACGTTCGATGATCCATGGGACAGCTAATCACGCCAACCACTGCTGGATTGCGTGGCCAAAGTTCCATGAATCCAAGCCAGGACTCCATTGACAGCGCACTAGAAAATTGGTATTATTCAACCATCATGAACCCAAACTCTTCAAAAAAATTTTTTGACTGAAACTTTGCATATGGGGGTTATTTGAGGTGCTGAATACGAATATCATATCCATTTTGTACCGTAAGGCTATTTTTGTAGGGTTACGGTAGTGCACGGTAGTATGGGGTGGTGCACTTGCCGTAACCCTACAAAAATAGCGTTACGGTACAAAATGGATATGATATTCGTATTCAGCACCTCAAATAACCCCCATATGCAAAGTTTCAGTCCAAGACCTTTTCAAAGATCTAGGGCGTGTGGGAGATGAATGACGCCGAAAAGTCTTTGGCGCGCTCTCCTGCGCGCATCAGGACCATTGGGCAAAAATGATGTACATACATTAACATAGCCTTAGACAATGTTACCAAAAATGGGTGTTTCGTTTCGATCCCCGGGGTTAGCCTCTTGCACTTCCCTTGTCAGATTCTATCCGAAAAATTCATAGGCTATTTGTACAGCATTTATTGAAATACATCTTCTGTAAACAAATAGAACAATTTGCGAAAAATAAAACATATGGAGGTAGGAAATGAGTTTACTTAGTTTCTCGCCTTACTCAAAATATTGAGAAAGTCATAAAAATACTGCATCTAAAAGGTAAGTAAGTCAAAGGGAATATCCAATATATTTAGCTCAGCAGGGCTTGATATCGTCGAAGGTAGAGTTCAGGTCGATGCGACGATTCTCGTAAACGCCACCCACATAGTCGCTGGGAATGTTCAGTCGAGATCGAACGCATGTCTAAAATGAAAAAAAAAACATATTCTGTTCTTGTAGAAAGGCTCAGACACTCGTGGGAATGCCCCACCACAAAAAGGGAACAAATCTGTGGAATGCGTCAAAGTCTACGTCGTCCCCACGACCATGTGCTGCGCTTGTCCCCTCATATGTCATTCCATGTCAGCCATGTCCTTGCTCTTTCACACCATACCCGCCCAAAAGTCGCGCTGAGATGGTAAAAGAAAAGTTAACAGTTTCTACCACATTTCAGAGGAGACGCTTGAATTTCTACGCTCTAATACCATAAGGTGCTTGCAAGTTCCGGGGCAGTTGTATATAATTTTTAAGACGCCATATCTCGGCTCACATTCAATAATTTCATTCAAATCAAAAAGCTTTGGCATCTAAGCGTGTTACTAGCACAAAGATTTTTACAGATACCTGAAAATAGAAGTGTCATAGTTAATATTAATTGGCATTTTATGTGTGTGTGTGTGTGTGTGTGTGTGTGTGTGTGTGTGTGTGTGTGTGTGTGTGTGTGTGTGTGTGTGTGTGTGTGTGTGTGTGTGTGTGTGTGTGTGTGTGTGTGTGTGTGTGTGTGTGTGTGTGTGTGTGTGTGTGTGTGTGTGTGTGTGTGTGTGTGTGTGTGTGTGTGTGTGTGTGTGTGTGTGTGTGTGTGTGTGTGTGTGTGTGTGTGTGTGTGTGTGTGTGTGTGTGTGTGTGTGTGTGTGTGTGTGTGTGTGTGTGTGTGTGTGTGTGTGTGTGTGTGTGTGTGTGTGTGTGTGTGTGTGTGTGTGTGTGTGTGTGTGTGTGTGTGTGTGTGTGTGTGTGTGTGTGTGTGTGTGTGTGTGTGTGTGTGTGTGTGTGTGTGTGTGTGTGTGTGTGTGTGTGTGTGTGTGTGTGTGTGTGTGTGTGTGTGTGTGTGTGTGTGTGTGTGTGTGTGTGTGTGTGTGTGTGTGTGTGTGTGTGTGTGTGTGTGTGTGTGTGTGTGTGTGTGTGTGTGTGTGTGTGTGTGTGTGTGTGTGTGTGTGTGTGTGTGTGTGTGTGTGTGTGTGTGTGTGTGTGTGTGTGTGTGTGTGTGTGTGTGTGTGTGTGTGTGTGTGTGTGTGTGTGTGTGTGTGTGTGTGTGTGTGTGTGTGTGTGTGTGTGTGTGTGTGTGTGTGTGTGTGTGTGTGTGTGTGTGTGTGTGTGTGTGTGTGTGTGTGTGTGTGTGTGTGTGTGTGTGTGTGTGTGTGTGTGTGTGTGTGAGAACCAGCCAGTGTCGAGAAAAACTACCGGCACCATCGTGTTCAGCGGATCGAGTTATGTACAAAAAAGTTGCAATTTTTGATTTTTACCTTGGTTTAAAGGTGTTTTGGGCCATGTTTGTCATGTTCAGACATGTTAATGGCCGACAGTTGTTTTCAACACGGTCGGAATGAGTGAGATAGGCTTATGATTACATGACCGTATAAAAGGAAAGAGACGGGCAGGACAGTTTCATAATGAAGAGGAGGAACCAGGCGGACGAGGGATGACATGGATGAGGGTTGCGCCCGCACAGATGGTGGGGAAGGTGACATGAAACTGCCTAGGGCTATGTCAGAGGTGCGTCGGCGCTCGGTAGGGGAAGAGTTGCCGTTGAAGGGAGAATAGCGGTGAGAGTGAGGCGCCGGCGCCCATAAGTGGGGAAAACGGGTCCAGCGCTGTTATAGGAGTCGCCGGCGTCTAAGAGTGGGGAAACGCCTGGAGTCGGGTCCAATGGTGTGATAAGGGTGCGCCGGCGTGGAAAAGTGCGGAAACGCCTAGAGTCGGGTCCAATGGTGTGATAATGGTGCGCCGGCGTCGAAAAGTGCGGAAACGCCTGGAGTCGGCTCCAATGGTGTGATGAGGGTGCGCCGGCATCCAAAAGCGGAGAAACGCGTGGGTCCAACGGTGTAATAAGGGTGCGCCGGCATCCAAAAGCGGGGAAACGCGTGGAGTCGGGTCCAACGGTGTGGTAAGGGCGCGCTGGCGGCCGAGAGTGGACAAACGCTAATCGGGTTCAACAGTAAGATAATGGTGCGCTGGCGTCGAAAGTGTGGAAGATGTCACGCACGGGTCCACACCTGCAAGAGTGTATGCCAACGCTCAGTAAAGTGGAACACACACGTATGCGAGGCGAGCGAAGCGAGCCCAAAAGAAGCCTGAGAGTCCGGCGTTAGCCGAACGATCAGGCTGGTGGTGTACAAGCGTAATTCTTTCTACTCTAGATAAGCGCTTGTTGAGCGAATCTTCGATGGCTCACATCGTGCAGCTCTATGAACACTCTCTGAGCTCAACCCATTCTTTAGAGAAGGGAGTCTACTCGGACAAGAGTAGCCGCGCTGCCCATCTACAGCGGTGGTACGCACTCAGCGCACCCGCGCTCGTCCCCGCCTGCTAATTAGCGGTGGGTGCAAATGGTCAAAAAAGAGACTTACTGGCGAAAATATGGGCGGGGCACGGAAGAGCTCACCACCGCTTTCTCTGCGTCTCTTTTGGACAGGTTAGAACAAGAAGCAGAATGATTGCACGGGGTGTAGGGTGACGTAGTGATGAACCGCTGGATCACGATGAAGTGATAGTGATTCCTGGACGCACAGAAACACTAATGGTAGGGGTGCCCCTCCCTCATCAGCTGTTTGGGCAGGTTAGAACAAGAAGCAGAATGATTGCACGGAGTGTAGCACATGAGAGCGGGCCTCGACCAGCAAATTCTAGTCCGTATGATTTGTGAAGTAATAACAGGAAAGATTGAGTTAATTGAAAAAAAATTACTCCATTGCATGAGTGTTGAAGTATAAGGTATGGCGACATTGTGAAAAGTTCGTCTTCGGTAGCGTAGAAGGAGATATTTCGAGGAACATGCGTTACATTGAAGTACATTTCTCCCAGCAGATCGTCACTCACTGAAAGGCTCATGCCACGATTCCTCGCTGAGGTTTACGAAGCTGGTGAACTCACGGATATCCTTGTCCCATATTTGCAGCTTCATTTCGTCAAGGTAGTCGTCGTCACCGCAGGTGATCTCTCCAATTTCTACTGTTATGTTCTGCAACTTGCCCATTACGGCAGCAATGACAGCCAAGAATATGACAATTCTGTTCATTCGTCTTGCGTCAGTCTGAAGCAACGTTTCGTACATAATTTATTAGTTATTCTGTGCCTCCTCATCTTCACGTCGAAAACAGAGGAGGGAGACCCATCAGGAGAGATACACGGGCGCACGTACGTGAAACGAATTCTCTTGGTACGGAACGGCGAATCAAAATGGTTGCTAGGTGAAATTATGTAAGTCACTCGCTCGCTGCTGAACGAGAGATACTGAAAAAGAAAGGCGGCAAATGAAGTCACGATTGTAAATTAGAGTCTCGTTCCCACAGCAACTTAGTTCAAGTCGGCGTTGCCTCGGTGAAGAGCAAACACACAAGCCGACACTGATTTTTGTGAGGTGAACTTCGTCTGGAAGCGTACTGGTATGGCTGAAAACAAGCCTGACCAGGCAACAACAGGGAACAGGACATCCAATGAGCAGTCGATGGTTAAAATCCGAAGAAGATTTGGTGAATCGAAGTTATGAGGAACAAAACTGATTTCTGCCAAACTCTGTTAAACACACGCACATTTCAACTAAATGTTTCAAATTTATGTGCGTATCCTATAGTGGCACTGCTTTTCCAGAATCTCCTATAGGCGTTGTTCTAGAAGTGCATTCTCGTAAGCGCAATGAAATCACTCCTTGGTAATTAATGCTATATGAAAGGAATCAAAGAGTCAAGAAGTTTCCATTCATGACATATGCTGACCTGATTTCAGTTCATCAGTGAAACAAGTCTCAGTAAAATTCTGTGTTCTGGATATGGAATACGGATATCGGTTGAGGAGAACAAGTGAGTTGTGCTCTAGATTGGGTGACACAGGTCCTGGAATTGGTAATAAAGGGTTTTCGCAAACTATTTTCTAAAAATTACAGTTAGCTTCTAAAATTAAATAATTGGCGAAAATATTTTAGAAGGAATAGTGATCCTCAAGAAATCAAAAATAGGTAGTACGTAATTTTCAGCTCTTGTAAAGCACTTTGAAAAAAATTTGAGAGCGAAGTTAGGAAAATGTAACTAACCATGCCCGGGAAACGCATCGCGCCCTTACGAACACCACTGATGCATTTTATGCCATAGATTGCCCAGAAAATAGTGGGAGAGTTTATTTGATCTATGACTATGCGACTTTCTGTCGCAGCGTTTACCCGTTTGTCTACAGTGTAATCATCACAAGTACCGATGTCCCCCCGCCTAGCTGACAGCGCTTGAACACCTCTCTCCCAAGACTCTGTGGTTGTGAATAACGTTTCCAACTTTTTTCTCGCAAATGATTCCAAAACCTAACACTAAGTAAGTAAATAGTTAGGTAGGTAAGCGTAAGTCTCCGAAAAAATGGATATTCTTTGTCTTTAGGGCTGGCATTCATCATCGCAGAGGGGGGTAAACTCAAACCACAGGGTTACGGAACCCTCGACAAACCATGGGGTATGCGCCGAAGAGGCATTCATGACCGTTTACCCAGTGTGAGTTGGCAAACCCACGTGCGCCGCCTAATTGCGGCAGCATCTGCAGCCACGTACCACGCCCAAAATAGGCGTCGCGGCCTATTTCACAACGGATTCGGGGAAAGAAGGGGGATTTCGCAAGGATGCGCGGGGAGAGGCGGTAAGTGGTTGTTCAGTGGGGGGAAGAAGGCAATTTCCATGATTTCTGTGTGAAATTTTTTGCAGGAGAAGCCTTTTTAACGAAATTTAAGCTCCCAATAATAACAATAGAAATTGGAAAAACAAATCAATTTTTGTTAATTCAAACAGAAGCCAAAGCATAAGCGATCACGGACAATGGACTGAGCGTCGTATTCACGTGTAAAACAAGCATTAAGCACCTAAACGAAAGCTACAAAAAGCTTATGTGCAAAGCAAAATCATAAGAGAAACACTCGCCTCTTGCCCAGATGCTGAGTGAAAAATCCAATCCATCCAACTCAATTTCGTTGTAGTCCCTTCCTACATCAAGCTGTTTGAACCGGCAGAACTGCATGAACACCCAAAAGCGCATCTAAAGCAGAAGCTTTCAAAATCATCACACGAGAACCACTAGGAGGAAATGACTCACAACTTACTTTAATGTCGTTAAAAGCAATGTGCTGAGAAGAAAAAACACACCCTTATTAGCTACACCTCCGCGGGATTCTCTCTCATAAAACGAAGAAGAAGCCTGGGAGACGGAGCCAAATGCAAGGGTTCAACTCTGCCAAAACAGGAAAAGCATGCAGTTGACAATATATGAACTAATATCACCCACAAAAAGGCGCCGCGCATGGCCACGCACTGATGGGCTATCAAGCAGGTGGGCATGAACATGAATAATATGAACATAAGTGCATGCAAATACACAAAACATGCTCAGTTTTCACGAAAATGACATATGAAATACTAGAAATCATGTCAAAATCATCGAGAGATAAACTCACCATTTTTTCCGACCCGTCTTAGCAAACATCTCAACCTGAAATTAAATCATATTTGGTTCGAATAAATATCAAGCTTCTTAGATGGACAAAGCTTCACTCATTTATGTATTTCCTAGGCTAAATCGTTTCAGTACTTGTATCATTTTCAAAAGAACATACACTCACAAGCAATCACTGACACAATTCACAACAACTTAGTCACATCCGAGATTAAAAAAAAACTACAACTGTACCTATGCTACTACTCCTACGAATAGAATCTAACTACTCATGTAGCTCACAAAAAATCTCCCTTAGGAAGACATTCAAATTAGCACATTTCCAAACTAATCTCGAAATACACTCACCTTCTCCGCTGTCCAATGCCGATACTGTCCGCCACTTCACTCTGTTCCATTGTTGGGCTCATCTTCTCTCACTTAGAAGCCATGTGGATGCCTGCGTAAAATAGTCTGCTCTAATTTGCTTGTGTGTGGGGCGTCTAATTCGCCGCGGGTCACGCTATCGTGTTGGGTGACATTGGAGGGTAGAGATTACCAGCCACTTATAGGCAGGTATAGTTCACCCGACGTTTAACCCAGCAGTTGTTGGGTAAACTTTTTAATGAATAGCAAATTCTGGGTAAACTGTGGGCGTCACTGGCCTTACCGTGGGTAAACTCAATGATGAATGCCAGCCTAGGGTGTCAACAGACTGGACTTCAGTACACTTTCAGAGTGCATAATTCTTCTCAACGTCGCGGAATTTCTTACTAGCGGAAAAAACCAACGTAACACTACTTTAGAAAGGATCATTCTACAGAGGATCATATGATAATTTTTGATAGAGGATCTGATCTCAGTTCACCTTGACTACATATTTCGTGCTTCGTTATTTCACTATCCACCAGCACTACTGCCTCGCCAGCTCACTCTATCCCTTCTTAATTCTTATGAAGCGAATTTACTATCAGGTTGTCGCGAAAGTTTCCCGCCACTATTCGATCTTTTTTCAATTTTATTTTTTTATTCAATACAGCTATTACAGATATTTATTCAATGTACATACGAACCATTATTATCTACAACATATTGCCATTTAACCGGTAACTTGCGGATCCCGCTTGCATAGAAACTCTGAGATTTTGGTGCAAAAAACGCGCCGAGCCACTTTTTGAGTTGTTCCAAATCGTCGAACTTCCAATCTCTCAGGATAACGACAAGAAAAGATGGAAGTCTGTGGGAGCTAAGTCTGGTGAAAACGCTGGGTGGGCCAGAATATGTCATCCTAAGCTCTGCAGTTTTTGCTGGGTCTCTCTCGCAATGTGTGGACGAGCGTTGTCATGTAAGAAGTAAACTTTGTCTTGTTTCCCATGAAGAGCCGCAGCGAAGCAATCCAGTTGCCTCGGAGACAGTAGAGTTTGTTGGTAACAGTTCCTGGTTGGGAATGAGTGGTTCCTTCGCAGTTCCACCACACACTGAGCATTACCTTCTGAGGTTGTAGTTCTGTTTGCGGCGTTGGGATCCCAGGTTCGTCGCGTCCGAGCCACTGGCGCTTTCCCGTGTGGTTTGCGTAGAGGACCCACTTCTCATCACCGATAACCAAGTAGTCCAGCCAGGTGAAAGTCCTTCGAAAAGCAAAAGGTTCATGCATGCATCTCTGCGCACCTGGAGCTGGCGACTACTCAGATCATGAGGTATCCATGCGCCGTACTTTCACGTCTTTCCGGCGCTGCGCAGGTGAACGGCCACTGTATTGTAATGACACGGAGTTCATCTGCCAGTCCACGGGTATCGCGGCGGGGATCCTCTTCAATTAGCTCCAGGAGTCGCTCCTGATCTACTTCAACTGGTCGACCAGATCGTGGTTTATCCGTCGAGTCAAAATCGCCATTTTTGAGCTTCCCAAACCAAACTTTGGCCGTGTCGTAGGAGACAGTTGAGGGACCCATCGCATCACATAAGTTTTTTGTCGCATCTCTTGCACTGCTGTTTTTTCTGAATTCGTAAAGCAGGAGTCGAACCTGCTTCGAGTCTAGGACGATTTCTTCGGCCATAATCGCAACCGAAAGCAAAGAGAAGAAAGGTGTAATGTAAGATTTCGAAGTGAGTGGCGGGAAACTTTCGCGACAACCTAATACATCACACTACTCCTCTGCCCCTTCCCTCCGGTAAGACATCCATATCCACATGTGATCCAACGTCGAATTTCCTAGCCAAGCGCAGACAGCTAGGTGGTAATTTCATGCAGCCAAGTCCTAAGAAGGGGTTGGGTGACAAAGAGTTATACAGCCACCCCAGGATCAATTTCCCAATGTAGCAGTTTCACCTTCCATAAATTAGTAACTATTATATCAGTATCCATTCATTGAAAGTGAAGTCATCAAAAATTCCATTAGCATGGAAGTGCTCGCCCCCTCCGCAGGAAGTGGAGCTTTGTACAAGGAAGCTGATGTGGCCAAGCTCTGGCTTTTCCATGTGGCTGGCCAACCTCGCTGACCTCACACCTATCTCTACATTCTGCTCCATGTGTTTCGTTTTCTTTCGTTTTCATTTCGCTAAGCTCTCACAGCATTTCAGCCAAGTCACAGAAGAAAACCTTTCTGTCTTCTTCCTCTGTGGCGGCGTCAGAGCGGAAGGGAGGAGGGGGGGAGGGGAGGGGGTTAGTGACGGAATACTCCCAAAACCACTCCTTGCCGCGTCTCGCTCGCCAACATCGGCTGCCGCTGTAAGAAAAACTGCTGTCGCCAGATGCACATCGCGACGCCAGCCTATGCTTATTCATGAGCAACTTTCGTGGTGGCATAAGTTAGAAAGGCCCTTGAGGCAACGTTTCATATAGATTCTCCTGTTTGGTTTCTAAGTGTAGCAAGCGAGTTGTGGCTTCTACGGTCGCTCTCAATCATCCTGCATCACGCAGCACCGGCCCTCTGCTGGCATTAGGCGTGGCGCACCTCTAAGATAGGTGTGCGTCCGTCCGCTACTGAGGGTATTACTAATTCTTTTTCAATTTGTAAAAAGGGATGTCACTTAGAATGTAACACTTGAACAACTACTTTGGAAGAAAGCATTCATTGTACGAACCACTTTTGAATGTAATTGACAATGAAAGCAGCAACAGTTTTAGAAATCATAGAAATCACAATTAGAACCAAAAACGCTATACAAACACAGAACAACAACATGAAAGGGAACCTCTCGGTGGAGCACGACATGCACACCTCTCCAGGTGCTCCTACTTTCTGCCAAACACGTTTACGTTGTACATACACTCGTACATGTGGCAGTTTTAGCGAACGAATCTTTAAAACATGATAGTTACTCCCCTCGTTCTCTTGGAAATCAAAGGAAAGAGGAACAACAATACTGGGAAGACGTAGGCGCTGCTGTACGCATCTGGCTAAGACATTTGACATCAGTTTCTCGTAAGTGAGCCATGTATTTTGAGGACTAATTTCTCACTGAACATCGAACAAACACGGTCAACTGGGAAAAACTCGAATTTTCCAACTCCATTAGAATATGAATGCTGTGAATTCGTTGACTGACACTTTTATCTTAGAAAGAAAATTAAAGAAGCAGCCCACAAGGATTAGGGAAGTTTTGTTTCACATGTTGGTAAAAATCCAAATTTCATTTTGAAAGGAAAAACATATGGACTGCCAGAAACTTCACTTTTCTCCGATAATATCTTATGCATTATTTCTAGAGACCAGGTACAGCCTTTTTCAAAAATCCCTGCCTTACCTTCACCGCCCATCCGCTAAGCCGCGACGCATCACCTATGCATTATCATACGTCATGTGACGTGGCTAAGATGACGGGCGGTTCAGCGTGAGCCGGGGATTTTTGAGAAAGACTGTATTCTCAAAATGTTTCTAGCAAACTCCTAGGCTGTACTCGCATCTCAGGAACGAAAAAAAGGAGAATGTCTTATAAATTTACTTAAAGGTAGAGAAAACTCATTGCTTCTATTTCCATATTGAACGGACTTGCACTGTTGAATTTTTTTTAAACCAGCAATGAATCCTTTGATGGAGTCGTGGATGTCATTAGGTTCATCCTATGACGTTAACAATAATGGATGACACTGTTTTCACAGTGTCCAATGGAGTGAACCAAAACTGCTCGCACGACACAAATCCTTGTTTTCTTCTTCACATCATGAAGGTGTGCATACCTGTCCAAAACTACTGAGCACAATATGATGGATCTCATACAACACTAGAGGCTATTAGGAGTAAAACAGCACACATTTGTGAGGGATACTCTTCCAAGAGCTCAAATTCAACAGATAATCAACAACTGCCAAAACCCCTAACAAAACAGGGTCAGTTAATGTAGCAATAGTTAGCCTCCTCAGAACAAACAATCACAGAGATCAGTGAAGAAGAGGAAAGGAAAATACTACCTGAAAATCTCCTTAAACATTATTTCCACAGAACTTCATGCATCTAGTAAGGCTCTCCGGCCTTTCGCTCCTTTTTCTTCTCTTTCTTGTCTTTATGTTTAGAGTTGTTCTTCTCATCGTCTTGTTTATCCTTCCTTTTCTCGGCCTTTCCACCTTCTGGCCTAAACAACTAGTGTCTACGTCGTAAAATTGTAGAAAACAGACTGGTAAAAAGGTGCATAGCGTTCGACATCCCTTGTAACAAGCGTCTGGTGAAAGCAAATCTTTCAA
Source organism: Ancylostoma caninum (assembly GCA_037903475.1). Classification (NCBI taxonomy): domain Eukaryota; kingdom Metazoa; phylum Nematoda; class Chromadorea; order Rhabditida; family Ancylostomatidae; genus Ancylostoma; species Ancylostoma caninum. Next base: position 846,368 of record JBAJFG010000620.1, on the reverse strand, counting down.
TTTCGACTAGGATATACCCACCGCAAATCAACGTTTTTAACGACGATTTTGCCATCTTCTCCTCCAGTGACCAGAAGGCGATTATTGTAAGCTGCACTACGCACGATATCGGTATGGCCCTTCCACTCCATTACTACCTCAGAGTTCTTTCCATCCTTAGAGACAGTTCGCACATACAGCTGAAGACAGACTAGTTTATTCAAAAGGAGGTTAAAAATGTGAAAATAAAAAATAACTTCAAAAACACTGACAGTTCCTTCAGGGTCGCATTCTAGAAGCGCAACAGGACGTTCATCCACGCCTCCTTTAAGAGCATCGACTAAGAAACGACCTTCAACTCCGTTTCGCCTGAAGTACTAATAGAAACTGTGAACATGCAAACTGAAACAAGGGACTATGGAAGTTACATGAAAAGGTAATCGACGTCATCAGGGGAATTCGGGACAAAGACGGAACATTTGTTATCGTCAGTACAAGCGTAAATAAGTCGCTTCGACAAACAACCAGCACGAGCGATAGAAGAGCCAACCTGTAATACAAGGATCCTCACCGAAGAAAAAAATGGACATGGCTGAAAAAAAAACTAACTGAACAAGTACTCTGTAGAGCCTGATCTTCTTTTCCATACGAGGCGTTGAAAATATTCAGTAATCCGTCAGATCCTCCAGAAATCAAATGTTGACCATCTCGCATAAAGGCCAGCGTGTTTATCGAATCTGAGTGGGATTCCTGAATAAAATTTCAATGGAGCAGTTTCCCTGTAGGCAGTGAAAACTTTGTCAAAGCAGATTGCATTTTATTACGGAAGTTACGGAAATTATTCCTAATTCGAATGCCGTATCATCACCCGATCAAACTTTTCACCTGCTATGTCCACCATTTGATCAAAGCAAAATCTGTCCAAATAAGAACGGAGCATCGCTACTTATGTATTACCAGGAGAAGTTCGTAATTCGATATCGCTTCCCGAGAATTTTACTACGAAAGGAGATTTGAACAAGCATCAGTTCTTAAATTTCTCAACCATAAATAAAGTAAAATGATGGGCGTGTGTACAGCAGAGATCAGAAGCAGCTGCGGTACGCACACTGGCCCTGATCTAAGCTGGCCTTTCAGTACCTCAAAGTTACTAAATATGTAGGTTCGACACAAGTATGGATGGATGAAGCATGGACATCTCTTCTTATCTGTCGTGTCACTATTACATTACAAGCCTGAAGCTCCCAGATGCTTACGGTTGGAGCATACCTTAATTGTCAAAACTGGATCGGTACATTTCCTGAGGTCAAAGACGGAGATTACATGAGGAGTCTGGCTTGGATCAATCTGTAAAAAGCTGAACTAAATGAAGAAAAATCAAGAACCACGTCACGAGCGCACCTCTGCTTCATTCTCATTCTCTTCCTCCTCTTCGTCGTCATCACTCGTTTCTTCCTTCTGTAATAATTGTACACTTTTTTCAAAGTCGCACTTAATTATAGGTATTACCTTCGATTTCTTCTTATCTTCATTTTCTAAAACAAAAGTAGAACTCCCCAACGCAATATAATGATCAGAACAGGCCGAACAAACGACCTGATGGTTTTCCATTATGGGGTTGACTCTACAATCATTGAAATTAACAGTTGGGTAATTAGATACAACATGCCAAACAGGGCAAAACCATCGCAAGGACTTGACACTGAAGAAAAAGAAAAGACAAATCAGAAATAGCAATAGAACGACCTCGACTTCTTCTTCGAGCCAGCCCGTATATCAAACAAATGAATGCCGAAGGAATCATCAACAGCTCGTAGTACTGAAAGAAAAATTTCATCTGCCTTGTAAGAAAAGAGAAGCACTACCATTTCAGCACTGTGCAGACAGCGGAACGGAAATTTCCTTAGTTTTTTTTTACCAAATTTTGAATCTTCGTGCATTTTCCTGTTTAACGATATATGCCTTGTCCAACTATAATTATCTCCAAGAAGAAAACCCAGAATAGGGTTCGTTTGGAAGCCTGCTGCAGAAGGAGCAGCTTCTACAAAAATTTCTGTCCTCACACGGGCGACTCAAGAAATATGTGAAACGGAAACTCACTCTTCCAGAACAAATCCGGAAAAAACAAAGTTAGGTCTACTTTGCATTCTTTGCACTCTTATCGGAGTGAAGTCGCCTCGCAAAAAAGCGCGATCCAGAGACAGTGCACACAACCTGCCCCATTGGATTATGCACGAGTTGTTCCCCGAGCTCATTCTGCTGACATATTTGTCCAGGTTCGGATTTTTGAACTTGGGAGCCATCTTTCAAGACTCTCTTGATGGCTCATGATATGAGGTGAGATACTAGACCTATTCAGCACGTTATTCTACGATTCAATATACATATATCATTCCCGCATCTGTTCGCGAAAAACCTGACTTCTAAGAGAATGACGGGACGTGTCATCTCCACTAATAAAGAAAAAAGTCTTAAGCCTACTCCTTCAGCCAAGTATCCCACCATGGTGGAGTATCACGCACTGATGGTGCCATGTGGAGCAGCAACTACCTCCCCAGACGCCCGGCCCGCCAGGTAGTTACACGCCTCACATTTGATAAGGCTCACTTCCCAGTATTTTACGATTTCTCTTATTAACTTTCATTCAGTTAACAAATTCAGCGCATTTGTGAGCATACATGTGCTTAACCGAAGGAGTTGAAGAAAACACATTAGTTGCTCTGTGCCCATTCTTAGCATCCTCTTCCACCATGTCTGAGCAGTTGTGTGCTCATACATGGTATACAAATTGGTGATTTGTAGTGAATTATGTGTGACAGCTGTGGGATCTGCTGATCCCCCTAACTTGCCACCGCGACAGTCGTCGTGAATAAGGATAGACCGACGACGTCGTGGCGGCTTCAGTGCGAAGTGCGATCTAGCGGTAGCACTTCGCACTTTTCTGCTGTGACTTTTGCACCCCCAGCGACGTCGAGCAACGAGCTGTAGCAAGGAATGGAAGTGGGAGTATTTTGTTGCTGGGGGACAATCTTCTGTTGCTCACCCCCTTTTGCCGCCACGACGCATCTACCACGGCGTTGAAAAGTTAGGAACGAGTAGTATGTAGTCTTTCTCAAAAATCCTTGCCTCACGACGCACCGGTCGTGAGCTCATCCACATCACCTACATATGCATTATCATACGTGGCGTGGAGTGGATTAGCTGATGGGGGTGTGGTGTGAGGCAAGGATTTTTGAGAAAGACTGTAGAAATGTAGAAGATAACGACAGAAAGAGGAAGAAATCACGGAAAAAATAAGAATACAAATGGTATATAAATGGCAAGAATATAATGGTAATATAAACTCACCAGCACTTCCAGTTAAATCGAAGTGTATTCCAACTACTCTCTTAGCGACATCCAAAGTCTGCTTAGATTTCTTTGCCTCTATGTCTACAAGGTGAATGAAATCGTTGCTGAGTGTTGCTGCCACTGCATCCCTTCCACCGAAAGAGAGATGGTTCACATACACCTATAAGTACAGATAGAAAATTGTGAAAGTCGAACTACGAAAATGGCACCGAAGTCAAAGATGAGTCGGATTAGGATACACAAGTATGCATATGATGTATACTTGTAAAAGGCAACGAAAAGCACCTTCTTCGTAGGATTCGTCAAAACTGATCACTACGTACGTCTTCACCATAGTGGTAAACCTAGGAATTCACTTAAATCTCTGCCAGCAAAATCTCCGTGGGTGCTGCCTCCAACCATGGATACAGCTGCCTTATACGTGCTCGCGCAGCCAGGGTGACCCACCGCAGTCAGGCTCGCGTTCCGGGACCAACGCGAAGCCACGCCCTCTCTTGGCGTTGTAACCGGTGTTCGGTCTTCCCCTGGTTTGTTCTTTTACGCCATCAATCTTAAATATGGATGAAGAAAAGGGATGGAATCATAGGAGATTGGAGTAAAAGAAAAGAAACCAAGAAGAGTTCTGTGGAGGTCGTCGGAACGTTGCAAAATTACCAGGTCCATGGTTTGAAGATCACACGGGGCACACATACTAATAACATGTACTGTAGGTTATATGTATTTAATGGTTGCTGAGCTCGAAAACATGAGTGGTACTGTTTCTGATTCGCTTTTCCCTTAATGGTGAACAGAAGATAGTAAAGGGTATTGATACTTGACAAGGATGATTTTCTAAGACCTGCGGAAATCTTCTCAATTATACCTATCTTCTCAATTTATTATATCACAAATTACTTTCTTGTCTTACGCATAATCAGTTCATTACAACTATAGTGAGTGTGTCTCTCCACCATTGTTTTAAAATCTCCAACGCCCTCTTTACCATCTCTTTAACTCTTGGGTACGAGGTGCTGCGATCAATCGCTTGTGGTAGCGGCAGCAGACGGCGACGGCGAGATGGTCCTGCCGCGCGAACATGAGTACGGTGGATTGGGCATCGCCGGGACTGGGAGTGGTTCCGACAGGACCCACGAAAGTCAGGAGGTGCACATTTGAACCTTACGTCTTTCACCATTTTTTGAGTCCTATGTCTCGCAATACCCCGAATTCAGCAAAATCTCAACCAAGCTTTCGGCAGGGTTCCCTTTAACATGCCGATCAATGGTCGGTCTGACCATGAAGAACTGGAACAGAATCAATCATCGAACTCACACAGTCTCCATTTTTCAATGCACTCATTTGCCAGTGTCTCCTGGGGCGACAAGCCTTAGACTGCGGTTTCAAAACAATGCACACGATTTTTGTGTAGCAGTATAGATGAAGATGGAGAAAGATTTAATCTAAGAAAATACCTCGGGCCGGCTCAGCTGGATCACTACGGGCTCGTCCATAGCAGCTCCTGCACCGACCTAGAAAATGTCTGCGGATTGAAAACACATTTCTTTGGTGGGCAAAGAGAGGAGATCCTAGTGCTTCACTGCGCAACAGTGTTCATCAGTTGCATGACGACGAGATATGGTAACTGTCTACCCAACAGTTTTCAAAAATTCCTTTTTTTTAATTCTAACGACAACTGGTAGCATGAAACTGCATGCTTCCACCAAGAATTCAGGCTTCGATGATGAAAACCAGTATGGAAGAGCTAACAGATGGGAAGTAGACAGGTTATTTTGTTTTGTGTAGAAAGTTCGGACAGAAATCCATCTCATGCTGCTCGAGAAACGACGGTGGGGCCTCCAAATCCAGCGCGACGCTTTTGCAACCTCAGCCGTGGATTGTGTGACATCATCCGCAATTGCGAGGAAAACCTTATGCTTCACGACATAGGGATTTTGTCCACTTCCAGCGTGAGTGCCTGAACTCCACGGATAAAATTGGATTAGTAACCACTGTGAGTTTTGTCGATTATTTCGAACCATATTTCTCGAATTTGTATCGTCAGTAGCGTTATTCGTGTTCAGCACCTCAAATAACCTTCCTATGCAAAGTTTCAGCCAAATTTCTCCTGAAGATTTCGAGGCCAGTAAAGTTGAATAGTGCCGAGTTCGTTTTTTTGCGGGTGCAGGAAACACGCGCCGCGACCGTTTCGCTATAGCTGAAATTGTACCGTGATAACGAACCAGAGGGTTTTCTCGATGGTTAGGTGGTTTTCCTGATAGTCGACATGAAACAGGACGGAAAAAAATTTCGAGAGAGCGCTGATTTGTTATGTACTGCTGAATAATAGCAAGTGCTTTCAGTACGAGCGCCCAGACCGCGACGCGTGCATCCTGAGTCCGTAAAAAGCGTAGCTCCACTGACATTCACGGTACTTGTATATTTCGAGTGAACCTAAATTTTTGCATACAGAGAAGTTGAGGATCAACTCCCCATCGCAATGGTGGCTCTCATAGCTGAGAAAATCCGGAACATGGAGGAAATTCCCAAGGAAATTTTATCCCTTCTCGAATTAGACTTCAGTCGGAGCGTTCGAAATTAGCCATTTGAACAGCCGGCTAGGTAAGAAGCCACTGTCTCCCTGACTGACATTATTGAAATCCACCGTATGCGCGCACCTTGCCGGAACCCGGCTGGATCGGATTCCTCCTGGCGTGGAGAAAATGGCTTTGTTTCCCTAATATTCTGCTGTGTACCTTTATAATCTTCAACCACTCACAAATCTTCAACTACTACTTGGTTATTTTCGTCACAGAAATATCAAAATCAAAAATCTCGCTCAAATTTCGCCTCTATGAGTTATTTGATATGCTGATCACGAGTATCATATTCATTTCATACCATGAGGATATTTAGTACTGTTACGATAGGTTCTCCACTGTGAGGCGGAGCACTGCTAATTTTGGGAAGGAATGGACAGTCTTTCGCAGAATAAACTTGGTACTCGTGATACTCACATCAAATGAACCCACTGTTCCAACGTATTTTCTGAGGTGTCGTTTTCACCATACAGCATCCAGGGCCTTACGAATACGAAGTTACAATGCAAAATGAGTTTGATTTTCGTGGTCTGCACATCAAATAACTCCCTTAGCCAAAGTTTGGTCGAAAACTATGACTTTGATATTTTTGGGGCAGAACTAGTCATATTGCCTAGTATTTGAATACTAAGGAGTGGTAAAAGAATATAAGTGCAAAATAGTAGAATAATAGTGAAAGGAAGTCATTGTGCCAGCACCAGGAGGGATACGATCCAGCCGGGTTCCGGCAAGGTGCGCGCATACGGTGGATTTTAATAATGTCAGTCAGGGAGACAGTGGCTTCTGGCTAGGTACCGTCAATCTAGCCTTGTCTCTCCAGTCTCTGAGTGTCTTGCACTTTCTCGCTTTTTTTTGTTTCTCTGCCTTTTCGACTCTCATTTCTGGTGAAGTGAAACACATATCCACTGCAGGTGCAAAATATGCATAGATGTGAGCATGAGCAGTCATGTTGTAGTGTTCATTTCCGGTGTGAGTTATGATCTTATCGGTCTTATCCAGGGACCTGGCGTATGTCTGCAAGCGGAGGTCTTTCAAGAGAAGAATTCCTTGTACTACAAGAACAACTTATTGCTCTGCGAAATAGGAACTATGAATTGCAAGAAAGTTTGCAAAAGAAGAATCAAGAGATTGCCCAGCTCTCGTCTCCGAAGTCCGATGCGTTACAGTTTGCCAGTAAGGTGAGTTATGTTGCATTGCTTCACATCGTTTCCACCTTTCTCCTACGGCTTACGCATATATTATTTCTTAACGCTTAGCTTATGAATCGACGAGACAAAGAAAAAGAGCTCATACAAAAGTACGAGGCTGAGTTGGATGCCCTACGTGTGAAGCTAACAACACAAGAGGAGGAATTCCGTTTGCAGCAGAAGACTTTGATAACAGAATTGAATAAGGTATGTTTTTTCACGCTGTCACCTTTGTACGGTTGAGATTTGACGTTAACTTCTGTCCGCCATCCTCCACCACTCTATTTATGGAAAAGGTTGCCGAGTGTTGTTTTATTGTTTTTTTTATTATTGTTTATTGTTGTTCTTATTATCATGGCGATTTTCATTTGTCAATTTGTTTTCACATTGCTTCTTTGTTGCCAGGTTGTTTCGCAAAATCAATCTATGCAAAAAGAGCTTGACCAGTTTAAGTCATATGGATCTCTTTACTCGTCTCCACAAGCAGGTACATCATAATAATAAATCAGTTTACCTGACTTCCTTACCACTCACACTTCTACTAAACTTCATAACAGGAACACCATGTGAATCTTTTCCGTTCGTTCCCGAAGGCTATGTTCAAGAGAGTGTGGCTATGGAGAATTCTTTCCCATGTGCTGAAAATCCCGCATCTAATAGTGCAAGTGGTCAGGTCTTCACCCTCAGAGAGAGAACTGTCAATCTTATTACTCTAGGAAACTTTTCAGACGCCAATATTGAGCAGAATGATCGCGTTAAGGAGATGGAATCATCTCTGGCTGAAAAAGAGGCAGTCGTTTCAGCTCTTGAAAACAAGTTGCTGGAGTACAAAGAAAGGTGGGCACCGTCAAATGTGGGGTATTGGATTATCAACCCTTTGTACTATTTTTTATATACCTTGCTCACTTCTAAGCATGCTTTTCTTGTGAAAGTCCGAAGATTTTCGAAAATTCTTCCATTAGAAAACTCAAAGGAAAGTAGGTGTGATGTCATATACATTGCCTAAGCTATTCCTGAAGAATATCTGAAGAAACTGTTATTCCAATCATGCCTAAGCTGGATGAGGTCACTCTTCGCCACGTCTGTCATTTCAAGCTGTCATGTTGAACCTTGGCGATCAGATGCGCCAGCAACATCACTAGCTCAGTCCGGGAGCGTGTTGCCAATTATTCTACAGGATCCCGGTGACCCACTCTTTTTGAGGGTTTAGATATAAGCTTATAAGAGCATCCACGTCTTAAAGTGAAAAAAAAAATGGCTTTTGGATTAAAGAGTGGTACAAGCGAAAAGAATCCGGATTTTGGTTGGGTCTTCTCCGCTATCCTAGCACTAGATAACTATGTTGCCTGAAACACGATTTATTTATTTGCTATTTTATTTATTTATTCATTTATTTATTCATACATCGTAGCATTTAGTTGTTTATTCACTAATTCATCCATTTATTACGCGTCTAGATCTTTCAACTCCTTTCGAGTACTTCTGGAAGAAGACTATTAAGTTTTTCAGGCTGACCGAACTAGATAACACTGTTGCGCGTTCCAGCGAAGAAAAAGATGCACTGAAAGCAGTTGTTGAAAGTAAAGAAGTTGAAATTAGCTCGTTATCGAAAGAGCTAAGTCGTCTAAAGGATGTTATTTCTGAGGTATGATAATGATTTGGTGTTGTTTACAAAACCGGCCACATTCTAGTTAGTATTGGTGGTAATTTAGTGTACTTAAAGGCTTTTTCTTCAGAAAGACGATTTCAATTGCTATCTACAATCATCTATTTCATCGATATGTAAGAAGTTTGGAGGCGAAGACTTGCACAATTCTGAAATGTCTTCTGATAGGACTGCTGTGGAAAGAGAAATGTCAGCGCTAATGGAGTCAATTTCTTTGAAGGAGGAAAACAGCTTGAAAAATGAGGCAGAAAAGGTAACGGAGTTATGCTGTTGTCCTCTTTCTGTCTTCCTCTGCTCTACTGTTGTTCAAGTTCTCTTCTAGAACTGTGAGGATCTATTCCTTTTTGACTCCAAATACCATTTAAACTTTAGGCTTCCTTAGTTGAGAAGGTGTCAGTGTGCCAGAAAGAGTTGGAAGCTACAAAGCTAAAACTCGTTCAGCTTGAGGAATGCCGAAGAAAGGAAAAAGAAGAGTCCGAAAATGCATGTTTTACCGCAAGCTTTCAGGAGAAACTCAAAAGTCCGGATAAAATAGTTTGTTACAGAAGATAACGTCATTATCGACCGAACTGTTAAAGGAAAAGGAAAGGCATGAAAAGGAAGTGCAGTCACTACTAGCCAATGCAAATGCCACAGCTGAAGAAGTGTGCACCAGTATCCTGATATTCGCTTCGATATCGTTTTCCAATAATTATTTTCACCTGTTTAGTTGAGAAACAAACTTGTTGCGTTAGAGGAATCAGGTGAAAAGCAAGTGGAAGACAGAGTTTTATTGCTGGAAACGCGATACCAACTTGTGAGTCCGGTTGTGTTGTCTCTGTCTACTTCATTTGTTACTGGTTCGTGTGAAGAATCCAGACTTGTCTTTAGGAGTTGTCCGACCGTGAGAAGAGTTTCGAGAAGGAAAGAGAAGAGTGGGTCAGGAAACTTCGCACATTTGAAGCTTCTCTTGCCGCCAAAGATGAGGAGAAGGTTCGTTCATGGAATTTTATAGTTTTCAAGTGTAGTAATTCGATTAGGGAACAGATCAGCTCGTTGTCTTCAGGCCCGCCCGGATGAGAGACAGGTGATGCTCACAATCTCTGTTGAAAAGTTTGCTTTGAGGGTTTTATTTTCACTTTCCACGAAATTATAAAGTAGGCCTAAGGGATGGAGAATGTTACGGAAAAGAAAACTTCTTCCAACACATCAACGCTATTCACAGCTTTGCTGCTTCCTTCCTTTTTTCCTTTCTTCCTAATCGCTTACAGATTATTTTCGACAATTCTTCAATTTCCTATCGAGTTCGATTGCGTTTCAGGTCATGTCGCTGAAAAAGCAGGCAGCTTTAGTGAAGGAACTACAACGTGCGCTAAGAGAAGAGAAGAAGAGGGCTGAGACAATGGAAAAACAAGGCTTATGCTGTTCAGAAGAACGAGGATGGCACTTAGTATCCGATCCAGATGCAAAAAGCGCTCAGGTATGTCTTTTCCGCTGTCATACTTATAGCTGGTCCTTCTAGATATTCGTCATCCAATCTTTAACCTTCCAAATCTAGGGTCATCGTAGATCCTAAACATCTTGTGATTCGAATTTACCAGAAATGCACAAGACTTCATTCATTCGTTCAACTTGTCTTGAAGGACTCGAGGCTCACAAATGCTTCAAAAAATGTCTTTTTCAATGCCGTCAGTTTGTTTTGTCACTTGTCTCTATAGCGTGATCTCTCAATGTGCGGCAAAATGCGCAGTTTTGTTGGTTTTTGTGAGCAATGACAACCATTTGAAACTAAGCTATGGGACGAACTGGCATTTTTCTTTGCTCTGTCAAATATGGTATTAAACTGAAGAGTAGCCCAGTTTTCTCTCTTTTTTGAAACAAGATGGTTATGTTCACTGTCCTTTATTTGTTTTTTTTTTTCAGGCCACAATGTTTCCCTGTCATTTCTCTTCAACTTTCATTAATAACTTCGATTCTGTTCAAAGGAAGTTTTACTAATGCATGTTTTTAGACCTTGGATGGCGCAGATAGTCGCAGTATATCGTCAGCAAGTGCTTTGGAATCGGACAATGCTGAACTGATTAATCGACTAACTTCTTTGCAGCGTACTCATGCCGATGCCATGGACAGAGTAAGTTTCATAGCTCTCATATTTTCTGTGTTTTTTTAAAGATTTATTTCCCTTGCTTTTTTTTGAAGTAAGTGATTCATCATTGCCCCTTTACGTCCTCTCTTTCCCTCATTTCCATGTTCGTGATCTTTCCAGATAAACATTCTCGAAACCGAGAACCTGCGTTTGAGTCGCGAAGTTGAAGAGAAAAGGGAACTCATTGAACACTGGATAAGGAAACGTCCCCTGGTCCAGGGTGGTGGAGCTATACCCAGCAAGCAAGAAGGTGATCGTTCGACATTCGCAAAATTTCACAAATAATAAATCGGTGCTAGCTAACGGTCCCTGAACATGAACTCGAAACTTCGCTTCATCTTTGATTATGTCACAGTTTTCAGGGAGCTTGCGAAGGTTTCTCACTACAACTTTGACTGGCGACGACGCAACTAACGATGTTAGGGAAATGAACAGGAAATTGCAGCGTATGTTGGAAGAAACTTTGTCGAAGAACATCATTCTTCAAAGGGTATGTTTGATTTGGTTTTGCGCTCGTCGTTGAAGTTTCTCAAGCACGTATTGTTAGAAGCAGCATCGTGAAAATGAGTTATAGCTCTACTGCTCCTGATGCCTTTTTAAACATATTAGCTTGCGTAGTCTAAATGCTGAAAAATCTTACAAGGGAGGGATATTCGGTCAAGATGGTCATTTGCAGCAGGATGTGTACGCATTTGTCCATGCATTTTGTAGCGCTCATCTCGAATTCGTTCATCAAACTTGTTTGATCCTCTCTAGCAGCCGGGAATATATAGCAAATTACACTCACTTTTTCTCTCAGATTTAAGATACTGCATTCATGAAAGAGTTTCAACATTCATTCACTGAGAAGTTGCTTGGAGAGCCTTACTAGAGTGCCGCTGGTACAGTTGCCTTGCCGCTATTGGAGCTTATACGGAAGCGCCTCTTTATAAATCAGTTAATTGAAAATTGAGGCACCCTATCATATACAAGAACATAAAAAAATATTACTGGGGATTCGAGATCAGCGTTGCGAACTGCATGTGGTAGCACACATCGCGTTACGGATAGCCACTTCGGCCAAATGTCTGTTCCGTTTGAGCCAAGGCGATGTGGTCAAGAAATGCCTACAATTAGATTAGGCTGGCTTGTCTCCACTAGTGTACTAAATCGATTTCGTTTCGTTTTATTTGCACAACACATCCAACCGACGTCGCTGTTTTTACATACAGTTTTTAGGTTGGCGCTGCTCATGAATCAGCTTATGATTTTGCGTAATTTCAGGACCTCCAAACTCTACTGGAACGGACAGAGATGTGAAGTCTACCACAAAAGCACTTTAGTTTCGCTTTTCATCTGAGAGTCTCTTTTTATTGCACATTTCACTTCTTAAGTTATGGTATTTATGTGTTGTTGCCTGCATTGGCTTTGACTAACACTGCTAAATTTTTTGCGCAGCTAATAATTTCTCGACTCATTAGGCACCTACAGATGCTCTATTGATGGGGTAGCTCCGGTCATAATTTCACGTTGACATAATAATGTGATCTTGGGTGCATTTCATCCTTTGTAGTAGTGTAAATAGTTTGTAAATAATCCCACTGGAATATTGATTCATTCCTGCACTGTCCATCTGATGAGAATATTTATAGCTTATCTAGTCTTGTATTAGTTCTGTGATGAAGTTTCACTTCTTTGGTTTGTTTGTTCTGTTTGAAAATGTGGATTCATGCACTACATTATGTTGCTGAGTGTAGTATTTTCGCTCTTTTTTTTTGCATTTTTTGTTGATGTGAAAACAAAGCAAATTGTATTAGGTGTTAACATAACTCCTTGCGCTTTTTAAGTTTTGATTTTTTCGCCCCATTGCCATTTTTCTGCAACATGCACTAAACCATCTGAAAGCGCTTTCTTTTACAATCCTATCATCAAGTGTCTTCACAGAACTATTGAACTACGTAATTTTTAGGCTTAAGAAGGAAAACGCCAATTCGAGGAAAGACCCAATTTTCTCCTTGCATTCAGTAGAGACCAGAAATCATCCCGTACTGTTCGAGCATGTAAGCTGTGTAGAATATAAACGCGGAAGAACATCATCATTGGAACTTTTGGAGCGTCAGCTTGACGAATTTTGGAAGGTGGGGTCTGACCTCACCATGGGGGAAGATGACTAAACCCTAGCGATTGGATTCTTTCGCCAGAATTACCTTAGTTATCCAATAGCTTCGAGAAGTTTGATGTCCATCTGGACCATACGATTCCTGCGGAGCGATTCTTGGGTCTCCGTGTAAGAAATTTGTTCGGTCGAAATGGTTGATGTCACCGAGACAAAATATGTCTTCTTTGATTTCAGGAAATCGCTGATGACCGGTCATTCCAAGCAAAAAGTCTCTTTCATACTTAGCACAGGTCACTTGGCCAGTATTGATGGCCTTTCGAGCTTCAACTGATTGAGAGAATAGATGGTTGTCGCTTGTGCTGTTTTTCATTGACTCACTGCTCCACTTCGTATGCTTAAAACTAAAGCAAACCATCGCTTTAAGAAAGACTGTTTCCAACATTCTTGTAGGGGAAGAAAAGCGTTTTCGAACCGTATATGATATTTACCTAAAAGCTGGCAACTAGGTGGAGAAAAAGACATCCGAAAAAAAGCGCAAGGACTTATGTTAATACCTAATGTAATAAGTGTGGCTTATCCCAAGGAGATGCTCGATACGGATGAGACACCAGGTGGGGATTCGTTTCTTCTGGACCAAAGCCTCAACACTTCCAGCGTTCCTGTGAATCAGGTGGGGATGAAAGGAAAGTTATTCAGCTGTCTTTTCCTGTGACAATTGGATGTTAAACAAGGCCGTAACAACATTGTTGAACTATTTGAACACGTCTTAGTCGATTTGGGGAACTGTATTCAGCTGTAACACGTGATGTTTGAAACTGTGGCGAGAGCGTTACCCGGCTGGTCACATTGATTTGGTGCAGCTGCACCACGGTGGCTAAATTGGAAAGCCGATCGCGCCGTAGCCAGCCGAGGACTTGAATGGTTTAAAAACAATGTAACAAATCGCCAGCTCGGGTACTCATGGGTTGGTGTTATGGTCGCGATGGCAGCAGCCGGAAAAGGTCATAACACATAAGTATCCAGCTCAGGGTTCCGCGTCTAAAATGGGGATCTCCGAAGCAGAATCTTCTGGAATTTTCACAGGGGAATTGTTCTATGTATTGACTAGGAGTGAGCAGAACACCAGTAGCACCGGTTTGATAGGTTACGGTAGGTGTACACAGGTGTAGTAGTGATGCTTCTTATACTATAGAAATTTGTAGCATGCTAAAACTGTGCTCAGAGGGCTTTTCGCTGTTAGCGAAAATCACAACCATTTTGTGCCCTGCCCTATTTTTTGTTCGATTCCGTAAGTGTAAGGTTGCAGTAGGAAACGTAATGTCTATCAGAATCAACAACATGGTTTCTGCATTCTTATTGCAGAAAGAACGACAGTTTTGTTAGGCAATCCAGTATTGGCGAGAACTGGTCCCCGGGTAGATTTATGTCCAGTAATCCTCCTAAAAAGGCAGTTATGAGGAGCTATTCGTTACCTAGTGGCGGTATTCAAAAAGCTCACACAATTGTGGTTAACTACTCACTGTAGCTTGAGATTCAGAGAGATTTATTGGTTGTGTTGCCGAGTTTAGGAAATGCGTATATATTATAAAGAAGTTGGGGGTCATTGGAACATAACTCAGCTTTAGGGGAACGGTAGTGATAATTCCTTCTATTCCCCGATTTTCCCCTCTGTTCCTCATAAAAAGGCAAATCATAGGCTGGCACGAAGCCTTCACTGTCATTATTTCGAGAAGGATGTTTCTTGTTAGTTATTCATCTTCAGGGGCGCGTGTGGCGCAGTGGTAAGAGGCTCGCTGCGCACGCACACGATCGATGGTTCGATCCCGCCCGAGGCCAACCAAGCCTTCCATCCCTCCGGGGTCGGTAAATTGGTACCAGAGGAGTCTGGGAGGATGAAGCACTGACTTGGTACATCGGGTGCCCCCCGCAAGTCATTGTACAGGGCACATGCGCATTCAACGCCTCTACGATGCTCAGATGAAGTCGAATGCGTGGCGCATCCCTCGTGACGGGATTGATTAACGCCGACCACTTTATCCTTTATCCTTTATTCATCTTCGAATTCTTGGTGCATAATGCGCTCTCGACAGTTGAAACTTTGCGCTTCCTTGTGGATAATGTAATTCTTGTATTTTAATGTAATGTAATGTTAAATGTTAAATTTATGTATGATTTTGAGATCTCTCCGGCTGGTGACAAGTACGTAGGAGTACACCAGCCATCTATCAATTGGATGGTTTATTCTCCATACTTATTTTTTACTACATGCACAACTTACGCATGTGACAAAAGCTTATTGCACTTGAAGGATCATCTATTAAGCTACTGGAGTTTGGAGATTGTGCATTTTTTGGGCAAAGAAGCTATGAGAAAAAATTACTTCAATCACCCATAATATGGAGAACAGTAATTTCCCTCGAATGGCACTCTGCACAGACGAGCTGTGGGTCTCCGCATCTAGCCGGAGAACAACAATTTGACGCAACAACGTGTATTGTTTACCCTTCCATCAACATTCAGAGTCGGTGAAATAGCAGAACGGTTGAAATTCGATCGTCGCCAATACTGGCGATCATCCATCGCCGTCGCTGGCGGCTGTGACAGCAGTCCCTATCATTTGGTAGACTTCGGCGGCGTCGCCCCGGTCGCTTCGATCGCCGATGTTGGCCATAGGCCATCTTCAGCTACAGCGGCGCAGGATGCGGTGCTCCACATGCAGTGTAGCGGCAACTGTAGAAGTAGATGACGGTGTCCGCTTACACTCCTCCCTCATAAGATTTTTCCGTATGGGGCAGTAGACCCGGTTCTACATAGTGATTCATCCTGCAGAATTCTATGCTTTCTGAACACCTTGGGTGCTAGCGGCGGGCAAAAGGGGAACGCTATAATATGAATTCATGGTTATATAATTCAGGGCGGAGTCTCACTTTAGAAACCACTTGATATTTGTACAGAAATAGAATCTGCGTGAGCTACCGAGAGTAGTGGTATACGTTGAATATCTCGAAACCGTCGGGAACCATTGGTATCTTGAAAGGATCAGGTGGCAGGAAATGGTCCCACCTTTGGATTCAAATGTTACGCCTCACAGGTTGTTATTTGAGCACCTTTATTGGGCCTGACGTTTCAACAGTTCGTCGTCTTCAGAGGCCTGCAAGTGGTTCAAGTTTACCCGAATTTGCAATCTACCCTCCTCTCCCAGTGCATTCAACTCGTGTTAGCGAGATCACTGCGAGGTCCTCAATGATAGACGACACTTACCAGGTGCTTCACGAATTTAGCGGAGATGCGCTTCCGCTCTAGTTGTGACAAAACAGTAGACCGCAGTTGGTGAGCTAACGCGGATCACTAGACCATACTGGTTGGGCAGAAGTGATCTACGCGACAATATACAGATATATATATATATACTTAACTTTGAGAACGGAGCATTTATGATATGACGATATTTCGTGATGGTCGTAAAGCATTCTCCATGTTCACTAATTGTGGATGAAAGGCGCCTAACTCCTGCAAAGTCCCAACAAATTTGTTTAAGATTGAACTAAGAGAAGAAGAAACCTGTGAAACAAGGACAAGTGCCGAGTCGGTCTTGGATCGTTTATCAAAATTTCCCTACCAAGTGTTTGTGCTCTCCGAATATGGAAGACCTATTTTTGTCTCGTGAGTTCCTGATTTAGCTTTCTCTTGTTTTTTGTTCAAAACTTTGATAGGGGGTGCTTTATTCAAAATCCAACCAGATGTGGACACGAGGACCAGCTGTGCTCGTTGTTCGCCCTTATCGGAGTTTTCGTCTCAAGGGTGAAAGTATGGGGAGATCGTCTGCTACAATTCTCATCTGGGGACGTTCATGTGCAGTTCTGCCAACGATCCTCTCTTATACTCTGCATCGGTAAGTTGTTTTCGACGGAATTTCCTTGCATGTCTTATCTTTTCATGTTACAAATAATCAGCTCTGTGTAATTACTCGCTTTCAGTGTCTCGAACATTCGAGCAGTTGGACGAGCAGTTGAATGTCCTATTTGATCAAATTGTCTCCACTCTATCGAGGTCACAACTCGATGTAGTTTACACGAAGAAGGGCGATAACTACGATTTACGGCGCCTTTTGAGAGGGACAGACAAGTGCGTCGGTGTCAATTATTATTTTTTTTTGTGTGCTACATCAATGTGAAGTAATATGCTTTCAGATACATGGACAGTAGCGTGTTGGCGTGGCGCACCGACATATCTCTTTTACAGTCAGCTATACGGATAATCCCTATGCCACCATCGGATAGGGATTTTCTGTCCTCCACGATGGCCTCATGTTTGACAGCCTCCAAGCTTGACGTTAGTGCTATGATCCTTCCCTAAAGGAAAGTAGTTGAAGTAGCATTGGAGATAAAAGGACGCGGAAAGCTGTTTCTATAGTTCACGTGTAGTATGTATAGCCCCTTGCGTCGTCGTCGCCCAGGCGCCATCGATTCGGATAAGTATTGATTATCGTTACACAGTGCAGCAATGGTTCCGGTGATGCTCCTCTCAAAATCGTTAGATATTTGGACGCAAAAAAATCTTCGAGGAGGGGGAGGGGCGTGACATTGTTTAAGCCTTTGAAGAACTAGTTTTAAATTTAGACTATTGAAAAAATATAGTCATGAGCTAAAAATGAGCTAGTAAAACATTTTTGCCTATTTCATAGAGCCGTCCCCCGCTCTCCATTCCCCTGTGCGGAGCTGAGGGGCGATCTCCTAAGCGCTACCTGAGTAATTCACTCCCATTAGCACATCTTCTGGAGAAATTCCTACTCCTCGTCGGAGTTCTTCATCCATTCCCTAATGGAATAGAAACTGCGCTCCATCTGAGACGAGGAAGGAAGTGCACGCTGCAAAAACCTTGTAATCCGACCTTGGCCCCGCCCATATTATCCGCAAAAGTTGGTCTCGAAACAAGGCTTTTCGGAAGTTTTGCGCGGAATCGCGTGTACCATCCTGATCAGCAGCTACTGGAGATCCCTCTCATATGAAAGTCTCAAAAACGATGCTGAGGTGGGACAGTGCGTGGATTACGGAGAGGCACGCTGGCAAAGCAGTACATAGGCACAAATGCTCAACCATTGTGGCTTTTGAAACAGATTCCAATCGGTCCAAATGAAAATGGTTTTTGTCTCCATGAAATTCTTCTTCGTTTAGGGAGTTCTTTTTGGTCTGATGATCGCTCATCGGCATGTAGCTGCGATTGTACGGCTGAGGCGCTACGCATTGCATCCACGGGATACTCACATCCTTCTCAATTTGATCTCCGGGAATAGCTCTCTTCGAATTTCCGAGGCCCAGACGTGGACGCCGATTTGCCTGCCGAATTTCAATGACAAGTACTTTCTCACTGCAGCTTCAACAGCATGCAATTCAAAAATTTCATGATTTTTTTAGAGGATTCGTTTACGCCTTCATTTCTTTCCCATGGGAAGGAAGTAGTGCGTGTCTGATTCTGCTATCAGTAAAGAAAGACCACTTTGATCCACTAAACGAGGTACAATTGAGCTAAATTTGCATTCCTCTTCCTTGCTTTAATGTCGAGTCCTTTGCAGGTGAAAAAGCGAATTGTTGAAAAATTGGAAGGCAATGCAAAATTCTTTTCCAGCTTCCAGTCTTGTGTTGACAATCCAGTCGCGTTTAGTATTTCCCAGGTTCGCTTTTCATTTAATTTTTTTTCTGATGGAACATCTATTCAGAACTTATTCCAGATTGGTTCTGGAAGTGATTTGTTGTGGTCATTCGTCTACAAAAACCGGAATTCTCGACAAGTGTGCATTTCAGGGGCGAAGTAGGTGCTCCTATAGCATTGATTTTTCGGTTGTTTACCGCATTAGCTTTTTTTATTGCATTAGCTAATTTTTTATAGTTTATTTTTACTATTGTTTTTAAAATACTTATTAATAATAATGTATTATTAAAGTCGATATTTCTAGTAGTTTTATTACTCCACATCCAGGGTGCCTCTGATCTCCCGCGCTGAGCGAAGTGGAACTCGTTGTTTATTCGAGCGAATTACTCACATTGTTCGGGAAGAGCCACACATGCGCTGTTTGTTCCTGAGACGAAGCCATGATAATGTTCTAGTATGGGTGAGCTGTTCGGCTTTTGAAATAAACAGTTCGGCCACGACTGCCGCTTATTCAAGCATAGCGTATTTCAGGTGACTGACAAGTTCGAACTCCAGTGCGTGTTCAGTCCGCTGGTGTCAGCTGTGATGGCGACGACCTTGGTTGATCGCCTGCTAAAGTCGTTGAAATACCACGAACAGCGATATTTTATACTGCACATTCCTTCTTTCTGAATATGAATAAAGTTTTAACAGTACTCACATGTACTTACTGCACAGAGTAATGTTGTCTTGAAAAGATTTGCAAATGGCTTCTTAACAGTGTTTGACGTAGACGTGGTGAGAGGACGGGAGGGGGAGGGGGGGAGGGGTGGGATCATTTTGGGAGGGAAACTTCTCCGATTTGGGGACCGGAACAGGCAGAAGTCTAGAAGCAATGAAGTTAAAAATTGGATTAGCAATGGAATTGAAACAAGATTATGTGAAAATTTTCAACTAATGCGTATACAGTCTGTTAGATCACAGAGGGCGCCCGATCCGACTTGGTCCGCAATTACGACCTCATCATTTTTCGGCTAACCGATCTATTTTTTGCACTTTTTTGATTTGCATATGGTGATTCCTTCCATTCTTATGTTTCCCTACTGTCGTTCGCTAGAATATCCTTCCTGCGGGCAAAGTCGTGATTGCAGACAAAGTCGGATCAGGCGCCCTCTGTGAGCTAATAGACCATACATACAGTGCCCTCGATCCGGATCTTCCTCACGGCGCACCGCCTGCCTCACGCGTGGCGTCGTGCTGGCGGCGTTCCAGCACCCGACCAGCTGAGAATCAATCGATGATGGACGCCGGCGGCCGCATCGGGTGAGTGTTTTTCGTTTTCTTCATGGATTTCATTGTTTCTTTTTTGATAAATTGATTGGATTTGGTTTTACTTTCATATTTTCACATCCTTTACTTCATTTTTTTCATTTTTCAGCAAGCGAGAAATAAAAAAAACCTCTCATAAAGCAAAAATGAAAAGACCCTCTAAAAGAAGGCCACAAAACGACCGAAAAGTGAAAAAAATGAAGTAAAGGATGTGAAAATGTGAAAGTAAAACCAAATCCAATCAATTTACCAAAAAAGAAACAATGAAATCCATGAAGAAAACGAAAAACACTCACCCGATGCGGCCGCCGGCGTCCATCATCGATTGATTCTCAGCTGGTCGGGTGCTGGAACGCCGCCAGCACGACGCCACGCGTGAGGCAGGCGGTGCGCCGTGAGGAAGATCTGGATCGAGGGCACTGTACTGTCTGTTCCAAAAATCGGCACTATTCGGCTAGTTCTGCCCCAGAATCTCAAAATCAAAAATTTCCCTAAAACTTCGTCTAGGGGGGTTATTTGACATGGTGATCACGAATATCACATTGATTTTGCACGGTAACCCCATTTGGGTAGGGTTACGGTAAGGTAAGGGTAAGCATGGTATCTCACAAAAACACCTGAATTTTTGTCCACAGGGGTTTTTTTGACATGCTGATCACGAATATCACATTGGTTTTGCACGGTAACCCCATTTGGGTAGGGTTACGGTAGGTATACTTACCCTCACTCCACCGTAACCCTACCCAAATGGGGTCACGGTACAAAATGGATATGATATTTGTGATCAGCACCCCAAATAACCCCCCTGGGCGAAGTTTGGGCGAAAAAAAAATTTTTTTTGAAATTTTGGGGCAGAACTAGCCGAATAGTGCCCAAAAATCAGAGCAATTCAATGTGTTGTGTGTGCCTACACAAAGCGCATTTTATCCCACGCCAAACAATGCAATTTGGGCATTTTGCCAACTTTTCTCACCTGATGCTTCAACTCAGACACTCGGCGACCGCGAGCGACGGGCGATAGGAAGTTGCGGGCCATCGGCGAGCCCTAAATTGTGGGCGTGGCCAAGAGCAGGGCCAGCGGCGGGCCATTATTTCTAACGGGCGGCGCGCGGGCCATAGAAGGTCCGCAACAGTGCGTGAAGTAACGAGTACACCGCACGGATTTATACACAATAAAAAGGACGCCGTTTATGAAAATGCCTCCTATAGAGTTTTTTCTTTGTTTCATCTCGTTTTTGTTCATTTTGATGAGTGTTTTGTATGTTTACGTGATGAAATGTTTATTATTCGTATTAATCGCAGTTTTTTCTTTATTCCGAACTGTTAATTTCGTTAATTTTCAATAATTTCAGGGGAAGCACGTTGAGAAATTCCGATTTATTGTACGTTCAGATCATTTGATGTGGATGAGAAGAATTGGCTCACAAGTAACGTAACGATAGTTTTCAGTTGAGCATATACTCTAATCTACAAACAGTAATAAATGCTCCTTAATTTTAGAACAATAAGCGAAACGTTCAACTTCCGATATTGATACCTTGGACAAGTGTATCAATAATAAAGAAAATGAGCAACCAACGAATTCTTCCACGCAGTTGTAAGTTAGACGGTTGTGGATTTCCATTTTCTTCAATTTGATCGAACTTCACCATGTACTTATAAATTTGCAATTCGTGGCTTGTTTTTATGTTCTGGTCGACTGTACGGTTATTTCCTCTACACTCTCTTCCTAGTGTAAACTGTGGTTTGACTGTCTTCAATCTTCTGCCTTTTTTAAGATGTGCATATCTTTGTATTTCATTTAATATTTACCTCAAAAACTAACACCAGTAGTCCAGATTTGTGATGTTACATACATGCTTATTATTATTAACTAGTTGTGTATGCTGCTATCGACCATCGAAGCCAAATGTAACCATCACTGTTATGCTTTCTAACTACTGATTACAATTTCGAAAGCAATATCTTCCCGTAGTACTACCACACCTACATATCATAGCTTGTCAATGTATGTAACAATCAAACCCGTATAGATAGATGATAAAGGTCTTCTCAATACTTGTATCTCAGCCACAATGCAGGGAATATATAGAACAAGACGATATTCTAATATCGATATTCAATCGATTATAATGAGTACAGGGCGATTGGTGAGCCCTAGGTCAGCCAGCGGCGGCTCATCAGCACGCCATCGGCGGCCCATTGCAGGGCGAGCGGCGGGGCACGACGCCGCTCGCCCAGCAATGGTCCGCGGATCTCCCGCACGGAGTGTCTGAGAAGATCGGCTGTGCCGCACCGTGCGCAACGTTGTTGGGGAGATTCCTTTCTCATGATTTTCTGTTTTTTCATTCTTTTCATGAATTAGTGCATGTGCTGGCGCCTGGACTGAAAGGCTTATCAGCTGATGTCGCCAATTCTATCAGCCTTTGGGTAGATCTTTTCACATTATTCTCTAGTTGTGTTGAAGATAAGAGGATAAATAGATTTCCGAGCCTTGATGACATGGTCGTATCTGATAATGGCCTGTAGATATCCCAGGTCAATGTTGAAAGTGGTACAGATTCCATGATCTCGAAGAGCAACTTTTACGGATGCCGCATGAGTGAATTTCCTAAGTATGATATAACGAGTTCTGAAATTACTTTTTTCTGCTTCGAAAGAATACGCTATTTCTTTTGCATATGCCCATCTCTTAATCTGAACAAGAAAGCATTACGTCCTTTACTCGAGATTTGTTAAAGAATTGCATTTTTTTTGTCGGTTCATTTGTTTTCAATGCATGCCAGTAAAGAAGCTGTACTCGTTATTCCTGGAATCACTAAATTAAACTAGCTCAGACACATGCTCAGACACAATTTAAAATTTCGAAAATTATAAATATGTGATCATGCTGCGCTTCAGAGCTAGGGAAAGGAGCAAATTAATTGGCTGGATAATGAAACAAGTGCATGATCATCTAGTGCCACTTACTCTCAAAATGTCTCATGCTTAGTTGGCACATATCCTTGGGTAATCGGAAGCTTTTTATCCTCCGCAGTTGTGAAGGTGTTTCTGTTTGTGGTAGGGAAGTAGGAAGTGAGCATCCATCTAACACCGTTTATCTGCATGTGTTTACCATTGCTTTTTTTTTCGAATGGGATTCATTGGAAGTAGTCGTTTCAATGCATCTCTATTATTTAGATGCTTGTCTTGAGTAGTCCATTTTGAAAGGACAAAGACCAATCCGAGAAACCAAGATACGGCTACGAATCAACAAGAAAAATCACTTAAGAAATATGTACTGGTAAAAGGCATGCCCGAAAACGGCCTGGAATAATATCGGCTCCGGCCCTCTACCATAACGCAGAAACCCTAACACCATAAAAAGAACTGGAAAAAAAGCCGGAAGAATCTGACCTCGAAGCTGTATTCAAGTGGCGACATGAGCTTATACCGTCGGGCGCATGGTGCAGTTAAAAAAACATGAAGAGTTACTGTAGGTGGCATTTAATTTCGGGTTGGAGAAGCAGGAAACTAATGTGAAACTATCAGCAGAAGAAAAGTCTACAAAGTGCAACACGAAGTGTCTGTATCGCTTCCTTTTGTGCTCCTGGACTACATTATAATCCTATTCCAGCTCTTAGCATGCGCACGCGTCTTTCCATGCCCCTCCCCTCCGATATGATTAGCCCATTCCCATTGTTTAAAGACTTGATGAACAATAATCTTTATATTTATTTAACAACCATGATGATTTCACATATCACTTCTATGACATCATTGTTGGACTGCTTAAAGCACGATCTTGTGAGTCGTCCATACATCCTAGGTGGATACCACTGCATCTTCGATGTGAAGTCACTAAATGCAGAATGTAATATAAATCGAGAGGAAAGGCTAAATTCAAAGAATTCGGACGAAATGCTACAATTTAAAGTCTACGTTAACTTATTCCTTTCATTCCTTCATTTTTTTCGTTATCCCTTTTCTCTAAGTTAGTTATTCATTCTTATATCTATCTTCCTTCACCTCACAAGACTTGAA
Source organism: Ancylostoma caninum (assembly GCA_037903475.1). Lineage (NCBI taxonomy): Eukaryota > Metazoa > Nematoda > Chromadorea > Rhabditida > Ancylostomatidae > Ancylostoma > Ancylostoma caninum. The sequence goes on along the minus strand of JBAJFG010000620.1, from coordinate 822,406 downwards.
GATCTAATGAAGTTCACGAACAAACGCTGCAAATATGTAAATTGGAGTGTGAAAGGGACTTACTTTGTTTCCTCTTAACAATGAGGTTATCGAACGGATTCGTCTTCTGTTGATAAAATGGTGGGAACTCTGAGTAACTTACAGAAAAACTGAAAGTTATTAAGGAGTAAAAAGAAAATACTAACCACTATTGTATGAGCAGAACTTTGCAGTGTCAATAAACTAGAAACACTCATTGTACCGGCAGCGCTGTTCACCATTATGAGGCCACGTAATAGGTCATCTGGATCAGTACAGGACATTGACTGTTCATCAGGACGCTGACTGTTAAATTACAACAACGCTCACTGATTATTAGCAATAGGATATCCTCTCACAAACCGACGACTTCCTTTTGAAATACTAGCTTGTTGATCGTCCGCAGGACCAACATGTTAATAATATACAAGGTCTCTGGTGATTACGTGATTTCGTAGTTTGACGAAATAGAGGATTAGATGACGAAGTAGAGAATTTGACTAACCCTGATTAGCTCCACTTGGATAGGTGCTGATCTTGTAGCAAAATAGGCAGTAATTGAAAGTAATCTATGAACCAAAGAAAATTTAGGTGCTTGGGGAGAAAAAGAAGGTTCATAACTTACCTAGTGGATGCATATCTTTGTTCACATATAGCTAACTTCGAACACAGCAATTTAGAGCAGAGTACTGAATTTTGAGCAATTTTCTGTTGCAGTACAGAAAATAGCATCAATCATCACTAAGCTGTGAAAGACGCTGAAAATGTTGAATGCCAGAAAAAGTAGCAAAATAGTAAAAGCCAGAAAAAAGGGGCAAACCTCTCTTGTAGCTGTCTTCTTCCTGATTACTCCAAGCCTCATCCGAGATCCCAATTAAAACAATGAACACAGCCTGAAATGAACCTTTAACACAACAAGACTTTGACTGAGCCAAAGGGAAAAGTACGGTTCTCGTTCTCCTCATCCTTGAAATCACTCATGGCACTGATATCCGCCGCAGGAAATGTAGAATTCACAAATCAAGACTGCGCAAAGACATTTGCTATCTAAATGGTGTGACTATGAACTCGTAGTTGTTTCCTCATAAGGACATGGAAACTAACATTGAGCAAATGAGTCGTGTTAGGTCTAGACAGTTGGCAACCGAAGCAAAACGACGCCTGAGGCGCCAAAGGATTCGACACATCGGAGACTAGTTGGGATAAGCTTGGTGCAAAATGAGCATGCATATGAAGAATAGTCCACCGAGTGTAGTCGTGATAGGAACATGAAGACCCTGTAGAGATCCGCCAAACGTGGGTGGAGCAGTCGGCATTCATTTCCAATTGATTTGGGCTGCGCAACGATTGATACATTACTCTGGAAAAGTTACAACGGAGCTTGCATTCTAGCCAGAGACGTCAATGTTACTATTACTTTGTAGAAGCAATAGCACCTGGTGGGACAGGCTTTGTAAAAACCTGTCCAACTGGTGAAACAGCTGGCTATACAGTTGCTCTAGGCCTATTCATCAAAGGAGTTGAGGACGATCTTAAACCTTTAATTCTGGAAGATGCAATCGCTGCTTGAATGCCCCCGTCTAGATTGCCCAAACAAGGTTCACAGACATTCCTCGAATTCGACCCCTATGTCAGTCGGGCTCCAATTGCTGAAATGGGCGGAGTGGGTTGTAAATCGATTTACTGTTTGATTTATATTCAGTCTGTTAATCGGGCACCATTGCACTGCTATCCACCTTTTGTACAGAAATCGAATAGGAATGCAGTTGAATGATTTTTTTTAGCATTTTAGTACATGGAGCTTTATTGACCTGGGGCTCGATTTTGAGGAAAGTCTGAGTACACGACAAATGAAAATGGTGAAAGTAATGCATTTTCTTCAAATTCAATAAAATTCTCTTAGGGGGAAACTGCGTAGATGTACAGTCCTTCTGCGCAATCGGTAGAACGTTTTCGAGCGCGCCGAGCCTGCGGCGCGTGCGCGGCGCGGCCCGCTAATAACAGCGGTCCGGTGTCCTCGATCAGCTGTTCAAGGGCACCTTTCGTCAGGCATTGGCCCAGGTATGCGTTTTTCGTCTATTTTCTCTATTAATTGGAGTACTTTGGACTGTTGAGGCCTGTGGCTGACCGATATTGATCGGACGGCCCCGCATGCCTCGTTTCTTGCAGGTATCGTTTTTCTTTGCTTCTCAATGTTTTTTCATTTGTTTTTGGCCCCGTAGAAAGCTGCTCGTCCCAGGTAGCCTCTTCTTTTTAGGAAAGAGGACCCTGGGACGTGGCGGCTCATATAGGGGCCTCTTATTGAGAAAAAACATGCGAGGAAAACAAGGGAAAAACGACGACCATTCGAACAGGGACGGAACGTCAAAGATTCCGAACAAAATAAATAGGGTCCCGTTACCAGCCACCACGTCTCAGGGTCCTCTTTCCTACGAGGAAGAGGCTACCTGGGACAAGCAGCTTTCTACAGGGCCAAAAACAAATGAAAAGACATTGAAAAGCAAAGAAAAACGATACCTGCAAGAAACGAGGCATGCGGGGCCGTCCGATCAATATCGGTCAGCCACAGGCCTCAACAGTCCAAAGTACTCCAATTAATAGAGAAAGTAGACGAAAAACGCATACCTGGGCCAATAACTGACGAAAGGTGTCCTCGAACAGCTGGTCGAGGACATCGGACCGCTGTTACCAGCGGGCCGCACCGCGCACGCGCCGCAGACTCGGCGCGGTTGAAAATTTTCTACCGATTGCGCAGAAGGACTATACTCACGTTAACAGCACGTTCGGGTGTGCCCGTATAAACGTCCAGAAGAATTTTTCTCGAGCAGAAGATGCAAATGCGGAAGAGACATTGACTAGCTAAAAGATGTCGACATATTTCTACCTTCAATCACTCACTTGAAAGTTTCATGATATTATCGTCATTTAGTTCATCTGAATTAACTGATCCTTCCGCGCTGATTGTATTTCTGACACTCATTCTGGCCAAAAGTTCACTTTTAGTAATAATAAAGTCAACATTCAATTGTACAGGAACAATTCAGCAGCAAAAAAAAAACTAAGAAATTTTCTGTGATAAAATCAAGATGTGTAGATGAACATACTTGGAAGTCTCACACTAGTTTCAGAAGCTGATAGCAATCGTTCTTCCAAGATGCCTTCTTGGAACAAGTTTAAATGCTTCATCTGACGCATCATCTGAAGAAATCATCACCACCATTTATGAATGTGTTAAGAAACTACTTAATCAAATTCGGAGATTTCATTTCATTTTCCTGTGACACAATATGTTGGTTATCTTTAGTCTCTGAATCTTCCTCCATTGACTCTACTGATGACAGCCACATGGACACAGAACAATTCTGAAACAAAAGCTTGTTTCCAAATTAAACCAGTTTTGAGATATTATGTGATGAGAAATTTCACGATACCTTTATTCCCGTTTTGTAAGCAATCTTTCAAGACAGACATCGTCCCACTGCCACAAGGGACACTACTTCTCATTTTAATTACCGGTTTATCGATATTCATCCGAACGACCTGAAATATGATCAGAATGAGGTGAAAAGGGAGTTGGGGGGCAGTCCTGTGAAGCCTAAGCCTAAGCCTTAGGCTTAGGCTTAAACCCATGTTTAAGCATAGGCTTAGGCTAGTGCTTTTGCTTAGGCTTACAAGGTGAAGCCTATGACCTTTTATAGGGTGCCCCCCCCAACTAGCTTTTCGCCTCAGAATGATCGAAAGAAGGCAGAGCAGAGTATTCCAAAAAGCATCACACCTTCACTTCATTCACGGTGACCCATTCATAACACTAATGCCCAGACTTTCGCTTATTGGGCCACACATGAACGTCACAAGTGAACATATGGATGAAATACGACAGTGTCACTTTGCAGTAGACTTTGCTGAAACACTACCTTTTTCCACAAAACACGAAGTTGAAACTAGGCAAATACGTGCTTTCTAGCAGGCTGGCCTCAGATTACCCATCGGAGTATTCCACTTTGAAAATACCAGTCTATCGACTTGCCTGAAGCAGTAACATACTTTCCAACAGTAAAAAGACGAACATCCAAACTTGGTACGAATGCGGGAAACGCCTACTCGGCAGCCTGGAAAATCAAAAGAATGCAATTTGAAATCGATGGCCGAAAGCACAAAAACTGGCCATTCCTTATTGCTGTTTAATGTCATTTCATCACCAAATATGGATTCTATATTGAATCACGGATCAGCCGCGCCTTCTAGTCGTGGAAAACTGCTCTTGTAAACTTCTGGGCTCTATTTAAAAAAATTAGCTGTACTTCTACATGGAGTGGACGCTATACTTCACATTGGTGCTTCACCAATGTGTGGTTTAAGAGACATAGACCTTCTCATTGCAAAAACAGGATAAACATCATGGATTTTTCGAAAATGAAATAGAATGAGTCGAGATGAAATTTTTACCTTTTGATACATTCGTCATCTAGTCCTTTCTCCCGTTTTTTTATTCTTGGCTCTCCAATTCACTCGCCACTCGCGATAGTATTGCTGACAGTCATTCTCGAGAAAGTTTTAAGAACAGTATAATTCAAGATACAATTTTAAGGGTACAAGACACCTACTTGGAACCGGTTTTAACGCTTCATCTGACGTCTCATCTAAAAAAGCAAAAAAAATGTAGCAAATATTTATTGTTGAAAAGGAAGAGGAAGCTTAATCTAAGATCCCCTTTGTAGCTACCTTAGCAACCTTGACAGCGATTTTTCCTTCACCACCAACCGCAGAGTTTTCACAACGTGTGAAAACTAACAAATTTTAACTTCCATGCCACGACACGTGATGGCACAGGAATGTAGGAAAAGCGCGAAAATGTGGCATATTCAACGCCCCAGCACTCCTCATCCTCCGCCATTCGTCGCCGCGAAACCCCGCCCCTGAGAGCTATAAAAACCCAAAGTCCAACCCCCTCGGGCTGGTCTCGGTCCGTCGCTACTCGTCCCGCCCCTCACTCGATGGGCTCGTTTTTAACTCCTTTTAGTTTTTATTTGTACTCGTTTTTTCTTTCCTTTTCTCCTTCCCCATTAATCTCGTTGGGGCAGGAGGGGTCTCACTCCTGCCCCATAAGGCCACCTGTTAGGCCTCATTTATCTTATGTGCTAATTCCTCGTGTTCTTGTCCATATATGTATTAATGCCATTAGGATAAAATTAACCATAAATGGTCTTGTTCACTCAGTCCAGGAAAAGGGGCTAAAACACTAGGATATTTCGGATACATAGGCTCAGGAGTTTTGAGTAATTCGGTACAGGACAATAAGTCTAACCGTTCTGGATTCAAATGGGATTAGCTGATAACGAACAATAATTCCCCCTCCAACTTTAATCCCGTTACAGGAACTAAATGGGATAGTGCAGTTTCAATGGAAGTTACTATTTGATTTTTGAAGATTTTAATAAGACAGTTTCAACACAAAATCTGCTGAATCACTAAAAGATTCACCAGCCGGTCCGCCGTATATATTTCAGTCGGACGACGAGATCACTAAGATCAGACGGGTCACTGCCTGATTCCTCGTCGCTTTCGCTTTCTGACGAGCCAGAGTCCATCAGATCATCACTGTCAAGGCTATTCACTCCAGATGACGTCTCCGCCAGAATATCATGTACTTCTTTTTCTCGTGCGGCTTCTTACTCTTTCAAAATCTCATGATTCCACGCACTACAAAAGCTTTGCGGTACATAAGAAAGCTAGCGCATCGCGTTTGCCTCCACCTAAAAATTGGAATTCGTATGTATTCCATGTCATGTATGGGACTACAGCGTCCTACCGTGTTTAGGATATCAGTAGTTTTTCCAATCCTATTCAGATGTGACTTCAATTGACTCCATAGTAGTTCAACGGGATTCAGAAAACAATGATAAGGAGGAAGTCGAATGACTTCCTCCCGCTTCTCGGCAAGTTTCATCAACGACATATTTTTCCAAGCTATGTCTCCCACCATTTTGGACAACGAACTCATTCAGCTAAATATTCGCTTTTTACAGTGTAAATCGCAATAAAAATATTCCAAACCACACTTTTTGAAAGGTGCAGCCATCAAGTGCAAAGAAATCGAACTTGAAAATGTACCTACCAACACCAGGAGTTGGTTTTCTTTTTCAGGCGATCACTGCATGCAATTCCATGTCTATGAAGGTACTCACGGATGACATTTTTTGTCGACGATCGAGTGGGGATCTATACATGAATTTATTAGTAACCAATTCCAAAGCCTAATGTACCGAGTTGTATACAACTCGCACATAGCGTATTTACCTTTTCCACGCGCCTGGAATGGTAAGGGGCGGTGTTCATAACGAGGACAACGCCCCTATTCCCAGCCATCCTTTTCAGCCCTTTTCAGCCGTATCACTTCATTGATCCAATTCTCGAATGTTTCCGCATTCGTTTCCTCGTGATAGTCTTCGCTGTTATTCCGAGAGCCAATTATCACTCTGTTACAGGAGGTTATAGGGCAATTTATACTGGATGCGTGCGACTGACGCGCGTGCGTCTATATGATGAAGAATAGGGCACAGTCGCATTGCAGTCGCATCGCAGTCGCAGCTCAGACGCACGCGTTTACGGCCTCGCGACGGCCGCACGTTCTTTTCATTGAGGATATACATGCCGTGTTGACCGGTCTTCATCGAAAATCCCTTGTAAATGGATGCGTGCGACTGATGCGCGACTGACGCACGCACCTGGTATAAATTGCCCTTATGACAGCTTCATCCGATAGAGCACTTATGACTATGGCTCGTTTTCCTTTCGATCTGGCCGATATTCTCTCATGTGAATATACCACGTGGATTTCGTTTGGCTCGAATCGTCTTAGCCTTCTGTCCGTCCATGCCTTTTTTCGCGTCATTCCAGAGAATATCCACGTTTCGTCCATGAAGATCATCAGCTTGCCGGACCGACGTGCAGAAGCGATTTTTTCCAGATAGTCCCTACGATCCCTTTCACGAATCTTCAGAGTGTGGTCTTGGACATAGTAAAGTAAGGGCTTTGGCGTCTGAGCTCTCCGTGTAGGTCCTTGATGGTGAAGCTAACATTTCCTGTCATAAATTTTTTCTTCTCATGAATTTCCTTTCTAATTTTTTCCTCCCATTAACCATGCCTGCGTACGGTCCTTCTGATCTGTCCACGGGTGCTAATTTTCTTGAGCTTCTTCGTGCGGGGCATTTTTTCTCTACAGAGGTCTCTGACTCTCATGCGAGCAATGGTGCTCATGTTAACTCCGCAAGCAAGAGCTGTTACTATGTTAACATTTGCAAAAATGGTTTTCTTGCAGCATGGTCCGTAGTACCTCTTGAATCGCCCAAAATGTTGCCTCACTCGATGAATTATCGCCCGCGCCTGCGGTCCTAAGCTCTGGCGTTCCCTGGAATGCGATCCACTTCGAGACACGGGTGTATATCTGTTTCGAACGCGAGGTCCAAGTGATGATTTCTGGAGGCCTTGAATCTTCATTCAGAGTCCACTGCAACGTTCGCGCCTTGCAGAGCGGTCCACAATGTCTCTGTCGTCTCATGTCTCTAGACGACGTAACAGACGATCCCTTTGTTCTGCAGAAGCGTGTTGAACGGATACTGGTCGCATCTGAAATTGCCGGAAGTGCAGCTAGAGGACAGGCCCTACATCGTTCGAGGTTTTCACAACCGCCTATAGTGAGATTTGCTCTTGGTCTGCGTACATAAAGCCTAATATTACCGCAACGAATCTATGGTCTGTTAGATATGAGGTGGCGTGCATTCGCACCGTTCATCCCCCTCTCGCTGCTCTGTTTTCTCTAGCAAGCCAGACATGTCATTGATAGCTTGATAGCTTGATACGATGATAGGCTATGATAATTAGGTCACGATAAGGATATGGATGGAGAGGTGGGTGCACCGGTACGCCACTTAGGATCGAATACACTGTACTTACGCACCGTCATAAATCGTCTTTGTTGATCTCGCACAACCCATTTATGGATTTCTTCAATAAATGGTATGACATCATCCAGATCTTCACCTTGCACATGTCGATAACCTCCTGCAGCAACGGGGATATCCCACAAGTAAAACCGCTTGACTTGATTCTCCTAAGATGCTATCGTTTTGGGAGCACGAAATGATGAAAATCTGTGTTCCTACTTTACGTCCGAATCGATCTGTGGACTGAACAAAAAATCAGTTGGCGAATCCTACTATATTAAAAGATTTGGTCGCTAATTCCCGAGAACGCGTCTGTTACTGCGCGTCGACTCTTAGCGCATTGTCGATACGCAGTGTTGTGACGAGTCTTTTAAAAAAGGGGCCTCTGGCCTAAATTTCCACATTGTGCGCTTTTTTCGTCCAAGATCTTCATCTTCCTTGTTATAGGGTGGAACTTCCCTAAGGGCCGGCGTAGGTTTTAGGCTACTTCGCACCTGGGATTATCGATTCGTTTATCGATTATATCGATTTTATTGATTTTTCGCTAATTTCGCCCCGGGCGCGGCGAAGACATGTCTTCTGGGGTATGCCAACACGCTGAACACGAATATTACAACCGTTTCGTACGGCAATATCGATTTATCGATTTTATTGATTTTTCGCTAATTTTGCCCCGGGCGCTGTGAAGACATCGCTGCTGGAGTATGTCAATACGCTGAACACGAATATGACAACCGTTTCGTACGGCAATATCGATTTATCGATTTTATTGATTTTTCGCTAATTTTGCCCCCGGCACGGTGAAGACATCGCTGCTGGGGTATGTCAATACAATGAACACGAATATGACAACCGTTTCGTACGGCGCTATCGATTCTATTGATTTTTCGCTAATTTCGCCCCGGGCGCGGCGAAGACATGTCTTCTGGGGTATGCCAACACGCTGAACACGAATATTACAACCGTTTCGTAGGGCGCTATCGATTCTATTGATTTTTCGCTAATTTCGCCCCGGGCGCGGTGAAGGCATCGCTGCTGGGGTATGTCAATACAATGAACACGAATATGACAACCGTTTCGTACGGCACTATCGATTTATCGATTTTATTGATTTTTCGCTAATTTTGCCCCGGGCGCGGCGAAGACATGTCTACTGGGGTATGTCAATACGCTGAACACGAATATGACAACCGTTTCGTACGGCGCTATCGATTTATCGATTTTATTGATTTTTCGCTAATTTTGCCCCGGGCGCGGTGAAGACATCGCTGCTGGGGTATGTCAATACAATGAACACGAATATGACAACCGTTTCGTACGGCAGTATCGATTTATCGATTTTACTGATTTTTCGCTAATTTTGCCCCGGGCGCGGCGAAGACATGTCTACTGGGGTATGTCAATACGCTGAACACGAATATGACAACCGTTTCGTACGGCACTATCGATTTATCGATTTTATTGATTTTTCGCTAATTTTGCCCCGGGCGCGGTGAAGACATCGCTGCTGGGGTATGTCAATACGCTGAACACGAATATGACAACCGTTTCGTACGGCAATATCGATTTATCGATTTTATTGATTTTTCGCTAATTTTGCCCCGGGCGCGGCGAAGACATGTCTACGGTGTCAATAGAACACGAATATGATAACCGTTTCGTACGGCAATATCGGATTTTTCGCTAATTTTGCCCCGGGCGCGGCGAAGACATGTCTGCTGGGGTATGTCAACACGCTGAACACGAATATGACAACCGTTTCGTACGGCAATATCGATTTATCGATTTTATTGATTTTTCGCTAATTTTGCCCCGGGCGCGGTGAAGACATCGCTGCTGGAGTATGTCAATACGCTGAACACGAATATGACAACCGTTTCGTACGGCAATATCGATTTATCGATTTTATTGATTTTTCGCTAATTTTGCCCCGGGCGCGGTGAAGACATCGCTGCTGGGGTATGTCAATACAATGAACACGAATATGGCGGGTATCGTCGACATGGGGTATGTCGAACACGAATATGACAACCGTTCCGTACGGCGCTATCGATTCTATTGATTTTTCGCTAATTTTGCCCCGGGCGCGGCGAAGACATGTCGACTGGGGTATGTCAACACGCTGAACACGAATATGACAACCGTTTCGTACGGCACTATCGATTTATCGATTTTATTGATTTTTTGGTATTAATGCTCACAGGTCAATGAAACCGTGTCTTCTGGGATTTTTCGAAACTTTCAGCGTAAATATGGGAAGCATTTTAGAAGAATTTACCAGCCAAACAACTTTACCTTACTTTTGAGGGAAGGGGACGGAATGAAGAAGTGTCATTTAGGCTGATCACTAAGTGATGAATATCTCGATAGGTTTCTTTTGGCTCAACAAATGTTGGCATCAGATTCAAATAGCCGGGAGAAACAGAGGACCCGAGCAAAGCCGGGTACACCGTCCAGTAATAAATATTCAAAAAATAATGATGAAACTAAACAACTGGATTTAAAGAATCAAACAGATATGATTTTTTAAATTCAGCAAGCCATTCTCAGGGGGGAGGAGGCTTCCTGCAAATCCTATTTGGAGCCCAATAATCCTAATAATGTCGATTAACGTTTCACCAAAATCCTAGCACATGGTTTTGTTTCCTGTCATGGTTTTGAAACGAAGTGGTAGCGTTTCCTGTCATGGTTTTGAAACGAAGTGGTGGTAAACATGCGCCGGTCTCAGGTAAAGAGACACACGGGTCCATTGGTCGGAATTTTCCTGTGGGTTCAGCTAGCTGGGCCAGTGGTAAAGTAGCGCTGGTCCCATCTAAGGTGCACACGGGTGCATTCGTCAGGGCTTTCCCTTGGGTTCGACTGTGCCAGTGGTAAACATGTGCTGGTCTCAGGTAAGGGAGCACACGGGTCCATTGGTCAGAACTTTCCCGCCATTGGTAAAGAGGTTCTGGTCTGTGGTAAAGAGGCACACGGGTCGTTGGTCAGCACTTTGCCTTGGGTTCGACTGGGCTAATGGTAAAAAGGCGCCGGTCTCAGGTAAAAGGGCACAAAGGTCCATGGTCAGAATTTTCCCGCCAGTGGTAAACAGGTGCTGGTCTCTGGTGAAGGGGCACACGGGTCGTTGCTCAGCTCTTTCCCTTGGGTTCGACTGGGCTAATGGTAAAAAGGCGCTGGTCTCATGTAAAGAGGCACAAAAGTCCGTTGGTCAGGACTTTCCCTTGGGTTCCACTGGGCCAGTGGTAAACAGGTGCTGGTCTGAAGTAAAGGGGCACACGGGTCCGTTGGTCAGAACTTTCCCGCCAGCATAAACAGGTGCTGATCTGTGGTAAAGGGGCACACGGGTCGTTCGTCAGCACTTTGCCTTGGGTTCGACTGGGCTAATGGTAAAAAGGCGCCGGTCTCAGGTAAAGGGGCACATGGGTCGTTGGTCAGCATTTTCCCTTGGGTTTGACTGGGCCAGTGGTAAACAGGCGTTGGTGTCAGGTTAAGGGGCACACGAGTCCGTTGCTCAGAATTTTTTTTTTGGATCGACTGGGCCAGTGGTAAAGTAGCGCTGGTCCTCTCTAAGCTGCGCACGGGTCCGTTGGTCAGGATTTTAACCTTGACTGCGATTGTCAGCAGCAAAATTGCGCCGGGCTCAGATAAAGGGGCACACTTGTCGCGCCAGTTTCAGGTAAAGGGGCACACGGGTCCGTTGGTCAGAATTTTTCCGCCAGTGGTAAACAGTTGCTGGTCTCTGGTAAAGGGGAACATGGGTTGTTGGTCAGCATTTTCCCTTGGGTTCGACTGGGCCAATGATAAACAGGCGTCGGTCTCAGGAAAAGGACCACACGGGTCTATTGGTCAGGACTTTCCCTTGGGTTCAACTGGGCCAGTGGCAAACATGTGCTGGTTTCAGGTAAAGGGGCACACGGGTCCGTTGGTCAGAACTTTCCCGCCAGTGGTAAAGAGGTTCTGGTCTGTGGTAAAGAGGCACACGGGTCGTTGGTCAGCACTTTGCCTTGGGTTCGACTGGGCTAATGGGAAAAAGGCGTTGGTCTCAGGTAAAGCGGCACAAATGTCCGTTGGTCAGGACTTTCCCTTGAGTTTGACTGGGCCAGTGGTAAATAGGTGCTGGTCTTAGGTAAAGGCGCACACGTGTCCACTGGTCAGAACTTTCCCTTGGGTTCAACTGGGCCAGTGGTAAACAGGCGTTGGTCTCAGGTTAACGGGCGCACGAGTCTGTTGCTCGAAATTTTTTTTGGGATCGACTGGGCCAGTGGTAAAGTAGCGCTGGTCCCCTCTAAGCTGCGCACGGGTCCGTTGGTCAGGATTTTCCCTTGACTGCGATGCCCTCAGCAGCAAAATTGAGTCGGGCTCAGATAAGGGGCACACTTGTCGCGTCAGTCTCAGGTAAAGGGGCACACGGGTCCGTTGGTCAGAATTTTCCCGCCAGTGTTAAACAGGTGCTGGTCTCTGGTAAAGGGGCACACTTGTCGCGTCAGTCTCAGGTAAAGGGGCACACGGGTCCGTTGGTCAGAATTTTCCCGCCAGTGTTAAACAGGTGCTGGTCTCTGGTAAAGGTACACATGTCGCGCCGGTCTCAGGTAAAGGGGCAAAAGGGTCCGTTTGTCAGGATTTTCCCTTGGGTTCGACTGGGCCAATGATAAACAGGTGCTGGTCTCAGGTTGAGGGGCACACGGGTCCGTTGGTCAGAATTTTTCTTTGGTTTTGACTGGGCCAGTGGTAAAGTAGCGCTGGTCCCCTCTAAGCTGCACACGGGTCCGTTGGTCAGGATTTTCCCTTGACTGCGACGCTGTCAGCAGCAAAGTTGCGCCGGTGTCAGATAAAGGGGCACACTTGTCGCGCCGGTCTCAGGTAAAGCGGCACACGTGTACACATGTCCACTGGTCGGTATTTTCCGTTGGGTTCGACTGGGCCAGTAGTGAAGTGGCGAGGTCTGTTGGTCGGGATTTTCCTTTGAGTTCGGCTGGCTGGCTCAGTGGCAAAGCGGTGTTGTCTTCAGGCAAAAGGGAGACGTGTTCGTTGGTCGTCAAAAAAGAAGGTCGTGGTCGTGAAAAATTTCAATCAGTCAATTTTGGCATTTTGTGACTCCTCGACAAGCTGTTTGCCACTGTTAACTTTGAGTTTCTCAAAATCTAGTTTTATTCAGACAGGTGCTGAGACTGAATGAAGTGCTTAATTAGGTTTGTTTGCAGACAGTCTACTCGAACTCTAATACCAACACTGATAGAATGCGGTGAAACTTTGAGCCAAGGAACTCACGGGACCGCTATCTCGCGCAAAAGCCTAGACAATAATTTGCGCACCCACTCAATGTATCTCGCCAACCCCTGGATTACCTCCCTTCCCAGAAACTGATATAAAAGCCTGGACAATAAATTGCGCACCCACCCAATGTATCTCGCCAATCTCGTGGATTGCCCCTTTCCAGAAGATCAGGCAAAAACCTAGACAATAATTTGCGCACCCACCTCATGTATCCCGCCAACCCTGTGGATTAACTCCCTTTCTAGAAGCTTAGGCAAAAGCTCAGACAATAATTCGCGCACTCATCCCACGTATACCGCCAACACCTTGGATTACCTCCCTCCCCAGAAGCTTAGGCAAAAGCCTAGACAGTAACTTGCGCACCCACTTCATGTGTCCCGCCAACCTCCAACCCCATGGACTACCTCCCGTTCAGATCAGGCAAAAGCCCAGACAATTAATTTGCGCACCCACCCCATGTATCTCGCCAACCCCGTGGACCACCTCCCTTACTAGAAGCTCGGGCAAAAGTCTATAAAATACCTTGCGCACCCACCTCATGTATCCCGCCAACACTGTGATTACCCCCCTTTCCAGAAGCTCAGGCAAAAACCTAGACAATAATTTGCGCACCCACCTCATGTATCCCGCCAACCCTGTGGATTACCTCCTTTTCTAGAAGCTTAGGCGAAAGCCCAGACAATAATTTGCGCACCCACCCCATGTATCTCGCTAACCCTGTGGATTACCTTGCTTTCCAGAAGCTTTGGCAAACACCTAGACAGTAACTTGCGCACTCACTCAATGTATCCCGCCAACCTCGTGGACTACTTCCCTTTCCAGAAACTCAGGCAAGAGCCTAGATAATAATTTACGCACTCATCCCACGTATCCCGCCAACACCTTGGATTACCTCCCTCCCCAGAAGCTTAGGCAAAAGCCTAGACAGTAACTTGCGCACCCACCCCATGTGTCCCGCCAACCGCCAACCCCATGGACTACCTCCCGTTCAGATCAGGCAAAAGCCCAGACAATAGTTTGCGCACCCACTCAATGTATCTCGCCAACCCCTGGATTACCTCCCTTCCCAGAAACTGATATAAAAGTATAGACAATAATTTGCGCACCCACCTCATGTATCCCGTCAACCCTGTGGATTACCTCCTTTTCTAGAAGCTTAGGCAAAAGCCCAGACAATAATTTGCGCACCCACCCCATGTATCTCGCCAACCTCGTGGATTACCTCGCTTTCCAGAAGCTTTGGCAAACACCTAGACGGTAACTTGCGCACTCACCCAATGTATCTCGCCGACCCTGTGGACCACCTCCCTTACTAGAAACTCAGGCAAAAATCTAGAAAATAACTTACGCACCCACCTCATGTATCCCGCCTACCTTGTGGATTACCTCCCGTTCCAGAAACTCAGGCAAAAGCCTAGACAATAAATTACGCACCCATCCCATGTATCCCGCCAACACCGTGGATCACCTCCTCAAGTATCCCACCAATCTCATGGAGCATCTTCGTTCCCTGAGCTTAAGCGAAAAATAACCAGTAACTTATGCTCCTACTCATTTATCCCATCAACCCTGTTGATCATCTCCCTTCCCTAGGTCACGTGAATTTGAATAGTCAGCGAATTCAGTTCCTTGCTTTGTAATTTTTTAATCACTTTCTTAATCATCACTTGGAACTTTTTTGGTTTAGTATAAATGAACCACGTCGTGTCGATGAATATCGATGAGGAATGACAAAGATGATTGGTGGAAATAGGCGCTCGTGATGCTTATTCTCTTCTCACAATAATGTTTTCTTTCAGTTTTTGTTAAACACTTTGGAAAAGTATGAAGTTTTCAGAATAAGTTCGGTTTGAACTAGAAGGATGGGATAGTCACATACAGTGGTAATGCTGAGGGTGTGTGTATGATTGGCTTACTGAGTTATTGACTGAGTGATTTGTTACAATACAAAATCAGTTGTGTTCTGTATTTCACGCGGTCCTTGGTATGCTCGCTGCTCGCGAAAAACAGAGATGGAAAGAACAAAGCAAATTGATCCACGGATTCTGTCAGTTATCTTCTCTCATTCGCTACGCTACGTGCTCTTTTTGGACTGAATAATGTTATAGCTATACATATACAGTTGTGACATAGTGTAGCTCGAGTTGAGGACGTGAATCTCACACAACCTGTTGGAGCGCACGAAAAACCACACCAGGCCAATACTTTCACACTTTGGAAATTAGCACAGTAACGTGGCTTACGGGGCCACTAGTCCGGTACAATGAATAACCGCGCAACTGTATCTTCGACCACTCTCTGGATTGCCACCGGCTGAACCACGCTTTCCACTTGGGACCCTGTTTGCTCCCGAACGTGACGGAATGCGCATGTTAGGGGATGTTCATCCCCCTCTATCTTAACAGTACATGAAAACCTGATATATATCGTGATACATCCTTACAATTTAAGTCTCCACCTCTCCCATAAGGAATTTCCACTTCTTGTTTTTAAGACTACCACGCTGAAGTAACACGACACCATTCAAGGCTTTGTCTAACATAATGCCACCGTATTTCTTGTTCCGGGTGATTTCGCACGACAACTCATTTTGTGGCTGAAATGACCGTACTAGGAATTTGCAGAGAACATTCATTATCTGTCCATACTATAACGATGAAAGTTTGTGCACTTGTTTTACGTTCACGTATTCCGTATAGAAAAAAATTAAAGCTAAGGATGTAGGAATATCAAGCGGAACTTCCATTTCAAAAACGAAGATTTTTGCAATCAGTGCGCAAATAAGGATAAAATGAAGAAATAACAATGAAAAACGTGATCGAGACATAATTCTTGTAAGGACAATGAGATTTATGGAAAATGATAAATGGGACTTGATTCAAGACTCCAAACATGTGAGAATTTTTCTGGTATGCGACTTCTACTCCTTTTGAAGGAACAGATTGTTCTCTGGAGTAGTTTCAGTTTACGCATTTTCTTTATTGATTTTTTTTGAATCTCTCGTAACCACCATGATTTTTCGCTGTACCTTGGACAGAATAAGGTTGGGCAATCGGTTCCAGTACTTAATCCACTAAACTACTACGTATGTATACTGTGCTCATTCCAAGGTAGCGTGCGGGCTCACCACATGCTACAATGGAATAGCACACTATACAAATGAGCAGGTGGATAACCAAATGAATTTCTCCGAAACTGCATATTTTAAGTTGGTCACAACGATTTTGGATTGCTTACACAGATTAGACCACTAAAGCTAGTACTACGGCTCGTAGTTGGAAATCGAATATGCGTACGGAACATGAATAGCTTATCATTCTGTGATCGGCATCCTCCAGCGAGTTTCCATGCGAGTCATTAGAGATATTCATTGCTTGAGATGGCTAGTGAGCCCATCGACGAGCAACAGACTCGTATCTAAATCTACATCTGTCTGCACCCCTTGGACCAGCGCTAACGCGGCGTGAAATTCAAATCCACACACTAATTTCAGTGTTAAGAGTTCCATTTCTTAAAGATGGAAACAAATTAATGATGATGGATGCTCACAGTGGGCGGTGAAATGCATTCTACAAAGCGCTTTGCATTCAGGAGCGCATGTTGCGACCGTACCAGTTGCATTCTGCCCTCGTTGCATTGTAATCGTTACTTTCCTAATCATAACCGTTCCTCCAGTTGCAGCCGAACACTTCTAGACACCTATAATAATATCGCTAGTTTGTGAATGTATTTGCAGCCATTATTACCAATCTGCTTCTTAGCGATATGCAAAGAAGCAGTCAAACATGGCATACTGTTCTCCCATAACTGGATTTTCCTTCTAGACCTGCCAAATGTGAAGCAGATGCTCGACAGTTTAATCACCTAAAGGATAGCCCAGTGGAATTTCTAGATGTATGCGAGTAATGCATATATACATTGAGGTATCATTACCCATCAGTTTCAGTGGAGCAAGGATTTTTCTGTACATAATAAACAGCCGTTCTCTGCACATGTACATGCTATGCTATGCTTTATAAACAAACATAATAAGACGACCATATCAGACACATACTTTACCAGAGAGATCAAATGTATCAAATGTCAAAGAAGACTGAGAACTCAACGCTTCACAATGGGTTGCAACAACGAAGTCGTTTCATTCTCTGATTTTTCGACTGGTCGACCTCTCAACCAACAATGCAGGATTCAATCCAGCTTCTTTCGCAATTTATTGCCTCGTTTGGTCCCCTTTTATTTAATTTCAACTGCAAAGTTGTTCTACTCATGGTGCGGAATGCAAGCCAAATATCTTCCTACAGTGGGTGCACATTGAAACCTGCACAAATCTGCCACAACTCACACACACTCAAGTTCCGCAACGGTCATGAAATCCATCTGAACCAGACCGTGAATGGCCCAACGTATCCTCGCGGATCCATGTTTTCTGGAAGGACCGAGTCCTACAGCAGAGAAAACCCGCAAAAAATTGCGACTGTCAGGACACAAACATCGAGTCCACTCGCTTCTTGACCTGTGCTTCCACAACTGAAGGAACGATTGCTATGCAGAAGCAGAAACGTGACGTGAAGTGACGAGGAAGACTCCGAGAAGCAGAAGATTGTGGAGGGTCGTCTGAACCATTATGCTGAGAAGAAGGCGGTTAAGACTGGACTCATCGCTAAGTCTTTCTCCATCTTAGATGTCAAACCATTTGATGATGAGACGAATCTCGGGAGGTGGAGAGCTCAGTTCGCGGAATGGAGGTGGACGGCCTCGTCTGAGGAGGATCGAAGCTCACTCCTGTTGGATATGAGAAGCTGCAAATCATTTGCGGTTGAGTACTTCAAGGTTTCCGTAGATAACCTCATTGAGAAGGTTATCGGTGGCTTCTAGGAGCATGCAGGGGCAGGAGCATGTCTGTACTGTCCGCAGATATCATCACATTCAACAAGACCTAACATAACATCTGGTTGTCGTGCCCAGCAAAAAGAAACGGGTATAATGCAACGAATGAGCAAAACAACAGAACGGTCGCAACATTCATGTCTGAATGCGAAGTGCAACGTTGAATGCGATTCACAGCTCATTGTGAGCATCCAGCATCACTGATTTGTTCTTAACTTCAAGAAATAGCACCCCCAATACTGGAATTCTAGTGCGAATTTGAATTTCGCGCCGCGTTAGCGCTGGCCCAAGAGGCGCGCCGTGCGCAGACAGGTGTAGATTTAGATACGAGTCGAGCAATAGTGCCAAATAACAACATAGATAAGGAAAGCGATACGTGATGAAGCAATTACGGACGGTTTCCCTTCATAACGCGTAAACTTAATAAACAAACTAACCTGCTGATACCCAAGTGTTATCACGCGTGTTATTGTTGACCCGACGCCTAAATTTACAAATTTAAACATTTGAATTTACATTTACAATTTTATATTAATTTCATTTTCTGTGTAAACGCCCGCACAGTGGCAAGGACCCACTTTTTGTGCCCGCCGATGAAACATATTTAATTTGTTATTGCGTCAGTTTATGTAAATATACTCACTGGTCATCACGTCCTCGACAATATGCAACCGCTGGCTCGACATAAGTCTGAAATTTAGGAATTTAACTTGATGATGATGCTGTTGATGACGAAACAAATTGCTCAATCAGCTACCTGCTACAGAGTAGTCTTGTATGACTCTCGCTTCCTTGGATTTAGTTTGTAACAGCCGAAAAATAATCCGTGAGTAGCTTTGAATAACCGATATCTCGATGGAACGACTAATGCCCGAATGAGCAGGACATAATCGATATGAGTTGCGTAGCCGCTACACTCCTCAAGGAATATAGCACCTTTCGTCGCCGTCGCCGGCGGCCGCCATTGTTGACGAGCGCTCACAATCGATATGCACCGACGCCACAGTCGCCAACATTGGCGGACGCCGATCGCCAGTGTTGGCGACAAATCGATAGGCACCGACGTCACAGTCACTAACATGGGCGACCGCCAGCCCCGACGACGGCGGCCGCCAGAATTGGCGATCGCTAGTCGCCGGCGACGGGGGCCGCCGCGACGCCTCGCCCACGATCGATGCACACCAGCCTCACAATCGCTAGCGACGGCGACACAATATGCTACAGTCCTCGAGGACTATAGCGACAGTGTTATGCATGAAATGAGAAACTGTCTACGACTACGTCTGAAAAGACTTGAGAACTGACCACTCTTGTCCAATATTAAATCAATTCAGCAGCTGCGGTGGCTGTAGAGTGAGAGCCTGGCTGGAAATGCAGCAACGATGACGTATGGTCAGGATCAAATCCGCGTGTTTCAGTCCAAAGAATGAGATCTGCGATGGTGCACGATTAATGCCCCAGCAATCGATTCAGTGACTCTCGCTTCCTTGGATTTGGTTTGTAACAACTGAAATTCCTTAATCCGCGAGTAGCTTTAAATAACCGATGGCTGGATGGAACCACTGAATGAGCAAGCCCATAATCGATATGGGTTTTGCATGAAATCAGAAACTGTCTACGACTGCTGCTGAAAAGACATGAGAAGGTCCGCCTAACTAACTGCATTTCCTTGAGGGTGGCAGCTTACATTAAAAGAGAAGCGGAAAGGTACTGCCTATGGTTGAACAGAATCGGTATGGTTGAACGAACTCATGTGAGATTTCGGCAATCGTTGGCAAGAGTCCTTTCTTTAGTGGTAATAGCATTGTTGTTAGAAGCAGAACGTGAAAGGGGATGTGCGCAACCATAAGCAGTGCCTTTCCGCTTCACTTCAAATGTAACCTTCCCCTCTCAAGGAAAAGCAGTTGGGCAAAAACATCAGCAATGCATCAAGACGTTGTAAAATATCGGAGTATGACAGAAACATAATACGTAGTGTGAAAAAATGAAGTGAACTGACTCCTTCTCATGTCTTTTCAGCAGCGGTTGTAGACAGTTAGTGCGTGTACATGCAAATCCGACGAAAACGATACGGAAACGAGAAGGACACATTCATATTAGCGATTGCCAAGCGAGTTAGGTCGAAATTATCAGTAAACCGTGCTGCCGGCTGGTTACAAAGCGTACTATATGCGATGGTTAATTTGATGACACCTTACGGACAATAACTTCTTCATGAAATCCACTCCTCTCCTGAGTGTATGACGGAATAAAAAAGAAATGGCCAAGATTAGCTGGAAGGGAGCAATTTGAAGAAAGATGCAGCTAAGCGTCATTATCGATCGATGCCCGCTAAAATTCGTGATCCCCATGTCAACGTGGCAAGACCTACCTCATCTTGGCGGACGGCCAAGTGGCAAGATTTGTGAAAAAGACAGTATGTACCTTGAGCACTATAAATTTGGCGGTGTAGACCTTGCTTTCTTGCAATCTCTACAGGAAAATGAGTAAGGTGACCTCTGTATTGGGATCTCCAAACAAAAGAGATGTTTCAGGCACGCTTCATTCAGTTGCGCTTTTACAGAGATATCATGGTCTTACCACATATCGCGGGCAGAGATGCGAAAAAGGCGGATTAGAAAGTCGGAATCTGAGAGAAATCCAAAATCTTAGAAAATGGGGGATAAAAGCAACACATAGAATCAGTGGCGGACGCAGCGCCAAATTTTTGGATTTACTTTATTAAACAAATAAAAATCCTGAATTGGTTTATTTTTAATTGTTTATTTTATTATTAATCACCTTGATCACCTTGGGTATACCGAGCGGGCGCCAGCAGTCCTTCCATTTGTCCCTCTCGCGTGCCAGAGTTGTCCAGTGGACTCTGTCCGTTCGAGGGACGCGGAGAGCATCGTATCGAACCTTGAAGGTCTTCGTGAAGAAGTCTGACCATCGGGTCGGTGTTTTCCTGCCGTGCGCTTAACGTCCCGTGAAGTCCAGTCGCTGACGGCTCTTGTCCAACGGTTGTCGTTAAAACGCATCACGTGTCCGGCCCACCTAATCTTACTCGGCGTAAGCGGCAGCGTCCCTGATCTTCGATTTTCGACGAAGGGTGGTACTCCGTATTCCAGCCCTCACTTGCGAGAGGCAGGTTATTCCTAGCATCCCCTCTCGATGGAGCGTTCGACGACGTTGACCGCATTCTCATACTGCTTCCGCAGCGCCCACGTTTCTGAGGCGTACGTCAAAGCAGGGAGAACAGTGTTGAAGAGGTGGGCATGGAACCCAGTGTTCTTCGTCTTCTTCACTACGTCCTTTAGCTCTTGTAAGCTCCCCAAGCCGCTAGTTTCCTCCTGCCCAGCTCTGGAGCGAGGTCGCTCATCATGTTGACTTCCCGACCTAGGTATACTTAGCTGGAGCATTCGGATATGGTCGTTCCGTTGAGCGAAAATGGAGCGTCCGGGACCCATCCGTTCCTCATGAACATCGTCTTCGTCCGATTCACTGGAGACCAATCTTCTCACACGCGTCCTCGAAGTCGGCCAGCCTCTGTTCCGCTCCGCTGATGGTTGGTGTTATAAGAACGATGTCGGCAGCGAAGCGAAGATGACTAAGTTGCCTGCCATCAACTTGCACTCCCATGCTTTTCCATTCCAGTTTCCGCATGACGTCTTCGAGAGTGGCGCTGAATAGTTTTGGCGACACGTTATCGCCTTGCCGAAACCCTCTCTTGATGTCGATGGTGATGTCGTCGTAGAATGGAGAAATCCTGGTCGTGAAGTTGCTGTAGAGCTCACGAAATACCTTGATGTATTGAGTAGGTATGCCCTGGTTGCCCAAGGCTTCCAACACCGCTTCCGTCTCAACAGAGTGGAAGGCTTTCTTCAAATCGATGAACGTGAGACAGAGCGGCATCTTATACTCTCGCGATACTTCGATGAGTCTAGTGACGGTGTGTATGTGATCGATCGTACTGAATCCTTTTCGAAACCCTGCTTGCTCGCACGGCGGTCCCTCGTCTAGTGTCTTTTCGATCCTGTTGAGGATCACTCGCGTGAAAAGCTTATAGACGACGGACAGTAGGCGGATAGAGCGATAATTGTCATTGTCCTGCGGGTCTCCCTTCTTGTACAGCAACACGGTCCTGCTGGTCTTCCATTGGTTCGGTACCTTGCACAGGTACCGCGTGAGAAGCCTAGCCAAGGTGGTGATGAGAACTGGCGGCAGGTTCTTCAGATGTTCCGGTCGAATCATGTCGGGGCCCGGTGCTACACGATTCTTCACCGACTTGATGGCATGTTGGATTTCGGAAGGGAGAACCGATGGGACAACATACCCATCCTCCTTAAGATGACATTGAGGGAGGTGGACATGGCTATCGATTAGATCCGAGTAAAAGTCGTAGATGACCTTCTCCATTACCCGTCTTGATGAAGAACTTGTTCCTTATGGGCGCCGGAGGCCGGACATATTGGTCTTGCGATTGGCGAAGTCTCGGCGGGCGCTGCAAATGCTATTCCCTGCTCCTGCGGCTTCGGCCACACTGCTGCTCTTCTCTCCTTGAGGTCTTCTTTTATCGCTTCTCTGCACCATTTTACGAGCTCGGACGTTAGCTGGTAGTTGCCTGCGGCTCTCGCAGCTCCACCCTGGCGTATAAGCTCGAGGGTCTCGTGAGACAGTCGTCTATTGGTGACTCTTAAACCAACACGAAAGAGGCGATGTTCTGATCCGGTGTAGAACTTCGGTACAACACCGACGTCGGTTAGGCAGAACCTTCGATTGACGATGATGTGATCAATTTCATTATGGTACTCTCCACCGGGTGACTCCCACGTCCAGCCTAGGGAGGTTGGCTTCTGAAGTTGTGAGTTACCATGGATTCTTCGTCGTCATGATGAATTCAGACAGCCTCTCTCCTTGTTCGTTCCACTGCAGGCCGTGGATACCGATGTGAAGTTCCTCAGGCGTTCTCCTAGGACCAATCTTGGCGTTGAAGTCGCCAACGGTGATTTTGTAGAATGTGTGATCTTCCCTGGAGAACTTCTCCAAGTCCATATAGAAGGCCTCAATCTCCTCTTCGTCGTAGCTGGATGTTGGAGCGTAGGCAACGAAGACGATGGCCAAGTTCGTGTTGACGAGGACACCGATTCCACCAACTCCTCTACTGTCGCAGGTTCCAAGGAACTGTTCTTCTCCAGTGTCGAAGGTGGCGTCCAGTGGCCGGTGTCTCCTCGTCTCGGTCAGTCCGATGACGTCGTACCTGATCTTCCTGGTCTGCATCATCGAATCCTCGATGGAAGCCTCCGATGCAAGCGTGCGTGCGTTGAAGGTACAGACCGTCATCATAGTCCTTCTGGTTTTAGGCAGCCTAGATCACCGGGAAGTTAGCCGGGCTTCCCTGGAGTGGACGATAAAGCTTATTTGTTGGAGACGACTCCGAACCGCCTCCCTTGTACCTCCCAGTCACTTGAATGCAGGGCTTTTGGTCGAATAGATGTGCAAGAACAATCTGCAGACACGCAAGCACACCCACGCACGCATGCATGAACATACCTACGTGCTGACAGAAGATATAGATCGTTC
Organism: Ancylostoma caninum; assembly: GCA_037903475.1. Taxonomy (NCBI): domain Eukaryota; kingdom Metazoa; phylum Nematoda; class Chromadorea; order Rhabditida; family Ancylostomatidae; genus Ancylostoma; species Ancylostoma caninum. The sequence continues at coordinate 798,725 of JBAJFG010000620.1, read as the reverse complement.
CGACACTGCAGAGACAGGGAGTCCATCCCCTGAATCCACCCGCGTCTCAGGGCAGGCACAAGGTCGCGTTTGGTCCGCGATAAGCCTCCTAACCGCCACCTGGGGCAGGCCCCGGCACGAGCCTGTCTTACGGTCGTAGGCGAAACGAAGCCCCCTTTGAAAAATGCAGATTTTACGAAGCCCCCTTTGAAAATAGTGGTGTGGAAGAAACCCTCAAAAATGCATATAAAACACATGGAAGTTAAAAAATTTTATTACATAGATAAAAAAAACAAAAAAAACTTCAATTTCAAGCCTAAAAAAATAACGATAAAAAACAAAAACACTAATACTACAAGAATAACACTAACTACTACTACTTTGAAAAAAAAACGGCGCCCACCCTCCCACTCACCGCGCCTGCCGACCACGTGCCCTCCTTCCCGCCTTCGAACCGGTCTTGCGTGCCCACCCGCCCTCCCATTAAGGTCACCCAGCTAGCGGACTCCTTAAAAAAATGGTTCTTGAAAAAAGAAAAAGCAATAAGCTTTGATGACTTACCTTCTATGAGGAGCCACTCCTCAAGCTGCTGGGTGACCTGGGGGGGGGGCATGCGGGCGGCCGCAGAAACGGTGGCGAGCGCCGCCCGCACCCCCACGTTCACTAGTTGAGGTGGGAGGGCCTCGGCGTTTTGCCTCCCGCCTCTGAGCTGAAAAAAATGCTCAGCCTGAAGTATTCGAGAACGGCCGTTAGAACCAGCCATACAACGATGGAGATTGCGACCATTTCGAAATAGGTCGGCGTCGTACCAGTAAAAGGGATCGAGGGGAAACCCCACATCCCCGAGGCCGGAAGTGGGGTCAGGCCGCTTGCGTCAATGTGCATGTCTGCAATTATTTGGTTAAAAAATTAAAATAGAACATTGAATGGATACAGATACGATGCATGATCAGACATGTTGAATCAAAAATGACACCGACAGCCATAAATATTTATTCATTGTTAAATAGAGATAGAGGGAAATAATAGCTATTGGGAAACCATTAGAAAGGAAGTGATTAGAGATAATTTAAGATGCTATTCCACAAGAATGGATTGGAGGTGGAATGGATAAAGTCGAGGACGACACCTCCAAATGTTCTGCTGGGATCTGTTTTCACTATTCCAGTGTGAGCTTTTTAATTGTTTACGTGGCCAACAACTGCAGACGCACTAGAAGGGCACAGGGGACAAGGGCACAAAGGATAGGCGCACACGCACTAGAAGTACAGTGTTGACGAGAAGGAGAAATTTTCCACACCAATAATGCAATTTGTCGAGCCGAGCACGCAGTATATAAGGAGTGCTCCATGGATCGCTTGTGAACATTCTCTCCTCCTCCTTCACCTCACAATCCAGTCGTCACATATTCTCAGTACTTCCATTCATAGTTTTGAAAATACAACAAAATTGCAGCATAATTGGCTTTTACACTCTGAACATTGCACGTAACTCTTCCGTTGGCCACGGGCCAAAAAAATCCACAGCGTCAGTTTGTTGGTTACTTTTTACAGGGATATTTTCGCATAGCAGCTGTACAATTTTGCCAATTCGTCTATCCTATACAGTTGGTGTTCTCCTGTGTTTTCCATCTCCTGAATCCCAGTCAGTCGCCCTTGTAGGCCAATACTAAAGAACAGGTTAGGCATATTTCCCGCATCCATTTATTCCTTTCCCGTAGCTCTTCGACATCTTCTCACAATGTTTTCTTTTAGTCGGCCGGAGCGCCCTTACATGGTAGTTTCGCTTTTGTCGTTATATGGCGTTGTTGTTGGAAGAGCCGGTCGTTATATGGCGTTGTTTTTACATTAGCCGGTCGTTATATGTCGCTATATGGCGTTGTTGTTGGAAGCGTCAGCTTGTTGGTTACTTTTTACAGGGATATTTTCGCGTAGCAGCTGTACAATTTTGCCAATTCGTCTATCCTATACAGTTGGTGTCCTCCTGTGTTTTCCATCCCCTGAATCCCAGTCAGTCGCCGTTGTAGGCCAATACTAACTGACTGGGATTCAGGGGATGGAAAACACAGGAGGACACCAACTGTATAGGATAGACGAATTGGCAAAATTGTACAGCTGCTACGCGAAAATATCCCTGTAAAAAGTAACCAACAAACTGACTCCAACAACAACGCCATATAACGACATATAACGACCGGCTCTTCCAACAACAACGCCATATAACGACAAAAGCGGAACTAGCACGCACACGCTTGTCCAGCATTTGCTGAACAAGTCCTAGACTGCAATTTGCTGAACAAGAATTCGGCGTTTCTCGGATACGATAACACTCCTCCCTTGACTTCTCCCTAAGAAATAGCTCAGCCTTGAGCAGGTGTGGGTGGCTGTGCACTGGCTTCCCACTTCTGTTCTAAGTGCGCCCCTCGGGCTGAGGAGGAGAAATTAAAGAACATTTCCGATTCGTGGTGTTTGTGTGGTATAGTGATGAAATGAAGTAATGAATTAATTGTGCTGTAAACTGTGTGCTGTAATATTGTGTTTTCTGTAGAATACTGTTTCACTTGCTTTATTTTGCAAGCAATAAAGCCGTATTAATTATGCACCAACCTGATAATTAATTCGTCATGCATGTGTCCGGCCGGAATGAAAGGACAACAGTAGAATTCGCAAGAAAAAGAAGAAAATACTCTGCCTATAGCTGGACGAAACAGATTATTCAGGAATTTTCCGGGTAAGCTCACGCCTATATCTATGACCAGTATATTGGGTTGGTCCAAAAAAAAGATGGGGCACTTTTTTTCTTTTCAAAACCATATAACTTTCCTGGAAATAGTATGACATCCATATAGGGGCACATTCCTGCAGAGGAACACGAGCTCTACTGTGCTATTGGCACAAGAGATATCGGCTAGAACTTCTTCCATTTTCATGAATTCCAAAAATTTTCCTGCATTACCACAAGCAATGGAGCGCAAAACAACTCTTCTGTGTCCTGAGGGAACGTATGAGATTATTGTGGAAAGAGACAAAAAGAAACTGTTTCTTCTGTTTTCTATTACAAAAAAAAAACACCTTTCAAAGCTGGGGATCCTAATCGGTAGTAAAAATGAGTAGATGTAGAGCTCCATCATGAAGCCGTATATCCGATTATCCGGAACATGACGATAACAATAAACAATAATAAATAACAGGCGGTTACTAGTAAAATGACGTTGTATTACGAACCAATCTTGGTCATACAGTCGTTGGCAAAAACGTCCATTTGCTCGTCGTTCATGGCAATGGATAATATGCAATGCTTCAGGCGTTGGCGGGCATAGGCGAGATCAACCATATCTTTCTAAAACACATGTATATCTTATAATGAACAGAATCTATAAATAGTTTTCTATTGTACTAAAATTGAGAAGATAAATCAAATTTACCTTCGCATGATAAGACACGCCGGCACTTTGAACGGTGATAGGCCACTTATTCTTTTGTTCCAGGAACTGAGCTCGAATAAATAAAGAAACAAGAGAGTGAAGTGAGTGTCCAACTGCAAAATACAAGTTTATACGGGCTATTCGTGAAAGAGATAGGGTCAGAGTCAAAATTAACCTAAGTATGTTGTAGAAAAGGTATCGGATCCAGTGAACCGCACGAAATCCTTCACTGATACATTAACACCTTCCAGAATGGCAGCACGAGTGAAACACGAAGGCGAGACCAAAATCGCGTCTTGAAACATCTCCAACAGCTGGACCCTATCGAAAAAAAGAAGGATTTAGGCGTAAGGGAGCGTATATGTTCTTCTTCTTTCAGCATCATTACATAGAAAAATGCATTGGTGTTGTAAATAGCTAACCGCATCTTTGCAAATGTAGTTCCTCCACACTGTTAATCAGGATCACTAATGACACACAACAACTGATCTGCGTTCAAGGATGCCCTCCTCACCGCGAATGAGCATCGTGTCAATAAGATCTCCTTCGGTAGATCTAAGTCAAGCTCTTCGACCATACTGAAGTTGATAGAGAAAATACAGGGTGCGTCAGAATTATTGACGCACCTAAAATGAGTCTATAGAAAAGACAATATGCAGAAACATGTCAAATAAGCATATGCAGAATAAAGCCCATGTCTTGGCGATCCGAATAAATGCACTCTTGTTCACGGCAAGCTCCTTCCTTGCTAAAGCACTCACAGAGACGACGGAGAATCGCACTGCCTCTGCGCCGCAACTAACTCAGGTCGACTTTGTCCCAGATCTTGAACAGATAAGCCTTTGGGAGTTTGATGTTTCTATGGATGATAGCGCAGCTCCTGCTCTCTAAGACATCCATATGAAGTCATCCGTGGAATGGAACTCGGTTCACAAGGAAGCCTATTCTTTGCCAAATTGAAGTCCCTCAAGTAGATTTTTGAAACTGTGCCCGTACCACTTTTGTCTCTTGCACAACAGCCAAGCCCTGCCAAAGTACCTATGAATTCATCTTGTGATGGGAACTAAGATAAGCAAGAAAATGTGCCCTTAAAAGATTGCTTGAATGAGAAACAAGGAAAGGAAAAAATTTTCTATAGTAAAACATAGATGCCTTTCTTTGGCGGGAACACGACCAGACTTGCGAACAAGGACATGTGATATGTGGAGAGCAAGACCTGCCCTACTTTCCATAAGAGTATCGTTTTCCTAAAGCTTACCCTCTTTATAATATGGAAGAATAATGGTCAAACTTCAGTTGCGGCGCATCGGCGATTTTCTCTACTGACATATTCGTGGCTGCTTCTACAATGAGAGGGCGCTCCCCGAACGGGAGTGGATTTTTTGTATCCGCTAAGGCATGACCTTCATTTTGGATATGCATATATAGTGGTTTTTGGGATGTTGTTCTTTTTACAGCACAACTTCAGTGAGTCAATAATTATGACGCACCCTGTAAAACGGAAAAAGAGGACATAACCAACGGAATCGATCAGTTTTACGGCCATAAACTAATTGCAAAAGATGGAACAAGTTTCATGTGAGAATAAGCTCACAAATTTGTGAACTACAAGATAAACCACTCTTCAAAAACAATCAACAAAGCGTCTCATTGAGTACAGCGAAAGGTTACGCGGAAATCATACAGACTTGAAGAAAAGTAAAGTGCTGAGGCTTTCGAAGGGGCTTTCAAATGATTCCATTTCCCGCGCTGGGTCGATTGGGTCGGCGTTCCGCTTTGGAGCGCGGCTAAACGGCTTGCGATAGTTCCTTGGAGCGAGCGGAGAAGGACAAATACTCGGAAGATAGGAGATGGTAAGTGATAGTATGTGAGGCGTATGATAGCACATACCTACAAGTATAGGGTAGGGGGTTGGTAACTTATGTGTTTGAATAGGGAAATTATGCCCCCGACTGGCTCAGCTCGTACCCCAGCCTGTCTGAAACAGGCTGGCCCCTTTACCGAGCATACAATTCCTGGATTCACATAAGTTTTGTGATCTGACATCATACATTTATTTTGAGTGCTATGACGCTTCTTCACCCCAAATTTGGTGTCAATCGGTTAAGCCTCGAGTTAACGGGAGAGCTCTACAACTCCAGTACTCACTGAGACAAAGAACGAACGCGCTTCTTGCCGCGCTTCTTCCCCCTCCTGCGCCTCTAATCATGCATCCAAAGAACGAACGCGCTTCTTTTTTAAGGGAAACCCCGCCCATAGAGTGCCGTGTATAATTCCTGGGTCAGTCTGGGCCCCAAGACTGGATTATGCATCTCGGCTTATGCATGGGCTGTTGCATTATGAAATTCCTTTCAGCCTTTTCCACCATGCTTCTGGCTCTCGTCTTGTTAGGGCACCTTCCGGCTCTTTCAACCGATATCTCTCCTTGCGTTCCATTCATATCGGAGATATCTACCCTCCAACTTACGAACGATAGAGTGCTACAATTCATTGAATTGTCCGTGGTCGACCAGTGCAGAAAGAATGGGAAGGCTATGCAGGCCATGATGTTCAACGAGTACGGACTTGTGGTACTGAACACGAAATCCAAAGAGGTATGTTGTTGGATGGAAATTTTGGCGAAATATTCAGTAAGCCTTGGCTTTCACAAGAAAAAGGGTTTTCTTTCAGAAGGGTGCCACGGATCTTTTCGAAATCCAAGCATTCATTAAGTTTTCAAAAGCGTCGTGGCTGAAGAAGCCTACAGAACATGATGGCAAAAAAGGAGGAGCACGCACGCCAGATCTTTTCCGTGCGTTTTTTGTGGTTGGAGGTCCTAAGAAACTTGCACCACCCGTCCCTACAAGCGAAGAAGAATGAACCGGAGAAGCCATCACATGGGATATTTGGTCCAGCTCCATGAAAAAAGGCATGAAATGCAGCTCACTCGTGAACTGGCCTAATTGTGATCACGATCCTTTTGCTGTGGGTTACTATTAGTACCAATGATTATCATGGCTTCTTATTTCCACCAACATTTCAGGGGCAGACGTCACTGGACAGATTTTTGGTGAAGGAAAATCGACCAGTTGTTGTTTCTGTGCCAAGCGAAAACAGTGTGCGCGAGGGCCAAACGATATTTGTGCTTGTAAGGCTGGACCCCAAAAATCTCAGAAGTGATTCTGAGCACTTCTCAAAGTCATTCAGCTACGTGCAATTCGACGCAAACAAAAATAAAATCTATTCACATGATACATTAAGAGTTGATAGAGAGAAGCAGGAATGGCTAGCATCAAGGGCCAAGGATATAGTGGTACTCATGTCATCGGCAGAAACGTCAGAGAACATGCCACTTCAGCGTCTCCGTGTCCTTTTTTCCAACTACCCACTCCCAGTCACCGCGCATGCTCTCCCTCCTGAACTCAGCGGGTTTGAGTCCGGGAAGAGCATTTCTAGGTGTTCAACAACGGAGCATATTTTTGCTGTGACCCAGCAGACTGCCGGATACGACAACGATTGTGGCGAGGATGCTGACTACTTACAGCGACTTGCAATAGCCGAAGAGTGCAGTATCGACCCGAGCAGCGATGCGCCCACAGGTGGTGAACACGTTGCGGCTCCTATGCAAATGGATGACAGGTATGAGCCGTACCATTCCATCATGATGGAGATTGAAGATGACCAGATGATTTCTCATCCGAGGCATGTTGGTCATGCTCTCATCAGGGCGCAGCACTAGGTGGTCAGTGTCGGTTGGGGAGTACTAAGTCCAGTCGGATTCCGAAATGGGCTACTAAGTAACTACACACTAGGGTTCTTTCAGGAAAAGCAGATAGCACTAAAAAAGTGACTTGAATAAGCGTTAGTGAGAGACGAATGATGTTTCAGCAAGAAATGCGTACCATTTGGCGAAGACAGCCTAAATCATCTCAAATTCTAGCTAAAATCCTCGAAAAACCGATCTCAGTACGGAACTGTTTGATGCCGCCAGAACTCGTTGAAACGTATTATAGGACCTGTCAGATACAAGAAGTTGTCATTGGAGCGTGGTTTTTTCTCTCAAACCCGGAACTTTCCCAGGAAATTTCTCTCGTTTGAGAAAGTGTTCCGATACGCTGTCAACTCCAAGATATGCGCCTAGGTGGTACCAACTCTCCCCCAAAGTGGCATCTTTCGTTTTTGAGAAACCGTCTTCGTTTTTGAGAAAAACCGTCATTAATGGTCAAAAAATGGTCAAAAACCACTTTTTGACCATTAATGACGGTTTTTCTAAAAATCGAAGACGGTTTCTTAAAAACGAAAGATGCCACTTTGGAGGGATACTGGTTGGTATAGTGCGCATCTACAGTCAAAATTCTAACATGATACGTCTCCTACAGGTTGAGCAACACCTGATTATCACTGCAGCGCACCAGAGTGCAGGATAGGGATGTAGCAACTGGTTGAACAGCGGTGGTCTTCAGCCACGAGTTTGATGATCCTCCAGAAGTGCCTCTCTGAAATCTGCTTGTCTCTAACATCAGTAGACAATCAGCGGTTGCCTACGCCCCGGACATTGGTGCTGAGCCCCCTGAATCTGCAGGACGCTACTAAGTCCTGGTGGTCAATGACCACCTCGTGCTGCGCCCTGGCTCCCATTCATCACTGCCTGTCTACAACCATGGTAGATAAACAAGACAGAACTCTCCTAACGGCAAATATGATTTTTGAAGCCACCAATCAGATACAGAACAGCTTATCCACTATGGATACAAGGGTGAGGAAGATGCAATCTACTATGGATGAGGAGGAGGAACTCCGCAAAGCATCGGAAGAATTCTCCAATATTGAATTGCAGAGGAAATTTGGACTAGACAGAGATTCTGAAATTTCTGGTAAGCTCAGCAAAATAGTTATCGGCGGTACTGGCTTTACGAAGAACCAGTTACACTGTTTGAGTCTCTACCCGTGGCTGGACGTGCATGTCGATGAGGCAGCTCCGCTAAATTCTTTCTTCCGGTGCAAACTTTGTAATAGAGGGCTACCGCTACCAGGTGAAGGCGAGCAATTCCGGAATTGTTCAAGGGTAGACTCCCACCAAGGGCCCGAAAAGGCGACAAACTACCTCGAAGTCGGAAAAGTTATGTGTGTGAAGAAATTCCTTTCAACAATGGCAACACGAAAGTATTCGTCGCGCGGTACGACGTCACGAATTGTCGAAGAAACATAACGACGCCATGAAGCTCTATCACGAAGCCCGCGGAGCAAACCAACGGGAAGTGCAGAATCTCGCAATAGATGCGACAATCGCAGCAACACTCGGAGCTTACACGATAGCCAAACAAGGTTGTCCTCCCAGTTCTCCCTAATGATGCTTGCGCTGAGAACGGGTGCACGGGTTGGAACTGCCCACTATGAAGCAACGACAGCCAAACGAATGATGAACAATTTTGCAGTCCACATCGAATACGATCTACTCAAATACATCGTGAAGGAAGACCTTCCCTTCTCCATACTCATGGACGGCTGCTCGTCTGCAAGAGGGACGAAGTGGGTCTCATTCATGATTCGCACTATTACACCTTCATTTAGACCCATCACATCCCACCTTTTGCATGCAGAAATGGGACGAGAAACAGGTGAAACAATAACGAACGCCCTCATTTCATACCTGAAAGCCCGATCGAAATGGGTGCAATCTCCCGGGCTCCCCCTCAGTCCACATGCATACGCGATGAGGAGGCTTATATCCATAACTACTGATGAAGCTAGCACAATGACAGGCACTGGTGACGGTGTCTTTGGAAGGCTACGACATATATTGGAACAGACGAGTTCTTCACCCTTTCCAAGGACCGATTTACTGTTATCGTTGTGCGCAGCTCATAAACTCAACCTCGCGATGAAAAAAGTTCAACTCCCTGGGTACACCCTCGCTCGTGCGCTCATCATGGAGATGCACAGCATTTTTGGAGTGACACAAGCGTCATCTGCTCGTCGGCACTACATAGAGTCAGCTCGATTGATGGGGTTATCACGTTGCAAATGTTCTTTGCCATACGCTGGTCGGACAGCTTTCGAAAAGGTCTAAGTTGCGTCGTTCGCATGTGGCCAGTGCTCATCGAAAGCTTGGAAGAAGTGCAAGCGGACGCTGCAGTCTCGGAAGGTCTCCGCACTCGTACAAGGCTTGCGTCCTGGGTGATGCGTGATCGAAGGGTTTTTCTAGCGATGAAACTTGTCACGCTTGCACTGGACAAAATAGGTACATTTTCCCTGCGTTTACAAGACACTTAAGGCCTATCCGTTGACGATATGGAAGACGGTAGAGCTGTTGCTCATTCACTTCTTGATGGTTCTTTGTTCAAGGAACTTTACAAAGAACTCACGCAGAAGAGATCTCCCCTGCAAGGATTTGATGGCGAGCGCACACGAATTCTGGATGACTATTTCCTCTACCACTACTATACCGTGGCTTCCGGTGTGGCGGGAAGTGGTACTGAATCAAAACAATGGCAGTTAGTCTACATCTCCTCTAATTTCAAGGATTTCAAGAAGCGTCTCGTCGACCAGCTTTCCACCGAGGAGAAAATGTTAAGCCGGACATTGACGTCTTTCAAATTCTTCGGACCTTTGAGCCAGCACGCCAATGAGATCGAAAAGCTTCAGCAAGTCATTGATTTCAATTCTCCAAACCTGCAATATCAAAGCGACAGCTCCCTCGATCTCGATCCAGATGTCCCCCTCGGGGTTACCTTGGCATCACCATATCTGCGATTCCTACCTAACACAGCTACGCCTCCGATCCGCGAACTAATGACTCAGATGCTGGAAGACATGCATAGGTCGTTGGGTTCGAAGCTTGGAGAGGTGTCCACTCCTCACTTCCTATTTTCAGCTGTTGATCGCCATATCATTTTGGGTATAATTGAATTCGATGGAAGCTTTCGGACCCAATGGGACAACTATGTTCCACCACTCGCAACTTATGAAAACCGAGGGTATCCGTACTACATAAATGCCCACTCCAGAAAGTACGAGCCGTCCACGAGGAATCAGATGATCCGAGAGTCGATAGCGCTACTTGAAATGTTTTGCGTAATACCAGAGCTTTCGTCTCATTTGTTGAGTTTCTATTCTTCTCTGCATACGAATGTCAAAAAGATTGCCGACTGCCCAAAAACCTCCGCGAAGACAACTCTTCGATACGCCTTTACCAAAAATGCTGAAGAATTCTCGAACAATATCAATGGACTCTGAAGTCGAACAGGTGGTTCAAGAAAATAATTGTTTATGTATGCATACAAAAGCCTGATTTTTCTCTGTTCAAATGTTCCAATGCATACTGGTTATCCCCTTCAGCAACGCCGATCCCGAACGGACCTTTTCCACAGCCAATCGCCTCACTGCAGGGGAACGGAACAGCCTGGTTACAAGCACTATTAATACGGTGATGCAGTCAGTCATTGTTATTACTACATTTCAATTAAGTCACTTCTTCTCTTTCATTATTATTATCATTTCGTAGCGTCCAACACAATGGTCCGAGTCTTCTCACTGTAGCTCCCACAAACTTGCATACCAGTGGATACACCCGCTGAATGGCTTGGGACTACCTTCGGGAATACACTCAACACTTGGCTCCAGTACAAATATTATGTCGGAGATAGACAGAATCGAAGGTAAAGCCTTAACGCTTGTCTAACTCCTTTTTCTTCTACCCGAAAACGTTCACATTCACTTCTTACATGGCATCGCGCCAATTAATTCTACTGTACTTTTTAGTGGTGCCGGAACTCTTACATCGATGTGATCGTTTCAGGAGGACTTCACAACGCAGAGATGTTGGATGAAGTGATGGGCACACAGGTTGATGTTACTCAACTGCTGAACATTTTCAGCGAGCAAGCATTAAGGGGCAAGCCTCTGCGCTCAAAAAAGGATATAGAAAAAGTCCGCAATGATATCATAGATGTGGAAAGTGCCAAAGCATCTGTTTTCACCATTAGTGCAGTGTCTTGAAGATATCCACGTCCTACAATCTCGCTGCAATTCATTACATGCTTCGTGTGTGATTGTCTTCAGTAAAAGATTCATGATGCATTTATACAGCCACAACTCAGCTTTCACTCCTTCTGTGCTGTTTGTTCCAGTTATTATGCTACAGCATCACACGTTTATCAGAAAGAAATTTCCTGGTATCAATAATAGGGGAGGATAGACGTCGTCAACCCTCCTCTCCGTCTTCTCCATTTGTAGGTCATTCCTGAAATAACAGTTTTTCTACTCAAAAACATTAAGATAGAGGTGTACAGAAACGAACACTCCACTTCCATTTTTTAATTCCTGTTCTTGCTGTGAGCACGGAGATTCCCTCAATTTTTTCCGGGGCTCCGCCCCGGACCCCGTACGAAGCCCCCTTTGCTTTTCGACCCTTTTACGAAGCCCAGCTTGCCAACATACAAGCTGTGCTGGGGCCTGACCTGGGGACGCGCCACATAGCCTCGCGACTAACCGGCTAGGATCCCTCGATCCGTAGATTTTATTATTATTTTTCAAATAATTTTTGTTAATCATGTATTATTATTAGGTGCGTGCAAAAGTTCGGGGGCAGTTGGTGGTATTTCACCGTTCGACGTCGTGTTGCTATTTGCGTTTGGGATATCCTGCAACGGTTTCCAAGTATGCTGGTAGCATGAAACATCTGCTACCTAGACCACTTTTGGCTCGGGTCTAGGTCAGATCGTTGCTCTGTTTTGGGTGTAAAACCAATGTTATGAGCTGTGCAATAATTTGGTAAAGTTCGCTTTATGAGATCAAATCTAGACGATCAACAAGAAAAGCAATCCATAGCATCGGTAATGCGTTTGTAGAGAGTATGTTCTCTAAAACGCCTGGTGCTCGAAGGTTCCTAGGAATCCTGAGCGGAGATGAGAGCCTGGAAAATGCTTCACAAGTCGGTCAGAGATTTGGTCATCGCAAAGGCGCAAGGAAAGAGCAGGTTGAACCAGACCTTGTGCAAAGTGAGCAAGACATTACGTGGAATTTAGTCTACAATGTCTCGTCACTTGAAGAAAATCAGTAAGAAGGGGGAGGTGAGTAGATGGATTTTGCGTGAGTTGAGCGAAGAGCATCAACGTCCACACTGGCAGGTCTGCAGATATTCGACCTTCAAATTTTCTAACAATTTGTTTCATGGAAGAATTGTTATTGTTGATAGAGGACGGGTCAGGTGCGACAATAAGAGGAGGCCATCCCAAAGTCCGGGCTCCTGTCACCCACCTAAAAAATGGCCGAACCATCACTACCTTCTTTAAAAGAAATTTTGACCTTTTATGGTCAGCAACGTGATTCATCTAAAATGAATCTTTTTCTAATGAATACACAATAATCGCCCTATGGTAATTTCTTCCCCCTAAAGTAATCATGGGAAAACTCTTGAGCATAGGGCCGACACAGGCGGAAATATGTCGTCTGATCCGGCTGTGGGTTGACGCACACCAGCATGTTGTAGTGTCAACCGTATAAAGAATTGGCCATTCGTGCCCCGAAACTCTAGCCTAACCTATATTACTCCTTATGCCTGCCTCTTTCACACTACCCCTATTTCAACCTTCTATGACTTTACCTGCGCTGTAAAACTTTTAATGAAAAGACCCTACTGGAAAACGACGTCTGCCACTATTACAGGTGTAGACCGGTCAAATTTTTATTTTCGGGAAAAATCTTTTCTGTGCCATATCGGCAAAATTACGCAGATGCCAATGCTTTTTGTCTTGAACAAAATTGCTCACTTTGAGTGAAGTTATAGCGTTTTGAAAAATTGGGTGCAACTGCTCCGGAATTTTTGCACGCACCTAATACATTGCATTGTTTACTATTATAAACAATATTTTTAATAGTTGCATTTTCTATATGCCCCCTCCCCGCCAAAACAGCGGAGACCCTTTCTTCCTCCTCCCTCCTCCGGCCCACTTTCTGCGTCTGCCACTGCTAGAAATAACTGACAAGGAAGGGAAACTTGGTCGAAGTGATCAGTTCTAGTCGCAACCACTTGTCAGCATGGATGTTATTCTACTCCCTAACCAGTAGGACTGAAAAATTCTCTATGTGCTATTTAGAGTGCCCAAAAATGTGGATAGGGTCGCAATAAATTGGTCAAGATAAGTGAGTATCAAGCGTTCGACTCTTTATTTAAACTTCATCCATGTAGTCGACGGAAATGATACGTAATGGGATTGCTCAAGTTCAGAGTACACCTCCAGGAAAGGCTCATTTCTATAATGTAGACCAGAACACGATCGAAAGACAAACTTTATATGTTGAGGAACATCTACAGTATTTCAGAAACTCACAATAAACGTTCATTGCAATTGTATCTACATACACAAGTAACAGAATATAAATATGAACCGTAATACTATTGAGTGTGTACATAGTCGTGAGCGCCGACGCTGAGCAGTACGGTTCACTTCGAGTCCTTTATTTCAGGGATGGGGTTACTCTTCCGACATGAGTCGATTGTGGTAGCACATCTCGCAGAACTGCTCAACTCGCCTGGCCAGACATCTCTTGCTCACGTACGTTATTAAGGGTGTCCCAACCGGCTCAAAGCCCTGCAGCGGCGTGTATCGGAAGCGCATGCGTGCGTGTAGTTTGATCTAGAAAATATTCCTCAGTAATGATGACGAAGGAACCAAAAATGGACGGTTTGGCCAGCGGACTCACTCTTTCGGAGTCAGTACTCCTCTTCACTGCTCTCACTTCAACAGTGATTTCGACGTAGTTCATGCCCATGTCATAGTGGAACTTCCTTAGTCTTGTCCAGCTGCAACGAGTTTTTTTTTTGCTTACAACTAGGCATGCTATAAAGGAAATTCCAAAGGGCCAGGTAAATACGCATTGTGACGTGGCACGACGTGGGACTGCGGTTCTGTGCCACACTCGACCGGGAACGCTTTCATAGTGCTTTCTGATACCCTCTATCGATCGCTGCTGCGCCACGTCACTGGTCCGTATTCACCTGGACTTTTGGAGTACCCTTTACGTTTACGGGAATACTGAACTATTCCACACGAAATGTGAATCTTACAGGGTGCGAAAAAAATATTGATAGTGAAATCAATCTCTACAACAACGCCATAGATACAGTTACTACAATAATTTTTATTGAGTAAAATTGAGAACTAAGTTGCAGTTAACATTCTCTCATTCATCTTCAATTCGCTCTCCTTTTCTCACGATACACTCGTGGAGATGGCAAAACATTAATAAAAAATTACAAATCCTTTTTCCGCACCCTGTGAATAGATTTTCTAGTAGTTTAAATTTCATCTATGGGAGATTGCAGTTGTCTGAATCTGGTCGCACACACCACACTACAAAACTGATAGAGAATAGGAACGATAGGATGTCCTGATGCGCAGACAAGACATTCACACTGCGCCGAAGTAGTCTTCATCGAGACTGTTACACTACAGGTCAAAGCAGCTTTCAAAGAAGCGACATTCTTGTGAGGTTTAGCAGCGAGTATTGCTTGCTCCAATACTGGGAGATCAAGCGGATCAGCACTATTTGTAGCCGGTCTTGAGAAGAAGTGAAATCGCAGATTTGTTTGGCACCACTGTTGGGTTTTGCGAACGATATGGGATGGGGCTGAGTCTTGCTGGAACACGTATGGATTGTTTCCAGAACGAGAATTTAGCTATGGGAAAACACAACTAAATTGTTCTACGCCATTCAAAAAAAAGCACAAAAACATTAATAAAAAATTATCAATACTTACTTTTTCCGCACCTTGTAAATAGATTTTCTAGTAGTTCAAATTTCAACTATGGGAGACTGCAGTTGTCTGAATCTGATCGCACACACCACACTACAAAACTGATAGAGAATAGGAACGACAGGATGTCCTGATGCGCAGACAACAAAAGTGCAGGAGCTCAAATGGCTGTGGCGCGTGCGTGAGGGCTGTGGCGCGTGCGTGAGGGCGCGAACCACTGAAGTCTCCTACACGTGTTAAGGGCAACGGTTTTTGCATCGCAGGATACTGCCCATCTGGTCTGCCTCCCCGCACCAGCTACGCGGTGTTGCACGAACGTTGCTCATGTTTTGCAGATAATTTCCATAGCATTTGTTTGCTTTTGTCTTTATTCCGAAATTACTGGACCAGGCTGGCACTAAACAACGCAACGCATCGATACCTCCAACGTCCGACAATTACAGCACCCAGCTGGTCTGCCGCCCGCTTAGATGGTGCGGCGCGGCAGACAGATGGGAGGTATTTTGCAAAATCGATTGAGAGGCATTGTAACGTTACTAAATTTAGGACCGAATAATGTATTAGACGTAACTGTAATTTGAATGTTCGATTCGGACTGAGTGAAAAAAAGTTCAAGGAGAGCAAGCTCTCTTTTCTTCTTGTTTGAATTTGTTGCATCGATTACCAAATTATTAATTACATTGACTGAATTTTCCAGTTCCTGTTCGCTATTAGGTATTGCTCCAAAAATCATTTTGATTTGTTATGAACAGATGCGCTACGTCGCAAAGTACATCCTCCCGATATCTAGTCAAAGGAAGACTGTCTGCGCAACAAAGTTAACTACGGTAACAGTGAAAAGATGACACACAGCAGCTGTATTGTGGAATTGCTGGAAAGGAGAAATCGCAAGGTTAGCATTTTATATGAAAATCTCTGTATCCAAGCGTGATGTTCCATGATTTCGGATATCGCTCAAAATTGCTCACTCACTCCTTCTCCTTTTTAATCCCATGTTGAACCATTGGATTCAAAGAGAGCACTGTCAGCTGGGGATGCTCCTTGGCGAGGTCGACCTCCTCCAAGCAGTCGTTTTTGAGCGCTTCCGTCTTCACATACTCGAACAACTGTTTGAACTCGAACGAACTGCTGAAATGGTGAGCGTAAAATCTAAAGTTAAATTATATTTTCACATTTCTTTTGTGTGTTCAGTTCTCTTTCCATGCATGAACCTTGTATGAAAATTGAGTATAAAACTAGGTCGCCTTTTGCACTCATCAGTAAGGTGAAGGAGACCCATTATTCGTTAATTCCGCCATGATCTTCAGTGACACAACGTGTCCATCAGGACCTACAAAAGCACATAGAAAAGAGGACTCGTCAATATTTGCTTCACATATATAATATATCCTCTCTCAGAGATAAATCCCCTTGAATATATTTCAATAGAAAGTTTCTGGGAAGGTGCTCTTTCAATTGATCGGAATGGGTTCCGGGTTTCCTGGATAGAAGTTGCTGTATTATAATTCATTAGTCAGCATTTATTTGCTCCGGTGTGACTAGACGCACGAATGAAATTTACTCATTTCTCTCGAGAAACTCCTAGAACTTGGATTTGCAGGTAGATTACTGCTCCCCGGCGAACGTTCCTCGATCCCATCCGGACAAGACGGATGCGAAATGTCCCGCAGTTATTCTATTTCTACACAGTAGCGGGTGAATCGTTATACTGGGCCGATGTTTTATGGGCAAAATCGTAGGGAAAATGAAGAGATTTTTCGATCCACGAACCTCGGATACTCCACAGACAGAAGCGCCTTCTCGTCCATACAAAGACACAAGTGAGGAGGGATAGCGGCGTCATCGCAAGAGCGGTAGACCTCATTGACAACTCGCAGAAGCGAGCTGCTGTTGCCTGAAAGAAATCGTCATTGAAGCCCAATATTCGGTTCCCCTCTTCAAAACATACCTATCTGTTCCAACTCCTGAGGTTCTGATGAAGGGCTGGCGGAAGCAACGTCCATAAGGGTTAGGCCAACTTCTCTGGTGTTTGTTAACCTACAAAGCTTTGTGATTTCACTAGTGATTCCGTTACAGTCTCGCTCGAGTTCATCAAAGCAGAGTTTGACCGAGCAAAGGATGATGGAGGGGTTGCTCAACGTACCTGTTTACATTTACACCTATGTTAGAGCGTTCCATAAAGTGCTTCCTGAGGAATTTTTCAGGCAACTTGATCGAGAACAGCGGCGATCGCTCTTCCACACGTGCCGTGAACAATTGATCCTTCACCCTGAAGTTCCAGTGGGATTAGGAGATGGTATGAGGCAGTAATGAACTACACAGCTAATATTCATGAACGCATAGCAGAGCGAAACCAGGTTAGCAAACGATCTATAACATCGAGTAGTCACCCTTACATCAAAGAATGATGGGAGAATCAATCGTTCTAACCATTTTGGTTAGAACGATTGATTAGACAAATTAACATTTAGGCTTTCATGGGAAGGACCAAAATGTTTCACCCTCAAAACCTTCCTTCACATAGGAATAATACTCTCCGAATGGATCTTCGTGAGCTGTTCATCAACTTAGATATGTCATTTCTCAACACCCATCAACATGTTTATCCACGCGTGATGTTGTCCATACCCAGTCGTTACCTCTGGGTATGGCATTACCCATTCTTCCAATGATGCGTACGGGCCCAGCACTATAACTTACCGGTAGTTAAAAGTAGAGTCAATAGGGATTTTCATAATGGAGTGGGGATCTGTACAATGTTAACCGACAGATTCCCTTTGTGGCTTCATGAATTGATGAAGTAAAAGTGGAGCAAGATAAACTAAAGCCTACCTCAGTGGATTGCCGCGACCGCTCACAAGGGCGAAGACAGTGTCCTCGAACAGACCGTTTGCCTTCAACATCTCCAAGGATTCTCTTAACAAATACATGCACAAATTACCGTGTGAGAATTGAAATTGATTACGAACTCATGGCTGCATATACTAGAAATTGCACATTGCTCTCTTTTCAATTATTAAGATTGTGTTCGAATAAAGGAATGTCATCCTTAAATGAATTTTTTATTCTCAAATTCGTGTTTTACCCCAAGTAGTTTGAGTATTTACGCATTCTATTTACTGTTCATTACTTTGGAAGGGCAGGCACGATGTTCAAAAGCTCATAGAGGAGCTAATCCTGTGGCAAACCTGAGCTCCACATCCAACAGCGAGAGATATTCCGGATTATCCCTCGTCAGCGTCCTCATGTAATGCATGGAAAAGTGGCAGCGCTCCTTCGAGTGCAGCAACGCATTCTTCCAGTTTTCCAAATACTCGTGTGATGCGACCTTGAATAAGATTTCAGCGGAATGTCCCATAAATGAAGTTGACTGATTCACCTACCCGGCCATCTCGCGTGCAGTGTCCGTCGGTCGTTTCACGAGAGTACGTATAAAACGGTCTAAGATCGTGCTCCACGTCCAGACTCATATTACCAAGGATTGAAGGAAAGTCTCCGACTTCTTCACTGAGGTAGGTCATGCATTGGCGTTCTGAAATGAAACCGATTGCCTTCGGATATGAAGAAATCCATGACGGTGTTCTCGTAAACAACCACTGCATTTCCACGACTATTTTGTTCGGGGTGCAAAAATCCAATCATTGCTTCAAATGAGAAAAAAAACCTGTCTTACTACTAGTAATTCAATAGGGTTACCACTAATATTGGGAGGTCATAACGACGATGGGAAAATGGAAGCGATGGGGAACGATGTGACCTAGCGATCGAAACGCATGTTTTCCACTGTCGTTAGCGTTTTTACAATGCCTTCCATAACCGTAGCACACCCCCAGCTTTTCCAACCCCAGATTTCTCGCAGACCGTGGAATTTTTTCTTCAGTACCATTCTACATAATCGGCACTTAAAATGACCATTATTCACTATTTTTGGGCTCATGATGGCAACTCTGATTGGGTGATGCCCTATAATTATGAAACGCACTGTACTACCTGCTTTTTTTTCATTAATTCTGAGCGAACCGATGGCAAGATCTAGCCGGCAGAGCTAGATCCGATTACACCAACCTTTAGACGCGTCCATATTTTAAATTCGAACAACTCTCAGGGAGACCAGCTAGCGGTTCATCGCTGAGTGAGCATCAAGAGACTGGAACGGATTGTTACAGATTGTATCGGATTCACTGCGCTCTTGTGGATGTAGTAACCCACAGTCCTTGCCAATCCTTGGGAGCGTCAAGCCAAGTTACCAAGGTACCCAAGTTTGAGGTCAATGCAGGAGCTGCTATGGACGAGCCCGTAGTGATCCAGCTCAGCCAAACCGGCCCGAAGTATTTTTCTTAGAATAAATCTTTCTCCATCTTCACCTGTACTGTTACATAAAAATCATGTGCATAATTTTGAAACCGCAGCATTTTCAGCCATGTCTTTTTCCCGCGCGGAACGCTGATGCATGATATGATTGCACAAAGATGCTGCTTGTATTATTTATGTGCAGTGTGGTACTGTGAAGTCTATGTATGTTCGCAAAAGAGAAAAGTGTACGGGGCTGAGGCGGGGTTCGTTTCCTGTACAGAATACGGCTTATGTTCTCGGACAAAAGGTTTTGATTTCATATTTCTTCCTCATCGAAGGAACGCCAGGCCCACTGGGCCTAACATTCGGGTCTCCCATCCCAGGTACTCCTTGCACCTAAAGTCTCTACAAGTTTCGAGGCATGAGTTCCAGGCTACGAAGAGAAAAAAATCACTTCGGACCATGGGCAGAAAGCTGTTCACCAGTTCTTGGGGGAAGAAAATAAAGTCGCCAAACGTATCTTATCTAAATCCCATAAAATCCCGCTATCCAGCAAGGCTCCCGCTGATCCATTCCTCGGTTAAAATCGTTGTCAAATCCATCGCTGCCTTTTCACAAAATTCGGCAAGGTGCTTGTAGGCTTGTAATGATTCTAGAACTGATTAGTTTGCACATCAGTCGTAATATGTTTTTAAGTTTCTTTTAATCTTATTATGATAAAAACCGCTTTGATTGGATCGCTTTCACATGAGATATAAAGAAAAGTTTTTGTACAGGAACATAGACCGCACCGTGTAGATCGACCCACTTGCTGGCTGCCGTGTCCACGAATTTTTACTAACCCATTTCCAGTGCGACAGAAAGAGCCAGGCTATGGAATGAAGTCATACTCCTTCTTTTCTTATGAATGGCCAGATTAGTCAACCAGCCTGGCCGCCTGACTGGCGCCAGAGTTCCAAATCGCTCTTGCTGCTCCCTAACGCTCGCATCATTTTTCATCGAATCCAGACTAATAGTGATGGTTGTGAAAAAACTATGCCAGCTGTCGGCCGGCCGCGCCCACATACCGTACGATGCACGCTCTGTTCTGACGTATTCCGAGATTAAAGAGCGGTATCTGGATCAGAGCTAGATTGTGTACCATCTTTTTAAAGTAACTAACTCAAGTAAATGTCTAGGGATCCGCAGAATGTTTTTGTTTTACGTTTTTTCCTTCAAAATTTTCAAGCTGAAGTAGCATATTTAAATCAACATCGGCGCATCTGTTATACATCGGTTGGCGCTTTTCGTGGGATCCTTCCCACATTAGTGATGCAGAAAGTGGGCGGGCGAGGGGTGTGGGAAAAAAGTGGGGTCTCCGCCGCTTTGGGGACCCAGATGGAAAATAAAATTGACAAAAATATTAATTATAATAAAAAATAATAAACACAAATTATGTTAACAATAGTAATAAAAATAAACAATCGAAGTATATTAATACAAGATTTTTACTTGTATTGTAAAGTAATTTCAAAAAATTGGTGACCCACTCTCGGGGGAGGGGGCTCCCGAGCAGTTCTGAATTTCTTCAGTATTCTGGCAAATACTTTCGAACATAGTTAGCCCGTAGCTACAACGCTAGTTATACGATACGACGAAGCAGTAAAGGGAGTCAGCCGAAATCGCATGTTTTTTAAAGGAGATAACACTGCTTTTGTAAGTTACAAAATAACAAATCGAGAACAAACCCTTCATAGCATCCCATAGGAACCTCTGGGTTTCGGAAGGATCGCGCCCTCCCCCTAAAATGGTGAGGATATTGGCGTTCGAGTCATCCGTCATCTGAAATTAGCTGTGAGCAAGTTCTACCTATCTTCCATGTATGGTGTGTACTTTTGAGCTTAGCTGTTTCAATTTTCCTGATTGAAGCTAGACCTACTTACTTATAAGTAGTCATTTGACGTTTTTCTTCTCTTACTGCCTCAAATACAGACCTCGTTGTACATGTTCATTGTGAAGAAGCGGTTGTCTACGAGAAATTTCATCGTTTGTGGCATGTTTCTGCGGAATTGATTGGCGGACACCGAGTCGAAGACGAGCACAGCTAGAGATGGGTAATCCTGCAAAAGTCATTTCACTCGCCATGTCTTTCAAGGAGACACGATGGGCTGGCGCTCGACCGTAGAATCCAGCATTTTTCCCTTCACAAGCTACTCGAAGAGTAAAATCCATTTTCTTATAGCTGGAAATGACATCACAACTAAGAAATCTTTGCCGTTAAGATGTGACGTTATTGCTTAAAAAGTATCTAAGCTTAGATGTATCTCTCATCGACCTAGTTTATTTGGGCATAAAGGGTTCATGTGTTCTCTGATTCTAGAAAGTATCAGACCAAAAATTCACCACCACTATTTTCGTAAGTTTCTCCCGGCATCCAAAAAAAGGTTAGTCACAATCAACGTTGCTTCATTAGGCTCCTGTTGAAGTATTAGCTACACTAATTGTGTACATACATACATAGTAAGCATCTCGTGTGGGTTATTTTCCTTGAATCCAGTAGGTTCGCGAATTGAATGAGTTGCATCCATCGAGATAATTTTTTTTCTGGATCCGCAAGGAAATGTCACTTGCTGAAGAGGATTCCGAACACACAGAAAGGCTTTTTTACCACCTCTTTAAAAGAAACGTTGCGGGGACAGCCGGTTTGTCTCAGCGGGTTTTTATCATCACGATTCGCAAAAAGGCTGCTACGATCAGCTGCTTTTTTACCTCCAAGTTATACATATGACATATTTCAGCCAAGGATCTGTTGACGGTGAGCTTACTCGTGGAAAGAAATACATATTAAGGTGGTAAGAAAGTCTTGAGCCGATTTTTTTTGCAAAGCCCAGAACTTTGGACTATTGATAGGTACCCATGATCTATTATGTGATGGTTGTAAGCCACTTTCGGAACCTCTCCATAATAGGTATATATGGCCGGCTTGCCTTCCTTAACTTTCGTTACGACTCGATTCTACAAGAGCACCTCCAAGCCATAATCACTTTTTCCTCCTCTTCACGCAGCAAAAGGAGTTTCTGGAAGACCTGATTACTGTGATGAGAGTTGGGTCTTCTACCATTCTAACAAGCATCATGCCATGTGCTTCTCTCGAGGAGGAGACCCACAAAATCGCACCCACGCCCAAACAGGTGTCTCCTTTGCTACTTCTGGAATTCGCGATGAATGTTGTATTGTAAGGTGCTCACGCAAGCACTCACAGTCAGCGGTAACATTTGCGCCGATCAGCTCTAGAAAGTCGCAGACACTGTTCGAGAAAAACGGTGAGATTCTGTACACACTCTGCACGATGACGCTAGGCCCCCATAGAGACCCTTGAAAAATTGGAGGAGCTGGACTGGGACAAGATTCCTCCCTCAGCTTATTCGTCGAACATTGCCCCTTCGGAGTAACACTTATTCGGCTCCTGTGAGGCATTCCTTTCTATGAAAGAATTCACCAAAATTGACGATCTTAAGGGGGTCAGCGATTTCTTTGGCTCACAGCTTCTTCAGCCCAGGTAGAAGGGGACCGCTGCCCTGCCTGTTAGGTGGGACACTGCAGTGACTACTACTGCTAACTATGGTGATGTATTGTTGAGTAAATTCCATTGTATTCTGAGTAATAGAATAAAGCAGAAAAAAGGTCTGAAACGGCTTAAACTTTCTTGTCACCCTAATAGACAATCTGGGTTGGAAGTCCAGAAAAGAAAGCGGCCGATGAAACCGCTCGCATTATTTCTTACAGTAGTCGTATTACGGTAAGTAGAGATCTTTTTTCTTGAAAAAGCCGTACTCCCTTAATCCGAACAGGATTTAGCCGGTGGCGTATTTCTCCACACGCATGAATCTTAATAGAATTACGCTTATTGGTGGTTAGAAACGAGTTCTCCACTGGCAGTGGCTGCTTCTTCTGATGAGTCATCATCTCGTCAGCAGCGGCAAGTGACCGTTTTCTGTGGGCTGCTCATTCCGGAGAAAGCGTTTGCCCGGCGGGATTTGGTTCATATTTCAAAAAAAAATACAAGGATTCCAAAATGTGGGGATTCCAACGGGACTACACCATCCAAAATCAGATCATCGAAATTTGTGCGAAAATTGTATATTTAGAACAATTCGCCACAAGGAAATGGGTCCGGAACTGTTTTAAAAATACTCGAGAAGAACCGAGAAAGTGTATATCAAAAGTATGGGGACACCCATATTCGTTTTAGCGGATCAAGATACATCGGAACTACATTGGAATGCTTAGTTTCGTGCTTAGTATTTGCCATGGTAGATATGTACAGGGAACTCAAGCCCTTTGTGTTGGATGGTTTGGGATAAAGAATTTCTCTGATTTCACTGCATTTCTAGGTGGTCGTAGTTTATGGAAAAGAATTGTAAAGAAAACAATCAGCAGGTAGAACAGTGGAGCAAACGCGGAAAACACAAAGTTAAACTAGCGAAGGGAAATGACGTGCAAAGGTATGAAAGTCAGAAAAAAACAGGGCCCAGATGCATCGTTGAGGCTACCCATGTCAAAATTGTTAACGCATGCAAACCAATGTCTGAATGCATCACTGAGATAACCCAGAGTAAATGTGTTGACGCTCTTGCTTGAGTGGGCAAATTCGGAGTTTGTTAACACGTTTGCCCTGGATTACCATAAAGATGCATGCGGCCAAGCTTTGACAGATGCAAGCACCTAGCATCAGTCAATACGTTTACCCATATGTCACGTTGTCTGTACACACCTGCTACCTAGGGGTATGAGATTACCCATCCCTGCAATGATGCCTCTTGCCCTTGATGTAGAATGCTAAAAAAATGAGAAGAACAAAGTGACATACCCAGCTGCTCTCCACGAATTTCGGCTCTGTGGCTGGACCCTGGAAAGAATTGCTTCCACCACGGAAACCCACCAATGAGAAAATTGACCACCCCAAACGTACCGAAGCTATCGGCACGTTGACGAATGCTTTCTTGTAGATCACCTCCTGTGATGGTGCCGCAGTGAGACACTGTACGACGAACTGATCGTGGCGAATCGGTGTTGGACGATGGAATTCGATCTGTCGGATAGAAAACTTCCGGTACTGATGTATACATGACAACACATATGAATCCTTACCTCGACAGCCTTACCAAGCACGACGTGGCCAACGCTGTTATTCAAGAGAGGTTGGTATGTACATCTGGAAGCAGCGTATGTTCTTGGGAAGAATGAAAGAAACAGCTAAAGGCAACGAATGAACATACGTTATACCCGTCTCGACAAACAGATCTCCTCCGACCACAGGACGAGACACCTCGAGCACTCCGAACTCATCAAGAAACGCGAACGGATTCATCACAGCATTGCACCTGATGTTCCTGGAACAAATCTCTGAAGATTTCCTTACCAAACGGATAGGGACTTGTACCAGCTTACTTTAAATAATTTATAATTTTCATTATTCCTAGGACTACTTCTCTTTATTGTCTCAAGGCTACTACAATCCTGCCTTTTTGGTGTCCCCCCCCCTTCCCCGAGGTGGCAGCCACCGATTCCACCCATCCATGGATATGAAAAGACGCTCTGCACAAAGAAACTGACATGATGATAAGAATAAAGAAGCCGAAATTATGAAAGGATTTGAACTTTCTCTGGCGGCATCGCCCTTCTCACCTTCGATTGTGTTAGTGCAGCTATTAATAATCGCCCTGCTGTTCCACAATCGTCTAAGCGTTTTTGAGACCAGTATTCTCAGCGCAAACATAGGCATTCCAAGCGAAAAAAGCGAAAGTATGTTCGTACCATGCAAAGATTGTGGCGCAGCTACATACAATTTTTGAAAAGGTCATAACTCGGCTCAATATCGACATTTTTATCTAGAATAAGAAGCCTAGCATATATCTTTGTGTGACATAAAATGGACTTCTCCAAGAGCCCAAAACAAACAGGGTCATACTCGATGGAGTGGCAGGCGCCGTTTTCGAGTTGTGTCTGTTCATCGAAAACTTACAGTGGATGCATAGCCATGCGTAAAATGTAAAGCCATATTACCATATGATATAAGGAACTATAAACGACCTGAATCGTGTGACGGCGTTGTCCAAATTCACATCGACCACAGGTAGCACAGGCCACTTGCAATCGTTCTCCATAATTGAGCTCATTACTAAACAATTCGATATCAACACCTGGAGGCCGGATTCTGTCGTGCTCAAAGAGGCCAAATTTGGGTTTCGGGATCAATTCTGCTAAAATATCTTTGATACACGTAATCCACTCGTTAAAACAAACCGAAATCCAAGTTTGCTCTGGTAGTTGAGCAGAATTTAGTTGAAATACCTGCTTCAGTGGATATTTTTTACCGGTCAAGTAGACCCCGAAGGCTAATTTGGTCTTGTTGCACAAGTGTACAGCAGGCCTCAGAAATACACGACACAGAAGAAACACTCACCCTTTGGAGGGATGAAAAGGTAGAGCGGGTCAAAGGTGTCAGCCGTCTTCACATACGTCAGGTACTTGTGGTTGCTGTAGAAATAGAACGAGGCGCCGAGTATGGCGGCCACGACTAGCCATGACTGAAAAGAGCATGTTCA
This sequence comes from Ancylostoma caninum, assembly GCA_037903475.1. Classification (NCBI taxonomy): domain Eukaryota; kingdom Metazoa; phylum Nematoda; class Chromadorea; order Rhabditida; family Ancylostomatidae; genus Ancylostoma; species Ancylostoma caninum. The sequence goes on along the minus strand of JBAJFG010000620.1, from coordinate 772,705 downwards.
TTGCGGGGAGAAGACACGTACAGCAGGTGGAGCTCCCATAGAACGAACCGCGAAGGATGTGCTAGCCGTCATGTGTAGATGAGTGTTGAAGCCGTCGCTCTAGCGCATCGCAGACACTGTTCGTGAACCGCGAAGATCTGGAATCGCACAGCGCTCGAATCGACCGCGGGATACTCACGGCAAAAACACGAAGTCATTCGGAGGAAATGGAGGAACAGCGGCGCTCTTCGAGGGCTGGTCAACGCCGATTTGGCACGGCGGCCTCGTTCACGGTGTTTTATGTTAATGAAGACGTATTCTCGACGATCGCAACGCGCTTATTCGCGCAGAGTCCGCATCGGCTTGCGTAACCAAGTGGGAACAGCCGGATTTGCCCCAGCGATCTGAGAATATTCCAACGGGGAAGCACTGGTCTTCCAGTGGCTTCCTCTCCTTCAAAAAGAAAAGATGTTACAGTTATTTTTCACTTCGATATGGACTAATTTTAAAAAAACCGGTCCAACAAATGAAATTTCACGTTCTGAGTCTCATTGCACTAGAAGTGCTCCATTACGAATCCAAAAGTGGTAACCATCGTTGGTTTCCTTGGTTCATTTTCCATGAATTCCAACCACTTTTCAGCATGCTCCTCCGGTGAATCCTATGTCCGTGCTATGGATCGTACCGCGTTCCTTCCCGACGAATAAAGGCTAATGCGAATTCGTCTACGCCATTACTTCCTTGTTTTTATTCTGCTAACGTTTCCGCTCCAGTGGCGATGGAATTCATTTGGTAACTAGAGCTTAACGTCTATGTGCGCAGTTAACGGTCTCATGTGATGACCAATAAAAGACTTAGTGGAGCAGAAGACGTAATAATAAGCGACTAGCTACTTACCATCCGCGTGCTTCAGTTCCCACTACGACAATGTGTAGGATTCCGCTGTTCTCCCGGGAAGGACAGTTCAGCTTTTTGGGGTGACGAATAAGTTGCTATAGTGAGCTTGCGCGTCCTTTGAACAAGGTTTAGGTGTTTCTCGCCAGGTTCTGTGAGGCAAAACGGCCTGACTTACGCGTGTGGAAGGTAAGCGTCTGTAGTCATAATAAAACATCAGACAAAGCCGTAGAAGCGCTCGACATTTTTTCATCATATTTGGCTTTGGGCCATGCTTGTCCGTATGGGACATGTGGAGGAACCAGCCCTGTTTTCAAGAGCAATATTTTCAATTTTCAAAGAATACTTTAAGGTTAGATTGTGATTTATTAGGTTAAACTGGCCTGTGCGGTCAAATCATACAAAATATTCGCTTCACTACGGAATGGACGTAATCTGGTAATGCAAGTTCGTGCGTGATTGGCTCTTTATGTTTCAGAATATCATTTCCTAAATTTTATGGAGCCCTTGTCACAATGCAGCCCATGATTAACGTCTGTGAGCATCACATGTTCATAGTCTAGAACGCAGAAAACTGCTAGCTCTACATAGTTTCCCTAAAAAGTTATTCGAAGCGTCTCTCTGAGTGGCTTGTGAAAGAAATCAAAAACTACGTGACGACATTTTGGAAGTCAATGGCAAAAGAACATTTTTTAACAGTAATTGTCGTAGAAGGCGGCAAAGTACGAATGACATGTTTACATAGTGGTAATGTAGATGTTTAGAAGCTCATCGTAAAAACCACAGTACGACAACTTCTCCACCTCTCCAACTGTGGCGATAACTCAGGTAGTGCTAGTACCGATGGAACAGCATCTGAATACAACTACTGTTGCAAAAACAGAATCAATTTTTCAGCTCAAATAAGCAGGCGGTAATAGCCACGCCTTCTAAATATTTATTATGATTCACAAAATGTGTAAACATTCTTCTGAGACAGATATTTCTTGAGTTCTGGAAGACTCAGCTAAGCGGAGAGGTTTGTGGAAAACGGCACCGAGGTTTGGGAAGTCTGATGATGTCGCTTTTGCTAACGTTTTTACTTCGGCACATCCTTTTACATATTTTCAGAACACTTCCATATATTTTGAGAACGATGAAGAAATTCAAGTAAATTCAGAATTTCAATAAACACTATTGAAGGTACATTCCTAGATTACAGCGACCGACGCAGTAAGATTCCAAACATATAGCTCACAGGCGAACAAAGGCAAAAAAATTCAAGTTTCACTCCGGTTTTCCATATGAATAGTTGATTACGAGAAACCCCAAATCTGGAATTGAATCAACTATCCATTGTAGCAAACTTCCAAGTCAAGCTACATATCAGTACAGAAATTCCCGAAAAGTGAGTGGAAATGCGAAATTGAGAAGAAGATTCGACGAATTACCAGCCCATGAACGTTTCGTGGAACATTCACGGAACGTCCGGAAAATCCGAGTATCTTTTGATCACAGTGGCAAGGACACCATGGAAATCCCAGAAGTCGGTTCGAGGGAGGAAGAGTACTCTCTTGAATCACCAAAGGCTTTCCCAGTTACCTTGGTCTGCTTCTGAAGTTCCATGATTTCAAGCTCAGTTTCTGTGATTTTTCCCTGCACGACATCTGTAATGAAGTATGGGGAACTGAGAGAGCGCGGGCTAGAATAAATAACATAAAATATATTCAATTTCGATAAAGTCAAAATGGGGTGTTCAAAAGAGAGAGACTCCCACACTTTTTGGGGAGGCGTGGGGATAAGGTGGGCTGCAGAGCTTTTTCTTTTCTTGAAAGATTTCACCTGCCCAACCGGCTTCTGGATCATTCATCAAATTAATTGAATTTGTTCGATTTTCATTTGGTCCAGCACTATAGCACCAAGACGCTGTTGGGCACGGTCCCAGGAAACTATTATGTCATCGAGTTCTTCATCATCAAGTGTTTAGTGCATTTAAGGGAAAGCCACTGAGAAATAAGTATGAAATGCAGCACTCGGACGTGCCGGGTTTTGTAACGAAGGGTATTTGAACGAACTGTGTCCGAAGTGCGAAAGTGACGGAACGTTCTGGAAAATACGAACACCAGAATGGCAAGGGTTTAACAGAGGTGATCTTCTCAGATGAATAGAAGATAAGGGAATTGCAGCAGAAGGTGTTAAACAGCTGCGCCGTACGGTCCTCCAGCCTGAGCAGTCGGTCTGCTAAAGGACCGCGGCTAAGCCGTACATTCCTTGCATCTTTCTGGTCCATGATCTTCGCGGACCAGATCAGAAAACGCAACATAGCGTGGTCAACTGATGCAACAATGAAACAATGAACCCGTTCAAGTTGGACCTGATTCATAGGCGCTGCACTTGCCCGCAGTCCCTGGTCCACTCTAGCCAAATTTAGCTTCACAGGTGTTATCCTCAAGTGCGAAGACCATTGCTATGTACTTAAAAGCAGTGTCTCACTCACATATCGTTTTTGAGCCTGTTATGTTGGTGGCGAAATTAAAGCTCCATAGCATAATGATTACAATTAATTCAAAATTGTGGAGGACCTCTGTGGAAGAATTATGGAGTAAGAATAGGAGATTTGATGTTTTTTTTTTCGTAAAATAGCTGGAATAGTGGTCGAAGCACTCATTTCAGGCCAAAATTGTATTGTTTTTCCTTATTAGGTCCCATATTTTGCATTTTCCGCACTGAATTCATTGCAGTAGGAATTCGAGCGAATTCCAATCTGCAGAAATGAAAAGCAAGCAGAGATCGAGTGTAAGAGATAACATCTCGGCAGAGATGAGGATCATAAAGGTATGAATGAGAAAAAACATTCTGCCGTACAGAGAATGAGCTGAACAACAACATGGAACTGAGCTTCCTAATGGTCATATGTAGCATTGGAATTTTTTGTGAACAAAGTGCAGAAGTAAGGCGAGACTCAGGTGGACATTGTCAATTGGTTCTGACATGGATCATGACACTTGGCGCAACTATTTCGCGGAAGTGAGTCGGATGACCCACTTACTGGATCGCGAGTACTAGAAATATGAAAACTATCTTTAGCCGAAGATCGCTCAGGTCGACAAAAAAGGAATCAACCAAAGAAGGTCCACGAAACGAAGCCATTGTTGTACAGAAAAAGAGAATGGTGGGAAAACAGAACTTCAAGACCGTTATTTACTAGATAACGATGCTTACTAGATAACATTAGGAGCAAAGATAGCATGTTATTCCATGTATCTTGCTTATAATTATCAGAACTCTATTATAGTTCCTTTTTCATGACGTTATTCATGTTTCTGCTCGATCATTTGATTATTTATTTATTCGTTTATTTATTTACTTATTTGTTGATATTTATTTACTTGTTCGTTGATTCACACAAGGTGCGCGAACCAGAGAAAGGCGCGTTGCTGAAGCCAAAGCAAGGGCAATTAATTCGAACAGAACAAAAAAAAAGAGAAAAGCAATGATGTGGGAGGAGGCTGTAAGAAGTAGACGGACTTTCTGTGAATAGATTACCTATGTCATTTGCAACCAGAATCTCTAAGGAATATCACTCTGGGATGGGTTACGAGATATGGTTATGAGATTGTATAAGCTCTAGCTTATGTTTTAAGTACAGCATGGATGAGTTATGAGTACGTATATCGTTTGCTGTCTTTTCTTCTCTGCAGCAATTGCATGTTTTTTCGACGGGCTAAGTCTTGTTCAATGGATTTAACTGGATTTGAACTATTTCCTGATCATAAACAAGCCTCGGACGCTTGCGAGATAGCGAACAAAAATTGGATCAAACTTTCAGCGCAAATTTTTCGGTGCCGCTAAATGCACAGGTTCAGCCCGCAATTTTAGAGCAAAAAAAGCAAAAAATAGCAATATTGAAGTTTGTGAGAGCAGAGAAAGAAGTTATTACAAAAGTTGCTTTGGTGGGAAAACCAGGTCTCACTTTTCGTCACCCACAACTGGCCCAGAAACGGGCCTATTTATGGACTTGCACGGTTATTCCATATACATATAGCATTTTCAATCTTGTTTCTAGACGTCCACACAATGGTTGTTATCTTGTTTTCTAAGAAAAATTACTGGGAACAAATTTGGTGAGGACTTGCTCTCGCTTGGAGCATTGAGTAGCCGTAATTTCTCCCTCCCATGTTTCTAATTCAAATATTTTCATGGAAAGTCTCAGATACCTTCATAATTGCACCCCTTGCGCTTTAAAACTGTCTACAAAGCTCTTGTTGAAGATGGTGACAGATTTTAAAGGAAAAATAGTCACAGGAGCCTGCATTTTTTGTAAATGTGTTCCAAAGCTGACTGTTCCAAAGCAAATGCTACACCTGGCTGCAAAACATTTTCTAATCCAAAACATACGTTATACTTTTTCCTATCCGGCAGTGGAACGAGCAGAACAAAGCATGAGCTTCTAGAGGAGAAACTATTGAGGAAACATTGTACAGTAACTTATGGCTCACGGTGTATATAATGTAAACTGTGTGAAAGAATGCTGTTGTGACCAGAAATGCCTCTAGAATTAGCCAACACTACCAAAGGCGTAAAGTGCAAAGTCATCAAGTTGCAGTGAATCACAGCTGAGGTCTGGACGCGTATTTTTTCACTGCCCCCGTTTTTTTATTAGTCGTTGCCCTCATTTTGGGCTGTGTGGGAACTCTCTACAACGAGTGCAAAACACCCTCACTTCGATTCCAGAAAATTCCATATAAAACTCAACCATCGAACAAAAAGAAGTTTGTTACGGTTTCTCAGCCTATGGTGAGTGACGTTCACCTTTTCACTCGTCAGCAGAGCAGACCCTCTCGTAAAGTGAAAGAACGAAACACGAAAAGGGGCGAGAAATACGGAAAAACGGTGAGTACAGTGAGAAATGCACAGACCTTTTTTAACGCAGTCCTGTCTCAATGCGAACATCCTCAGATATGGCACGTATATTGTTTTTGTATGGATTTTGGAGACTCATGTGTGACATAGATATGCTTAATGATTAGCTTTAGATATAGTTAATAACACCATCAGAACTCTAATATCTACAATTGTATTGTTACTTGGGTGATCACGAAATTCTGCCGCACTCCCCCTCACTCATATGAAAATAAACTTTTCTGTTGAACTAGTACTTCGTCCCAGGTAGTGCTGACCATTGCTATCTACGATCAGTCCCACCCGCTGGTTCCCATTTGTTCTGTGCCAGAACTCAGGTGGCTGCGTATCGTAAAAATGCGGCCTTTCACTTAAGAGTTGACCTTGGTCGCCGAGTTTCGCACCGCAATGAATATCCTTAAAGCCTTAGAGAGATTGCAGCCGGATGTGATTAGTTTTGACGAAAATGCTGCACTAAGAAGAATTCTCGTGCGATTCTCTTTTTTCATTTTTTGCTCATTTCGAGCGAATATGGCTGCATGTGAGATAAACTTCCTCTCGCCTCTGGTCTTCCCTTTGAGTGACGACTATAAATCTTCCATGTTGGTAGAGTACACATAGCAAATCGCTGTGTTATTGTTGTCCAGAGCACTGTATGAGCATTTCTTGGAAACTCCAAGCAAAGTCTTTCTCCTACAGACTCTTTTCCCACCGATTCAAAATATTTTCGTTGCGAAGAGGCGACTTACCCTCTTCTGCATAGAGCAACGTGGGCGACCACACGATGCTCCCCTATGAAAAATTCCAGAGACACCTTTGTAAGCTGACGAATGAGGAACGATCACATAGTACTCAACCTGCCAGACTTGCTGGAGTCGTAGAGTTTATGAGGTTGCTGCATCATTATTGCCCGGAACTTGGCGAAGGTCCGGCCCCTTGTATGAGGTGCAAGAAAAATTCCCAGGAACACTCCACTCTATGATCATACAAAATCCCATCGATGAAGTTGCTACTATAATTTCTCAAAAACCCTTTATCGAAGTTATTTCACTCGCTGATCACGAATATGACATCTATCTCGTGATATAACGCAGTAGTATCAGGCAGTGGCGGACGCAGAAAGTGGGCGGGAGGGGGGGGCGTGGGAAGAAAAGTGGGGTCTCCGCCGTTTTGGGGACCCAGACGGAAAATAAAATTAATAATAATATTAATTATAATAATAAACAATAAATAAAAAATATATTAAAAATAATAATGAAAATAAACAATTAAAAATAAACTAACACAAGATTTTTATTTGTATTGTAAAGTAATTTCGAAAATTTGGCGACCCATTCTCGGGGGGGGGCGCCCCCCCCCTGCGTCCGCCACTGGTATCAGGTTACTATAAGCAACTGTAGGTGATGTGGATGTACAGAGAACTCCAAACGGACGCAGTCAAGAGTCAGGTCCGCGGCGCGGCTCTCTTGGGCAGAGTCAGCATAATATGTGCCTGCGTCTCTGCCCATGAGAGCTGCGCCGCGATCTCGACTCTTGTCTACGTACGTTTGGAGTTTCCTATAGTTCCTCCCAAAATGTCTAATCGGGAACTTGTGCTCGGCGAAAAACGCTTCCATACACAAAAACTTTATTAGGATTCGTGAATGCACTCCTCTGCGAAACAGAGTTTCACATGCATCCTTTTGGAGTTTGGGCAGTCTCACACCCATAAGTATGATTATCCATTCTTCCAATGATGAGCATAAACAACGTTACGTATGTATACGTAGGTAAATGTTTCGATGGGTGGCAGCTATGTCAGCTAGGTGAGTAAATTTTGCTACGTTAACACATTCACGATGAGTAATCTCAGTGATGCACTCCTTTCACATCCAACGTTCCCCAATATCACGTACTCTATAGGATAACCAATCATAGTAACCATCGCAGGCGTGCATGGTTCGATCATGAATCCCAGCTAGTTACAGTGGACGTCAATAGCATTGGCCCATCCGCGGCCTCGAGAAGGACGTCGCGCAACCGCGCCGCGACTGCCGTAACCGATGTTTCTGCTGCTGTTAATCGGTTTCTAGCAGTTTTTATACCTTATTCTTAGGATTTTCGACCTAATCGGGTAGAAAAGGGCATATAAATAGCATTCCGGCGGCAAACGACACCGATCCCGGGGCGCGCGGCGCGGTTGCGCTGCGTCCTTCTCGAGGCCGTGGATGGGCCACCGCCATTGCCGTTCACTGTAGGAAACCGGGTCTCTCCACGATGGTTCGTGCAGTAGTCAGGTTCGACATCTCCGGAATCCTTGAAGCCTCGAATGTGCAGAAATTTCTAGGTATAGCACCCTAGGTGATGACCCGGAAACATGCGTTTTAGCCTCAAACGAAACCGGTTACAGCAGTAGAACGGAATGTGGTCCATTCCCTTCAGACGAGATGACGCAAGGCAGAAAAAGAGAGTTTGACTCGTGTTATCACCTGTGAAACTGAAGATGGATGGAACCATCTACACTATGCGTAAACGATTCCTTGGTCCCAGTTGCCAACGCAAAAAGTGGGCGGAAGGGGGGGAAGGGGGCGTGGGAAAAAAGTGGGGCCTCCGCCGCTTTGGGGACCCGGATGGGAAATGAAATTAATAAAAATATTAATTATAATAATTAATAATTAATAAAAATTATATCAAAAATAATAAAATAATAATAATTAAAAAACTGATACAAGATTTTAATTTGTATTGCAAAGTAAGTTCGAAACCCCTCCCACCCCTCCGTCCGCCACTGCTTGGCACCTCAGAAGCGCTGGATGTAGATGAGGGAACACGCAAATGTCAAGCGTAATGAGATCTCCACAAAGATAGGAACCCCAACAACAGGAGCTTGAGAAAAAATTGCTACAAACTAATTCTGATTTCAAACTGCCAAAAACAAATGTTCAAAAAATGATGGCAGAAGTGAGGAATAAAAAATAAGGTAATGCATATCGCTCAACTACTTTACGAACTATTTTCGCAGAATTCGGCACAAATTTGGCTTTCGGGAGACATTCCGTTAAGAGATCTTTCGAAACTACCCAAATCTGGACAGACATATTTTGGTGGTTCTTATTAATTTCAGCAGAATCGCGGTGGGACCTACTGGACCCTCTCACTTGGAGCATGCACTCTCCGCATCCATCTTTCAGGTCCCGCCGCGTTTCTGCAGTGACGGAAACCGTCTATCTTTTCGACAAGTACTGTAGTTTGAATCAGTCTTAGTCGAGAAAATCGCGAAACGGTAATCTTTCCTGGACAAAATCGAAGACCAGCGGTATAGCAAGTTTTCAGAAGCGGAATTCTTTCATCAGAGACAGTTCATCCGGAAGTGGTCGCATGGCGAGAGGCAATTTTTCAACATAAAAGACGTCCGCCAATTATATAAGCATTTATTACTCTAGCCTTACTAGACAATATCTGATGAATACCAGCTAGTTAAGCCTCCGTAGCTCCAGTTCAGAAGGGCAACGAACTATTTGAAGAAGCACAGTTTCATGACTTTTATCCCTGGTAGTCTTACGTGGTTAGGATTAGAATGATGATTACGAGACCAAGGTTCAAATCAGTTATCATTTTTGATATACATATGTCTCTTTCTTGAGCCTAGGCTAGAATTAAACAGATAGTTCTTGGACAAATAAAACTTAGGAAAACATTTAATTCAGCAATAAACCTCAGTAAGGATCGCGACTGAGAGGTGCCTCTACGTCCAAACGCGATGATTGTCCCAGAAAAGAAAACATTAGCAAGAGGTCGTCCAAAATTGATTGGTGCATCAAATTAAGCTGTCTCAAAAGTGCCGTACAAAAAGCCATCCGCGAAAGTGTTGCAATTCGGTTACAAGTCACAAACTAAAGGATCTTGGGCAGACAAGATGGAGAAAGCAAAATCGATTGAGAGGACACTATTTGGACTGAACCGAAATAGATGATCTGGAAAAATGCTCTGAGAACAAGTCTTGTGATGGAAGCAGGTCTGTGCGGGGTAGGCCACACGTCGCGAGCTGATTTTTATTGTAGGCGCACGATAGTCGCTTAGGAATTCCAGCACAACCTGGATGTTGCATAGAAAAAAGGAGAAAGTCGTGGCAGGCCGATTGGGGTGGCCTTGATTCAAAGCTCAAGAAAGGTGACCGCGTTGTTGACGTGACGCGCTGGTAGATGAACAGGATCGAACGGTCTGCAAAACGTGTTATCCATAAAGATCTGGTTTACTCGGACAGAAGAGGCCGCAGCAAAGGAAGTTCCAGCTTAGTACAAGATGTTGCTCGTAAGGAGTTGTAATGTTCGAAGCTGCTATCGGGTTTCCGTTCACAATTACGAAAATTTGAAGGACAACAACGTAAAGTCAACTTATTTCATTTGTGAGATATTCGAAATGGTATGCTATTCATCACTTTACCCTTCCAACCAGCTTACGTTTAGCGGTCTATAGCTAGACCACACTGTCGACATCCGAGGTAAGCACTGACACACCTGTGTTTCGTTGTTATTCTTAGGTACTTACTGATTGAATGATATCCATATGAGGATGAGGCGTTTGAGAGGATAGGCACCTCTACCTTCAACTTCTTCAAGCTCTGACAAAGGCGATATCGCCCAAATGCAAGCTAGTTGGAAGAGTAACGTATCAGCATAGCAATCTTTGCCAAAACTGCCGTAATGAAAACCGTGTAGGTTAGAATTTAGAATGCCAAGGCTTGAAGAAAGTCGAAGATGGGATATATTTGGAATGGTTTGATCAAAATTAGTCGAAAAGGGGCGGTACCACTCTTGAACGATTGGTGCGTTAAAATGACACCTTCAGAACTTTAATTACTCTTCCAACCTTCGCGCACGTCCACACCATATGGGCACAAAGAGCGTGAACCAGTAAGAAAAGCTTCCACAAGCTGCTCAGTAGCTCCGATGCCCTGGACTGGGAAGCGATTCCTCGCCTGTCTCAACACAGGGTGGTGTCTGATTGCAATCTTTTCACCCGGTATTATCGCACATCGCTATTTTCCTGGGCACTATTCCGCAAAGGGGGCTCGAAATTTTCAAAACAAAATTCTCTCAGACCGAGAAAGAAACGAAAGCATCTAAAACATCCTCTCTACGCGGAATTTAAGAGGATTCTGTGAGACATGGTACCTACAGCAACTCTACAGTAACTTTAAAAAAAGTTAGGGTGCAAGGGTGCAAATAGAATATGGTATTCGTGTTCAGCACCTCAAATGAAGTGCCTACACAAAGATTCGGCGAGAAACTTTTTTTTGAAAATTCTGGGGCCACTAATGTGGAATAGTGCCTTTTCCTGTACATACTTGCAGGACCTCGCATCAGAGCCAGTGAGCGGAAGATGAGCATCAGGAAACGGTCAAGAGACCTAGTTAGTATCACCCATGCACAGGCTCGATGGCTGCAAATAACTTGCTGTAACAGTACTGCGTGGCGGATGGCGACGTCAGCAGCTTCCCACCCCTCCCCGCCCCCTCCCCCTGTCCTGCGCCTCTCCCACTCTGACACCTTTTTTGAGCTCACATCCTATTAGCGTCCTTGTTAGTCAGATTAGGCAAATATGTGGATGCTGGGGAGGAGAAGAAGCCGAGTCTTGAAAAAAAACTCGCAGGGTTTGGAAAATAAACACAGGATCATTTCAGTTTCCTTCTTTCTCATTGAGAAACAGCACCATTTATCAAAATCACTATCTGTTTGCCATGTTACGAAACTTCGAACCAACGTAATTCCATCCAGAGATCAAATCTAACTCCATACAAGTCTAGCTCATTTAGCAGCGCAATGATTGATGCGCCGGCCGTGCTGCAGGCGCTGTGCGGCTGGCCGTAAGCTCTCATACGGTTGTTAAGCTCATCTGACGCTAATCAAGTAAGATACCTCTTGGCAGTGATCCTGCAGTAGCCCTTCAGAGCAGTCAAATTTCGCGCACTGGCTACACCCGTGCACAAACATGAACGTGAGCGCAAGGCGAATAGCAATTGATGTGTGGAATTCAGAGTGCATCAGTCGTACTACAGCAACACTGCCCCATTTCCCTTAGGCTTCATCACTGCTTTCCAGTTTAGATGGACGTAAAAGTACGGATGCGTCCAGTGGCCTGAATCGTTTCAAACCTTAAAACACTTGCCATTCCTCCTTACCGTTATCTCTCGGAGATAGATCATGTTTCGACGTCTGGAGGTACCTACAGATAACAGGTCACCACGACACGAATGCTTGATACAAAAATACGGAGTGACGATAAGCATTGAGGAAATCGACACGGCTCATCCCACAGGACCATCCCTGCGCAGGCTTGGCCACCCTCATGCGGAAGAAAATAAGATAAGACTAACATTCCAAATAGATAGTCGTAATTCGATTTTTGAAAGCTTTTCGCTTTGCCTACTTGTCTCTTCAACATAATTTCAGTAAGAAAATACAGTCGTGTCATGGTCATGGTGGGGAAGTAAGAGAGCTCTCCATTATCACGATCTGAATTCATAACAACATTGTAATGTTAGGTGTTAAGTGAGCTGTTAAGTACATGCCAAAATTTAATAAATTTATTCAATAAAGACAAATGTGTCACACCTGCTGTCGAGGATATAAGTTAATGTTTACAACAGTACAGAGATCAGTCGTCAATTGAGCCGCGAATCATCACTCGGATACGCTTTTATTATCCGTACTTCTGCTCTTGGCCTGTCTTGGTTGTCGGTGTCCACTTTGCCCATGTTTTGTACCACCTGTGAACCAAAGACATTCAATACAGGCGGCACTATATTTAAGAACAAAATTATATGGTTTCTATGAGAACCAACTCAAACTACCGTACCAAGTTATGTAGGAAGTAAATAAATTTCAGAGAAAAAAAAAAGAATTTTCTTCGCTAGAGCCGAGAAAATGTGGCGCACTATGCGCAACTCATGGTCTCTTAGATTTGTCTTTCCTACGTCTAATGTGGGAGATCCTCCAAATATACAGTACATGGCACTATTCGGCTAGTCCTGCCCCAAAATTTCGAACCAAAAATTTCCGCCCAACCTTCCTTTAGTAGGGTTATTTGAGGTGCTGAGCACGAATATAGTGCTCATTTTGTACCGTAACTCCGTTGTAGGGCTCACAGAATCCTCTATAATTTTGCATAGAGGAGTTGTTTCGGGCGCTGATCACGAATATCGTATCTGTTTTGCACCGTAACCTCATTTTCATAGAGAAACGGTAGGTATACGATAGGAAATCGGGAGGAAATGCCGTTTTCGTGAGGAAAGTGATGCCGTTTTCGTGAACAAAGTGAAGGAAATAAATGCAAAATAAAGTTGATGTTCGTGCATTAAGCAACCCCGCCATGCAAAATTTGAGAGGATTCTGCAAAACACCGTATCCACAGTACACTTAACCCTACAGAAACGGGGCTATGGTAGAAAATGGATACGATATTCGTCTCAATAACCTTCTCATGCAAAGTTTGGGCGAAAAAATTTTTCTCAAAATTTTGGGGCAGAACTAGCCGAATACTGCCCAGTACATAGCTGAGCACTGCCACAGCGCCCCACATGGAGGGATAGCAATTGGAACTTGAATGTTGTAGAAGACATAATGCCGGTATACACAGAAGATACTGGCACCAAAATTTCACACCTTCATTCCAGCAGCAACTCTACCGAAAATCGTATGCTTTCCGTCGAGGTGTTGAGTAGGAGCAAGGGTAATGAAGAATTGTGATCCATTCGTGTTCGGGCCTGAATTAAATGAGCTGCCCGAAATTATCACTGACTAGCAAATATGGGTCCACGAAGGAAACCTACCAGCATTTGCCATGGATAATATGCCAGCTCCAGTGTGCTTGAGCTTTTCGGAGATCTCATCAGCAAAGCGGTCACCATAGATGGAAGCACCTCCTCTACCTGAAATAACCGCCCATGAGTGGCAAGGAACAAAAGCTCGACATTCGGAACGTACCGGTTCCCGTCGGATCACCACCCTGAATCATGAAGTCGGCAATGATTCTGTGGAATATAGTACCGTTATAATACCCTCTCCTCGCCAGCTCGCTAAAATTTCGGCACGTCTTTGGAGCGTGGTCCCAGTATAGCTCCAAGCAAATTTTTCCCATGCTCAAATATACAATGGAAATAATGGCAAAAAGAATCAAATGAAAGAAGATATACCTTGTCTCCAGCATAACGAACGGTGCTTTATCACTGAGAGACATACTTCAGACTCCTCCTTCCTACAAAAATGACACTACCTAGGGTCTAAACTAACAAAGGCCCAGAAAGAAAAGTTATGAGAACGAAACTAACACTTTGAACACGAAATGGCGAAAGGTATAGCACTTCGTGTGTAACTGCAGACAACTTTATCCTTGACGTCATCAATCCAATCATCCATTTCCATCGCTCTTCTTCTTTTTCCTTTTTTGGTTATGGTTTGCTCGCTAGGCTCAGCGTGAATAGATGTGGTTCATTTGACCTGTTGATGTTTGCCATCTGTTGTTTTACTTTTGCAGCATTTTCCCGTACTGTCTATATGCTTGGGAAGCAGCGTTTTTCATTCCGAAAATTCAACCCTAGCGTCCACTGTTATGGGATTGATAAGAAATTTCCTCTCGGGATCTCGTAGTCCTACTTTCATTTATTTGCCATCTCATTATTTTCATTTCGGCTCAATTTTCTTCACAAAAAAATCGGGAAAGAAAGCTTTGATGGGCCGAAGACAGGAGCATTTCTCGGAAAACTTGTGTACTGCTCTCGGAAATCGTTTGGAAAGCAACAGCATCTTATATGCTTGTACCGATAATGTTGACTTTCAGCGCAGAGATGGATATGCAGAACCTGGTGAACAATCTCAAGAGCACAGCCCTTAGTGTTGGAGAGATGCTTACTCCAGTACTGAAGGAAAGCAAATTCCGAGAGACTGGAGTGCTGACTCCAGAAGAGTTTGTCATCGCCGGAGATCATCTCGTTCATCACTGCTCAACTTGGAAATGGTCTAAAGCAGCTGATTCAAGCAGGTCAGCAAGCCTTGACTTTATACTGACATTATTTTCTATTTTACATGTTTATTTATACGAACTAGTTTCGTTGCCACTTGGTGATTTTGTCTTTATTTATCCCCATTATCTGTGATGATTTTCTTGGGTCATAGAAACCTAGTCCCAATTACCATATCGTAATGTCATGACCCTAGCTGCGAGCAGCTGAGCGTGGGCATGTTCACATAGTTTATGCTTTGGATATTCCACGCAAATTTTGAGACAAAATCTTTGAAAATACCATTATGTAATCTTGCGGCGTTTCAACGCTATTGTCAAGCTCAAGACATACAATGCGTTACACTGTGAGAAGTTGGAATGCAGCTGATTGTGAGAAGCAGATCTGTCTTAATGTTTCTAACTGTTTATCTTTGTTGTAAACCTGTGGTGATCTTCTCCTAATGTCCATCGATTTCACCATTTTATGTCCTGAAGGCTTTTCGAGGAAACAATGAAGGACCATAGCCTCAAGCTTAGGTAGGCGTTCTCGGGCATGGAAAAGAGTGCGATATAGGAAAACCTGTTCTTAGGATAGGAACACGGGTTGTGAAAGGTCCTGTGTTCCATCCAGAGCTGAATTCGTTTCTCTTGCCCTATAATCAACTACAACAGCTATCACAGTTGCTGTCCCATTCGATGATGAAAATGCATACCATATTCTGACGGCTTTCTTGCTGTAACCATCGAGGATCCTTTACACTTCTGTATCGTTTGATGGATGTGCCGCACCACAAATCATATCCTTCGTTCTTACTTTAGTTGACCGGGGTAGAGCGTACTTCAAAGAGGTCGTGGTTCAGCGGTAGTTCGGGAACCAGTATGGGTCAGGAATGCTCTGAATCTCCCATTTTTCCTCGGGGAATGATGTTAGCGATTATTACTGTGGCTGTCTGTTTTAATGGACATATTTCACCTTTTCCTGTACAAAGTTACCGCAGTTGGCCTAAGGTTGGGGTATGGTGCGAAATTATGCTTGAATCCATGCTTAGCCTATACCTATGGTTGATAGGGGTCTATAGCATGCGTCCGTTAGTGTACGAAAGCTTCTGTTCATGTCTGGGTTAGCTACATGCTTTTTCTAGTCGGTGTAGCTAGGGGAAGTTGCCACCAGAGAAATTGAAGCTGGACATCACGTCACTCTAACAAGGTGAAGGAGCATGCGTCTTGGACTTAGATGGTTGGCGACATCTGTGTTGTGGCTGAATAGTTATAATTACTCTTATGTCAGCGTTTGTTCAAAAACGAAAGTTAGCAGTTAGATTACAATCAATGCTTCGCTTCTGCAACGCCGAAATCGCTTTGTCACCCGTACAGCTCAAGATTTCAAAGTCAGCAATAATCTGCATTGAAAAATTCGCTTCGTATTATTTCAGAACTCGGTCCTACCTACCAGAAGACAAGCAGCTTTTGATCGTGCGGAACGTACCGTGCCATAAACGGTGTCGCCAAATGGAATATGATCCTAGCCAGGAGAAAGTTTGTTCATTTCTAATAGAGTTTGTAGTGCTTGATGAGACTTCTATAGGTCATTTCTAGATTTTGTCCTCTAATGAGATTGGTGCGGAGGAAGGCTTCGCTGGTGATGAAGACAGTGGTTGGGTTGACACACACCATTTCAGTCACGAAGGAAATGAGCCAATGGCAAGTGTGGAGTTAGGCGCAACAGTAGGTTCATCGTTATAAATATTGCAGATTTTTAATTTGTCACTTTCACGTTTTGCGTTTCTATGCCTTTTTATGACCCAATCGAACATGAATCTGAGTGCACCTACAATATCTCACTTTAAAATACAACATGCTTGAGTGCTGCCCCTGAGTAAAAAGCGGTAGCATTCAAGCAGGTGAAGCTTACTTTGAATTTAATGGTGACATCTGATTGCTACGTGTCAGTACAATTTCATCTTTTGTGATTGTGCTTGAATCGTCTCTTAGCAATTTTATTTTTCATTATGGGAAGGTTAGCGCTAAGGTCTGCTCTCTCAAACGCTCCTCATTCTTCCATATAATGTTCCTTTACCTTTTCTTTGCGGCTATAAGTCCGTTGACGATTTGGAACTAAAATCTGCGCTGAAGGAAGACGTGAAGGAGAAATCAAAACGCTTCTCGCTACTTCACATCCATCTTCCAAAAGAAAAGTTGAAGCAAAAAAAAACTACCATTTATTTTCCAGCAACACTGTTTCATTGTAGTTTTGTGTTCTATTCATTTACTTTATTCAAAATGGATATAGTAGGAATTGGAAGTATAAGAGGCGGCAATTTACAATGTCAATCACGATCACTGCTCCAACGGCCTAGAGCGCCGCAGCACCCACGTGGCGGAGCTGGATGCTGTGGATATCAGTGCTGCCTCGCCGAGGCCACCTGGCTGCTGCGGCACTCCAGGCCGCTGGAGTAGTGAGCGTGATTGGCCTTCCCTATGCAGATTAGTAAACAAAAAGGAGTTAGAACTCATCGACAAGCACTGACGGCTACGACGTCTTCCTTTCTATTTTTCGTACTGTCTGTCTTCATTTTTCCGTTCATTACATGGTTTTCCACTTCCAGACAGTGGAGAACTCGAACGATGATGACGAAGATGATGAACCTGCCATGGATCTGGATGAATTTGTTGAGTCTGGAGGTCTAGAAGACATCGACCCGAACAGGTGATTAGTTGAAGCCATGGATTTGTTCACCTTCCTCTCTTTTTTGCATTTTTATTCTGTGTAGATACGTCGCCTCACGCTCAGCTCCAGTTGCTGAAGTCGAGAAGCCGCGCACTTATGACTTGCACATAACCTACGATAAGTATTACCAGGTTACTTAATTGATTCATTTTTTGGATCGTTATTTTGTGTTGCGTTGCTGTTGGTTCCGTTTTCGAACCTGCAGGAATATGTAAACGTAGCTAGGTATTTGCAGTTCTTGCTTGGCATCAGACTTAGATGTAGGTAGGTGGAACTTTAGCACTTCGAAGAATTGCTTTCAATCAGGGAAAGGCGCGGTGCTAATGAATGGCGAAAGATGAGGAATCTGAGCACTTTATCGTGATTTCTACGATGTGCATAAAAGTTATCATGTTTATTGGATTGTTTCGGAAGTCTACGTCAGAAAATTTGTAATTTAAGATACAGTAGCGCGCGAAAATATTGCAGCCTTTGTTTTTTTTTCGTCTGTAACTTCTTCCAAGGCTGGGCATGGAACTTCAAGTTTTCATGGGAGTGGTAGATACTCGTGGGGAATAGGAACTAGTGGAAACCTTCCCACTTCATGGAATCCCTGTTTTTTTTAAAGGAAAATTGTCATCGCTAAGTTCAAAATCTGTAATTTATCACCTTCTGCAATGTCCTGCAAAATGACGTCTACCGTTGAGATCTGACCACGAACTGGTTCCCTGGTGCAGTATCAACCCGTGTACGCTAGAAATTATGCATGCCTTGACCACTGGTTGACATCTTCGAAGACTATGAGAGGTTAGTACAGCAATTATCGTCCATAGATGCATCTTTCACCCTGACTCCCTCTATTAGCTCTGCCTAAAAGGGAGAGATGCTGCTGAAGGTTTTATAAGTTTGGTTACAGGTGTTCGGTTCTAACGCAGTTCACTGCTCCCTCGGAATTCCTGAATATTCCGGCTGGTGGTCATGCAGCCAATTGTGCACATCACGGAAGACAAGTTTTGGAATTTTTTTCTGTATTGAGGAGGAAGGCATCTGAACTATTCCCTGAGTGGCAAAGATGCTACAGGATTCCTGGAGTATTGCCGTCTACATGGCGGTTCGTGTCGCCTTGGATTTATCGAAACACGGCTACTCGAAGTGAGTAGTGCTGGTTACTAGCACGAGTGCATGTGCCGTCTTGCTCCACACACGAATTTTCACACGTGACTGGTGTTTTCGCTTTGAAAATGTCTCTTTAAGTTCGCTTCATTCAAATGAAACTAAAATAGCTAATTTTCGAAGTGCCAGACTACAGTATCCCATTGTGGTGGTGTCTCGTAGATTTCATTACACCTTCGTAAGACCTACGTCATCAAATCCAAGGCATGAACCGCCATATACACTGCAATACTCCAGGAATCCTGTAGCATCTTTACCACTCAGGAAATCGTTCAGGTGTCTTCCTCCTCGAGACAGAAAAAATTGCAAAACTTGTCTTCCGTGATGTGCACAATTCGCTGCACTGAAGTCAGTCGGAAAATTTCGAAATCCCGAGGGAGCAATGAATTGCATGAAAGCCGAACACCTGTAACAAAACTCATAGGAATGTCAGTATCCCTTTTAAACAGAGCTGAGAGAGTGAGGCTGACAGAAACATTCATAGAGGATCACTGCTTAATCAACCCCAAGTCCTCGCAGATGTCAACCAGTGGTCAACGCATGCACATTTTGTAGAGTATACGGGTTGGTTCTGCGCCAGCAAATTAGTTCGTGATCAGATCTCAACGGTAGATGTAATTTTGCGGGACATTGCGGATGGTGATAAATTACAGATTTAGACATCTGCGAAAAAAATCTTAAAAAACAGAAATTCCATGAAATGAGGAAGTTTTGACTAATTCCTATTCACCATGAGTATCTACCACTCCTTTAGAAATTTGAACCTCCATGCTCAGCTATGAAAGAAGTTACAAACAAAAACCAAAGATTGCAGTCTTTTTGCTCGCTACTGTATATACAAAAAACTGTAGTATAGTGTGTCCGAAACGACGAGTCCGCCCACGCACGCGGGGATAGAGAGGCGGCGCGGCTGGGACGGTTGCTGTTGGCGGCCACGTCTTCGACGTCACAGCCAAATCATTGGTCAATGCCATGAAGATAACGATGAAACGTGATACGCAGATCAGGGATGATGACATGGAGTGCTGGCAAACGTGGCAACTTCTAGATCCCTGCGTGCGTGGGCGGACTCGTCGTTTCGGACAGACTATATTCATGCATTCCGAGAGGACACATCAATGTTATTGTGTGCCAAATACAGGGAAAGCTCATATACTTTGAATCGTTGGTGGATATCCTCGTACATTTTCTGTTTCAAACGTAACCACATTGTCTATTTCTACTTAATTTTAGGTTCCAAGACTGTTTCTTATGGGATATGATGAAAATCGTAAGCCTTTAACTGTGCAACAGACATATGAAGATTTTTCTGCTGTGAGTTGTGTCGTTAACAATTCCAAATTGATCAGTATGCTGTTTGCTATTTTCCTTTTTAAGGATCATGCTAATAAAACTATAACTGTCGAAGCCCATCCTCACATCGACTGTGATATGCCTACCGTGCATCCATGTCGACACGCCGAGGTACTCTTCTCTTTTTGGTTTTGTCGTGTATTAGTAAATGATTTCCGTGCAGATGATGAAGCGCTTACTGGACCAGTTAGCTGAAAATGGCAAAGAGCTTGGAGTACACGAATACCTTCTTATCTTCCTCAAGTTCGTTCAGGTAAGTCTACCTTTCTGCTGCTGGAGGCAAAACTAATCGCCTAGCAATGGCGGATGCAGGCACTCACCCCGAGAATTGGGCGCCAAATTTTTGAAATTGCTTTACAATCAGATGAAAATCTTATATTAGTTTATTTTTGGTAGTTTATTTTTATTATTATTTTTGAAATAATTTTTATTAATTATTTATGGTTATAAACAATATTTTTATTAATTTTATTTCCAATCTGAGTCCACAAACCGGCGTAGACCCCACGCTCCCCCCCATTCCGTCCACTTCGTCCACTTCCTACGTCCGGCACTGTCGCTTCGCTATAAAAATACATGAATAGGTGAATGACACTGTTATGCAGCGCTAGTAGGAGTGCTATGTTTAGTACACTTTTCCAGAAATCTTTTTGAAACTCGGAATAGTATGTTGTTTCCCTTCATTCTGCGGGTATTTCCGCGAAGATGTAGTACGGTAAACATTTTCAGAAAATGGGAGGATTAATTAGTGTGTAACCAGTGGATAGAAAGTGCAACACATGCTCTTATCTCATCTCTTATTTGTTGACTATCCAGAGAGCTAGTTACTTTTCAGACCGTCATTCCGACGATCGAGTACGACTACACGAGGTCCATACAACTGTGATTCTCCGCTGGTGGAAATATTGCTAAAATGTCTGTGATTTGAGTGGTGCAAAGTCCGTACTACACCAGTTTCTATTTTTTTGTTACATTGTCAAGGCTACTTGTTTGTAATGCACCCCAATGCAATGGGTTCACTGTTTACAATCCGTTCAACCCACACGCTGAAGATTGTCGTGCAGAATTTTTCTTTGTGAGGTTAGGGAATGGCTGTGAAATACCAGTGGTGCTCTTCTGGGAACTTCAGTGGCCATCCAGTGAATTGCTGTACTAGCTGTTGTGCATGCTAGTAAGACATGAGAGAACTTATTGCCTAATCGTGACTATTCTTTTTTCTTCTTGCTTGACAACCAGTAAGTGCTAACCTGATCAAATGTGGAGGAATCCCCGCTCTTATTTTCTCATTGGTTCTACAACCGTCCCCGTTTGTATGTAAATTTGATTCGGAATTTCACGTTTTTTCAATTTGATGAAAGTTTTCATTTTGACAGCATATTCGTCGTTACATTTCCTCCCATGTTTCAGAGTAATGCTATCACTGGCAGAACTTATTTTGCTCAGTTGTTTCACTACAATTAACTCTTACTTTAGGCAGAATCAGGTTTTCAACTTACAGTTTAATGGATGATTATCTTTTTGATCTCCAGAGGGCATGGATTGATTATGCGGATGGTAGATGCTTATTATACTTGGGAATGAAAACCGAAGAATTTTGCAACTTCAGTTAACAATCTGGGGAACAAAACATACAGATATTCAAGAATGGGTAAGCAATGCTTATATATACGTACGAATTTTCTGTCGCAGAACTTGTCTTAAGCCGGAATATAGCTGCTTGTCTGCCATGCGGGCAGGGTAAAGCACGAGGTGCGATTCGGCGGTTTCAAATACGTACCGCCCCCTTTGGTTCTTACTAACATTCGGCCACGCCCACCTAGCTAGCCCCGCCCCTTAGCCGGAGTCTTTAAGGTTTACATTCCGTCAGCCTCCACTCAAAAAAGTGCCTCACAAGAGGTCACAAACCAACAAATAATATAATGAACATGTAGTATCATAATAAACAACAATGATTGTTTACTCTTTAATAAACATGTGCATGCAAAAAATGACAGAACCGCTCCACAATTACCCTTCTCCCTCTTCCCTTCCTCAGTGACTTCCGAAGAAAACCATCACCTCTTTTTTTGAATTTCCTCAAAATCCCTACATCGAACTAACTCAAACAATCTTTTTCAGGGCGGGACGGAGAGGAGGGGGGAGAGGAGGGTAACTGCGAGCTACCCCTACACATCAAGAAGACGAAGGCTCCGGGGCTTGACCTTCCTCTCTAACATGGGCCATGCCCACTTCTGAAACATGAATTAATTAGATTTGAGAACAGCTCATAAATCTGAAGTGACTCACCCACAGTATGAATCCGGCCGTTATAATAGTAAGGGCTATTGAAAACATCGCCGTGCCACCGAGCATGGGGGCTGGACAAGGCGCTGGAGGTGCCCTTCAAATCAGGGAATGAATGCTCTATTTGAAGTGAGGTGGTCCGAGAGCCTTGCAGTTTCGCTGAACAACACCGTTCGAATGTACCCGGTTCTACTGCAAACACTAAAGCGACTAAAGGGTGATCCTACTGTTTCCTCCTTGACAAAGAAAAGAGCCGCCACAGCTCATTACGTGCTGGGAGATATGAGAACGTTCTTGTCCCTCTATCACGTCAGAGAACTGCTGCTGAAAGTGACAGACGTATCCAAGAGGCTTCAAAAAAAAAACAGAGCTTGTTGATAGACTCTGTCTCAGAGTGGAAAACGTTGTTGCGACAACTGTATCGTATTCGTCATCATTCTTCTCTCCAAGACAGAACGAGCTTACTAACAACGGCCCACAACATATGAGCTGTACAAGCCTCGCAGGGAATATCTCGATAACTACTGCTCCCAGCTCGACTCATCTGGAGCATTCAGTTACTACAGCTCCTACAGCGCCGTGTACAATCATCAGAGTTTTCCAGACTACAAGCAGTCCCAATTCAATGAACTTTATGCTTCACAGAGGACTTTGTTAGAGTCGCTTCTGAGAAAGCAAGATTTCCGCGACTTGTCCTTACAGGATTCGCACGAGATCCATTTTGCAGGCATGCAAAACCAAGATTCGGACTTGCTGTTTACAGCAGAGGACTCTCTCGAGATTGACGTAAGATCAATCGGAGTTCACAACCTCGGTCAAGCATACGTGAATTTCACCAATGCTGACTTAAACGAAAACGTGGAAAACAAGAAGGAGAAGACGGTTGAGACACTGATCAAAGACCTTTATGCAACGATAAGGAAAAATCTTCATGATCGATTCGAGAACAGCGAGGTTCGCACTGAAATAGGAATGCGTTTTATCCCATCGACAGGTACATACTGTTCGATATCATTGAATGGAGGTGATTTTGAATCCGATTTTCGCGTATATATCCCACCTGGGTAAATTGCCTGGAACAGAGGTCACCTCGTCTAAATACGTGAGAGCGATAGAGCAATCAATCTAGAAATGAGACAAAGACTAATTGGACAGTCTATTGATTGATCTGCTCTCCAGGTACTGCAATGTTCCAAATCCCTACGATGACTTCGTTGCATTCTATAACGCATTGAACAGTAGTGTTTCCAACTTCGACAACTGGCCCACCGATATTAAGGACGATTACTCTTCTCTTCGACTCTACTCAATCCTACTCAATAATGCAGACCGACTCCGCGTCCCGAGTAAAGTTGTTCAGGTTAGTGAAGTATCGCTTGTGCGAAACATTCTTAAATCTTACGCAAGTCTTCTTAGGTGCTAAAATGTGTGCTGGTCATATCAGCACGGGGGACGCGGAGAGAAGTTTTTCTGCGGCTAACAGACTTTCATCATCAGAAAGGTCCAACATCAAAACAAAGACTAGACAACTTGATGACGTGAGTTTACAGCTTTGCTTCTTCTAGCAACGGTGTGACTTTCTTTGCCTCCTCAGACTACAACGCAATGGACTGAGTGGGGATTGCATGGTTTCCCACGCAAATATTTGGATTTTCCAGAGGTTTATTCAGTTTGAAATGTTATGTCTTCCTTTGCTGGTGAAACCCGAGAAACTCGTTAAACAATGGATGCAACCACTACCAGGACTAGGGTCGAGCCCCCGCAAGTCATCTTCATTTATACAGGAAGAGAACCTTCTGAAAGAAATATGGGAAAACCTCAGAAAAGGTCGTCTTCTCAACTATAAAATTTTGCTGTAAGGAATATCTACATTCTGTTTCAGACAATCTGGAAAAGACCGCCGAACTAAGGGTTCGTCGTGAGCTCACATTGTACGGCCTTCAACGAAAGAAGGACACTGACATGCTTCGTGACTCACTACTTTCAGCTGAATTAACCAAAGCCAATCTATTACAGTGACCATACTACTGCCTGAGTCTTTTGTAGAAACGAGTCCTAACAAAATTGTTTATTTCGAACATCACGGATTTCTATTTTCCGTAAATGCTTTCCATTCGATGTTCCATTGTCACAGACGATGCCTGGAATAAAACGATCATCACGCTATGGTTAAAAGCGCTATAACACAGCTTTTTTTGCCGGGGCTCCGCCCCGGACCCCTTACGTACCCCCACTTTGCTTTTTCGCTTTGCTACTCTGAATATGTAGGGGTGGTTTGAAATATCGCACATGTGCTTTACTCTGCATGCGGGACGTTCACTTGTGATACTTGTGAGTACAATTTTCTATAACAATAATCCTTTACTCGCTTCAAAGGCGTCAGAGGTCACCAACATTTTTTAAACACCATGGAGATGACAAAAATGACAACAAAACGGAGATTAACATATGATAAAGCCTCGAACATAACAAATCATCTTTCAATTACATGTAAAGTAGTGTGTGGAATAAGTGCACTTATTTCACACATATAAAAATTTGATCACCACTAATTCTCGTCGACTTTGTCAACATATTTTGTTACTGTCGCATTTTTTCACTCATTCATAACGTAGGGCTGTACTGAAGAAAAAATTCGAGAAAATGAACATCGAGCTGTTGTCATTCTGCTATGATAACTGAGAAAACAAGTATTCACAATATGACTCTCTTGTTTGCCTCTACTGCCCTTAGATAGTTTCCACGCGTTTCTTCCCACTCTTACGCATGTAGTTTCGATATTGGACAAGTTCTTGCTATTGATTAGCCTGCACTAAAATGCAAGCGTATAGAATCCTATTAATAATGGATCAAGTATGGACTCCTTCCAGCAGGAGTTCGATTGAGATCATTGATTTTAAACGGAGAAGTTACTATAATTGAGATGCTTCATCTCCTTTTTACGGGCAGAGACGAAAAAGGCTTCTAGGTGAAGTATGTGGAAGGAAGGATGCTGATGTACATAGTATCATTATTTGTGCATTTCAAACAAATCTTGGTTTTGTTCGTATAATTGGGGAGAAACAATCACGTACGTAATTCTAAACTGTGACAATTCAATCGTTCTATTGTAAACTAGGTTACAATTTGTAATATATGATATGTATTTTGGTACTATTTATGTGCATAGATTCCTGTTTGTATAAAGTGGTTTTTTTGAATTGTCATCTTCAATTTATCTGGAGAAGAACTTCAGATGGATCGACCTCGACGCAAATGTCGAGTTTGGAGAAGCGAAGTAGCATTGACACAGAAAAGTTGAAAAGTTCTCTCGGTTAGAGTAGTCAATATCAGTGGGGGTCCGACTGTTTCCCCGAACGCGGGTCGATAAGTTCTTCAACGAACTCCGGTACCAAGGTATGGGCGCGGTGCTGATTCTGATAGGATCAATAGTCTATCATAGAGCCAAAAGAGGCAACCTTGTATGTATAGGTTATTTCATGGGTTGATTACAAATATCACTGCTCAGACAAATTGTCGGAAGGACCGCAGCAGAAAGAGATGGCGCTCATGTGGTTATGAAGCGAGAGACACAGAGATGAAAATTCTCGGAAGGACCGCAGCAGAATAGATTTGTGTGGGGAAAGATTCGGAAGGACCGCAGCAGGAAACCGGAAGAACCGCAGCAGAATGTTTTCTGCTGCGGTCCTTCCGGTTTTCTGCTGCGGTTCTTCCGAGTGTAGAAGGGCCGCAGCAGAAAACCGGAAGGACAGAATGAAGGAAAGAGAATGAGCGTTATTTTACCCTTCTCATGTACGAAGCTCAGTTTTGTTGCGATCAACAATCCAGTGGTTTCGAACTTCAGATGAGAAATTGGCTTCGTGAGTATATCGGACCGTGGAGCCAGTGACCCTCGGCCAGGTTGTCATTTTTGCGTGTGGTTACCGCCGCGTGGTCGTCCCACGGGAGTGGACTGGTTGCCAATGCGGCGCGCACATAACCGTATTCAGTCGGAAGGACCGCAGCAGCTATTCGGAAGGACCGCAGCAACTATTCGGAAGAAATGCAGCAGGAAACCGGAAGAACCGCAGGTCACCTGTCGGTTCTTCCGATTTTCTGCTGCGGTCCTTCCGAAAAATTGTCTGAGTATTTACAACGCTTAAACTATTAGGGTGGCCAGAAAGTCTTGAGCCGTTTTGGACTTTTTTTGCGCTTTATTTTATTACTCAGCCCACAGTGGAATTTACTCAACAATATAATAGCCACAGTTAGTCACTGCTGTGTCCCACCTAATGGGCCGGTCAGCGTTCCCCTTCTCCTAGAACTGGGAAGACTGGAAGCCAAAGAAATCGCTGACCTCCGTTCCAACATGGTCAACTTTGGTGAATTTTTTCTTAGCCAGGAATGCCTCGAGGGGATGAAATAAGTGACAGTCAGAAGTGGCAATGTCAGGAGAATACGGTAAGTGGGGAAGCGTGTCCCAACCCAGCTCGTCCTATTTTTCGCTTCCGAGGCCAAATTAGCGAAAAATCAATAAAATCGATAGTACCGTAAAAAACGGTTGTCATATTTGTGTTCAGCGTATCGATATACCCCGGCATTCATGCCTTCATCACCCCTGGGACGAATATAGCAAAAAATCAATGAAATCGATAAATCAATAGTGCCGTACAAAATGGTTGTCATATTCGTGTTCAACGTATTGACATACCCCTGCAGCCGTGTCTTCACCGCGCCCGGGGCAAAAATAGCGAAAAAAACAATAAAATCGATATAATCGATGAACCAATCGATAATTCTAGGTGCAAAGTGGCCTAAAACCTCCCCCGGCCCATAGGGTACACTTGTGCAAAGTTTGGTCTCGATCAGTTAACCCTTCCCGATTTCTATTCGTTACATACAGTCTTTCTTACCCGCGTCATGCTTCACCGCCCATCTGTGAGCCACTCCGCATCACCTATGCATTATCATACGTGGTGTGACGTGGGTAAGCTGACGGGCGGTTTAGCGTGAGGCGAGAATTCTTGGGAAAGACTGTACATGCACATACACATACAAATACACATACACATACATACACAGTGGACGGCAATGGCGGTGGCCCATTCGCGGCCTCAGGAAGGACGCAGCGCGCCCGCGCCGAGATCGGTGTCGCCGCCGCCGGAATGCTATTTCTAGGGTCCTTCCTTCCTGATTTGCTCGAAAATCTTTAAAAATCGGGTAAAAATAAATCGGGTAAAATACAAAAATAAAAAGCTGGATATGGAACAAAACGTCTGAGGATTACGGTAGCTGTGGGAAAACGCACTCCAGGCGACGGGTGCTGCGCGCGTGCATACCGAACAGCGATGGACACTCAGATACGTAGAGCCTAACGAGCAGTTCATGAAACCTTCCCGACTCCATCAAACGGACCACCGGTCCTTCGGACATGAATTTTTCCCTACGACACCACAAAAGACAACATGTAGGGCGCGCCGTATAACGTCATTCGAAAGCACGGATCCCGCAAACGCCGTACCGAAATTGGTCGATGTTGAGCTTTTGTTGTGGAACTTTTTCAGGGATTTTTCTATAGTTTTCGTCCAAGTCGTTGCCATGGGCTACGAATCCAATGGAAATTCCGAGATGGAGTTTTGCCGGGATCTTGCCTTTAGGCTGATCACCGAATGATGAATATCTCGTTAGGATTCTTTTGACTCAACAAATCTTGGCATCAGCTTCAAATAGCCAGGAGAAATAGAAGACCCGAGCAAAGCCGGGTACACTGTCTAGTACAGTTTTTGTCGAAAAGATAGACGGATTGCGCGTGCGGTTTCATATCGTCGAGGCCGCAGAGTCGCTTAGGGAACTACTGCACCCTCTCACTTGGAGCATGCTCTCTCCTCATCCATCGCTCGGGTCCCACCGCGTTTCTGCAGTCAAGGAATCCGTCTATCTTTTCGACAAGAACTGTACTTTCTATGAATGCTGTCAAAATTAAAAACAAGCAAAGGAAAGGCCCCGCTCATCCGGCCCCTGAAAATTTTGATTTTGTTCCACTGAAACTTTGCATAGAGGTTATTTGATGTGCTTATCACAAAAATCGAACGTATTTTACATTGCAACCCTACTTATTCAAGTTTCTGGCAGTTTCTCCAGTGACAGACCACTGACCTGATCAGAATCAGCCCAGCGCACATGTCTTGGTACCGGAGTTCTTTTTCAACCCTTTGACGACCGCGCGCATTATTGCGTGTCTGGCGTGTGGGACCAACACCCCTTTCGAGAGTGCGGAGCCCCTGGTGAAAATCCATTTTAGCCCAATTATTTTCTAGTAAAGGTGTTCCACACCGTTACTAGAAGATAATTGCATTGCATTAATTGCAAAAATGATTGAAACCTAGTTCAAGAAGATTACTAGTATCAACGGATCAGAAAAATGGGAGACTCTTAACGATCTGGATTTCATTAAGGCCGAAAGAAATTAAGTGTTTTGAGTGCTTTGAGGAAATGTTCAGAGAGTATACATGTCCTTATGGCTCTAGCCTGAAGAGTATGGAAAAGTATGATATAGCTAGCGTGTTTCTAAGTAGAAAATACGGCTTTTAAGCAGATTATTCGAACCTACTACACAAGAAATGTGGAGCAATCTTCATTGATTTCAAAGTCCCATCCTTTGGACGATATTTGTCGTAATAAAGGATAACTCTTTCTAGGATCACAGTTGTTTGTGACCTTATCAAGAAGTAGTGTACCTATTTCATATGGAAATACTACAAAATAAGTCGAAAATAAGGTCCACTGCTTGTTGAGAAGGGCGCGGCTCACCGGTGAGCCACGCGGTCGCGAGTGGGTTAAAATCACTGCATATAAAATTGACAGAAGTCTTCTAACTAGTAGATTATTTCCAACCACTTCTGCTATTGGAATTTAAAGCAAATTTTTTCCGAGTTTTCGGAATAATGTTGATTCTTAAGGGGATATGTCTATGTGTAGTGGCCCACCCTAGTATCTATCTCGTAGCACTTTCAGAACCTTTATTCAGTCCTCCTATCGTATTGTTGTGGTACGATTCTGTTACTGCTCTCTCGTGTTTAAAACCATCTCACAGGTAGGAGAGAATTCTCCAGTTTTGGTTTTCATATTTTCCAGTCAAAACTTTGAGAATACTATTAGGTTGTGTACAAATTAATTGCGTTTTTTGACGCATAACTTTGAACGTTTACAACTCGGCTCAAACGGAAGTTTATTAAACAAAATAAGAACCATTAGAATCTACGCATTTTTGCCGACGTTTCACAAGATCATAAATTCCCTTGCGGTAGAAGTCCGAACTTCTGGAGGCTATGAACTCGTTGAAGGCATTTTCAGCATCGGTCTGACTTTTGAATACTCTTCCCTTGATGAAGTTGTCGAGGTTCTTGAAAAAGTGATAATCGGTTGGCGAAAGGTCTGATGAGTATGCCGGATGAGGCAGTACTTCGTAGCCAAGGTCCTTTAACTTCTGCAGCGTTTTTCTTGAAACATGAGGTCTGGCATTATCGTGGAGAAGAATCGGACCTTTTCTGTTCACCACTGCTGGGTTCGCATGTGCCAGTTTCTCATGCATTTTGTCTATTTGGTGGCAGTAGTTGTCCGCATTGATGGTTTCATCTAGTTTCAGGAACTCGTGATGTAAAATTCCTGCGTAATTCCACCAAACTGTGACCATAGTCTTCTTTTGGTGCAACTTCTGCTTAGGAAAAAGTTTTGGAGGCTCATCCTTGTCCAACCACTGCGACGAACGTTTCCGATTATTGTAAAGAATCCATTTCTCGTCGCGGGTTACGACTCGATCAAGGAAAGGCTCGTTTTTATTCCGTAGAAGCAGCTCCGATGAGATCTGATAACGCCTGAGCATCTGTTCAGCGTCCAATTCATGTGGCACCCGCTGATCCATTTTCTTCACTTTTCCAATTGTTTCCAAACGCTTGGCGACGGTGGAAAATGATACTTGAAGATCTTCCGCTATCTCACGAGCAGTTTTTCTTGAGGACGTCGTCGTCAAGTTCACGGATGCGACCTCGACCTGGTTCATCTTCAAGGCTCATGTTTATTGATCGGAATTTTTGGAACCAGAGTTGAGTGGTGCGAATTGAAACGACATCTGGTCCCCATGCTTTCACGATTTTTTCGTGAGCCTCCACTGCTTTCCGTCCAAGCTTGAACTCATGAAGCAAAATGATACGAATTTGTACCTTGGAGAGCATCTTAAATAACGGGCGGAACCAAGCCAAGAGTGAGCTTCGAAACAAATGAACATCACGAAATGAATGAGCGAAAGATAAGCTTCTAAATGGTACACAACATTGGGAACGTTACATGAACAATACAGTAGGTCAACAGTAGGTCAAACACTGGTTTGCAAAAAAAACGCAATTAATTTGTACTCAACCTAATACAATATTGAATGCACTATGATATCCTCTTCTGAATGAATGTGAACATATGATCGAAAATTTGAAGACGGCTGAGAAGTAGGTAGACGAAAACATTGCCACTATCATTTCCTCCGCTCAAAGCCTAGTATAGCAACCTTTCTTTTCAGACTTTTAATTTCCTCTGTGAAACGTCTGTGAGAAACAATTGTCATTTTCGCTCACCATACAAACAAAGCTCCATAGACACACAATTAGAAAACGTAGTTGGCGCTGTTCACTCAGAAACCTATAACGAAAAGCTTAGTGTCATACTACTATATGCTTCCAAAGTACAATAATTGTGTAAGGAACAGTAAACATGTAAAGTACTCTGAATTTAATCGACCCATAAATTCGGCTGAATATGAACTTTTTTTTCAAAATTAAGAGCATTAGCATCTGTGCAATATTGCCAGTGCTATACAAGAAGGTTTTTTTTCTGGAAGCTTAAGAACTAACAGGTTTATACTCGGAAGAGCGGCTCATGCCTTTTTCTAATAGGGTCTGTTCATCAAAAGTTCTATAACAAATGTAGAGGTGTGGAAGCTTGAAAGGGTCAACACTCACCACTTCGACTAAGGAAGAGTAATAGTCGGCGATTGTTGCATACCCATTTGGAAAGATGTGCCACCACGGGGGACACCAGCTGCTGACCAAAGAAAGTTGAAGATCTATCTAAGGTTGCGGCGATGGTTAGCCCAATCTTTGGGTAGGTCGCTGGAGCGTAGATCATGAGACCATCTCCTCATGTTGTCGTACACGACCCATTTTTTGTCAGCAATTACAACCCTTTCAAGAAGAAAAAGGGTTGTTAGATTATTTGTAGGTCAAATACCTTCAGACTTGCAAAGGTCGACGTTGGTTTTTTTTTTGCTCAGCTTAAGCAAAATCCATCTGCTCCTTGTTTTTTTCAGAAATAATTTTATCCAATAGATGGAACATGGTTGGCTAATTTCTTCGTAGTGTCTTGATCACTTTGCATCGGGTCTGGTTCAACCTCTATTAGGTCGTCAAGTATGAAATGTCCGATTTTGAATGAGAAGATTTCGAGTTTTGTTTCTAAAGCAAGATGCAGTATAAGATATCCGAATATGCTCCTGTACTATCCCCACAGCCTTGCCATCTTAATTGCAGCTTGACTGCGCCAACAGCTTGGAAACGTGGGAAGCTGGTAGCAATCAAGTCGCGAAGAGCGTTTACAACATCACGTTGAAAATTGAACATTTTCTCCGGCAAGAAATGAGCTATTCCCTGGAATGAGTTGTGGCCAAATAGCGCAAGGTTTGCCCAGTACGAAGAGTGGCAGATGGGTCCTCATCCCTGCTCCTCTGGCTTAAGCAGCGTGGATTTCTGAAAAATGGCCAAAAATTGGCACCCATTTTTGAGGGTCAAACTGGGAAAAATTCGTTCACCGAACCACTTATGGTCGTATTGGCTTGAGTACCTAAATATTATTGGACTAGCGCCCCTTCGGGACGCTAGAAAGTGGGGTGGGGCAGCCACTTGAGGTATGTGCAAAAGCTTCACTCGTGCGAAATGCTTAGAAAATTAGCAAATAAGCAGAACTAATCATTAACTGAGCTCAAATACGAAATCCTTCCTGAGTTTCGTATATTCTACTGGTCTGGCCGCCTCGCCAACTTCGGACTTCGAGTCTTCTCGCGATCCTAGTCGTGTTTGCAAATTCTTAATCACGCATCTACTTGTAAAGCTAATTTGCGATGCAGTGGTATGACCTACTCTTTTTTGTCACATTTCTTACATGCCTTTGGACCCGTTATGAACAGCCACTCCCAACTCTGCACAGGCACATCTTTCACATGGCTTCAGTACTTGTGAACAATAAAGTGTAACCAATGCCGTGGCGAATAATCAGGTGAAATGATTCAAATTTCACATTACTGAAATAGTCCAACTGATGAGCTTCTGCTTCAATATACGGAGAAGCAGAAGAAGAGGTCGACTGAGACACGAATGAGCGCGTAGCGTGACTCTACTCCACCGGCAGACGTGCATCTTGGTGTTTTCTCCACTACTGCGGCGGACCCATTCTCCATCCGTGAACCCGTATGCTGGCGTTTTCCCCACTAATGGGAACCATGCAGACCCATTTTACATCCGTGCTCAGAACCCCAAAAACAAGTTTCTGATCGCATCCGAAACTTGCTTTTCCAAAAGCTTGTCGACAAGTTGTTTTCACACTTCCTTGCCGACAAGTTGTTTGCCCGAAAAGCTTGTTGACAACTTGTTTCCACTGCTTCGTTGTTGAAAACAAGTTGTCGACAAGCTTTTCGGGCGAACAATTTGTCGGCAAGGAAGTGTGAAAACAACTTGTCGACAAGCTTTTGGAAAAGCAAGTTTCGGATGCGATCAGAAACTTGTTTTTGGGGTTCTGAGTGTACGCGTGTCCTGGCGCTTTCTCCACTACTGGGGCAGGGCAGACCCATTCTTCATTCGTGGATCTGTACCCCGGCGCTTTCCCCACTAATGGGCCCCCTGCGGACCCAGCCTCCATCCGTGGACCCGTATCATGGCGCTTTCTCCACTATTGGGCCAGGGCAGACCCAATCCCCATCCGTGGAATCGTTCCCTTGCATTTCTGGACTAACAGCCCCTACGGACCCAGTCTCCATCGATGGACTCGTGTCCTGGTATCTTCCTCACTACTGGGCCACGGCGGACCTCTTCTCCGTCGATGGATCCGTATCCTGCCGTTTTCCCACTACTGGACAACGGCGGACTCTTTCTCGATAGGTGTACACATATCCTGATGTTTTTCAGGATTACATACGGAGCCCCGTCATCAGCGTACTCCGCACTCCAAAGTAATGGAAGAAAGTTAGGTAAAGTTTGATCAGTTGCACATCTGGTTTCAGAAAATGTCTCAACAGCCTATAAGGATGCATTCTCCGTTCGTTCATCTTGTATATTTGGTTATACTGCACTTCTCAAAACAGACAAAACCTCAGACTGTATGATCCCCACCATATGATGCAAGGAGCAAGTGAGGAAACCGAGAGCAACCTTCGCTATGGCCTACACGGAATTCACCGTCTTTTCGGAACGGTTAACGTTTAGTGTTCAGAAACTGAATGGCGCTAACAATAAAACTCCAGCAGAGGGGCTACTCTGCTCCGTACATTGCTACTATGCATCGTCAAATCGTTGTAAACACTGTCTCGCCTGGAGGGTTCGAGACCGCTAGCTAGCCGCTGGTCCCACCGCGAAATCCCGAATGCACCCGACTTCCACCACTTCTATGCACCTATGACGAAACATCGGCCGAATGGCCCGTCAGCTGCGTATCCTCGCGAGGCACAGTCTATAACTGAGTCTCACAGCAAGCGCATGCGATCACGTGCTAGCACCCCTACGCCTGCGCTCTAGAAAATTTTGTTGCACTACCATGATTTATATAAGAGGATTATAAAGGTCACACCTTGCTGCTTACCCTGACCTAGTTTGACTCCTACCCGTTTCGGGTACGGCTTCCAGCTCGTCGATATCCAGTTTCATCATAAGGCTCACTTTGGAGCTTCATGTCACCTCAGCGGAACTTCCCAAACGAATGCTGTTCAGTGCCTTCACTAGGCAAATGTCCCTTAACACTACCCAGATGTTCCCAGCTTTCTCAGCTCTAATGGCTGGAAAATGGAACCTATGTTCCGAAATGACACGATTTTTCGTCTTTGAGTGGTTCTACAAAAAGTGCTTTTGAACAAAAATTCGGGAAACTAATCACAGACCCAGGAAGTGACTTTGAAAGGAAGAGGATGTGCCTTCATGATGAAAACAAAGATGAGAAGAGATCTAGTAAATCTTCGAAAATAGAGACTGTCAAACTGACCGCTCATAAAATCGGACATTTCATACTTGACGACCTAATACATCTTTCTAGAAGCAGGTTGAATTGCCGGTCACATTGTAAAGCATTCTCCAAGCTCTCATCTCCATTTGGGAATCTCTAAGAAAGCATGAGCTCCTGCCAAATTAGAGAAGATATCCTCAATAAACGCAGCATTGACATTATGGGTCATTTCCCTCGTTGATCATCTGAGCTGAATTTGTGAGGCAAAATTCCACAAATTAGCCCACAGCACATAGCATTGGTTTTATGTCCAACACACAGTAATCCTGTGAGATGGAACCGGGCCAAATACAATGGGTATACCAGCTAAAGCTGATATTTTAGGCCACCAGCACATATGAAAACCGTTGCGGGATACCACAGACGCAAGAAACAAAACGATGTTGAACAGTGAACCGCTGCCGACTGCCCAGATTTTTTGCACACACCTAGAGAACTACCCCCACCACCACCTCTGACTGCGGCTTTCTGCGTCAACGCAAGACATTGTCACAAACAGAAGAGGGAAGCGATTGGCGGAGGTCCTTGCCTTTTCTTTACCTCACTGCACCGATCAGAAATATGACCCTCATTAATACGTTACATAGTTTGCTACATAACGACATTGTGTCGCTCATGAAATAAGCGTTCAACAAGAAAATTGGCTTACCATCGTAATTGTGCTCGACACAACGTCACCAGAGATCACTTGACAATAAATCACTTCCTCATTGAACGCTGCCTGGGCACTTGAAAGATGTCATTATAGTCATGAACGTCACAGAACGTGCAGAAGAAGAAGAGGAAGTCCGAGTACGTAATAAGTAGTGCTAAGGCTTGATTACAAGGCAGTTAAAGTATTTGGAAAACAGCAGCTGTTTATTCCAAAATCGTTTCGACCTACCCTCGCAGCAAAGGATTAGAAAAGTATTGTTTGAGTCACCTAAATATCAAAGCACTTGAACTCCAACATTGGTTTAGCAACAGCTCAATAATTAATTCCTATCCATCACCGTGGAAGCTTTCAAATTTCTGTGACGCTGATATGTACATAAATAACTAGATATTTTCACTCATCAACAGTGGAACAGCACATGAAATTAATTGCTGTTGCGCTTAATTGTGGGCGTTACTTGTGGTAAATGGTCTAACAAGGTGGAAGTCTACATATTAGTGACATAAAACAGTGTCTCGCTGCCACAATACGAGTCGCTTATGGTAAGTTGTTTCAGTTTAGTGCCTAAAACGTTCCTCTAGTTCGTCTCTATCGTACCTTTATTCATTGTATGTGCACTCCACTTCTTCCCTAATTACAATTCGAGGTAAAACTTCCACCGAGGAAGACTCAGCGTTTCCATTCAAATGCTTGTTTGGATTTCTTTTGTTATGATATTGTTTTTGTTAGAGCTAATTGTATTTCGGAGATGTCATGTTGTTTGAAATTATTCTATATCTTGACATATGTATAGTAACTATGATATCACATATTGTTCCATGCAGACCCTCTCTCCGCTTGGACCAAACTTTTATGAACTCAATGCAGAAAAAAACCCAAAGTATAAGCTGAAAGGAAACACACAAAAGATTAGCTTAAACGAGATTGGTTTCATTTCACAAATTTTGGTCACTGGCGCATCTTCACGGACATTTTCATACGTCTCTTTTAATGAACAGCTCAGAAATGGTGCGATCCTCCTTTCCCCTATGCGAACAGCTCAGTCCTTGTCGGGCTTAGCTAAGAGAGTATAGAGGTACAAGTACTCACTGCTTAGACGAACAATATGATTTTCTTTGCTTTACTCATGAAGAACTTAAGAACACGCAACTGAAAAGAGGTTGCGAAGCGTTTGCAGCGACTTTAGTTTTCCTTGATCACGGTAGACTAACGTTCAACAGTCCTCGTCGGGAAATCATCGGAAACAGGTGACTTCACACTATGGCGCGCCACACGACAGCATTCAGAGAATTCGTGCCTCTCCAAGCTAAGCATAAATATCACCAGGCTACTTTATTTACCCCTGAAGAAAAGTTCGCATTTCGCAGGAAATTTCATCGTAACTGCTAGGTATTTTCACTTATGAATCCTGATCAGAACTTTGATCACTCTTCAAATTCCTTGTTCTCTGATCATAAAACCTAAACATCCTTACTTTGATCTTATGTATATTCGTTCTGTGCCACACAGGTTGTTACTGGACACGATGTTTATTCTGGCCTAACGTTTCCTCGTCTTCGGAGCCCTGAATGTGGTTCAAGATAATCTATTTCCTCTCTAAACCACCAAAGACCTTCTCAACACCCATCCATTCTATTCTAGCCGAACAACACCAAGCATCCCATTTGTAGATCACTGTCACTCTCAGCAATACCCATCAGAGAATTAAAAATAGAAGTCACAGGCGAATTTGCCCCAAAGGCTTCAGAGCAGTCAACTACACGATTTCAAATACCTGCTTACGAAGATAGGATGATTTAGCCATCGTTACGAGATGTAGACTGTCGTGCGAGGTTTATGACGATGATCTTTGTTCCATTCTCTTTACCCAATGCGTTCTCTTCTGTGACGAGTTACGCGACATCATTATGACTTGCCCAAAGCCGCTCAAACTCGTTTTGGAATACATTCCTGCGAAACGACTTGTAAAACTAAATCTGAGGAAATTTCGGGAGTTTTAAATAGTTCCGCCTAGGTTACCAATGGTTCCCCGTTTCGGGTTAAGTCGAAACAATGAAAGGTAACTATTGGTAACGGGTGCTGCAGCAGATATGGGAAACGGATTCGAGATCAGGGTCGCAAAATGCATGCACTGGCATACATGAAGCTGCGAATGGTTGAGTCCTATAGATTGCTGCCTTTACCAACTGTGCAGCTTAGATGACTTTGGAAGAGGTAGATGAGGGATGGGAGGTTGGGTCTTCGAAGTTCACATTCCGCACCACATACCCATACTTATTTGTTTCATTTAGTGGTCAGCTATGTGTTCGTTTCGGAGGGAGGAACTGAAAATTCAAAACTATCGTAACAATGTTTTTCGATTTCGGAGCAGGACATGCCACGGAGACTGTTTCATGCTCTGCACCTATAACGCCAGAACAGTTTCCACAGACGCCGATCTTCATGCTGTTCTCTAAACTGCAGGGCGAATCAAATTCCATGTAATCGCTCTATAGGAGACCAAGAACAGGTAGAGCAACGTTCGACAGCTCCGCAACGGAACAGTGGTCATCCGCGGAGAAAAGTTCTCTTCAAGAAATGTTGGAGGCGTTGCTTTTGTCGTTCACGCATCTGTCGTCCATCTCGTCGACTCACACGAGATCCTGTCACCTCGTCTAGCAATTCTCCGTCTTAACCTTCGTCATCACAAGTCCGTCAGTATCATCAACTGTTGCTCACCAGCGCTAGCAGCTGATGAGGCAGAGTTGGATAATTTCTACAAGAGGTTGGAAGAAGTCATCCACGACAAAAAGTCCTCCTACTAATTTGTTGTTGGGGACTTCAAAGTCAAATTTGGGAAGGCTGAAGGAGACGAGTACAGGATATGAAGGTTCGGATCAGGAGATCGAAATGGAAACGGTAGTCGTCTCGCTGGGCTTCTGTCCTCTGCACGCCTCTTCCCTGGGAATTTCATTTTCATGAAGAAGGAACACCGCCGGTGGATATGGGAATCACCCAACGGTACGATTCGTACGGAGATCGACCACATACTTACCAACCGAAGGTGGTGTCTATTAGATGTTTCAGTAGTACCACCATTCTGCTGTGGATCCGATCACCGTCTCCTCCGTGCAAAAATCTGATTCAGCTGCAAGATGGAAAAGAACATCTGCCAACGCGGAGGAAGAAAAGAAGAGAAGTCGTGTACGACGATACCGTCCTTGCTGAGTCTCTTTCCGAACGCGACTGGCATATCATGGAAGACCCGACCTGGACTACGAAATGCTAAAAACTAAGAATGTGTGCTGAATGCGCCTCAGAACCCTGAACAACAAACTTGGAACGCATTTCGAAGGCCACCAAGGAACTGCTCGTCAAAAAAAAAGAGGCTTGAGGCCTAATCCGAATGCATCCCACATTGAGCAGTTGATAGCCAATGCCAGCTGCAGAAGAGCGTTGCATGAGGATCTGCAGAACTTCAGGCGGAGGAAGGTTCTGGAAGCAGCAGAAGGGTGAAGAAATCTGAAGAAGTGTCGAAAGAACCTTCGCTATTGTAATGTTCCGTTGACAGCCCTGAAGAACGAAGATGGGATTGTCACGTTTTCCCATCATGAGATGGAATCAGATGCGGAAAGATTCTATACGAACCTTCTCCGTTCCTCAACAGTAGTGTCAAGCCCAAATATCCCCTCTGGTGACAGACCACCTCAGATTCTTAGTTCGAAAGTTCGTGTTGCGATAAGAAGCATGAAACCCGGCACCGCCCCTGGACTGGACCGTATATCAGCTGATCTATTGCGAGCAAAAGGCGATCATTTTCACGTCATTCTCGCAGCACATTTCTCTTCTCATCTTCAAAAGGAAAAAATTCCAAGCCAGTGGAGAACATCACGCACCGTTCTCCTTCACAAGAAGGAAGAGAGGATCTTCGAAACTATCGTCCGATATGTTTGCTGAGCGTGCTTCCTTTAAAAAGATTATTCTCACACGCATATCATGGACCTTGGGTGAAGCTTAACCCCAAAAACGGACTGGTTTCCGCAAGGGATTCAGCTGCATGGACAACACCCAAGCTGTTTCGAGGGTCATAAAGGTTTGTTGGGAGTACCGCGCTCCCCTCGTCCTAACCTTTGTTGACTACGAAAAAGCGTTCGACAACTTAGAAACAAACGCTATATTGTCAGCATTAATCGACCAGGGAGTAGATGCCTCGTATGTGAGAACATTAGAAGACTGCTATATTGGATGCTCCACGACAATACAGCTCTTTCAGCGCCCCTTAACCATTCCGATTGCGAAGGGGGTACGACAGGGCGATACTGTATCGCCGAAGATGTTTACTGCCGCATTGCAATGGGCAATGAGGTCACTCGACTGGGAGGACAGAGGCATCCGGGTGATGGACAGTTCCTTCCAGATCTTTTTGCGGACGACATCGTCCTCTTTTCGAAAAGCAACGATGAAGCAGAGGCGATGCTTTGTGAGGTAAACGATGTAGGAAAAAGAATAGGACTGCAAATAAATAGGGCGAGGACCCAGTTCATAAAGAATGCATACTGCGCAGAACTGGATGGATCTGATATAAACGAGAAGTCGTCCTATGTGTACCTTGGAAGATCAATGAATATGGAGAACACCCTCATAGAAGAGCTGGATAGAAGAAGAAGAAGAGCGGCGTGGGCCGCGTTTGGCCCTCTCAGGGAAGCCACAGACCAACGGGCGGACCCCGACCTCCATGCTCATCTCTTCGATTCTACGATTCTTCCAGCGCTTTGTTATGATGCGGAGACGTGGATGGACACAGCGGCCACGTCGAAGGCGCTACGTACCACACACATAGCCCTCGAGCGTTGTTTTTTGAGGTACAACCGGCGTACCAAACCTCAGGCCGGGCTTTGCAGCTCCGATTAGCGACAAATGTCTCGCCTTCGTGGCCCAGCGGAATACGTATCGAAGGCTAAACATAGATGAGCTGGTCATATAATGAGAAGAGAAGACGATAGATGGACAAAAAGAACTTTGGAATGAATCCCAAGAGAAACGAAACGACATCGAGGGAGACCACCAACTAGATGGCCGATGTGTTCAAAATACGGATGGACCAGCTGAACGCTCGGTTGGAAACGAATCAGTACTCTCGCCAACGTCGTCTACGTTCCTGGATGACGGTGGCGCGAGAGCGAATCGAATAGAAGCGAGTGACGACGGGCCATATAAGTATCCAAGTAAGTAAGTCACCAAGGCGAGGCCCAAACTGACTGCTGCTTACCTGCATTCATGCCTTCTTGTACTTTGCTCCCTCTTCTCCCTCTTTCCCCCACCATTTGGTCTCAGAACTCTCCTCTCACTCCTTTTTGGCTATTTCGTTAGGTTGCCTTGAAGTGTGACCAAAATTCACGCCACCCCCGCCCCCCTTGCTGTACTAAATATGCACTAGCTTTTAGCAGGCACTGCTTGCGACTGATTTTCATGCAACTTTCGCCGCCTGATGTGTGGACTTTCTGACCACAAATGCATTTTTCATTCTTTTCAATCGCTGAACGTAATAATGGAATGTTCAATAAAGTAAGTATTTCAGACGGAGAAATATGAAAAGTCTCGTTGTGGTGTTTTGCTACCTTTCTCTGGTGCGCCGGTGAGGGCGAAGGCAGTCAGCAAAAAAGCTGTCAGAATTACCAACACCTGCAGTCATAGGTACCTTCCATCTAGATATTAGAGGAAAACCAATGGAAATATTGATGTGGCAGGGCGCGTCACTGCTCACAATTCGGATATCACTTGCATTGGTCGTAACCGTAGTCTTATTCAAGATATGTTTCATTTTTTACATTAGATTGGAACTGATGGGACGTCTTCGTAGAGACCACATGCGGCGCATACTAGTAAATTACATTACATCATCGCAAGCATAACACAACAAGAACAATCTGTACTCCCACCACTGAAATGCACGTACACCACTATCTTACTATTAGACGGAGATGATTTGATTGCTGTTGTTTTCAGGACAGTTCCACATTCAACAACGCTTATGGTATCTTGATTGTTGTAACCTCACGCTCGGTCATTCTACTGTATTTCTTCGTCCTCAAGGTAGGTAAACTTGATTTTTGTGTTAGGTTGATGCACAATTAACGCTGCTTTTTT
This sequence comes from Ancylostoma caninum, assembly GCA_037903475.1. Classification (NCBI taxonomy): domain Eukaryota; kingdom Metazoa; phylum Nematoda; class Chromadorea; order Rhabditida; family Ancylostomatidae; genus Ancylostoma; species Ancylostoma caninum. The sequence continues at coordinate 731,387 of JBAJFG010000620.1, read as the reverse complement.
CGCGAATCCTTTCCTTTTTAAAAACGCTTCTTGAAAGATTTTTTCATGTAAATGATCCATGATCCTCTTCTTTCACTTAGTAACGGTGCTGTCGAAAATCGTATCCACATTCACCATCGCATGCTCTACCACTTCGGGAAAGCTTGAAATGCAGCATATTCATTCCGCGATCTCAACGAATGTTTAGGTGAAAAAAAAATCAGCAAAGCCAAGTCTAAAAATATTGAAGTAGTTCAAATAGGGAGGTGCAATCCTACAGATGAAGAAGGAAGAGCTCTACGACCAAATTACGACGACCAGGAACTCTTGGCAACCGTGGAAGGTTTGATTGGCGAGATTCCTCAGTAATATAGCCACCTCGTTTTGCCACGGAAAATCGGTTGAAATTCGAACAGTGTTCCTGTCTAAAAGTTCGGGCGCACCCATTTTGCCAATCTCCATGCTTTTCTGAGCCTTTTGAAAAATAGTACCATGGTTGAGTAGTCCATAGTGAAGAGTTCGGACAGCATTCTTGTTGTAGAGCTTTCGTCTTCTTCCAGGTCGCTCAAAATTCCTGGTGCTTGGAATTTGATGACCAACCTCCTCTTTCTTAATCTATGAAGCTCCTACCTAACGAATATGAACAATTTTTAGTTAGCCTTCTCGATTGGTCCATCTCCGAAAGGCTCGTTGAAATCGTGGAATGACTGTGCTGCATTCCAACTTTTCCCGAAGTGATAGAGCATATTATAGCGGATGTGGATGCGGTTTTTAAGAGGTTTTAAAGATTGTCGAGATAGGATTGTCTGCATGAAAATACCACTTGAAAAAGCCTCAGTTTTTATCGAGAAAAGAAGTTGCGAGAAAAAAAAGCCGCACTAATTATGCACCAACCTAATAGTTGTGGGACAGCGCTATATTTTGCAGCGAACACTTCTGGGAGGTTCAATATCTAATCTATTGCATGTAAATAATTTAGGACTAAAAACTACGAGTGTGCCAAAACTTGTTATTTAGTCGATGGAGCGGTTCTGTTGGTTTCCGGTATATCTCCTTCAAACTGTACTCCTGTATTTAAACCTAATAGAGTGAGCCTGTTTGCGAAAAAATAACCAAAATGGAGAAGCATTTGATGACTTTGTTGGATGCGTTGATTGTCTGCTACCGTTGCGTTAGGAGCGATGTTCAGCCGTCAGCACTACATAACAGCACCTATGCCGCTAGTGGCAGCAGCATTCTCACCCTATACCGCTAACAGGGCACCAAAAAACCGCATTTGTCAGAAGTGTGTGATTCTCCGACAATGCATCGCATCACAAGATGGTGTGTGTAGAGTGTCTGAGTCGCACAACAAAGAGATGTTACTATACAAACTCCATCTATAACACGTAAAAAATGACGACGTTAAAAAGGATGCGATAATCATGTCAAGGAGAAGCCAACACATCCCATGTTGCAAATGCGATGAAAGTGCAAGCTGTGGACACAAAAAAAAAACAGTGGTGTCTTTAAAATTGCGCTCTACTCGTCACATTTCCCGTGCTACTCCTTCAGTGCCTCGTGACGACCGTTCTCGTGCAATTTGCATGTAAGCTGGCTGTTGCGCACTAGAGCTCAGTCGTCGAGTTCTGCTGGGCTTGTCCGGCCGACCGAGGGCCAGCTGGAGCAGTCGCGATCAGTCAGACGGAATGCGTGGAATGCGGACACGCGTGGAAGACGAATGACAGACATGGGGAGGGATGTGGTGTGTGGAGAAATAAAATACTTTGAGCTTGTGGTCTAGCAGCTTGAAAAATACCTTCGGTCCGTGTTTGTCACCCCAAATCCCCAAAGAAGCGAGGAATCAAGAAAGAAACGGATAAGTCGGTTGTGCTGCTCGATTCGTTGCTTCCTCACTACCCACGAACAACCGATAGTTGGCCAAGTAATTTTTGCGTTCTTCATTGGAAAGAAGGTAGTAATCTAGGAGCAGACTAAACCATTTGGTTCTATAAATAAGGTGCTCATCGAAGACCCGAACACTTTTGAGTTATGAGATGGTGAACGCTTCCAAACTGTGGAATATCAGAGTTCTAAAGGTAAGTTAATTTGTTTGATTGGTGCTTTTAGCATCTTGAATATCGTGTCCGTTGACGACCGCACCTTTTTCCGGCGTCTTCACATTGATCATCAATTAGTATTGCGTTACCATCCAAGAAATCCGCAAAGATTTTAAGGTGTAATAGTACATCAAACTGAACCATGCGAAAAAGTGCGCGGCTCAGCGGTGAGCAGCGCAGTCCTCAACTGATTAGAACAACGTATAATATAATGCAATGTATAAAAACGACATCAAGCGTGAAACATCGAATTTTTACTTTTTCGCAAAGTTCCTCGAATTTTTTGGTGCTTTCTCTCGTCCTTCCTCTCAAGGCCTTTCCGCAGTAATAATATTTTCAGGCGATTCTGTCGGATAGCGAAATGAACCAGCTGATCGTATATCGCTTCATCATCTTGCTCGGCATTTGTGACACTGTGGAAGCCAGTGTCCATTGTGTGACTGGATTTGCTTTAATCTTCCAAGAGTTTTGGTCGATTTCACTTGGCAATGTGAGTTTTGTGGCTGTTTGAAGTTTTAATCTTACATCAACTTCATAGTAGATGTTTAGCTTCTCGGCTCAATTCTAGTGCCGACATACTTCTGCTATATTCTAACGGGACTGATGTTATCATTCGTACGATTCATACAAATCGTATATCCAGAATATGCAACAGTGCTATTCTGTACGAAAAGGGGGGAGGTGATTTTTAAGCATAATTCATTTTGCAATGGAAAGAGACGAATTCCTCATCCGGAATTTTGAATTTTAGAGAAGAAGGGTTCTTTTGCAGGATAATTGGGAGATTTGTTTAAAACAATGTTTTGTTTAAGTGACTCTCATTCTCTGATAACATCCCCGAAGTTTCACACACCTAAAGTGCTTCATGAAATTTTTTGCAGTATTGGCTGATTATTGTTCCTGTTGTGTTTCTGCCGTATTTTGGACTGATGTTTTCTCCACTTTCGATGTGGGCCTTTAGTCTCACCTCGTACACGTGGGAGTACGACTTGGGCTTGCCAATGGCTTACTTCATTCTCTACATCGATCAATACGTGCAGCAGGCTATGATTGGCATAACCTTCGTCCTTTACGTCATCATCTTTATCGTGCTGTGGAGACTGGTGAAATCGTCTCTCCTTCCATACCCTCCTTTGCACAAACTTCTTTCCAACAATTTCGCAACCCTGCCATGCCTTGCCAACAAAAACAAAAAGAACTCTTCCAGGGAAGTGTGCACGGCACGAGTTCTCATCGGGAACGGCTAATTCTGTACCAAACATTCTTCGTGACGGTCTACGCTACTATGCAAAACCTCACTTATCATAACATGTGGCAAGTTTTTTTGAACAAAAACTAAATGCTGTCAACCATTTAGCCGAAGCTTCAAATAATGTCTGCTTTGCGAATTTTAGGTGGATGAACAGTGGGAATGTGCCTCAAGTTTTCGCCTTGGGCACGTACATTTGGGTCCTCAATACTGCTGTCTTTCCGTTGAGTTGCCTTGGGACAAATAGGTTTGTTAACATTACCGCTTTCGATTGAAAAGAATTCTGCTTTATGTGTGAAATCTCTCGTCGGAAGCATCGCTTTAGCGGTACCAATAGCAGCTTTAGGGTTCTCAGAAGAAGCATAACGCAATGATCAGAGCTCCACCTTGCTCGATCCAGTGGTTGGCACATGAAGTATTGGGTTGGGCAATAAGTTCATGCGGTTTTTTTACGTTTTGATTCTTTGCTGAGATTTGAACTTTATTCGACTGAGTATCATAGGCCATTTTGTAGCTCATACTTTACCGATTCCCTTAATATCCGCTTGGCATAGTTTGTGTTGCGTGGAACATTGCCCTGTATTTCGTCAGCAACGAACATCTCTGACACCTACCATACGACTCCAATCGCAGATCAAATCTGGCTCAACCGTCTAGGGACATAAGCGACGTCTATAAAGTGGGCTTTGCTGCTGGAAAGACAGCGTGGAAATGGATGCTCGCTTCAGAGAGCTCAATTTCGATCTGAGTTGTGCCTCTGCCTCCACTCTACGGGCCTGATGAACTCTCCAACAACCTATTCAGCTTGATGCATTAAGCATGAGATCGCAGGATACAAATCGAGTCGTCTCAAACAATGTCGGTATTGACCGAGGTAGTGGTAGAACTGATGAACTGCTCAGTCTTTAAGAGCACTTGTAGGATAGGAAAAAAGCTAAGCTAAAGAAGATAAATCACTCGTTCTGCTCGATGTCGTCTGTGAAAATCTGTGATTTCGATGTCCATTGGAAACCGCTCAAACTTATTGCCCAGCACAATATTTTTCATTCCCCCTAGCATTTCGCTAATGCGGTGTTTAGTGAAGTGAAGTTCGCTGCGCCTTCATTAATATTATCACCGATCTGTACTCGTTCTCATAAACAGGAAAGTGGAAATTAAGCAGCTGTCCTGCTACTCCTTCGAGGTTTGTCATGGAAAGCGACGGTTGCCTTCTTAAGACTCAATTTTCTTCTTCAATTACTGTCATCGGCTAGTTACATCTAATGATATTCTCTAGGATGATGCGTGAAAAACTTGCCAGCTTCCGGATTTTTAGCAATTTCTCGAAGAAGCACGTGAGTTTTTATATGTATGAGATGAGGTTTTGGAAGAATACATATTTTTGTTAACAGCGGACGTCAATGTTGCGTGTGAAGCCATCCTCTCAGTTGTGAAAAGGAAGTCGTGATAGTGGAACTACGACCGCAAATGCTTTTAATTCTCTCTATGACGGTTTTAACGTCATTAACCTGTACGTCATAGTGTTCTGTTCCATTTCTTCTATACTAACAAGGCGATGGAATCCATGGCAGGAATTCATCCCCGTATTGTGTCTTGGATAGGATCATTCTCAACGGGAAGAACATATTTTGTGAGAATCAATTCCGCCTTTTCGTGTCCTAGGCCTGCGGGTGGTGGGAGGAGTGCTTTCACCAATACTTTTCAGTATTTATACGTTTGACCTGATGACCCAACTTTCTGAGAGTCACGTAAAGTTCTGCACATTCGCTGATATTAAGCTCTACCATTCAGTAAATAATGAGGATGATCGAAGAACCTTGCAAAATGCCATTGATACCGTATTCCGCTGGTCTGAAAAATGGGGGTTACCTCTTTCGATGGAAAAATGTAAGGTTCTTCACTTAGGGACACGTAACAATAACTATCGGTACTGTATTGATAAACTGGGTCTCAGCGAAGCCTCCCAAGTAACAGATCTGGGTTTCTTAGTAACTAAAGATCTGAGCTTTGACGCGCATTGTCATAAAATAGCTTTGAAGGCTACTAAGGTCATGCACAATCTGTTTCGAGCCCTAGCTACCACGGATGCCAGTATATATCTCCAAGCCTACAAACTTTACATCAGGCCAATCTTGGAGTATGGAACCCCGGTCTTCAGCCCCTACAAACAGGTGACCATTAAGGATTTCGAAAGTGTACAAAACAGTTTTACTAGGAAATTAATGTTAAGGGCGCTTAATCCTCCGTATGATCAGATTCCATGTAGCAGAAGCAGGAACAAAAATTTTGGTCTTCCAACCCTTTCTCAAAGGAGAAGAAAGAATGATTTACTGTTTCTCCACAAACTATTATATGGTAAAAACAGCCTTAAATTAACTCGCCTAATGTCGCTGCGAACTTCAAACACAAGAGGAGGCACCACCAAATTTCTCGTTTCTAAACCAAAGCTTAGCTGTAGGCAATTCAGTTTCGTCCACAGAGTTATTCCCGAATTCGAAAAATTAAGGAAAATGCGCACTATACCAGTCTCTTATAACGCATTTAAAAAGTCTTAAACAGGGGTCTTGATCCGTGAGGTCTTACATATTGTCTGATTTTTTTTCTGTTTTCTTGTTTTTTTTTTGTTGGTACTGTACCGAGGTTGCCATGTACGCTCTGTTTGTTTGTGATTTTTTTTAGTTTCACATGAGCTATGCTTGTGTAATAAATAATAATAATAATAATACGGGTCCATGGATGGAGAGAGGGTCCGCATTGGCCTAACAGTGGGGACAACGCCAGGATGTGAGTCAATCGATGGAAATTGGGTCCACAGGGGCCCATTAGTGGGGAAATGGCGGGAAACGAGTCCAAGGATGGGGATTGGGACTGCCCTGGCTCAATAGTGGGAAAATGTAATGAGAAAAGCTCCAAGATACTGTTCCACGGATGGAGAATGGGTCCGCCGTGGCCCAATAGTGGAGAGAACGCCAAGATGCACGTCTGCCGGAGGGGTAGGCGCACGCTACGCGTTCATTCGTGTCTCAGTCGACCACATTTTCTTCGTACCTGTATATTAAAGCAGAAGCTCATTAGTTGGACTCAGAAATTAGCTTTACATGTAGGTGCGTGATTAGGAATTTGCAAGCGAGGCCAGAATCGAGAGAAGACTCCAAGCCCGAGGTTGGAGAGGTGCAATTTAAAGGGAGGATTTTGTATTTGAGCTCAGCTAATGATAAGTTTTGCTTATTTGCTAATTTTCTGAGCATTTCGTATGTGTGAAGCTTTTGCACATACCTCAAGTGGCTGTCCCACCCCACTTCCTAGCGTCCCGAAGGGGCGCTAGTATATATATATATATATATATATATATATATATATATATATATAGTAGTATATATATACTACTATATATATAGTAGTATATATATATATATATATACTACTACATATATATATACTACTATATATATATTTAAAGACTGTTTTTATAATATACATATTTATCTATTTCATGTTGGTATATTTTGAACCCCCTACCATTGTTTGATAAATATCTAGTTTCAATAAATTGATACTAAAATCAATACTTCCATTGAAATTATTTTTGAAATTACGCCGTCCGCGTCCTCGAAGAAGCGGAGACACAAGTTTTTTTCCCCTTCCCATCCCCCCCCCTCCTACTGCCGGCTCACCAATCTTGAACCGTTTTTGAGCCACACTAGACAACTAATTGTCACAGAAAGGAGAGAGCGCACTCCCAAATGGGATTTTACGATATTTGAAGCGGTTGATGGAAGCTCGGGCCAGTCCTTTGGCTCGTTCCACCAATCGGAAATGTAGCCCTCATAATGCGATACATAATTTAATACATAATAACATTGTGTCAGTCGTGAATTGGGCGCTTAGCAGAAAATTGGTTTTCCACTGTAATTGTGTTAGACTCTGCGTCACCAGATCACTTGACAGGAACTCATTTCCTCATTGAACATTGTCTGGGCACTTGAAAACTATCACTATGACTGTGAGTGCCACAAAAATGGCGGCAAAAGAGGTTGAAGTCTAAATGGTTATATCCGTGAGCCTTGGATCTCCTGTGCTAAGGCCGTGGATTTAGACTGAAATGAGTTCAACGCCCTTTCTTGAAAACAGAAGTGAAAAAGCACAATTGATTGTAAACCTGATATTTGGTTTGGTTATTCCCTTAGTTGAATATCAAATGCTAGGTTAATTGAATATTATACTATTGCGATATGGTCGTGTCTCTCGACTCAGACATGTCCTGGGAGTACAGCGGAAGAAAAAGGTCACACAGTAAAACATGAAAGGCATCGAAGACATTTTACTTTATTTGTAGCGATACTATCCGCCACAAGTTGCGAATACTGGGAATGCTCTGACACTCTTGAGAAACATAGGTAACATTCCCCACTTACCTGTGAATTCGTCGCTGTTCGCTGCTCCGCTATATCTTCTTTGTACACAACCGAGACACTTGTTTTGTTTTCGGAAAATGTTAAACAAAGTAGGTACAGTTATCTTTTTGAAAACACGCTTTCCCAGATGGGAAAAGAGTTGACATTCATTAAAGAGCGTTGACAAAATATGATAGCCATGCTTCAACTTCTATTTATTTTCAAAAGTATTCTCAATCGACGCTGTTGTTACAATGGAAGCTACCGCAATCCTCTAGGGAACAGATACGTATGAATACATAGGTACGATATGGAAATTGTCACTTTTCTAATGTCTCTGGAATTCGCGGGAAGCTCGAGAATAGAGAGCAAGCTTCTACATATTTCCGCTGGTAATGGAGGTGTTGCGAGGAAGTATAGTCAGAAGGGATCGAGTGGGAGAGTAAAAGGAGGCTCTGCACTCTGGCTGAGATCCGTTACTTCGAACCAGGCCTGCCTAGCAAAAAAAATCTGTATTTTGTCGTGTTAGCTGTAGGGTTAGGAGCACATTAGGATTCCTTGTGTTTGCTCAAGGTTTGTGATGCGCTGACAGTGCTAGTTACCACCAGCACTTTAACTCTTTGTCGGAAATTTCGGCTGATGATGCCCTCGAATGATATCCTTGACCGTCTTCTTTCGTAAAAACAGGCCGCAATCAAGCCTACAACACAGTTTTTGTACGAGCTGAGGATGTCAGTACAGTGTATTAGCTCACAGAGGGTGCCTAATCCGACTTTGTCCGTAACTACGACCTCATCATTGTTTCGGCTAACTGATCTATTTTTTGCACTTTTTTAATATGCACGCATTCTGCGGGCAAAGTCGTAATTGCAGAAAAAGTCGGATCAGGCACCCTCTGTGAGCTAATAGACCATAGTTGCTTCATATGTGAGCTGAGCTGCAAGGGGGCTTTGCTGTTGGAGAAGTGCGGATGAGTGCTTTTCGTAGCATTTCTCTTTTCATTTCTAAGACTTTAGGAGATGATCCTTCCAAAGTGCTTTTTGGAAAGACCACATTCAGCAATAATTTCCGCTGCTATGCTGTTGTTTGTTCCACAAAGTGGCGAGAGACCCGCTGGAAAAGCGCTCAAGGTACTCAAAATCTCATTTTCTACACCACAAACTTTGACAAAGTTCGCTTCGTTAGTTGGCTTGAATAATAATGATTTTGCTAAGAAAAATTTAAATAGCAGCCTTATTCCCCAGAAAAATTGCAATATTTCTGCAGCTTTTCCCAGTCCCCCAATTCTCCATTCCACAAGGAAGGATTTGTCAAACTGGATGACCTGAGATTGAAATTTTCTGTTCTTTGTTCCCCGGTTTAATGAGTTCTCTGGGCAGGACCTCAGGGACCTGCTCATACAGTGATCGATGATCCCTGCTAATGAAAGGGACTATATCGTTCGCCGAGGTTTCCTTTCATTAAAGTTATGGGAAAAATAAGGTCAACACAAAGTGTACTGGTTATAACAGTTTTTGAAAGCGTTACCATATTGCTGATCCTGGCAACAACCTCTGTTAAATTAAAGCACGTAGGCTTTCCGACGCACATAGGGACCAATCTTTTGGATAGAGCGTATTTTCGCTGCGATTACTCCTGCCTAACAACCGTCAAATCGTTACAACTGTCAAAGCAATTTTAAAAAATTCAAAAGAGGACTCATTAGAACAAACAATCCTCTTCTATTTCACAATACTTCACATTCCAAACAACAATGTCTCACCTCATCATTCAGTCTGAAGAAATCCTCCTGAAACATCCGTAAGAGTTTGACGGGGCGCTTCTTTTGGAGCGCTGAGAAAGCGAGGATACCATTGATACCACAGAAGTGACGGGATCGCGTCTGTAAGTGAAGAAAACTGTTTTTCTCTTCTCTCTAGAAGTGGAATTACAGTACTGTACAGTATTAAACTCCCAGCTCAAGAAATTGAGCCCTTGGGACCAATTACTCAGCTTCTTTTTTTGTACTTCAAAAAAAAAACAGCAAAAGTAATTGAGCCGCAAAAACTCTGGCAAAACAACTCTCCTGATAACATGTACTCGCATAGCGCCACTCAGGGTAAGTTCGAATTGCTGAGATCTGCTCACTGGACTTCATACATGCAGAGGCGATAATTACTGCTCAAAAATCACAGGCTTCCTTCCCCCCTCTCTCACCCTTTTCGCAGTATGAACCAAATTCTAATGAAAATATTCTAGTCGGAAATGTCTAGCTATTATGGCTTTATTACTCAATCGTCTGGTTGCCTTCCTCTGTGACAGAGGTGTGAGCGAGTGTTCAATTCAATTCAGTTGATTGATAACGTGAAAAGTGCTTCCATTAATTGAACACCACAGTTCGACCATAAGGATAGGAAATTTTTGAAAGACATGGAGTTTTCGTGAGCTTTCTTCAAAAACGGGGGTACCTGAGAGACGTGAGCTTTTGCAGCCTTGTTGCATGAGCTAATATGACTCCAAGTACACATTAACATACATATGATTGGTGAAAATAGCCTGTTTGTATGGGAATTCGTGGACTTATCCGAATGGCAACAAAAATTCGTGAACAAAAGTCACAGGACGTTCCTGGAGCACATACGTACACTCCTGTTGTATTCAATTAAAAAATAAATAATACTCTACAATCAAGCAGAGCGTATGCGGGTTCTCCACGAGTGAATACGGTCTAAACTAGCCAAGGCAGCGCTGTCTGCCTAATGTCCACAGTCTCGCGAAAATGAGCAAACGTACGATTGTCGAACACTTATCTTCGGATAACGCCATTAACATGCCGTTGCGATTGAATAGAGATTAGTAAACATCGGTGTTTTCACCATGCTGAACAGGACGGCAACAGTTTTACGAAAGGTTTAGAAATACGTTGAGTATCACTACATTCCGTTTTCCTCCTCGATAGGTGGGTTCGATTTGGCACGAAGACCTAACGCTGCACGTTCACATTACAACTGTTCGTACATCACTTTTACGAGGTTAGAAACCTTGTACATCGCAGCATATCATAGCTCATTTCCGCCATAAAATAACTCACTGATCGGTACTTTATTCGTCTCAAAATCTGGTAAAGCGTAACCTGTCTAGAACTATGCATGAATCCCGGAAAAGAAACTGCAGCCAATCTACTGCACTTGTTGACCTTGGCACCTTCATGGTCATCGTGGAAAACGACTTGTTCTCTAGAGCTATAGAGAAGCTTTTACGAGATGTTGCTGTCAGTGTATGTACGTATGTCTGGACCAAGAATTCCAGTGGGAAAACGGGCGGGGTTCTTCAAAGTCCCACGGAGAAAAGTAGAAGTTCCTCGAAGATGAGGGAGGTTTATACGTACTAGGTGCCTAGTCGCGTGAATCATTCTGGAGTCAGACGCATGGATTCACTTGTGGAGGATCTCTTATGAGGGGTGCTCAACACGGTATGTACATCATAATTTGAAGCACTGCGCAGCTGCCGCGAATCTTCAAACGCGTACGTCTGACTTGCGTTTGAGTTGCATCAGGGATGCGAATGGGTCTTTCCATCATCATACGGACGCATCCGCGTATATTACGAAATGGCATGAAATTCGCTGTACCGATCACGTCGAAAACTTCCTTCAGCTCTTGGATTGAGTGGAGAAGTCCTTCTAGTCGCTTGCCGAATTCATTTATGATTGTGGTTCTGTGCCAATACCTTCCGAGTATAGGAGATGAGAGCAGAATGATCCAAGCAACAAGCTGTCTTTTATGGTCGAATGAATATCCAAGTTTGAGCATCATTGGAGTCACAATGGCAGGTGCAGGTGGGATTTTAGTGCGGAGTACAAGCCCTGGAGGCATTGTTGCAGGAAACATTGAGATGTCTACTACTCATTTAATTTTAGAAATAAATTTCCATTTAAACGTCAAGGGGATAGGATTTTCTTAGAAGTACCACAGTGACATGGGAATCGTTCCAGATACTCCCTGCATACTTTGAACAAGGAACTTCCTGTCTTTATGATTCAGAGCTCGTCACTGAAATCCTGATATCGTCCTCCTCTAAAATCGAGACCAAACCTTATTAATATTCTACAACTTCAACTTGTAAAAGTCAACAAGTTAAAGGCAGAGGGCCACCTCGCTCTGCCTGTTGGATTTACCAACATATCCTAGACCTTCTCCATGTTGATCCCTGGGATGTACATAAACAGGCACAGAAGCGACGAAATCCCCATTTTTGAAAGGCTCGAACTAAATAAAAATTTGGAGCCCGGAGGCGGATCGCTCCAAGCTGTGCTGGCTGCCTGCCACGGCTGCCGCGTCGGTCAACGAGTCTTGGCGTGTCCAATCGATAAGATCAACGGCTTCACATGTCAACTCGCGTTGGCAAACTGTTACAGACCCCGTCCTATTCAGTTACGGGTTTATAGACCATTCTGAGACAATTTATGTATACTTGGAACCATCGCGCAGAAAAGATGCAGAATCTGCTGTTAGCTGAACTACGAAAATGAGGTGGACCCCTGCCTTTAAGACCCCTTACGAGCCCCGAGAACACTTTTTTCTCCGGCGCACACCGTCAGCTCTGACCTCTCGTTTATGGTTAGTCAAGATGTTATATCCAACATCCATGGTTTTTATTTAATTGCTACCCACCCTCCATGAATTTTCTTCTGGTTCTTTCTTACGTAGATGTATGAATAACCATATGTTTTTCGACCTTCAACAGTGAAAAACACATGAAAATAATTGCTAGCACGTTCTATTGTGGGCGTTACTTGCGGTAAAGGGGATAATAAGGTAGGGGATTATTAGTTACACAAAACAATATCTTGCTACCATTCAACTAGTCGCATTCATGGTAAGTTATTTCGCATATTTCTAGCTTCTCATTGGCACCTGTGAAGAAGCCAGAAAAGTGGTAGTTTGATTTTTTCTGTTACATACGTAGGTACTTCAGATGTAAGCATGTTTTGTGAAAACGTATTTCTGGAATTATGTTTTTTTGACCACGAAGAAATGTCCTTTTATAGTATTTTTATATGCCTTTCACTCTGATCAAAAATTTCTAGACGATTATTTTCCTAATTGGCGAGCTAAACTTTGGTCTGTGCTGGTCAAAGAAGCTGAACAGCCTGGCGCAGACACTCACCCGAGCAAACAGAGTGGTATTCCGTGTTCTTTTGAGTGGTTCCAGAAGGAGTAACTTACTACAAGAAGTCCATATCCAGCCTAATACGCCACTTTTCGTTGTCGTTAACCAACGCTCAACCATCAAAGTGATTGGAAAAGAAGTGGAATTTTCTACTTTTCGCTCATCAACAATGAGAAGCAACACCCTTCAGAGAATATGTTTGTTCGCGTAAGAAAACTGGCTGAGTGTACACGTCATCAGACTACTTCACCACCTATGAGTAGTTGTTTTGGCTTAACGCTAAAGTTCAATTGCTTGATATTTTCACCCTCTAGCTCTCAGAGTTTCATAGTCACGAAATTGAAAGTGGGAATAACGCCTAAATTCGTTGATTTCTCCTTGCCCAGAACTTCAGAGAAGTTCCCTTCACATTTCCAGCGTATGGCTTACAAGGAACGGATGGCCCAGCTTTTCTTTACGACATATAGGGCGTCATATGCAGTTCGCGACGTTGATCTCGATTCCATTTTCCTTTTCTCCTCGATGTCCTCTGTGAATCATTACCACTTGCCTTAGGCCGCCAAATATTGCAAGCGGAGTATATCCCGCTGGAGGATGTTCATATCTGAGAAATTTCGGAAATTTTAGTTTTTTTTTTTGAATTAGGTCACCAGTCTCAAATCGTTCCATTGTTTTAACATGCCCACTTTCAAACTGTTCTATAGGCCATCATTGATACAGTGTACCTCGGATGGCTCATTTGAAATGTGCGAAAAAATGTGCCAGCCGGAATTACGCCATGTAATTGATCACTGAGAGCACCTCGACAGATAAGGGAAAATTGTTGGAGGTCACTCCAGGAAGTGCATGCCATTCAGAGCAAGAGACAGCGAGAGACGACCTCTTGCTCTGAATGGCTGGACCTCATGCGTTTTGTAATTATTACTCGCTTATTTATTTATATATTGCACTACTTTTTTATATTTCCGTTATATTTGTATAATAAAAAAATTTCGAGGGCAGAAACTGAGGCACCAAACCTGCGAAACAATTATACATGGGAAAATGAAATTTTGTTGCGCGGTAGGTGAAGAAGCTCTTGGAAGTGCGAAGATAGGAAGAAGGAAGGCATAGGTTGTGTTTATCGTTTTAGAGGATTACGCTGCCGGTGTTGATGTGGCAGAGTGTATCACCAACAACAGCATGGCACCTGCGTCTTGATGTCACCGCAGACATGCATGTTATAGTATTCATTATAATCTTAAGCTGGATATGAAAAGAACTCCAGTAGCGACTGATGAATAGTATTATAGTTGATCACAACACGTCATCGTCACACACTATAACCATGGCCTTCGAAGGCAGCACCCACGGAAATTCTCACTTCTGAAGGAAGTCGCTTACCGTGTAGCCGGCCGTTGCACAACCACAACAGTAAATTGAACGCAACGAATAGAAACCTAACTCATCGTCACAGAGCTACCGATATGGACAAAAAGGCTTCTTCGCTCCAGCCAATGCCATCGGCCATGTGTGTGTGTGTGTTTGTTTGTTTGTTTGTTTGTTTGTTTGTTTGTTTGTTTGTTTGTTTGTTTGTGTATGTACAGGGGGGGCCATAAGTTATTGTACAACGTTTGCTGGCCCATTTCTCCGCAGTAGTAAAATATTTTTTGCCGCACTAGGCACTGTTTAATAGAGCTGGATTTGCTCTATCTTTTGATCACAAAAACCTCCTGGATACTTCCAAGATAACGAAAAAAGTTTATCGGAAACATTCATTGCAGACTTTCGGTGCCGCAAAATGCACTAACTCTGCCCGCAATTTCCGAGCAAAACAGCCACAAAAACAGTTTGATATTTTTATTCTTTGCTCTTTAAGATGCATCTAAGCAGTACACCCCACTTTAGAGATTTGGTGGATTTTTCGTAAAAAATTTCCACATCAACCCGCTTTTTTCAAAAACCTGTTCTAAGTCCAACTGCTCCAAAGCAAAAATCACGGGAAACCGGGTTTTAACTGTAAGATACTTTGATCCCTGCTCTATTCGGCAGCGAAAAGAGCAGGATAATCCATGTGTTGCTGGTGGAGAAATAAATGAGCAAACGTTGTACAATAACTTATGGCCCCCCCTGTATGTGTGTACCGCGAAACATCCATCACAGAAATTTCAGTGGGTGCTGCCTTTAAGCGGAATTGGCTCATAAAATTTATTTATTTGTTTCCCGCGATTGAAGGTGCGCTACATTAAATAGGCGAGAACACAAGCTGATTAAATATAGTTAGTTGAACCTAGTACAGAAAAAAAGCAGAGAGACGCTTAAACATTATTTACTGAAGAGAGGATCATCCGTCTGATTGGTACTGGAAAAGCTGTCGTCGACAAAAACCTTGACAGCTTATTGTAGGAATGAGGGCTTTGAACTCAGTAATGTCATGCAACCCACAAATTTAGCTGAGAATTTCATTTTCGTTCAGGACAGCCTTACATTCAACGACGCCTACGGTATCTTGATTGTGATCACGTCATGTTCCGTCATCCTGCTGTATTGCCTCATCCTAAAGGTAGCCAAGTTTTTGAAATTTTGTATATTTTATTATATTTTACATTTTTTTTATATTTCTTGTAACTATAGAACAGCACGTTTGCTTGCAGGTAATGTTTTGAGGTTAATGAAATCTATTCTTTCAATTATAATCTGTTGATAAATTACGATTGGAATTTTTTAAAATATTGGATTGACTAAGAGGCTCTGATTGCTTTTTTGTGCTCGAAATTGTGAAACCTCTGCCAGGTATAGATATAATGAATTCAATTTCAACCATTTTTGTGACAACAGCGTGAACCCGGGGAAGAGAAGTACGGATGGAGGCTCAGCAAAATGGGTGATGTTACAGTGCTTTTTTTTTCATCTAATAAGCAGGGTGAAGGCGACAGTCATGGATAATCCACTTCTTTGTAGCAAGTAAAAATTCTTGTCAACAATTTTTTTGTTGCTGTGACAAGTGAGGCACGATCGGAGTAGGATGATACTGTCGTGGTTTTACTTGTGTCTTTTTGTTCCCAATTTCTTATTTGACTCTCTTCCTACCCCTAAGTAATTAGTGACCATACATATTGAAAGCGGTGGTAATGTACTGCAAGTAAAGCTATGATCGTATGTCCGCTTTTACTCAGCTTGTCTGGCTGTTGTGACTCCAATCATAATTCATTATTGTTCTAGTAGCTATCCATTATTCATTGTGTCCAGAATTTCGCAAATTTCGAAACTTCCGTAGGAATTACCTATGAGGGGGTGAAGATCCTGGGCATCAAGGAAGTCGCGCAACCGATCTAGTTCTTAGCCCAGAAACCGGAAGTATTGAAATTCATAAACTCTATACAGTTTACAACATTGTTTTTGATAATATTTCACTCATTCTGATCCTTTTGCTTTATTGAAGTTCGTTGATTTCGCCGCTCTGTGTACCTATGTACAAGTTCTTCGTTGAATTTCGCCGCCTTATGTACCTATGTACAAGTTCTTTTATCTGCTAATGAGGCAGCACTCTTGCTTTTGTAACACCAGGCATGAAAACATATTGCATCTGCATAATGGAGCGACTGTCCTGGAAGTGCAGTGCAACACCAGTGGCAGTAGAATGTATCATTTGCACAAAACAGCCGCGTTTCTATTCAAACTGCACTTTTCATGCGGATGTGACCTCGCACAGTCATTATTCCACAGTACTTTTCTATGTTCGCTATTATAGCTTGACACCTTCAAAACAGCTTGATCTATTCTCGAGGGAAAAAGAAATGAGGATTAGAAAAAAAGCGAAAGAAGGAAAGAGGAGAGAAAAGCAGGTTATGATGGTTCACTTGCTGTTCCGTTCCATATCTAACAACAAAACAAGAAGTTGAGCAAAGAGATCAATTTCTTCCTGCATTGTTGAAGAGAAATTATGGCTATGTGTTCTCGAGTCGACAAAAATGTTCGAGATCTAGAGACATTGTGCTGGTCAAGGAGCCGAACATTCTCAAGCTATGCAATGTCGAACGACTTCAAACTGCAAAATATCATTTTCAAACTAATTCGTTAAAATCGGTGACCCTGATATTTTTTATGGAGATATACAAAGTGCAAATACAACATCAAATTGGAGACATCGGGTTTTCACTTTCACGCAAATTTCGTGAAATACAATTCGTTGCGGGATTTTGTGTAATCTTTCCTAACTTTTGGTCACTTGCACTTGGCAACGTAGGTTTTGTTTCCTTCTCAAATTTGTTGTTTTATGGAGACATACAAAGTGCAAATACAACATCAAATTGGAGACATCGGGTTTTCACTTTCACGCAAATTTCGTGAAATTCAATTCAAATGGAGAAACGCGTTCTTTTTCTCAATCGTTTTCATCTTCAGGTGATCCTATCAGATAATGAAATGAACCAGTTGATAGTATATCGCTTCATCATCTTGCTCGGTGTCTGTGACCTCCTAGAAGCCAGTGTGCACTGCGTTGCAGGATTTGGTGTAATCTTTCCTAACTTTTGGTCACTTGCACTTGGCAACGTAAGTTTTTTTTCCTTCTCAAATTTGTTGTACCACTTTTCATGCTTGTTTTTCAGATCCTTGGCTCAATTCTAGTACCGGCATACTTCTGCTATATTTTAACGGGACTGCTGTTAGCATTTGTGCGATTCATGCAAATTGTTTATCCAGAACATGCAACAATGCTATTCTTCTCAAGTAGAGGGAAGGTAATTTTTAGATGCAACCCTTTTACGTATAAGGAGAGAGCAAGCAAATTATATGCTCAGGTTCACTGAAATGAAGGGGTATTCTGAAGGAAAGAGGAGAACATTCCAAATCAACGTTTTGTGCATGTCATCTTTTGATCACAACTTCGACGTTTTAATATTTCCAAAATGGTTTCTTCGACTTGATTGATGACTTTCATTGCAGTATTGGCTGATTATCGTTCCTGTTGTATTTCTGCCGTATTTTGGACTGATGTTCTCTCCACTATCTATGTGTGTCTTCAGCCTCAGCTCGTACACGTGGGAGTACGACTTGGAGTTGCCACTAGCTCACTTCATTCTCTACATTGAACAATACGTACAACAAGCTATGATCGGGATAACCTGCGTCTTTTACGTCGTTATCTTCATTGTTCTGTGGAAATTGGTGAATCCGTCTTCCAATTCGTTAAGTCCATGTCGAAAAAGTCGTCTAATGACGCACGCGCGGAAAGCATGGAGAGACATGCTCGACACCCTCACATGGAGTTTGTTCTTTCCGTCATTAGTTTGAGTTCCTCCACTTTTCTCGGGCGCATCATCTGTCACTTTTTCTGAGGCAGATTGTAACACGTCTACCCCATTTTTTTCGACCACGCTCATTGCCAGCTGATACCTTAGCAACAACAACCGATAGCCTTTCAGGGAAATGTGAACGGCGTCAGTTCTCATCGAGAGCGGCTAATTATGTACCAAACGTTCTTCGTGACTGTCTACGCTACCATACTCAACATCACTTATCATAACATGTGGTATGTTTTTAGGACAGCGACTGAAAGCGGTCAAACTATGTGACCAAAGCTTTTGAATAACATGTACATTTCTAAATTACAGGAGGATAAATGGAGGAAATGTGCCTCAGGTTTTCGCATTGGGTACATACATGTGGGTTCTCAATACTGCTGTCTATCCATTAAGTTGTCTTGGAACAAACAGGTTTGTTAACACTACAGCTTCCGGTCCGAAATTAAAGGCACATTTCTGGAGCGACCCCAAAAAGGATCCAAAAAACAAATATCGACGAAAATCAGCCATCTGCGTATTGAAATAAGTACATTTGTGGCACAACAAGGAGAAGAAAATTTGATGTTTAAAACCCTGCAGAAAAGGAATGCTAAAGATTCACAAAAGAGTGCGTAATGACGAGAAATGAAAATACTTCATTTCCGATAAATTCGGAAATAAAGTATTTTGTACTAAAGTATTCGGAGAGTAAGCATTGTCTTTAAGATTCAATTTGCCCCGCCAATCAATGTCAAGTGATCTTGATTTAGGCTGATGCGTGAAAAACTCGCCAGCTTCTGGATCTTTAGAGTTTTCTCCAGAAAGAAAGTGAGTTTCTATCTGTAAGAGATGATGTTTTAGAAAAATGTATATTTTTGTTAACAGCAGGCCTCAATGTTGCGTGTGAAACCGTCTTCCCATATATGAGGCCGAAGCCGTGAGGTTGGTACTACTCACAAGTGCACTTTAACCCGCTCTACCCGCTCTATGATAGCCTCAACATGATCTGTGTGGCACCTTGCCATATCCCCTTCGTATCATGCTGAATTAATATATTGGGAGGTTTTTGCAATCTTATTAGGTTACAGTTGTTAGGGTTTTACATATGGTATTGTACCCATTGTAGTCTTTCTTTTCTGTACTTGTTTCGGTGATTCGGATCGATTGATGAATATCGAGTGAATTTGGACTACATAAAGTAATTATGTCATTGCTTGTGTAGGTGTACTCATCTCAAAAATGCAGGTTAGCTGCACTAAGACTCAAATGCAAATCCCCCTATCGAAGCAACACCCAACCCCAAAGCCTTTGAGGTTGAATCTAGGGGGTAGCGATTGATGAATATCGAGTGATGCTCCTGTTCTTCACAATTAAATTAGCTCTTTGTGCAAACGTCCGCGTTTCTGTTAGATGTATGCAAATGTTTTTGTGTACTAGCACCTAATTTTCCAAAATGCCATGACTCACCCCAAAATATCCGCATCTTCGCAATGTTGCAAAAAGCGTTTCAACCAAAAGCCTAACAACTAACAGGCTCACCTGGAGAGAGCAACAGGTTTTCAAGTAGTGTGTGTAGTGTG
Organism: Ancylostoma caninum; assembly: GCA_037903475.1. NCBI lineage: Eukaryota > Metazoa > Nematoda > Chromadorea > Rhabditida > Ancylostomatidae > Ancylostoma > Ancylostoma caninum. Next base: position 711,671 of record JBAJFG010000620.1, on the reverse strand, counting down.
TTCACTCAAAGTTTTGAATGTAAAGGCATAGTAGCAGGTTGCAATCTCCACAGGAGTACACGGTAATTTTCAAGTATTGTCGTTTGAAATGTAATAATCAGCGTAGTGATGTTCAACTGACAAAGAAATTTCTGTTACAGCGAATCCATGTAAAGGTAACAATCCTTTCAAGGACTTAGAGCAGATGATCATAGCATGAGCCTTCTTCTAAGCAAGACGCTCTGTGAGCAGTCAATCTTTCAAGAGGTGTAGGCGTTTGTGGATCAATATCTACAGACTTGCAAGTGTCGGGATAGCATGCTTCGCTCACCTCACGCAAAATCCATCCATTCCTTTTCTCCCATTTATCATTCTTCTTCGAGTGTCCAGTTCGGCAAAGAGATTCAGAAGGAAACGACGCTGTGCTTAGAAAGGACGAGATAACAAACACTGGGCTTTAGAATTCTCGCGAACACAGACTACACACGTAAAAGATAAAATTCACTAGACGTGCAGTTATTATCGGAGCAAAAAAAGAAAGGATGAGGACCTAGACGTGCAGTTATTATCGAGGCAAAAAAAAAGGATGAGGACCAAATTCAGTATCAAATGACAGGAAAAAGTCAGCCCACGCACGCGGAGATCAAGAGGCGGCCACGCTTGCCAGCACTCCATGTCATCATCTCTAATCTGCGTATCACATTTCATCGTTATCTTTATGGTATTGATCAATGATTTGGCTGTGACGTGTTCGACTTGGCAGCTAGCAGCATACGTCCCAGCCGCGCCTCCTCTCGATCCCCGCGTGCGTGGGCGGACTTATCGTTTCGGACATACTGTATGTCGTTTCCCGCCACCGCTCGACCGCAGCCACCCTGCGCTACCGTGTACAAAAAATCGAAACACCATGTTCATATTGAAAAACGATGCTGAAGTCAAACGTTTTAGTTTGCTTTTGCATTAGCGTTAATTTCCTAGCTAGGATTTACATGCTCTCCAAACAGTCGGGACATAGTTGGCTAATTTCCCCGTAATGTTTTGTCCGCCTTGGTTAGGGTCACATTCAATCTGCTCTCCGGATACAATTGTGAAGGTCGAATTATCCACCAGCTTGTAGAGCATTTCTCGAACTCTCATCTCCGCTCGGAACGCTTGAGAGCTCACGAGTGCCTGCAGTTTGCGCCTTCAGGCTGTACAGCTCCTTTTTCCGCAGCTGCCTTCACCGCGATTCAACTCCGTCGATAAAAACATGTAAAAAAGGCCATTTTTATCGACGGATCCACATCTCCGTAATTTCCTTGCTGAATCTCTCCTAACGAACCTGGGGTGTGGTTCCCTTTTCCGCAGTTGTCATCCTTCCTGCTTCGATCTAGTCGATAAAAACAAGTAAAAAAGGTCATTCTTACAGACTAAACGTCACCTCTGTAATTCCCGTGCTGAATTGTTCCTATTGATGCCTGGGAGCTGAAATTTGGAGGTAAAGCACAGCTGTACAGAATCCATAGCAAGACTTTTTTCGGCTTTCGGGGATGACCAGGATTGGCAGTACACATGCACAAAAATAACCGTCCGATATTAAGCCTTGCTCGAAGCCATGGCTATAGTAGGACTAAAAGTAGTTCACCGAATTCTCCACCACAATTACCACCCTCCCACCTCTACGAGCCCCCTCCCTTTATCCACCCACCATGCAACCTCCTGCCGATAATTTATCTACACAGTACAACTTTTAACGAAAATTCTGAACAGAGAGGGGATTCAAAACCTGACGGTGTACGCGGTGGCTACTCCTACTTCTCATTTTTCATCTCATTTGGGAGATTGTGTGCGAAATCATGGGCAGGTAAAAGGGAGGAGGGGGTCGTAGGGGGTCGACTTTTTATCATCATCACACTTGACCCTGGTTCCGGTTCAGGTTGCCTGCCGACTTTCAACTGCGAATCTTCTGCATTGATTAAGCATTGCGGTTCTTCAGCAAGTTGGTGTGAATTGAATTAGAAGTCCTTCACACTTTTGTGATAATCACAAAACTCTCATGAAACGCCTACAAGACCTGATACTCTTCGACTGAGTAACTAAATTGTCTTTCAACTTAGCTGCATGCTGAGAGTGCTAAGAAGGACCACTTTAAGCACGCGCCGTCATTGGCCTGGAATGATGTTGAGAACTATAATAGATGTCCGTAATTGCCTTCGGAAGAGCATTTGTATTGCATTCTTTGATGAATTCAAGGCGCAAAGAGCCCCGTGGGAATCCTCTACCCCTCTTCACACTCGTTGATCAGCTGCAACTCATCAGTTCACTGGTGGCGGTATTATGGCAAACCTACATAGCCAGACGCCTACTTAGCTCATATACATGCAAAACTACTGGTTGGGCAGTCATTAATAAGATGGGAGCTAATGGTGTGTATTGTGTGTAAAAGTCGTAAATAAGATGGGAGCTAATGGTGTGTATTGTGTGTAAAAGAATTCACAGAAAACAAATCCCGAGAGATACTAGTGACTTACTCAAACATAAAAGTCGCAACATTGGGAAAGATGAGAGAGCGTTTTTTTATTAGGTTGTTGGAAAAAACTTCCCGCCACTTAGTTTAGTATCTTGTATCTTATCTTAAGATTGATATGAAAGTCTACTTACATCTAATTTGCCTTCGCATTTCGTTACGGTTATGGCTGAAAAAATTGTCCTTGACTCCAAGCAAGTTCGACCGCTTCTGCTTTACGAATCCAGAAAACATAGTAACGCAAGCGATGCAAAGAAGAATGTATTTGATGCAATGGGCGCTTCGACTGTCTCTTACGATACAGCAAAAGTTTGGTTCCGCAAGTTCAAAAACGGCGACTTCGACTTCGGTGACAAACGAAGGTCTGGTAGGCCGACCGAAGTGGATGACGAGCGCCTTCTGGAGCTGGTTGGAGAGATCCGCGGCGTGACACCCGTGGGCTGGCAGAGGAACCCCAGTGCCATCACGACACTAAAGCTGCCCATCTGCATCGCTTCGGAAAGACATGGAAGTTTGGCGTATGGATATCCCATGATCTGAGTTGGCATCAACTTCACATGTGGAGGCTGCGTGCATCAACTTTTTAACATTTCGACGAACTTCCTCCTGGCTTGACAACCTGGTCACCGGTGACGAGAGGTGGGTGGCCTACGTGAACGACAGGACAGGCGGAAGCGCCAGTGGCTCAAACGTGGAGATCCTGGAATTCCAACACCAAAAACCGAGCTCCATTCCCAAAAGGCAATGCTTAGCGTTTGGTGGAATTACAAGGGGATTATTCATTGGGAATCCTACCACCGAATTCCACTGTCACAGCTGACCTCTCCTGCAGACAGTTGGGTCACGTCGCTGCAGCTCTACGTGGAAAGCAGGACAAGGTTTATTTCTCCACGATAACGCCAAGCCATACGTTGGGAGGGGACGCAGCAGAAGCTTCGGAGCCAGGGCGGCATGTCCTGCCCCACCCATTGTATTCATGCCAACAGATTGCCATCTGTTCCTGTCGCTGTTCAATCAAATGCAAAGGAAAAGATTCGACAAAATGGACCAACTCAAAAAGTGAGTCTTATGGTTCAAAGACCAAGATTTGTATACAACCGGGGTCCGGAAATTACCTGATAGATGGCAATATGCTGTCGAATATGATGGTGCATATAATTGTTGATTATTTATTGCATTAAAAAAGAAAAATAAATTCAAATGAAAAATAAAAAATGGGGGGAAACTTTTCCAACAACCTAATATTATTGCCTTGAAATTTCGCCTAATAATCATTTCTGAACCACTTACTGCTAGGGAGCTCAAATTGTGCATACATCCGGCTTCAGCTACACTCCGACTTCAGCCTTCAAACTGGGGAACTTGTGGGAAATAAACTATTCTTCATCCATTTAGAAGAATATACAACGAAATGATTTCCGTGATGTTGCGCTGTGGGCGTTACCCCACTTGTCATAATAGGTCTAACGAGATGCTACTACATCGCTAACGCTAGTCCGCACCTTCGCGCCACCCTTCACCAAGTCATTTTTATGGCAAGTTTTTTGCTTTATCTTCTTTTGAAGCCTGCTTGGTAACTATGATGGGGGGAAGGGGGTGGCCAGGGATACCACACCACCGGTCTAGTTCAAGTTTTGAAAGCGGATTAGCGTGAAAAGCGAATGTTTACTCCTGTCTTAATCTTTACTTCACAGATAGTTATTTCGCTCTAGAAATCTTGTTGTAGATTTTGGTAATACCAGATGCATCGATCAAAATATCTAGCAATGCTGCTACAGCTCTTCTCTCTCCAAGCAGCTGACTCACAGATAGGATTCTCCAAGTCGCGTGTTGCGGAAGCAGGTCTGGGAACTCGTCATTCGTCGTGAGTGGAGGCCGTACAATGGCGCTCAAACCTTGTATCAGACCTGGAGGCCTCGGGAAGATCAAAAAATGTCATCAGTTCAGCCACTTTATTTGCGAGCCTTGGTCTGGACTTCTTCGTCCGAAGGCAATAAGTATTCATGTGGCATTGATCCATATACCATACCATATCTTTATCTTTAGCGCATGCTCGCCGTCTCGCACACGTAGGCACACAAAATCTGTCATCATTCTGGCTCGATTACTTCGTTACCTAAAGTAACCTTGTAATTATGAAACGGCTTGAAAAGTAAAAATTTTTTATAAAAACGTTAGGATAAGAAGTACCAAAACGAATTTTTGGCCGCATGGCTTTTTGTACCAAAACGAATTTTTGGCCGCATGGCTTTTTAAGAAGAGAATCTGTCGTGTGTAGAGGAGAAGAGAATCTGTAATGTGCAGCGAAAATTTTCCTTATCGCTGCTACTGCGAAGAACTCAAAATTCGGGGGTGGTCATATAATATCGGGTTGGTGTAAGAAGAATGGCGCGCTTTTTTCTGAAAACACGCAATTTTCTTTTGATATATTATAGATTAACATCCAGATATGGTTACACACTTATAGAGCAAAGCAAGCTATTTTGTGCTGTATGTTTAAGAGATGTTGGGTGGAGTTAGGAGTCACGAAACAATTAAAAGTTCAAAACAATCAAGCGGCTAGCAAGACATCCCAAGACACCTTCTTTGTATTAGGCCAGGATGTCAGTGCTTACTCCTCACGTGAGCTCTAGTGCAACGGCTTCGTTGTCGAGGAAATGTGCGTAAGCACTTCTTAAAGCATGTTCCTTGTTATTTCTAGGGTTCCAGGTGGGTGATCCTTTCCAAACTGTTCACTGGAAAGACCACATTCACCAATACTTAGTGCTCTTATTTGCTCTAGAAAGTCGTGAGTTGTCTGCTAGAAAAGCGCTCGAGATGCTCAAAAGCTCATTTTCTGCGCCTCAGCTTTTGGCCAAAATTTGCTTCCAAGAACCGGCTTAAATTTTTGTGACTCTGGTAGGAAACACTCAAATAGCCATCGCGTTTTTCAAAAAAAAAATTACAGCATTCCTTCCGCTTATTCTAGTTCGCAGATCCTCCATCCCTCAAGAAGAAATTGCCAGAGTTGACGATCTGAAAACGAAAATCTCCTCGCTCTTCGCTTCTCAGCTTTTCGATTTCTCTACGCAGGATCTCAGGGAGCTGCTCATACAAAGCGCAATGATCTTTGCTAATCAAGGGAATCAGATCACCCTCCAAGGTTCCCGTTCACTAAAGTTACGGAAACAATAGAGTCAACGCAAAAACGCGTCATTCCTCGTCATTCCTGGACCAACCTAATAATAAGAGACGTGTTGCATTACTGGGCGAAAGGATTCCAACCGCACAAAACTTCGATAACATCGTAAGTCGTACCATGATGCTATTCTCAAAAGTTCGTTGCCTTACCAGCCGCGCCTCAGGCACTGACAACGTCTGCATCTGTGCGGTAGGTAGAATATGAATACTCCCAAACATGATTGCTGTTGCATTCAGGAAGACGAAGCATTCGACATCATCTATGGTGTCTTGATTATTCTTACGGCATGCTTTGTCGTTCTGCTGTATTTCTTCATTCTCAAGGTATTCTTTTGTTTTAGTCTTAGGAATTTCGATACAGGGAAATCTTCTTGTTTTGGGATTACCCAGTTTGGCCGACACCCTAGTAGCAAAATGAGCAGGCTTCCTATACCAAAATATACACATATCCAAAAATACACATGTCCTACATAATATGTCATGTGGTTTCGCCTCTTACTCCTCTTACTTCTACATTACTACTGCTTTGTACTTCATTTGTTATGAACCTTTCAAACAATTCTGCGTGATCTTACACAATTTTAGGCTATTCTATCTGATAAGAAAATGCAGGAGATGATTGTATATCGGTTCATTATCTTGCTCGGTGTCTGTGACCTAGTGGAAGCTAGTGTACATTGCGTGGCTGGATTTGCTGTGATTTTCCCAGCGTTTTGGTCGCTCACACTTGGCAATGTTGGTCTAGAGTTGTTTTAAAGCTTTCTTGTCACTGTTCGTGCTTGCTGTTCAGTTTCTCGGCTCACTTCTAAAACCAGCGTACTTCTGCTATATTTTGACGGGACTATTGCTATCATTTGCATGATTCATGCAAATCGTTTATCCAGTGTATGCTACAATGCTTTTCTCTCCGCCAAGAGCAAAGGTAATTTGGTGGTTGTTTCTATAGGAACGATTACTACCTCACAACGAATGCTTAAGTTAGTAGAAAAAGGTTTCAATGTAGAAAACTGGGGAATATGCTAGCATTATTTATACTGTTCATTTCATATTGTGAACAGAGTATTTTTCTTGCAGTATTGGTTAATCATCGTTGTGGCTGCGTTTCTGCCTTATTTTGGGCTCATGTTCTCTCCACTTTCGATGTGCGCGTTCAGCCTTACCTCGTACACATGGGAGTACGACATGGAGCTGCCATTGGCGTATTTCATCATATATATTGAGCAATACGTTCAACAAATTATGATCGGCGTGACTTGTATCTTCTACGTCGCCATATTCTTTGTGCTGTGGAAACTGGTGAGACCCTATACTCATCTAATTACTTGCCTAAATCAAGTTTTTCATCAAGACCTTGACTCACAATATCTTATTAGTGAAAACCAGCTGGAACTCTTCTAGGGAAGTAAGCAAAGCGGTGGTCCTCAAAGAGAGCGATCAGTCATTTATCAAACGTTGTTCGTGACAGTCTACTCTACTATTCTTAATATCACATCCCACAACATGTGGTTAGTTTTAGAGCCAGCATCGTTATCTTTTTTTCTACGAGTCTTTGGAAAATGTGCAATTTTTGAGAATTATAGGTGGATAAACAAAGAAGAAGTGCCTCAAATTTTCGCTATAATTACGTATATGTGGCTCCTCAACACTGCCATTTATCCGTTAACTTGTCTTGTTACGAATAGGTTTGCCTTTTTCAATCCTGGTTGCTGTGAAATACAACAATATTTTTGATTATTTCATCATAATGTTAAATTTAGAAGATTTGCGAAAAAATGAAGACATGCATAACTCCTTCTATCAAATTCGTTGATAGTTCCTCCCAATCCGCCACCTATAAAGTGCCTTGTGAAACAAATTCGAGGCAGTCTTCCTTCTGAAAGCTCATATCTTCAAACTCTGAATGTAAAATTGGCAGTTCGAAGTAGCTGAGGACACTTTTCCTCGACTCTACCTATGATATACACCCATTGTTTGCCAACTAGCGCAGCACAACCAGTGACAGATCACGAAGTAAAGATCAGCTTTTACAACTGAGTAATCATCAGTAATGGATTCGTTCGGTACGTGAGCACGAAGAAGTTGCTGAGAATACTATCACTAGAATGCACTGGTATTACTATTTATTAATAAATACGAGAATACTTTTCTACAACATGTCCAGGAGAAAAGGGGATTAGACAGCTCTTCAAAACTTGGGTCATTAGTGAATTCATACGTGTTGAGATTGTTGGCAGATTGTTGGCAGCAATGAGCTCAGGGCTGTTGGCAGCTCAATCGTTCAGCGTCGTCTCACCACGAAACTGTATAACTGGGCCATAATGTCACAAGTAGACCTAACGCGACGTACCGAGCTTGTTAAGCACCGCTTCTCTTCTCACTACCTAAGAGCCACCCGAACCATCATCTCACTGCATGTCGGTCTTTTACCCCTTACAAAACTATGGAGCTTAATCCATAATATTTGCAAACAAGATTTCTTTAGACTGCGTATTTTCATACTAAACTAAACAACTTTAATGCATGTTACTCTAGTATGAATGAGGCGCCATGTCGACATCTCTGCTGCCGAAGTGCTAGTATCTATATTCACTTTATCTTCCGCGAAGACGCCGTTATAGCTGCCGACATAATGGGGGCAGAGGTGCCGAGGCAGGCTGACGTGTCTCGGTGTCTGGTCGTAGTATTAGGGCGGTAAGAAAGTATTGAGCCGTTTGAGACTTTTTTCTGTTCCATTTTGTTACTCAGCATACAGTGGAATTACATCAGCAATATAATAATCATAGTTAGTCACTGCTTTGTTCCTTCTAATGGGCAGGTCGGCGGTCTCCTCCTCACAGAACTGGGGAAACTGAGAGCTAAAAAAATCGCTGACCGCCTTTTCAACATCTTCAGCTTTGGTGAATTTTTTCTTGGCTTGAAATGCCTTAAAGGAGCAAAATAGGTGTCAGTAGGAAGAGGCAACGTTAGCAGAATTGGGTGTGTGGGGAACCGTGACCCAGCCCAGCTCCTCCAATTTTTCACTGGACTCTTTAGCTAAATTGGGCCTAGCGTCATCATGGCGTAGGTGTCCAAGAAACTCGTTTCGGCTGTTTTTCTGGAATAGCATGCGCGACGTTTTGGAGCTGATTGCCGCAAGTGTTACCAGTGACTGCGTTTGTTTGCGGGAGCTGGCAGAGCAGGAAAAACTGATTATGGCTCGGAGGACCTCTTGTGGTCTTGACGTCGTAATTAAAATTAGGAGAGGCAATTCGGCTACATATGCCTATTATGGAGAAGCTTCGAGTTTCGTCTACAACGGGTACCGATCAATAATCAAAAGTTCTGGAACTTCCAAAAAAAAAACCGGCTCAAGACTTTTTTAGCACCCTAACATGTACACCTTTTACCTTTCTGCCGGTCTTCCAAAAGACGAACTCTGTCTGCACCGCTGCCTCCTACACGAGTTTCATCTCTGCCTCTGAATATATGCATAGTCATGTGGTACCCATCGAAAATGCATCCTCATGCACTTTTGAGAGGACTATCTAGCAGAACAAGTGCTACAGATATTCAATGCACACGAATTCGAATAAGTGTAGTATGGGCAGTTAATCGTAGACGACCTTGCGTTTGGAGACACTAATGGAAGTTGAGTTGCAAATGGAATTCATATGCGAACAAAATCGTATATGATTATATTTTTTTCTGGCTGTTTTTAAGATTCGATGTATTAATTTTCAATGTCAACTCAGATTTTAATCATGTGGAACTCTCCTTGAGTCCACAATTTCTTCCTTATTATTGCAAGGTTATCCTATCACAAAGCATTTCGAACTCAGCGGGACATCCAGAGCGGAAAGTACGGTGCCTGTGACTATCCTCTCCCGTTGACAGCGAGATTTTTTCGCCGATATGTGAGGATATGTGGGTTCTGCTTCGTCTAATGTGAAAGGAAGAAATGTGATAACTCCGGAAAAATGTGTTTGTAGCTTTGCAGATGTTTTCGCTTAACACACCACATCCCAAAGCCAAAATCTTCAGTGCTGTATCTTCTGAGATGGCCCCTTTAGAACAGAATCTAATCATTGCTTACACTGCTGTGTAAATACATAGATGAATTTCTCTCACATACTCGGCGTTGAAAAGTGAACTCGGCGAAAAGAAATGAATTCATTTAAGGCAGGTGCGTGGAAAAATCATCGCCAGCCTTCGGAGTCCTTGCACTTCTGATGAAAAAACGGTGAGTTTTCATCCGAATAACGTGAGATTCTTGAAGAAAATAGCAAGTTTTTTAGGAGTCCACACTGGTGTGCATGAAAATACCCGCTCGTTAGAGGACGCGAGACTGCGAGATTAAGACTCATTCGGATCTCATCAGCTTTGTATTGGTTTCAACTCTCGAAGCCAAGCTCTGGAATTTATCACATGCTGCGTTAACACACCATGATATTTTCGCAATCCTGCATGAGGTGTCATGCATTGGTTTTCTCCACAATTAGATTCATTTTCTGTACCTCCTCATCTTGAAAGCCGTTTCAAAAATTCATTGCATCAAATTGTATTCTCGTGAGCTTCGCTACCCGCCAAACTGAATCTCACTTCATCTTTACGTCAGAGTTATGGGCGAAATCTATTATAAATAATTCTGGCATTTTATGAAGAGTTTGAAAAATGTCAATAAAGCAGTTTTCCGAAAAATGTCAATAAAGCAGTTTTCCAGAAAAATGTCAATAAAGCAGTTTTCGATAACCTACTCGAATTTCATCCCTCATATGTTTGACGAGCAGAGCTAAGCATGGGTATTCTACAGACATCTGGTAGAATGCATGGAAGAAGAGCATCAGCAGCCAAGTCATAAACTTGCTGAGCCCCCCCCCCCCAATCCTCTATTGAAATGACTGCGTTTCTGCAGCCTTTCCGAAGTGTCCTTGTCTGCAGCTGCACACACGGTCTTAGTTCCTATGAGAATATCAGTTACCGCTTTCTGGTAAAATGCTGCGCTCGAACCGACAGGAAGAACTACAGGCTTGAGGCATATACGGCGCGAGGAAATGAGCATCGCTATCCTAACCTTAAAATCCTTCAAAATTATCCGTTGAACAATTTCATATCCAGAGTCAAGCATGACGATAGGAAAAACCGACCCTCAATACGACCCCCTTCCCTTATTCCTTCGTCCAACCTAATTATTTCTAGTGATCAGATGTACTCATTCACTGAGATGTCCGGATACCCACGCTTGAAACTACCTACTTATCGGCTAAGATCTTGACCGTGTTTCAACAAAATAGTAGGTTGTAACATAAGTTTCCGCTGTTTTGAAATCTTCGATGAAAAAAAATCCTCTTAGCAAAGCACCGTAAGGGCGGCACTGACGGAAAAATGGATACAGTCTCCAACGATGAAAGCGAGAGGTTTAGACAGTGCTTTCAGGGTTTCGTGGCGGGACCCTACTCTAGCGGTCTCGAGCCCTCCGGGCGAGAGAGTGTTTACAACGACTTGACATTGCGTAAGAGCAGTGTAGGAGCAGAGTAGCCCCTCTGTTGGCGCTTTAGCAGTATTTCGGCGGAATCACGGTGCACTGGAAGTGGTACTCCTCGAATGGATGGATAAGGATCCTGAGAGGTCGCGCAGCAATGGGCCGCACTCGGTCCTTACCCTGAGGATGTACGTGTGGAGCACTTATTCACGAGGTCCCGCAGAGATTAAGGTGTCCTAGGATCAGTGTTTGTTTCTGAGAAGGACAGTACAATCCAATAAACAAGAAGAATGAATGAAGAACGGGTCATCCTAAGCTGTTGTGACATTTCCTGAAAGCACATGCAATTGACCAAACTCTTAATACTTCCTAACAATCTTCCATTATTCTCGAGATTTACAAGTAGTGCGGGTGCACTGATGACGGGCAAATGTGCCGGAGCTCAATAGTTCAGAAAAAACACCAGAACACCAGGATAGGAATCCACTGATCGAGAAAGGTCCGCCGTGCTCCAATAATCTCAATTATACAAGGTCCACAGAAGGAGGATGGGTCTGCCGTGGCCCAATAGTGGGAAAACGCCAGTGTACGGGTCCTCAAATGGAGAATTTGTCTGCGTGCGGCCAGTAGTCGGGAAAACGCCAGGATATGGGTGCACGAATGGAGGACGGGTCTGCCGTAGCCAATCAATGAGTTCAGAAAAAACACCAGAACACCAGGATAGGAATCCACTGATCGAGAAAGGGTCCGCCGTGCTCCAATAATGGGGAAAACGCCAACATATGGGTCCACAGAAGGAGGATGGGTCTGCCGTGGCCCAGTAGTGGGAAAACGCCAGTGTACGGGTCCTCAAATGGAGAATTTGTCTGCGTGCGGCCAGTAGTCGGGAAAACGCCAGGATATGGGTGCACGAATGGAGGACGGGTCTGCCGTAGCCAATAGAAGGGAAAACGGCAGGAAATGGGTCCACTGATGGAGAATAGGTACGACGTGGCCCAATAGTGGGGAAAACGTCAGTGTACGGGTCCTCAGATGGAGAATGGGTCTGCCGTGGTCAGTAGTAAGAAATACGCCAGGATGAGGGCCCACAAATGGAGTATGGGTCTGCCGCGGCCCAGTAGTGGGGAAAACGTCAGTATACAGGTCCTCAGATGGGGAATGGGTCTGCCTGCAGCCACTAGTCCGAAAAACGCCACGATATGTGTGCACGGATGGAGAACGGGTCTGCCGTGGCCAATAGAAGGGAAAACGGCAGGAAATGGGTCCACGGATGGAGAATAGGTACGACGTGGCCCAGTAGTGGGGAATATGGGTCTGTCTATGGGTCTGTCTTGGCCCAACCGTGGGGAAAACGTCAGGATACGAGCCCACATCTGGATCAGATCAGATCCTCCGTGGCCAATAGTAGGGAAAACACCAGGATAACGGTCTGCAGTGGCCCAGTAGTGTGAGAAAGATGATTATTCGCGCTGAGTTGGTTATACTGAGTTGTACACAGGTTCTTAAGCCATTGGAAGATACTGTGCAGAGTTGGGAGTGTCTGGCCATGACGGATCCATAAGCGTTGAATGAATGCACTGACAAAAAAACAGTAGGTAGTACCATTGTATCGGAGAATAGTTTTACATGTAGATGTGTGATTCAGAGTCTGGAAGAAGGCAAGGACCACGAGAAGTGTGGAAGCTCGACGTTGGTGGGGCGGCCATACTGGTAGAATACAAGCAATTCATAAAATGGGTTCCGTATTTGAGCTCAGTTATTAGCCTTGCTTTTTTGTTAACTCTCCAAGCATTCCACATGTGTGAAGCTTTTCTACCTGCCTCAAGTGGCTGCTCCACTCCACTTTCTAGCGTCCCGAAGGGGCGCTAGTCTATAGAAAATCATATAGCATCATGTACCTATCAAGGTATGGACCACAACAGTCGTTGCTCTTCCGTTTTCGCAGCAAGAGTTCGATTCCTCTGCTTCAAAAGCTCATGGACTGCGAGGCAAAAAACGAAGTCGGGCAGTGCTCGAGGTCACTGACTTTTACAAATCAGTTCTCGTTATATATACATTCTTGTGACCTGATAACTGGTGCTCGGGTAGAGTCAGATTTTTGCTACATAAAGCACAATTGAAAATCCTTCTACGTGAGCTTCTCCTTTCCAGAGAGTTTGACCAACAAAATTGAGGCGCCCCCTGCGGTATGGCAAAATGATGTGTTTTCTACCGAGCGCATGGAAATTGTCCCAAAACTCCACCGATTAGTGTTCGCAAACGGTTGATGTTCCCAGTCACAGTGGAAGAAATCCCACTTCAATTCGCTTCAAGCGGAAAAACGGCATAATCAAAATTTTAGGTTGCCATGTTTGGTGCCTGCGCCTGAGACAGCTCGACGATAAAATGGGGAGACAAAATATCAAGGAGAATGAGAATGACCTCTAGATTACTCCACCCAAATTTGCTTAGTCTCATGAAACGTTATGGTAAAATTATTATTCGTACAAGTACAGCTACCGAATTTGCATTCCTGAAGGGTTCACTCCGAAGTTAATTATATTTTCTAAACAAGACGGAAAACTACCATTCACATTCCAGAATGTTTGCGTGATTATGCGCTTTAAAACAATATCTAGACATGGGCGAAATCTAATCACTCTTCATTTATTAGAAGCCTTTGAAAATGCCTTTGCGAAAACAGAGGAAACTTATGTTACAACCTAATACAATTCTAAAGAAGATGTGCTCACCAAGAATGAACATGAGTTAATTGCCACCAGATGATGCAAAGTTGACCTTTCAACAATTCTATTTCCTCCTCTTGTCCTGACATCATCCAGAAATGGTATCGCGTAGGTGCGTGCGTAGGCCAAATGCACCAAATGCTAGGTACGACACAGCTGTTGGGAGAATGTTGGCTACATACTCAATGAATACAGTGCGTTTCATAATTATAAGAAGACCCTCGAATTCTGTGTTTCCAGGTAAAGCGGTCAACGAGTAATTTTCTTGTTATGACTATTAGATCCACCACCTCAAAAAACTATTCCAGCCAAAATTTGAGAATCACATGTCAACCGCTAGGTTTTTTACAAAATTCAGAATGTTTACACACCGTTTCATATTATAAGAACACTTTGAAAATACAAGCATTTTATCGGCGAAAAATGAAAGGCATGTGAAATCAATGATCTATGGGTCCTCCATGTTTCGTACCTACCTCAAGTAGTCGTCGAGGCATACTGGCAGCGAGGTTTACAAGCATCGCGGGGTCGATGTCCTCCCATGCTTGGAGGATGGCATTTCTTAATTCCTCGACGTTGTAGAATTGCCGGTTATTTGCGTAGATCTTTCTGACGAGGATCCCCCAGAGGTTTTCTATTGTGTTTAAGTCTGGGCTACAAGCTGGCCAGTGCAGAACTTGAATGTTGTTTGATCTTAGCCACGTCATTGTTGAATGGCTCACGTGCACCGCAGCATTGTCTTGCTGGAAGACATAGCTCCATCGACGTCGTCCGCTCAAGAAAGGTAGGAGATGTTCTCTGAGGGTCGTCTGATACTCTTCGGAGTCCATTCTGCACGATACAAACGCAAGGTCTAGCTTGCAGCCGCTGGACAAGGCTCCCCATACCATAACACTCCCACCACCAAAGTTGTGGCGACTAAAACTTGGACTTCTTCAGCTATTTTTAGACTTCTCTTCTCCTCTATATTCTCAATGTACTCATATTACAGTAGATTATAACTCATTTTGAAGTCTACTTGGGAACTACTGATGAAAGGGTCTTAGACCCGGAGGCGCCGAGGGGACCACACGTCCGGTCTAGTTCAAGCCCCGAAACCGGTTAGTGTGTAAAACAGTAGGTCTTCTTCCTCTCTCACTTGTTCTCTTGAGCATTCTAGTTGCATGTGTCATTACTAACAACTCGTCGGCAAGCTAATGTATAATATTAGTTATATATAGGTCTTCTCTTTAAAGTAGATGGGATCCTTGCGGAGATCGCGCCAGTAAAAATTATATCCATCAGGACCGTCCAGATTAAACATTTTTTCGTCCGAAAAGACAACCTAATTAAGTTTTCTTTACTACAGTCTACCTATGGGCAATACCATTACCTTTGACCAGTCTGTCGTTATGTTTTGCTGCGCAAACGTCATGCGTGCAGCCTTGTGCTGCTCAGTAATCTTCGGCACTTTCTCCATTTTTTCTCTAGCGATCGTGCTGCTTCTTTTCAACACCATCCAGACTGTTGTCTTGGACAAAGAGAGTTGCAAATCCGAGCGGATCCCATTTATTGATGAGGTGCTGTTCGAGGCAACTCTTAAAATTCTTCGGTCATCGTGAGCAGACACCTTGCGAGGGCGGCCACAGCTCGGATTACGTTTGGAGGTGTCGGTGCGTTTCAGACATCCGTGCACCGAGCAGACAGATCGTCTCAGCTGCCTAGCAATTCCACGAATGCTAAGGCCTGCACGGTGGAGAGCATGGATCTGAGCCTTTTCTTCGGAGGAAAGTAGGCGACCGCGTGGCACGTCCAATGACGTATATGTGTTGCTTACTTATCTTTAGAAACCCACCGGTGAATCCAGGTGAAACCTCCAATTTCTCAACGTGTTCTTATAATATGAAATGGTGTGTAAACATTCTGAATTTTATGAAAAAGCTAGCGGTTGACATGTGATTCTTAAATTTTGGCTGAAACACTTTTTTTGAGGTGGTGAGTCCTGCAGTAATAGCAGTAAGATTCCTCGTTGACCGATTTTCCTGGAAACGCAGAATTTGAGGGTGTTCTTATAATTATGAAACGCACTGTATACTATGTCAACTGAAAGCATAACAACACTCAACTTCATCTGCACAGCATTCGTTTTCGATAAACTCCCGATACAAAATTTTAGGAAGATTAAATTCTATGATTCAAATTAGGTGCATCTTTATTTCGAATCCACGCAAGGGCAGAGTATAGAAGGCAATAAAAGACCAGGAAGTGCCGCACGTCTTCCGTATTGTGAAAATGCCACCTTATATGTACATCGAATACATTCAAAATTATGACTTCCTGCATGATGACGTGTGACCTGAAGCTAGAAACTATTTCTAAGACCTAAAGATAAAAACTACTCCGGACTATGCTTCACGACTTTGCAAGGGAAACCTCTGTGAGTGAGCACCTCTGGTGCTGTCCCTCATGCGTGCACATTGTTGTTGTGCACTTGTTCTTTTTGTTTTACTAGATCGAGTATGCAGTCGGTGTGAATCGGGACCGAGTGAAGATTCTCGTGTGGAAGAGCGTTCCGGCGAGGGAAGAAGCAATGGTTCAGGTCGTACTTCAACATATTGGGTACTCGACTAGTATACACATCAGCCAACCTGCAATGAACTGGGTGTTTACATGATCTGTGGCAAAATACCAATGATCAAACCTGTTCAGCCTTCTGGAAAAGTGAGTCATGTTATGAAATGTCCTAAACAGAGAGCCAAATCGAGGGTTGAACAGTGACTTCACGCCGTCTCTAGAAGTAGTAAAGGTTGAACACAGCAGCAGTTAAATAACTAACTTTCCCTTGGGCGTTTCAGGTGTTTTTAGGTGTTACATATGACGGCTTGGACATGAGCACGCGGTGCCCATAGCTTCTAATCAGAACTCGCTGTGTATAAGCCTGTCAAGGAAACTGTCTACAACTCAAAGAGTCTGAGCCGTGGTCAGATGCCTCGCAGAAACTAAAGCTAGAGTAACTGTGACCGAATTTCTGAACAAAACGCGTAGAACTTCTCGTTAAATCTGCGTCACCGCAGCGCGCTAACTTTGCAATGTCTCTCCGAACTTCCTCCGTCAATAGTTCTCATTTTCTAGGCAAAATATATGAGAATATAAGGATTGTTATGCTACTCTTTTTGCTAATACTTTCACCGATAGAAATGATAATTCGGATCAATCGAGGACAAAATAGATTCGAATAGTCGGCATGACAGCCCTCTAAATGTAGTTGCTGAAAGACACACATGTGATGAATGTTGTACCACTATTTACTGCTACTAGTTACAGTATTTAAAGGCAAATTATTCCTGGAATCGAATAATCGGAGTAATCATTTTCTGTGCGAAATGAACTCGATAGAAATTTACAAGTGAGAGCGATGTGATCCTAAATTCATGATGATAGGGTAGTGAGGGTGTGGAAGTAATGCACAGAGTGGCGCTGCTCGGAATTCTGACCTAAAAACGCGTTTCTTAGGCACTTTCATGTTCGGGACAACTCAAAGGACGAATGTTGCAGAAACTACTGCAATTAATTTAGCAGGACTTCGATCTTTTCCAGACTCACAGTACAGTACAGAAGAGAAATTACGTCCCAAATATGTCCACAACCGTAGCTGATCCAAATTACGTGAACCCAGGCGCATATAAAGAAAATAGCTCGAGATCTCACCTGAGACGAGTCCGTTCATCTCGCCATTCGGCGATTATTCTAGCTGATTCGGGATCTTCTTGGGCACCCGACTGGTACGTCTCTATGATCGCCGTGATTATTTCCAACCACTGAATGCCTTTTCTGAAAAAGTTTTTCGTTGAGACTGCAGAGCTGCTTCATTCCTTTTGAAGCCCACAACCAACCTGTAAACATCATCATTTTGTATTCTTATCTCGCGAGCAAGTTCAGGCACAATCGCAGCAGTACGCCATCCCAACCTAGAGTAGTAAAATGTAACTCGAGCTCGAGACCACGATTACTTGTATAGTTGAGGTTCAGCAACCTTTACATCGCTTCCTTGCTTGATATATGTTCAACAAACCTCAGTATTGGATCAGCGAGGTCTGTGTAGATGTGATCCCCGAAGTAGAGAACACCTTTTCCCTTGAAGCCAGCACGCTGTGACAAATCGTCGATATTTCCCTAAGAATAACCAACTGGCATATCACAAGGAGTACTCCATCAAAATAAGAAAAAAAACTGCAAATTTGCCCAGCTCAATTTTCTACGGAGTAAACCCACCCCACAATAAATTTGGCCTTCCTCGAGTCGGACCACTTTCACAAACCTCACCATATCCATTTCAGGATCGTACAACCTGAATTTCAGCACAACGAACATCTATCATTCAAGAAGCATATTTAGAAGATGAAGCGCTGTAAAGGCTAGACGTACCGGAAAGGCTCCCGCCCGTGGAAGAAAGCCGGCTTTTTCGCAGAAACAACAATATATTTGAAGTACTTTCTCCAATCTGGACCCAACATGAAGGTCATGCCGACATTCCTAAACATCATTGGACAGAGCTTTGATAATTAAAAGAGTGGAGAAGGACATCATAGCAGTGCGGCAGCATAAGACCACGAGTTCATCGAAGAACAGACAGGATAATCAAAGTGTCGTACAAACGTATAGCACATAATACATATTTAGCACACCCACGCTTTTGCAACATACAGGGTGCGCGCGAATTATTGGCGCGTGGTTTTTTGAGCCCCAATCAGGAAGGATTGAGTGAAATCACAAGTCATGTTATAGGTGTCCTTCCTTGAGTCATCTCTACCGTAGACATTAGCTGGTTTTCCAAATGACCCTTTCCTGTGCCTACACAGGCTTCGGGAAATCTCCTGGTCAAATCGCTGGTGGCACGGGGTCCGTGACAGCGCCCTTCCTCCCAAGATTTTCTGAAGTAGACTTTAGGAGACTCCAACCATACATGTATGATAGGTCACGGCTAAGATTCAACTACAATGCGCTCACCGTTAGTTGGGCCACCAAATGATTATCATGCCGAAAACAGGCGTTGAATCCGACAGACCGTTTTTAGCTTTTTTGCGAACTCAGGACTGCTAGTCATCAGAAGAACAAATGAAGTACTCGTTTCGGAACCGTGGAAAACTCCCAATTCTAATAGTAAGAAGTGGCTTTTACAAGCTCGTCCGTCCCTAGTTTGCAAGACAAAATTCGTTCAAAATTGGTTTCACGGATGATTTCCTTGAATTTTGGCTTGAAGGGATTGTCCACGTAACTCAATTCATTGGCATTCTTATGAGCTCCGCTTCGGATATGTTAGTGAGCAAGGCCTGTAGTACTAAATGGATAGCAATAGACTGGCTGAATTTCGTCCCTGAAGAATCCTGAAAATTTTTCCTGAAATAACACTAGCGTGTCGAGGGTGGTCGTAGCTGAAAGCTTCTCCAAGTCTTTACAGACCCGGAAAGAGGTCACTCGGCAAACTTGCTGATATTTACGGTAGGTATTGCTCCCGCAAATATACCCACAACACCACCTATGAATTCGCTCAATCACCGCTGATTGAGGCTCAAAAAATCACGCGCCAATAATTTGTGCGCACCCTGTAGAAGACGTCGTTATGTCCCATCCCTAACATGAGCAATTAGAATCAAATTTCGCTGCGTGCTAGGGATCTATAGGGGCTTCCTGACAGCCGCTACCGGAAGGCATAGACCCCGTCGAAACTGAATTAAAGGCAGCACTCACGGAAACTCTCACTTTTGAAATGAGTTGCTTACGATGCAGCTGGCTGCTGGACAATCGCAACGGTAACTTGAACACTGTGAATGGCCGCCTACCTGCAAAGACATTGCAGTGGACACATCTGCGGCTGTGGACAAAAGGGTTTCGTCGCCCTAGCTAACGCTATCGACTCGGTGTGCGCATGTGGTTTAGCGGAGTGTTGTGTGGAATGCGTACCATTCTCAGGGTTTCGTGGCGGGACCCATCACGGAACATCGCCCGCACTATGGGCGCACATGAAATATCGCCATCATTCTAAGTGTTTTCCGCGTGTTTTACGTTACTTCATCGTTGTCGATGAAGTAACGTAAAACACGCGGAAACACTTGTTGTTGTTCATCGTCCCAAAACGCCCCGATATACCGCGAAATCCCCAACTCAGAAATTTCTGTGAGTGCTGCCTTTAAGGAAGTAAAACCTAGGTTATGTCGGTCTTTACAAATTCTGAGTAGCTTCTGCTTCCGCTAGTGAGAAATTGAGAACTGATTATACGATTTAGGCATATTTCCGCTCAACGTTTTCTTCCGACCGCTGCTGCCTTCTTCTATGGAACGGCTTGATTCAAGGGAATAGACAAGCCCTCGAATTCGAACGGATATTTAATCTCATGATCGAGAGAGTGATGGAAGTCTCAAACTTTTCTCTTGAAAAAGTCAACGTTTGTTAAGGGACGCTCGGCTCTAGCCAGGAAAATGAAAAAAATGCGCTACCAAAGTGCATTCTTTATCTCTAAATTATCATAAATCCTTTCTATCGCAACTTCTTTCCTTTGACTTTTCCTTCGAGTGAACAGTTAGGGAATATGAAACACAAGATATAGACAGAACTTCAAAAATATATTCTGAATCAAAGCTGAAATCCCTCTGATGAGATGGAGCAACGTGAAGGAGAAAGAGAAATATCAGGTCTTCGAGGAATGGATGCGCGTTTTCGCCCAAAGCAAAATTTATTCCAGAAAACGATACCATAACGCCACAATGCATCCACAGTTACTATCGGTTACATTTCCTCATCATCCACGCAGGAAACAAAGTTCATTCTGGAAGAAGTCCTTGCGCTGCGAGTCGAAATGCCTGCTCATCTGGACCGCGAATTTTTTCGCAATTTTCGCACTTTTCGACATGTGGGAAAATTTTTAACCCGAACCAAGTTGTAGTCTGATAGTAATAAGTTCGAGCTACGTAGCGACTAAGATAGGAGTGCCCATCTGATATGTCACCATGAAAGCAATACATATCATCCCTATAAATACGTGGGTGAGCTGGTTCGGAGCCGGCTTACGTGTTATAATGGCTTTCCTTTACTGACCGTAGCGATTTTTCGCAAGTGCTTTCGTACTACTCTTTCTCACTCGGTACTAAATTTATCCCAAGAAACGTTACTGCAGGTACGTTAAAAAGATATTTTACGGCGGCCTTTCCCACAATTCCGCGAAATCAGTTGGCACACTTTCAATTTTTTTATTCGAATTTTCAGTTTTGTCAAATAATTCCTGTATCTGTAGATGAGCAATGAGCGGCTCTTTAACGCACAGACAGGCTAGGCAGTTGAGCCTACGTCTTCATAGAACGCTGATACAGATAAAAAAAGGCAACGCGCATTCATAGTTTTACATCCTTATATTTACTAAGCTGTTGAATTTTGACCTTAATGCAGTAATTCCGTGCAGAAACAAATTCCGGAAGAGCAGACGTTAGTGTATGTTTGTTGTTTAATTCTGAGGATTTTTTCTCTGGTAGTGGCACGACTCGGAGAGTCGGATGCGGTAAAGATGGTCACGCTGGCAGTGATGTTAGGCAGGGTTGATGTCGTATTCATCTCGGGATTTCTTCAGAAATACGGAGGGATGTAAATTTCTGCAGGATTACGAGAAGGCCTCGGCCTCTAGATTCTAAAAAACATTCCAGCATTCTACGAGATAGGTGTGGTACCGCGACAAGTTAGTGCTCATCTCGATCTTCGCCGTAGAGAAGAATGATCACCCTAGGCGGTATTTTAGTCATTCTTTATCCTGCACATTGGCATGCAGTTGACTAGAAAGAACAAAGACACGAGCGAATAGCAGAAAACAGGCATGAAGTTCAGCTAAAACGGAAGAAAATAGCGATTATACTGCAATTTTTGCGACTGCGTGGATGACAGCAACAATCACTGTGGTGGTACACGCTTCGTTTCCTGAATTTTCGGAAGTTTCATCCGGGTTCTACAATACAGGGTTCTTCTACATTCTACAATAATTTGGAGCCTCTTCACAAATCTTTAGAGAAATGGGAGGGAATATCTGCGCGCCTGAGTCGACTTCACACGACCGATTCCGCAAGATTCTGCAGCTAACAGGAGAGGAACCTTCAAATCTTAGAATAATATTTATGTCACCAACTAAGCTGTCAACACATAATAACCATTAGTTTTTTTTGTTCTTTTAAACTATAATAGCTCGTCCACATGTTTTTAGCGAGCGGTAATGTTTTTCCAAAGACTTTTGACGCACCCTGTATGTTTATTTCAGCCACTGCCTGCCGGCCCATATACGTAGTTCTTGAACGACTTTCATCTTGCGACACAACTGGGAATTTCTAGTGGTCTTCTAATATCTGCTTTGCTTTTAGATATGAGCTCGCCACTTCCATAACTATGAAATGTCCCCTAGTTTCGGTGTACTGCACAATTGCGAGCATATGCCTTCCGTCTCTGGTGATCCCATACCGGCGATTTCCACCAAAATTCCAAAATATGTCTCCCCATTTGTTTTGGAATTGCAAGATCCAAGGAAAGAAATGCACTTATAACGAGTGAAATCTCGCGAAGGTCCCGGTTCACTGGGTTACCCGTAATGCAGGCGGAAACAGCCTGTCCTGTTGAAAAGCGCACTAAAATTATGGCTGCAGCGGGTGCTCTGCAAATTTGTGAGCGGAAGTCTTCGAGTTACTATTCTTACTCTTCATGTCTTTTTCTTTTTTTTCCATTTTTTTCCATTTTTAGTCGAGGTGTTACGTTTCTTGGTGCTGGCCGTAGATCTAGACACCGTGCAGACCTAGATCTATGGTTCTGATACCATAGTCGAGATCGTAGAAATGTGCAATGTGAAATAGAAGAATGTTGAAGCGCATGGTAACGTGTCCTGTGAAGTGAGCTTCACACAAAGTATGTATGGGACGCGCTGTAATGGCCGGCGCCTATTCAGCGTGGAGAAAGAGTGGGATCACCAGAAATGTGATCCTCGTCTACAGTATTACTAACACGGTAAAGCAACTCTAACTTACAAAAAAGGATAAGGACTGTTTGTGACGACAAATAACTCCTTCCCCGAAGTATGCAGCAACTCGAGATAATCTTTCAGTCCCTCATTTGGATGGACGTACTCCTTCAGGTTCTCCGAAACCTCCCGATACATTTCTCCAGTAATGTGTACTTGTTTGACACACTCCTAAAAAGATATGAATTTTTCACGTATGCGAGCACGAATGTGGTGAAGGTGAATGATAGATAAAGCCAGACATTTCAACCACCTTGTCTTGGACTATAACTCATACCAGCAATAACAAAAATTTAACGCTTACCGCCAGATCATTGAACAAGGATTTCGGGTCAAACACGATCTTGTTGGTGTCGCAGTAGTGCACCACAGTAGAAAGAAGGCCAGCCCATGGAAGCGAGAACAGGTCTATGAGTTGCGGCATTTCGCGTCCTTAAATGTGGTCCAGTCATCTGATTCAACTACCCTTCCAGAAAAGGGATCACTATTGTTACCTTCCATGTTTGGAAGATACAAACCAGGAAACAGCTCTTTCACTTCCTCGTCGGACAGTTGTCTTCTACCTCTGTACACAGCTCCTAGAATTTTAAATAGTACGTAGTAAAAAGGAGTTTCTGCAGCAGGCGACGCACCTGTCTGAATCTGTGAATAGGCGTCGACCTTCAGCAGGCACGAGCTTTGAACGTCAAAGTGCAATCCACGAATAGCGAACGTAAGGTCGTATGGTAAATCCAACAGACCCGCCGGATACTAGGTATGTAACTGTTTCCATTTCAAAAGATATTTCCATGATGTTTCGTACCATCAACCTACTTGTGATGTACTTTTAGTTTAGTTTAATAATCGTGTCGTTGGAACCATGTGAAGGCCGTGCCTGCCTCAATCGCATTTGCCTTAATCTAACCCAGGATGCTATTTCTTACTACAATATGTACATAGTATTATGCCACTCATTTGATAACGTACACTCGTAAAAGGCTACTCTATGCACGCTTTCTTCACTCTGCGTCAATTGGCGCGCCGTTGACCCGACGGTTCACACAAGCTACATAATGCAGCTCTCAAAATATCTATGTACAGTGGACGGCAATGGCGGTGGCCCATCTGCGGCCTCGAGAAGGACGCAGCGCAAGCGCGCCGCGCGCGAAAGGACCGTTGTCATCTGCTGCTGGAATGCTATTTCTACTCGCTTTCTTCCCGATTTGGTCAAGAATCCTTAAAATCGGGCAGAAAAGCTCTAGCTATAGCATAACAGCAGCAGAAAACATTGTTTACGACGCGGGCGGCGCGGTTGCGCTGCGTTCTTCTCGAGGCCGCAGATGGGCCACCGCCATTGCCGTCCACTGTAATTAAACAATCACTTCTTGTATTGCTTCCACTCCATTGTTGTGATTAGCTCTCAGTACTCCACACATAATATTCTCCAATCCAAGAGCGGAGATTCCCATGGGTTTTTATTCCCATGGATTCCCATAAATGATATCGCCCCTTACGCAAATATATATTCACTTTCCAAATGGAAGGAATGGAGAGCGCAGACCTAGCGGTTCCAGATAAGCAGCGCTTTTATAGTCAAAGGCTTGAAAAGATCACCAATTACCTTGAATTGTGATATAAGCCGACGAAGCGCCAAATTGTAGATGAGTTCATTCAACTCTCGAGTATAGACAGCAAGTGTGTAGTCATAATCGAAACCGTAGACCTTCAAAGAATGACATTAGTTCAGTAAAATAATGTATGCATGCGCAAGTACGCTCAGCATGCAGACTCCCTCTTTACGTTGATTACAGCTCTTCAAAATAACTTCTCAAACGTTGGATCTTCAAGTACCACGCAGAATCCTTCATGAACAACTCTTTAATACGACCATATGAACTTCCATCTCCACCTCATCCTCAAACCTCCATCTCATCCTCAAAAAGTGAAAATGTTCAAACTGGGGACAACTTTAATTTTCACCTGCAGATATCCCTACAAATGCTGCAGTCACCAATCTCATTAATTAGGTTGGCGGAAAAGTTGAAGAATTTAACACCTCCGAATTTAACAACACTATTTTCGAAAAATCCTTCCTTTGGTAGCAAGCCTCAAAAAAGGAAGATCAATTATTGTATACTATGATA
Organism: Ancylostoma caninum; assembly: GCA_037903475.1. Classification (NCBI taxonomy): domain Eukaryota; kingdom Metazoa; phylum Nematoda; class Chromadorea; order Rhabditida; family Ancylostomatidae; genus Ancylostoma; species Ancylostoma caninum. The sequence goes on along the minus strand of JBAJFG010000620.1, from coordinate 686,680 downwards.
AGTTGCAGACCCCTCCCCCTCCCCCTTCGTCAAATGGGGGGGATGGGGGGGGGGGTGGAGAGACCGTGATTGGCTGCCCGACCCACTTCTCCGTCGCCACTGGGCTATTTGGCGTAACAAGGCGGATCAAAGGAATGCCGAATGTGAATGTACAGATGGGGTCGGCAACGGATGCTAATTGCCTCACGCCGCCTCACGCCGCCTCACGCAACGCCGGCCCTTAGGTAAAAGTGAGGTTATTTGGCTGGAAAAAGAATAGTTCGCCAAGATTTTTCTGTACAAGGACTAGATTCACTCCCAGTGTCACAATGAAGCAAAAATTTGTTTTCATGCTCTCACTTCGATTTTTATCAAAATTTCAAATGTTGCGAGTTCGTGGCGTACATGCTTCTCTTGCGTGACCTCTTGATAGAGTTTGATTCAGATTTGTATAGCACACCTTGTGTTGTACCAAAATTTCGCGGAAATACCGATTGCTACCTCACACATCAACCAGTATGCAACGGCAAAGTAGTGGTGGTAAGAAATTTTAGCACGAAGTAGACCTTATTTAGTATAGGTTCTTTTTCTAAGTTATCAATATCAGTTCTGACACTATTCTCTATCTCTACAGTTGGGTTAGAAGCCAACAGCACTAGAAAGACTGTTTTCCGGAAAGTTTTATTTTTCACAACTAAAAATTCAAAGGCAAGGCTTGGTGACTTGGCTGCGCCTCAAGGCTGTCAATAACCATTCCTTCTCGCATGATCGGAACATTCCTTCTGCTCCTTCCTTTATCATCTAATCTTCACCCATTTTTTGCTTCAAAATAGCAGTAGACCATTTAAAAGGTAGAAAATAAATTCACAAGTGCCAGAGTGGTTATGTTACCATAAAATGAAAACAAAACTTCTGAATGGGTTGAATGAAAGTAGTCCTGTGAAATAAAGTGTGGCAAATGCTGCTCAAACATGAAATAGAAGAAGGAAATGACGCTATAATACCTACTTTGGTCGTCCACTGACCTCACAGTCCTTATACCAAGATTTTGATGTGATAAATAGCGCCGGCGGTTAGGTCATTGTTTACCCTTTAGTATTGACCTCTTACTTCTCAGTTTTTGGAGGTGTGATAACGGGATTTCTTTTGGCAACGTGTCCTATTACCTTAGAGGAAGAACTCATGAAACGTTCACCCGATAGATGAAGGAAAAAGATTGATTAAATTTAGAGTAATATTCTGAGAAATGAAGTGCAATTTCCTTTATTATTCGACGTCCCATAAGAAAAATTTTCAGACCATTCATACTTGCATTACCTAGCTTCTGATTTTATCACTGCTCACTCCGAAAAGTGTTTCCCATCCAGTATTCAGGTGAGATTAGGAATATTCCGATCATGCGAGAAGGAATGGTTATTGACAGCCTTGAGGCGCAGCCAAGTCACCAAGCCTTGCCTTTGAATTTTTAGTTGTGAAAAATAAAACTTTCCGGAAAACAGTCTTTCTAGTGCTGTTGGCTTCTAACCCAACTGTAGAGATAGAGAATAGTGTCAGAACTGATATTGATAACTTAGAAAAAGAACCTATACTAAATAAGGTCTACTTCGTGCTAAAATTTCTTACCACCACTACTTTGCCGTTGCATACTGGTTGATGTGTGAGGTAGCAATCGGTATTTCCGCGAAATTTTGGTACAACACAAGGTGTGCTCTACAAATCTGAATCAAACTCTATCAAGAGGTCACGCAAGAGAAGCATGTATCGCCACGAACTCGCAACATTTGAAATTTTGATAAAAATCGAAGTGAGAGCATGAAAACAAATTTTTGCTTCATTGTGACACTGGGAGTGAATCTAGTCCTTGTACAGAAAAATCTTGGCGAATTTTTCTTTTTCCAGCCAATTAACCTCACTTTCACCTGAGGACCGGCATTGCGTGAGGCGGCGTGAGGCGGCGTGAGGCAATTAGCACTCGGCAAGCGACCCCATCTGTACATTCACATTCGTATGTATGCCACATGAGTTGCGAAGAAACCGTGCCAATGGAGAATGCCAGCTTTCTGAAGGCAGCAACTTGGAGGCATGACGGTTGAGGTAATTTGTCACATGACTCGTCCAGGTGATCAGCGGTTGAGCTGGAATCCCCGTTTTCTCCAAAATAGCAACTTTTTCGGGCTAGCATAGAGTAGTTTAGGCCAAATATGTAACTTTACATTGACTGAAAATGCCGAAAGCTTGGTTAGTTTCTATTTCAAAGTACGAAGAGTATTCCACAATTCATCTAGGATAAAGTCTCCAGATTTATGTTTTTGCACTCCTGCGGCTAGTGTATTCCAACTGCAGGTTCATTTGGAGTCCAAGCGAACAGAATTGAAGACGAGAGAGTGAGTAACAACTTTCACTTCGTGTATTTTCCCGTGAATTCCTTTCATAGGATCATACAACATCAATCGCACCGCATTAAAGCTACAAGGCTTTGAAGTCTGAATAAAAATAGGTGACTCGGGACTGTTTGGAAGGCTCGCATCAACAAACTGCCACTAGAAATGCATTTCGTTCCCATGTAACATTCATAGAAAACCCTACTTGAAGCTCACCCTTTTCCTTACAGAAAAAATTGTTGCTCAGTTTCGCAGAAAACCGTTGTCATCCGCGCGAAGCGCAGAGAAGCTGCCCCCTTTTCGTCAAGTACGTTGAAACAATTAGGTTGAAAAATGGGTAATTTTCTCATCAGTACAGAATCTCGCATCTTAGCCGTTCTTGCTTGAGCTTTAACTGTCCTGTCTCGCAGGACATCTCGAACCGCCTCATTTCTTCCACCCTGCGACATGGTGTCGTTCAACACCTGGTTACCCTTAAAAACTAATATCTCTAGACTCGAAGCGAGTGGATCGCACCTGTCCTATGAAATATTTGATAACGCTATCCATGATTGTACAGTGATATTGTTGGTCCTTGTGCCCACTGAAAAAGCCCATAACAGCTTGCAACATAAGATACGCACGGAATTGATTTCACCATTTCAATGCATGGTTGGAGCAGCACTTCAGGGGCTTGTTTTACACACTGTTAGTTTAAAAGCTTAACGAATGTGCTCCAACAAAGTATAATCTGCGCCATGCTCTTATCGATTCTTCAAATTAAATGAATTTTCGAAAACTTCTGGACATTACTTTACCGCCAAAATTTTCGAAAACTTTTGGACATTACTTTACCGCCAACCTACACCAGTAGAGCTGATTGAGATTAGTAAAATTACATGGATGAGCTCATACTTCGAGCGGTGAATTCATATGTTACAAATTAACGTCATCTACACAGCTGTAGGAAGTGGTGCGCTAGTTTCAAATCATGATTTATAGTTCTCTGAAATTCAGTTAAATAATTTAAATTCCAACTATGAACCTAGCTGTGAACATTCGGAGTCGTTACGGAAGACTTAATTACCTGAGAAATTACTTACATCTTCACTTTTACTCACCCCTATTGAGCCTAAATCGAGTTCGTTGTTGACAAAAACACCTCGAGGATCGACCCTTGGAGCCGCAGTAATGTTCGCAGATGCCTGAAAAGGTATGGAAGCAGTTTTGCGATAGAACTGAATTGACTTTTATATTTCTAGTGTTTTGCCTGCCTGACTCCTACACTCTTCCGGCTGACCTCAGATGATGTGTTATTCTATCCTAAATCGAGGACATCCACCTCTTCCACTGACACCTGTGAAATTTGCCTTGATTCTGCTCTTTTCCAGGTTAACAGTCGATCTTCGTTGCTTTTCTGCGAACTTTCATCATTTGAAGAGTTATTTCCCTTCGGCAGTGCTAGGTACCACAGCGGAGTGATGTGTTCGTGAGCTGAGTGCAGGTCAGAGTTAACACTGATCACCCCTACGAATGCGTGTGAGAGAATTGATGTGTAGGCCAATCACTCCTGTATCACAGAATACCGCATGTCTGGTCTGCCGCGCTGCACCAGCCAAGCGGCGCGACAGTCCAGCTGAGCCCAATGATTGTCAGGCATAGCCAGTATTGATGTTTTGCTTACGTTTTCGCCGTTTTTTATTATGTCTTTGCTTTAATTCCGGGAACACAAGAAAACATCAAGTGTATCATAGTCAGATCTTATCCTTAGTTAATATGTCTAACATGCCTATCAATGATCTGTTGAATGAGCAAGGGTTCCGAAACATTCGAAAGTTCGGAAATTCGACGGTTTTGCAATATTCCAAAGATCGACGATGCAGCAGCATTCGAATATTCGAAAGTTTGAGAGTTCGGCATTATTCGAATAATCGCGAGCTAAAAACTCGAACATTTCAAATATTTTTGCTTCGCAACTACGGAAGCATTCACTTGAGTTCTACTTTTTAGTTGAAGAAAACTCCAATACAATTCATCACTCTAGTCCGAATTTTTTTCGAATGACTTGCGCGTATCGTTGTGCGCATCCGCAAGCCGCCAACATTTCAAACTTAAAGCTGCACTACCGTGAATTGTAAGGTTCACGACGAGGATTTTTTAGTGAAGCCCACATGATTTTTTAGGCACACCAAAAACCAACATGTTTGACTGAATTTTTGATTATATAACTTTTCTTGTAAAACTAACTTGGGGACAAACCAAGATGTTTCGCGCGGCATCTTTTTTGCATATTTAGCCGATTCCCGATTCATTGAAGCTATTTTAGCACTTTTTCGGAATCGTCTTGTTCACTTTTTCGGAATCGTCTTGTTATTTCCCGTCTCGAAACATGCTTTGAAATCTAGTTCTACAAGTTCTGTCTCAGTGTTGGCCTTACGCAACGTATAAGTACCAGAGATGAGCGGATACAAGATCTCCACGACCCGGATAACGGTGCAGATAACGGATAGGCTAAAAATGACCGGATAGCGAACACCCGATAACGGATCACGGATGGGTGTTCGAGATGCTGCAAAACACCATCTTCTTCAATATTAAGATGATAGAAAACGAAAACGAACATTGTGGAGAATAATTAGCACAAATTCTTCATCCTGATGCTCACCAACATTCGCCAATCTGAGCATGACGCCGAGAATGGCGTCATTTTGAAGGATGTAAGCATAGTACATAGGGTTTGCCATAAAACAACAGTTTCCAGTGACATTTAAATATTTGAGAGGTTGATTGGCACATTAGTAGCTTGAGATGGTACGTATCGGTGTCTTTTCCAGTACAAAGGTAAAATTCCACAACGAAGGCTAGTCATTCCAAGCAAGGTTTTGTTTCGGGGGAGGGGGGGGGGGAGGGCTGAAGGTCTTTTGTGGAAGTCCGTACAATTGATAAAATGTTATGGGAGCATCGTTTGTAAAATTTTCATAAAGGACCTCAGAAATACCAGCGTTCTTAAAGGCAGTGTCTCTCCTCATGATAGACATCCGGATCTCAACAGAATCCGGTCCTACTCGACACGCTGATTCCAGTGATGTACTAGGTGTGTACAAAATCTCGGGCAGTTAGTGCTAGTTTACTGTTTAACATTGTTTTGCTCCCTGTGGTTACGATATTCTGCAACGGTTTCCATGTACATATGGTGGTAGCCTGAAACACACCTGTACCACTTTTGGTTCGCATCTATGACGCAACGTTGCTGGGTTTTAACTATAATGCCATTGTAATGTACAGTCAACTAATTCGCGGAATTTTACTCAATGAATTCCAATTGGCACAATCAGCAAGGGCAGCGACCCATAGAATCAATAATGCGTTTCTGGAGGATATCTCCTCCTAAATCAAGGGCTCCTGGGTTCCCAAGAATTTCAAGCGTAGATGAGGGCTTGGATAAAGCGAATCAGTGATTCAACCCTCACAACGGCGTCCGGAAACAGCAGGTTGAATCGGACCGCATGCAAGGTGGGCAGGATACTACGGGGGAGTTAGCTAACCATGGGAGGGGAAATATCCATTCGAACTAGTTAAAACATTAACCTCACGGACTGCATCGTAAATTCTGGATAAATACTGGGCATGAGCGCATCTTTTCGCAATCACAAACAAATGGGTTGTTCTTCGCAGTAATCCGGACATCCACAAACTGCGGAACTGAAGGTGCACATGGTTTCGTGGACATGGCATCCACTCCTAAACGTCACCACGAAACTATGCTAGATACAACTGCATCTTAAGCAACTATGTTATCAGAGGAACAACACCAAATCCGACCACATCGCAAAGTAACTATTTATTGGAATTTCCTGGTACAGCATCATTCCATGACAACTCTAAAAATTTTGAAACAGTGCTTTGCCTCAAACTTGCCGCGAGCTGTTTAGCACGCGCGGGAATGCGCACATCTGATCTACACTGCCATTCAGCCGTTACACTCCACATAGAGTGCACCTATCGTAACTGTAACTATGGCTACATCGATTTCGATATCCATCGATATTAGTAGGGCGACTGGTAGGTACCCATAATCAATAAATATCACACTAGATGTCGCTGAGCGACAGCGGTGGGTGCTGCTATAGTCTCTTTCACAGAGGACGATAGTTGCACAAGCGCCACAGAGAGAAGGATATCGATAAAATGCGCAAAATTGAAGAGGCTAGAGAGAAAGGCAGGCACCTCCTCCCCACGAACACTCAACTATCGTCGCGTTTGAAACAGATCGTACCTCAGCACACGATATTGCATCGCCAAGTAATTGCGCGTCATGCATAGGCGACGATCATTCTCGTAATATCATAGGAATTTCGTGTTCTGCGCTCTTCTCATATTCAATCTAGGTCAATCACTCTTGCATCACAAAATACCGCCCATTTGGTCTGCACCGCACCGCCTACGAGATGCGGAGGACCAACTGAGTGCCGTGGTTGTCAGCTGTTGCCAGTATTGGTGTTTTGCTCATGTTTTTAACTAAGCATTTCGGAATGAAAACAAGGACACAAAGAATGCGGTGGAAAACACTGCCCGACAACAACAGCGTAGAGCTAGTGTGCCACACCGCGTAGTTAGTGCGGTGCGGAAGATCAGACGGGCGGTATTTTGCGATGCAAGAGCATTGGCATCGTTTGTGGCTTCTCTAACATACGCTATGAGAGAACCTACAAAAATTAAAAGGATACAGGTATCATCATCACGTCCGCATTGGTGATCGTAGGGTGACGAACCCGCAGCACAAATACGTCAAAGATTAGGGTAACAATCGGGCAGTGGTGCCTCCTAGAACAAACAGCAACAACTTCAATAATCGCAACAAAGGAATATCAACAAGATCGAAACTCATAACAAAATATTCCCAACAAAAACTCAGAATTTCTGAGAGCAACAATGCAGTAACTACTATGAGTCTTGGACGGCACCAGCCTCCTCTTTTACTGCACTGACTTCCATTGCAGGTTCCACAGTTACCTGAAACCTTTGAAATTGGAAACAACGAGTCGAAAATCCTATCTTGCTATCCGAGCTCACATATCTACTCAGACCTTCAGAAGCAATGCCCACATTTCCTTCTCTTAGTCTCGATCAATAAGAAATGAGTATTACCGCAGAGGACCATAAATTAATAGTAGGACATTTGCAGCATAATTGTCACAATGTAGTTCTGGAACTGATCTATTTTCTTGGTCAGAAACAGAACTACGAAACCTAGACATAGCATATTTTCAGTGCAGATTTTTTCTGCTGTTTCGGGAAGTATCAGCATAAGAGAATCATTCCGAGAAAAGACTATAATTAAAGCAGAAAAGGAGAAGTGAAAGAATAATGCGGCAAAGGTTCTACATGTGTGTCCTTTCTCTTCCTTGCACATACTGAAAACAATAGACCCCTCTAACGATCAGATTCTGCGGATCTCATCCTCTTCCTTTTGAGCTCTTGAGATTAGAGCAAGGAAAGGACGAACACATAATAAGCAGAAATTTTATCAGAATTGTGGAGTGCGGCTTTAATACGCTAACTAACCTTTGATTTGAGTGTGATGTGTTCGTAATGTCCGTGTCCTGCAGCGGCTTCGGCCTCCTTCACAGAATATGGAACTTCCTTCAGGGAACGAACACGATTTTTGTGTTGCTTAAAGGAATGTTTCACAACTCGACACTAACACTAAGCAAATTGTGAGATAATTAACAATTCACCGCCAGAGACAGCTACAGTAAACGTCGATGGAAGTGCGTTTTCTGCAGATTCGAGAAGCAGGAGGAGTGGCCTGCTCAGTGGCGCAGAGATTGCCCCGTGATAGGAAATCATAGGGTTTTCTTGACAGTTTTTTTTAATCCTAAATGATGAGTTTTTTGTACCTATCTGATGTCAACTATCAAGAAAACCCAACGGTTTTCTACCACAGCGACCATTCCAGCTCAATGTACCGCAGAATATTGAAACCCCTACGCATCAGTAGAATACGCGGCATCGTAGCAGAGAGCGAGAGCACACACACATGGTTTATGGCAAGTAACGTGCCGCGCTGCGGCGATGTGTTGGAACTTGGGGGCCTAAACAGTTGGAGTTCCTTGTGTGATATCTACATACACCTCAGAAACCCAGAATTCGCCAGAACATTCGCGTTTGAGATTTTGCCGGATGTCGCGGTTTCAGGAAAGTAGAATATTGGCGAAGAAGTACTATTACAATTATTATTGGTAAAACGTTTGTGAGCCATGATGAGGTAGATGTGGGTGGGCAATGTGTCGGCGATTGGTTCAATAAAACCCTCGTCCCGCCCTTCATGATCGCCTCGCACTAACTCGCGCGCGACTTCACCATATTTGCCTATGCAAATCTTTGCGTCATCCTGACCCACACCCCCATAAAACAGCCGGCTGCACGCAGGGAACCCATGAAATCGGAGTAGCCCTCTGTGCATTTGGAAGTGCTTGCACGGATGTTCGCGGGTGTCTTTACTTGAATGCTACGCATCCCTGTTGCTAAGAGTGAACGAACTTGCCTGAGGTGGTGCGTTGCACAGTGCCTTCGATCCGCCGTGTCCCTCCGCCGCACAGCTTGAGATCACACCTGTCGTCCTGCTGGCAAATAATCGGCTGAGATCGCCAGCAGGACGCCATGTGTGATATCAGGCGGTGCGACGGGAGAACACAGCAGATCGAGGACACTGTACACTCTGAGTTCGGATAAAGGTGCAGCGTTCACGATGGTAAGTGGTATATATATCTGTGCAGATACGTCATCAACGTTTGTGGTCAACTCACACTTGGATGGACAGGCGGTATATTTCACTACTAACCGGTGATAATGGTTTCAAGCATGCAATCTCTACTAGTGCACAAGATGTGTGGAAAATCAGGAAGATTTGCGTGAGACTACACTAACTTTTGACTTCCGATGCTCCGTCCTCGTCTTTTCATCGATAAAGTATCGCTCACACTCGATGCAGTAAAATTGCCCATCTCCAGGCAAATCCAAATCAATCTAAAATATTCTATAATTTACTGGTGGTACCAACTCCAGCGGAGAAATACCTCTTGGTTGAGCAATTTTGCTGCTTTGCTTGGCTTGAGATCCTCATGTATTTGATCCAGATCTTTTCCTGGACGCTTCCGCACTTTGTTAGAAATTGTGTGCTTCCGCTGGCTATTAGAAGGCATCTCTACAAGAAGTTAACTCCACTTCACTTCAAAAGGGGAAATTGCAGCAATACGCACATCAGCCATGTGGTATAAAACGAAGAACACTGCAGTGGTGGACAAGCCACGATCAATCCCATAACCGGATATGTATTACAATGAATAATTTACGTCTTTCAATCCAATTTACAAAATGTGAACAATCGAGCTAGACCCAATAACAATCAGGAACAATACTACACAAAATGAATTCAGGAAATAAAAAAACAGCAAGAATTACTCACACTTTACATTAACCACGGGGCAACATGTTCAAAGTTGATCCTCATCCCTCGATAGAAAATTCTGGGCGGGCTCAGAGATCTCACACAAAAAAGAAACAACCGATACTCATTACTTCAAAGATGACATCAAATCCTTAACATAGCTCGGTTCCTTTACAGTTTATAGACAAAACTATTAACTCACTCTCTGTAAAAATGACTCACTCTGGAAGCATACAGCTGTAGCAGGAAAATCTTTTGTGGGAATACAAAAACAAAGTTTGCCCAATGAAACTTCATGACACCATCTCAAAATTTGTGTACAGGACAAAAAAAAACAGTCAAAACTGAACTCAATTCGATTAAAAACGCCTCTATGCAGCAGAACTAATTGACTGCGATAGCTTCTTTTTCTTTATCCAAATCGTCCAATTTATGTGCGGATTGCGATAGTGAGAGTGACGAACCAAGTCCAAATAGATGACCTTGCACTAAGCGGGAAACCTGAAAAGCATGACAATAAATACTTTGAAATAAGAACCCACTCTAATTTGTGGCAGACAAGCTATGATTTTAAAAAACCGCAGATTGAAAAGAGAATCCAAAGTGTCCTTTTATGAAATCAAGAAAGCTAAGCTATAATAATAACCAAAGAAGAACTGTAAATTGGCAGTTTTTAATATTGAGAAATATCTTGAGATATTGCAAGTTTTAGTAATCGATTTAGGAAAACTATACGTGAAATCGCTAACCCATATGTACATTTCGTTGTTCAAAACAGAGGATTAGAAACAGTCGTTAACAAAAAACATGAAAAGAAAATGAATATTTCAACAATGGTGGTTGTTTGGTGAGAGGCCTCTTCATACTCCACCGCCTCTTCCCACTCCCCGAGAAACTTTATAGAATAGATAAAAATGTTGTATTTACTCAGTCTTGCCTCTTTAACTTCTTTTTCGTTACCACTTGTGAAATCTAAATTGGAGTTATTTTTTATACAACTTATTTTCGGAAATCTGACAACTTCTTGACGAATAACCCACTACTTTTGTCCACG